>JACEFO010002892.1:0-600000 GCA_015342445.1 Digitaria exilis
AAAATTCAGATTCTGGATCTAGACCGTTTGGAGTAAAGCGAGGTCACGGCAAGCCAGGCTTGCCGGTTTAAGCACTAGCTCAAGCAGAAAGAGGCGCTGCAACGACAGGACGCAACCGTCATCCGATGGCAATGCGCGAGGCGAATTGCTATTCTTGGCACCAACCAGCAGCCGCGCGCCATGCCATGCGCGCGCTCTCGCCTTCGCCACCATCCTCGCGCACCGCGCGTCGCGACGTACGAGCTCCTGAATCCTCTCTCTGTCCTCCCCCTTTCTCCGCCTCCCTTCGCGTCGACCACCCGCTTCCCCCAAAACTCCCTCGAAAACCGCGCCCCGCCGCCCCGACACCACGGCCGCCGCAGGCAGCAGCATTGCCGCCGCGGCCGCATCACCGCCGTCGTCAAGCCACCTGGCGCCGGCGGGCTGGCTCCCCGTCGTTTCCCCAACCTCCCCGTCATGGCCGCAGGCGCCATCGCGCATCCTCCTCTCGCCGGCTGCCTTCCTACCTCTACCACGACGCCGCGCGCCTCCCGCTCCCTTCTCACCCGACACGCCACCGACGCGCTACTCAAGCTCAAGTCCGGCATCAACGACGGCGGCGCGGCTCGACACCTGGGTCCCCGGCACGAGCCCTGCAACAATGGGCGGCGACGGGCGTCACCACCTGGGCCGGCGCGTGTGCAACGCGGCAGGGCGTCTCACGGCCTGCAGCTCGAGGGGATGCGCCTCTCGTGGAACGCTCGACTCGGCGCCCTCAAGAGCCTCTCCGGCCTCCGCACGGTGAGCTTCATGGACAACGAGTTCGCCGGGACCGTTCGCCCCGGCGTCAAGGAGCTCAGTGGCCCTCCGCGCCATCTTCCTCTCCGGCCAACAAGTTCTCAGGCGTCATTCCCGGCCGACGCGTTCGCCGGGATGGGGTCGTTGAGGAAGGTTGTTCTATCTGAGAATAACTTTCTCTGGCCCCATTCCGGCGTCCCTCGCCGACGTGCCTAGGCTCCTTGAGCTCCAGCTCAATGACAATAAGTTCCAGGGCAAGATCCCTGATCTCAAACAGAAGGAGCTCAAGGAAGTGAATCTCGCGAATAATGAGCTTGAAGGGGAGATCCCGGCTAGCCTCAAATCCATCAAGCCCGACATGTTCGCCGGTGAGCAACGATCGACATAGATTAAATTTCCAGACCATGTGTGTGTTGTGTTTGTTCGTGCAACGTGCCAACGCCATCATACGTGTACGCCAAATGAATATGATCTTGTGTTCTACATTGTACAATCCAGGCAACAAGAAAGCTCTGCGGTGCGCCGCTTGGTGCCAAATGCGAGGCTCCTCCTCCACCGTCGCCGGCACCGAAGGCGCCACTGCCGACGACATCCGACAAAGCAGGAGGGACCTCGCCGTCGACTCAGCAGGAGACGCCGCGACGTCGTCCACGAAGCAAGAACCTCCGCGTCGGATCCCATCGAGAGCGCCACCACCGCGTCCTACGGCGTCCTCGCCGCGATCCTCGGCACGGCGGCGATCGTCGCCGTGGCGTTGGTCGCGCTGCGTATCAAGCGACGGGACAGCACAAAAAACTTCGGCCCAACCGCATCAACGAGGCCCTCATCGGCGGCGAAGGTCGAGCCTCACCCTTCGCCGGCGGCGAACGCCGTCGAATGCAGCAGCAGCACCGCCACCGCCGGCGACCCACCTTCCACCACCACCGCCGCCGCCGCTGTCGCGTCCGCCGCCGGCGACGAGCGGAGCAGCCGGGCGGGGGAAGCACGGCGGCGGCGAGGAAGGTGGACCAGGGTCGGCTCACGTTCGTGCGCGACGACCGAGGCAGGTTCTTCGAGCTGCAGGACCTTCTCAAGGCCACGGCGGAGGTGCTCGGCGCCGCCAACCTCGGCGTGTGCTACCGCGCCACGCTCACCAGCGGCCATTCCGTCGTCGTCAAGAGGTTCAAGGAGATGAACCGTGTCGGCCGTGAGGACTTCGAGGAGCACATGCGGCGTCTCGGCCGGCTCAGCCACCCCAATCTCCTCCCTCTCGTCGCCTATTACTACCGTAAGGAGGAGAAGCTCCTCGTCCATGACTACGTACCCAACAGAAGCTTGGCCAACCTCCTCCATGGTACAGTAACTAATTTCTGGAGGCTAATTTCTTCATCAGCTATATGTATATATATATATATATATAAAATAATTTCTTGAGGCTAATTTATTTCTTGTTGTTCTTCACGACGAACCTATCTAGGTGAGGGCAGGGGGTTGAAGAAGGCGGTGGTGCACTGGAGCGCGAGGGCTGAAGATCGTGAAGGGCGTGGCGAGGGCGTTGAGCTATTTGTACGACGAACTCTGCATGCTGACAGTGCCGCACGGGCATCTCAAATCCTCCAACATCCTGCTCGACGGTCACTACGAGCCGCTGCTGACGGACTACGCGCTGGTTCCGGTGATGAACCAGTCGCACGCGGCGCAGCTGATGGTGGCGTTCAAGTCGCCGGAGAGGAAAGCAGTTCGGGCGGTCGTCGAAGAAGAGCGACGTCTGGTGCCTCGGCCTGCTCATCCTCGAGATCCTCGCCGGGAGGCCGGCGACCTACGAGGTTCCCAAGGCGGGGTCCGCAGAGCCGGCGAGCGACCTGGTCGCCGCCGTGGGGTCGACGCCGGAGGCCGAGTGGGTGGACACCGTGGTGGACCCGGACTTGAGGTGCGAGGAGGATGAGGATAGGGAGGAGATGGTGAAGCTGATCAGGATCGGCATGGCTTGCTGCGAGAGCAATGTCGACAGCCGGTGGGAGCTCAAGACCGCCATTGATATGATGAGGAGCTCACGGCGAAGGAGCGCGGCAACGAGGAGCAGTCATTCTACTCGTCGGTGAACGACGAGGAGGACTCCAACGATGCTGCTGCTGCTGCTGCCATTAACTGATCGACAGGAAGTGGGGATCAATTGGGATCGATCGATCGATCGTGCTAATTGTGTGCACCGGCAGGGGACATGGACGATGCCAAGACGATGAATGTGAACTTTTGTAACGTGTACTGTCTTATCTTTTGTGTTGCCGGTGGTAGAAAAGAGGTAACTTCTTATATATACCACACGAATCGTAGTTTGTTTTTTTTATTTTCTCAGGGCAGTGGTCATTTGGTATTTCAAATTTCGTCCATTACAGATAAACTCTCAGCTAATTCAATAGAAATTCATCTTCTGCAAAATGTCAAGGATAGGATTGGAATTCAAATTTGCTTTCTTGACTTCTTCACATCCGCGCCACACCAATAAGAAGCTAATCTATACTCACTCCATTCCAAACTGTAAATATGTCAAAATAATTTACATTTACAATTTGAAATAGAGGGAGTAGTATTTTTCTTAAAAAAATAAACTGTAGTCACAAAATAACATTATTTTGAGGTGGAGATGGTGTAGAGAGAACATAAGAAGCAGATGATCAGGGATGTGATCAAATTGAAGCTGCGTGAGGCAAAGCTTAGCTAGCATATACCAGTTGTGCTGTGTGGTCGCCCAAAAAAATTGTTGCAAATTAATATATGTGCCTATTTGGCTCAGCGCTAGGTTCCCAATCGAGGTTGGATATGAATTTGTAGGCTAAATTAAAGTGGTTTAAGTATTACATTTAATACAAACTACGTACAAAAAAAACTAACCAAAAGCTCTCGACGTACCTCCAACTCATAATCCAAAATATTTTTTGGAGATACAAATGTCTGGCTCTAAAATCACTGTCAGAGGTTTTAAAAGGTTAAGAAAAGTAAAAAAAGCAAAAAAAAAAATCGGTAGAAAACTATGGTAATACATCGGATGATAGAAAATGAATATATGCCAGCATATAGAGTGCAAAAGGTCAGTGGGTTAAATTGCCTATATGGGGCACGTTAATATGCATGGGACGTTCGATGTAGACAAAAGAATCAGGAGGTCTATGCACTTTAGGTTTACAAACCAAGTGCATAGCAAGTGTCTTTTTAAACTAGCGAATAATAAAGATGGCTACGATTTGTGTTTTATTCTTAAATTAAAAAATGAACCATTGGGAAAGTAAAATTGAAACACAGCTCATAATGTCAAGAGCTGTGAAGGATAATAATGATCACACCCAAAGTTCCAAAACATCAGTTTAACCATTGGGAAAGTAAAATGGAAACATGGCTCATAATTGGCTCTTTTACAGTGCACAATACCACCACTATACTAGCGGTTAAAAAGGACTAGTATATAAAGATCCGATGGTCGAAATTAATTGTATACTATACAAAATAGTCCTAGTGATATAGTATTGATTTAAGGGTAGTATAGTGGGTTAGGGTAATCTAGGAAAGTAATTTAATTAGATTAGTGTAATATATTAAAAAGAAATAAAATTTCTGTATTATGTATTAATTAGTATTCTTTATGTTTTCATTATTTTTGAATTGATATGATTATATTACAGATTAGAGAGTGAGAATTGTTACCTATTAAATTATTAAAATAAATTAGATATAGACTAAATTACTAGATTATCTTAACCAATACTATAATACTACTGGACACTAGTATTGTGCGCTGTAAAGAGCTCTCATAATTTCGGTCAAGAGCTGTGAAGGATAATAATGAGCACACCCAAAGTTCCAAAACTCAGTTTAAGTGATGCTTCTCAACTTGATCTTTTGGAGGACGAATGTTTTTTTGGACAGTACAAAATGTGTTTTGATCTTTGCAACCACATTATTTTTAGGATAATATTGATCTTTTTTTTAGAAATAAGTACAGTCTTCGCAACCACACACAGCTAGTCTTTACAAGGTCATTTAGGCTATTCATTAAGCAACATATATAGTGGTAAATGTGAGCACAAGCTAAAGCTAAGGAAAAATAATCATAATCGTATAGCTAAGATAATGTGAAGCATCAAAATATGAATTCGTTTCTTAATTTCTTTTTTTATAAGTAGAAGAAGAAAGACCCACTTAAATAAACAAGAATATGTCTGACGTGAAACGGCGCACTAACAATTGACCGGATCAGCAGTGCCGCACCGAGACTTTGAGAGCTAGTAAGCATTACTGCATTGATTGTCATGTCAATATGCCATGGATTTCCACACAGGAGTACTGTACAAAGAAAGAAATCATCAGCCGAACCCATTACCCACCAGCTGCCAGAGCACAAACTAGTTAGATGCAGTTGAAAAAAGGAAGCCTGGCTTGCACGTACTGTGCATTCACCAACAGACAATATGCTGCACATGAATTGGCTCCCATTTTAAAGCAGCATATTCTGCCCTGATGCTTCTTGCATGAGTTGCTGTCTGTGTCTCGCATCATCAGACCTCAGTGCTCTGATCACTCTCGGTATCCATCTCTACTTTGGCCTCGCCATTGCTGCTCCCTTTCTTGGCGTACTCGATCATGTCGATGTTGTAAAGTATGGGGAGCATGGCCATGGAGCAGAGGCAGGGCAAGACGGGGCCAAAGATCCAGAGCAGGAGCGGCGCGCCGGCGAAGAAGAGGCGGTTGCCGGCGAGGTTGAGCATGAAACCCCTCTCCATGACGTCGGTGATGTAGTCCCTGTCGAGGGGGAGGTGGTGGACGGCCGGCGACGGTGAGAGCGCCGTTGACGAGGAAGGAGGCCTGGTTGAGCGTGCAGATGGCGAGGCTGTGGCAGAGGAAGGCGAGGAGGAAGACGAGCAGGATGACCACGTACTTGAGCGCCATCATGTACTCGCCGTGGGCCCCGAACACGGCGTCGCTCAGCGGCTTCTTCACCGCGTACGTGCTGCTCAGCACGGCCGCCACGGCCCGTGCAGAAGAGGATCGACGTCGTGGCACCAGCGTCGACCCCATCAGCACGTTACGTACCGACGCACACTATGATCGCCTGTTTTCTCGTTGTTCTGTATCCACCACACGATTGAAAGAAAAAGAAAAAATCTCAGATCACTTGCTGCACGCGGCGTCGCCATGGTTTGAGAGTCTGAGAGACATAAAAGTCGGTGGCGTACCTCATCATGGAGAACACCCAGAGGCGGCGAGCAGCGGCGCTGATGCCGACGGTGGAGGTGACGGGGTGCGGCGGACGGTGTGGTAGAGCCAGAGGTGGTACAGGGCGGGGAAGAGGACGGCGAGGGGGATCAGCACCACGTCCAAGTAGCTGTCCCTCCACGCCATGGTCGATGAAGATGCACACACTGATGGATCTCTCTCTGTTACTGTACGATCTCTCGCTCGACGACAACTCGATGATCCCTCTGATCTGCCTCTCGATCGGAACTCGCGTAGACGACGACGACGCACTGGCACTGTAAGCTCACAGCTGAGGCCTCCGCTGCTGTCTGCTCAGGCATAGTTATATATATATAAGACCGGCGGGGGAGGCGTGCGCCGCCCGGGCGAGGCGACCACACCGCTTGGTTGGTCGCTGGGAGCGCGAAGAGACGAGGAGGCCGCAGCGCGAGCTAGTTGAAGCACATGCACGTACGCTCTGGGGGCGCATATTCCCATGGTGGAAACTTACTCAAATTCCACGACGACGCATAGAAAAAACCAGTGACCTAAAAGTGGTAAAACTAAAGGAGCATTAGTCGCGACCAAACCTCACCCAGTCACCCCTGTCTCGCCCAGCATGACGAAAGAGAACTCGGCCTACTCTTTTTTTCTGCCCTTTTTGCTTGCTTTTCGTGGACATTTCTTAGAGGGTAAAAAAGTGGCCAGTTTGCTAGCTTATTATTGCTGTTGAGTTTTTCGCTTTGACAAGGTGCTAGTGCTCTCGTTCTTAATATAATTCCACTTATGGTTTGTGCTAAGTGGGGCTAGAGACCTACTCCGTTCGGTTTGCTTGTGATTTTGAAGGATTCTAAAAGTTGACTATTACTTTATTGGTTGCTGCATGAAAATGATTTTGGTAAATTTTCTAAGGTGCAATTATATATATATTTTAGCTGTGAAGGCTTATTTGTGTAGTTGGATTTGTGGCTCTGATTAAATCTAACTTTGTATAGCCAAAAAGAAATTGTGTTATTTTTTTTTTGAACGAAAGGCACGAGAGTGTGCCTATTTCATTGATAAAGAAACCATGTTATAACACCATCAGAATGTGTTATTCTCACCTTATATACTCATCATGCTAAAAGCACAAACAAAAGTAATTTTTTTGCATGTATTAGGTCCCCCTATAAAATACTCGACCATGTGTATTTTTAATGTCAAAAAGAAATAAAGATGTCCAAGAGGAGATTTAAAACTCTAAAAGCTACGGTTTTACTAATACAATAATTTTTAGAACTCTTTGTAACTTTACAAAGCCATTTTTTTTCAAAACTAAAGAAAAAAAACTGTATCCAAATACGATACTGACACTAATAAGGTACATTATTCCTTTGCGTTCTACACTTCTTTCAAGCAACTTGGAAGAAAAAGAAATTCTTACAACAAGTGGAAATAGCTAAAACTATTTAACAAATACCATCATCCAGAGAGAGGGTTACTCTCTCTGGCTTAATCAGGTGCTAGTTGAGTTTGTTCTTCAGGAATTATTTGTTTGAGCTTCTGGGTTTTTTCGATGGCTTAACTTCTAGGATAGCAAAATACCCCCAAAAAAGCCAGAAGCTGGAAAGCTTCTGACAGGGTGCATCTGGTTCCTGGCTTTCAGAAGCATTTAGAGGCCACAAAGGCTAGCGGTCCAAATACGCCCAAAAGTTCAAACAAACACATCCTCAATGGGATCTTTGCTATGATTATCAAAAATAGTGTGAGTTTAATGGATATATGCATAATATGCAGGCGGGATTGTATATTTCCTTTGCCTAATAAAACTATTAAGATTTTGCTATGATTTCTAAACCCAAAGGTATAGTATAAGGGTTATTGTTGTATGATACCCAACTGTCCTCGTCTCATTGAACCAATTGTTTGTGGGATACACACCCCAACAACTATAAAGTACAAAAACCCCCTGCATATTCATAAAAAAAAGAACATTCTATAGGCCGGTTCACTTTTGACTCAAAAGATTGTAAGTTGAAAAGAATACTAATAATCAAACAAGCTAGCTAGGAAACATGCATTCATTTAAAACATGCTTCGAATCCAGCTAAATTAATATTGAAAGAACGAGGGGCAGCGCGCATCCGGTCGCAAAAATTAAAATATCATCCGTTCCTCGTTCGTTTAATTTTAGTATTAAGAAAGCACCCTCCCGGGTGCAAAGTGCGTGCACCTACTGGTCGAGCTCGGCGCCGTGTGCTGATTAATTAACAAAGTAATCTGTGTTAGCCGCATAATCACCGATGAATGGAAGTAGCCAACTAGGCCTGTTCTTACAGGGGTTAGTGTAAGAGTACCATGTGATGCGATGAGTGTTTAACGTTTGCACAGTGTTTCTGAGAGAATCATATCTGAGAAATGGCAATATGTGGATTTTCTTTCTTTCTATTTTCCCAGGGGAAAAATGTGAGTTGATCGAGCAGTTCTCCATGTTGATTAAAAGTTGACTGGTTTAAGTAGATCAGGAAAATTTTTAAAAAACTTTGCAGATAATTAATGCAGTGTCCGTGAGTGGTGGCTGGGACTGTAGAAATGCTGAACAAGTGCAGATTGATCAGCCATTGATCTGAAAGAAAGAAAGAAGGTTCCTAGGTTTTTTAGACTCAGGCGCTCTCGAGTCAGAAGAGCCACCTACTCCCGTGTTTCTGAGAAAGGGAGTATACATGCATGTACTTGTGCCCTTTTGAAAATTTGGATGTTGCAGACCAGCCGCGACCTCAGTCCGGTGGCAGGACGCACGCGCCAATTTGGAACCATTTGGCTGTAAAGATACAAATATATCATGCCGTACGCGCATGCATGTTTCAGGTGTTTTGGTAGGTTTTTTTTCTTCCTATTTTATACAGAATATTTGCTACTATATTTTGCAATGGCATGGCAAGTCTCGAGCGATGATGACTCAACTATTTGCACACGATAGGAATGATGAATAAAATTCCCACGAAGTCAATCTAAGCAAAACCAGTCATCGCATTACCAGCTTAATTAGCTACAGTAACAAAGTGCCTGCCATGATCGTCTTTGTAAACAAGCTGGTGCGCTTCTGTCCTCTTTTCCTACAAAAAAGAACTTGTTGATGTTATTGTACAATCAGAAACGGATTGATAGAGTGGCTGCTGCTTTCCTAAGGCCCACTATAATTTCAAATAAAAAAAATAAGTGCATACAAGTTAGCTTACCCTTTTTCAGGCAAAGTAAAAGCAAAATATTTTAGCAGCATATCTTGCTAACTTCGGGGCAGGCAAGATACACAAAAAACTAATACAAAGCAGAAACAAACAAGATCAGTGCATTACCATCAACATTACACAACTACTATGCCAGTATGAACCTGGCTAGCTTACCACTCCACATGCACTTATTGATAAAGCCACTAAACTAAAACTTCTTACGATTAAGTGAACTTTGTGTGTGAAAGCACAGGGGATTGAGGAAATTTTTAAAAAGAAAGGAATTCCAACCTTTTAGTTCAGTGATGTGGAGTCTAGTAGGCAGCAGGCAAGCCATTTGATAAACCGAAAGAGGGTGCTCTGGAAAGGCCCCAAAATGTTTGCGCATTTGTGTGTGGTTAGTAGTGTAAACATCACCGCATTCCATTCTTGGAGGCCTTGGCTCATCAGACGTTTGCCGTATCTCTTGGTCACAAAATAAAAGGACGCATGCGTGCATGCCTACACGTTTGCAGATTAGCAGAAGTTTCAGGTCGGTTCCCCACTAAGCATGGCGATTTGGCTACGGCGGCTGACGACAAGGAGAGATAACGCTATAATATTGGAAGTGGTTTCTTACCTGTACAATGTTTATTTTTTTTCCTTTTATTAGTTTGCAGGAATTTACATGCAAACCTGGTATTTTTTTACAAACAGTAAACCTGGTCTGGTATTTTTTTAGAAGGAAAACTTTCCATTAATCATTGGACGAGACTAAATCGGCCGTCATTAAGTCAGAAATGGATCCTCATCCGCCTGACACAAAGACCTAAGCTTCGCTAGTGCATCAGCTACCTGATTATATTTGCGGATTTGTACCCGACTACGAAGCTTACGATTTTTTGATGTAACATGTCCTTCACCTTTTTTTTTGTTTTTTTTATCTTTTTGAGGAATTTCACCACACGCCGTGAGATCAAAGGCCCCTAGACAGGCCCACCGCCTTTGATCTCAGGCCCATGTTGCGCCTTTACATGGGCCTATACATGGGCGTGACAGATCCTGTCTGGGCCCATGTTGCGCTCCCCGGAGGCCCGCCCGGTTCCGCCCGTCGTGCTCTCGCGCCGGCGCTGCTAGCTCGTCGCCGTCGAACGGCTACGATGCAAACAAGTCCGTCCTCGTGCACACCGCACACGTACACGCAGCCTTGCTTTGATCTGCTTTCCGGCGCTGTGTACATTACATGTCGTTTTTTTTGCACAAGAAGCCGCCGGCTCTTCCGCCATGTCCATCATGATTCAGGCCCTTTTTGGTGCTTTGCTACACCAAACGCAGTAGGATGGCGTGTCTCTGTGCGTTAAGCTAGGTTCCAGCAGCGCCAACCGAATGCCAGTACGCACTCATATGCTGCCTTGCCCGCCATAACAAAAAGTGGTTAAAAAGAGGCTTTTATTATCGCATCCACCTACAGTATAGCACGTACTACCGCAACAAACTTCGTGTTAGTGCGTGTTTAGATTGTAGAAAAAAACACTGTAGCATAAAAAACATGTAGCATTCGCTGGGGAAACGTGTTCTGTGAGGGGAGAATAGTGAAAAGTTGGAATGAATAGTGAAAAGTTGGGAATCTGAACATGAACTTGCTATCTGCATTGCTACTCTTGTTTTCAGGGGAAAAAACGCCATTGCTTGTTCTGCAGTACACTGTGTGACTGTATACAAATTAGATTTTTCTTGGAAAAAAAAACCGGTTACTAGTTTTATTGCCCTTTTTTGCTCTTTTTTCCCGGACCGGCGAAAAACACACGTGGAAAGCGCCAAAATATCTTTATTCGCGCGCAAGCGGCCCCCACGAGTGGCCCATGTCTACGGGGCCCACCCTCCAGGTTCCACCACGCGATACGACAAGCGCAGCGCGGGCCGAGGGGACGGCGAGAAAGCCCCGGGCCGGACGGAGACGCTTCCGGCTGGGAAGGCACGCCGGAGGGGCCCCACTTTGTCAGCGAGCGCACGCACAGCGCGAGTGCGTGACACTCCTCCGTCTCTCACACCAGTCACCACCACCGCGCGCTCATCACCCGCACGCACGCACGGCACGGCGCCTCACGCGGCCCACCCGCCCGCACGGGAGCCGAGACGAGCGCGAGCCCCCCCTCCTCCCAGCCAGGCTCTCCACCCCCCCCCCCCCCTCCCCTTCAAATCACTCCGCCTCGTCACTCTCCTTCCATTCCGACTTGATCGGCGAAGAAAAATTTGGACCCTGGGCTTTCCTCCCCCATGGCGCAGCAGCTCCCTTGCGTCTCCGCCGCGCGCCCGCTGCTCGCCGCGCCCGCGGGGCTGGGGCTGTGGCGCCGCGCCGCGCGGGGGCGCCGGGCCAATGTGGCGAGGGGCGAGAGGAGAGGTGGGGCGGGTCTCTGGGCCGCCGGCGCCACCGCGCGGCCCGTGGCTTCCTTGGCGGTGGAGCCGGAGGCTGACGAGGACGAGGAGGAGGCGGAGGAGGAGGTGGAGAGGTACGCGTTCGGCGGCGCGTGCAGGGTGCTCGCGGGAATGCCGGCCCCGCTGGGGGCCACCGCGCTCGACGGCGGGGTCAACTTCGCCGTCTACTCCAGCGGCGCCACCGCCGCGTCGCTGTGCCTCTTCAGCCCCGACGATCTCAAGGCGGTGAGCTCCCTCCCCAACTCCGCGCCGAGTACGATTTTGCAATGCGTGCCCGAGAAATCCTTCCTGTGTCAACTTCGCACGCACTGAATTTTGTGTATCGCCGAATCACTCGCTCACTCATTCATTCCGATGCTGGATTGTTCGCCCCCCTGTGATTCTAGTAAAAGAAATTCGGATGCTGAATTGAGTTCCGCGTCGCTCGAATGATGCAGGAGACGGTGACTGAGGAGGTCCCACTTGATCCCGTGCGGAATCGGACGGGGGAACGTGTGGCACGTGTTCATCCAAGGAGAGAAGGTGCACGCCATGCTCTACGGGTACAGGTTTGATGGCGTGTTTGCCCCAGAGCGGGGCCAGTATTATGATGCGTCCAACATTGTGGTGGATCCGTATGCTAAGGTGACGAGTTTGCTTTGCTCTGCTATGGATGTGATACTCAGAAATTGATCGGTAGGCGTTTGCTAATTTTTTTTTGTTATCTTTTATTTTTCCTCTAGGCAGTGGTAAGCCGAGGTGAATATGGTGTACCGGCGCCTGGTGAGGATTGCTGGCCTCAAATGGCTGGCATGATCCCTCTTCCACATAGTACGGTATGCCTGAACTACTGTATGTTAGGATCCTTTCACACTAGTCTCCTTGTCTCCCATTTTCTTCCATCTCAGTCGTAATTTAATTTGGTTGTTGCTTGTGAAAAGCTCAACTAACTGACTCTACAGCTGTCTAATGTAGGTTAGGATAATTTGCTGTATTATTTTATTTCTCGTTGCAAGCAAACCAGAAGTGAAATTGCAGTTACTGCATCTTGATGGTGTCTTTGTTGTTTCATTTCACAAAATAAATGCTTGGCTTTGCAGTTTGATTGGCAAGGTGACCTGCCCCTGCAGCTTCATCAAAAGGACCTCGTTATCTATGAAATGCATTTGCGTGGATTCACAAAGCATGATTCAAGCAACACGAAACACCCAGGAACGTACATCGGTGCTGTGTCGAAGCTTGACTATCTAAAGGTACGGTTGCTAACAGACTAGTTGTATGGTAGAGTGCTCACATAATATTTGTTCAGATTTTGCCATTTGAACCAAGTAACTGAATAGATATAGCATCTTTATTGCATGATGGCTTTTCTCAGTAAATTTTTGAACTCAGTATTGGCTATTAGACTTTTGGTATGTATGACTTAGCTCTTAGTTTGACCTTGGAAACTCATCTGCAGGAACTTGGAGTCAATTGTATAGAGTTAATGCCCTGTCATGAGTTCAACGAGCTGGAGTACTTCAGCTCCTCTTCCAAGTATGTGAACTTGGATCCAATATAGTGGACTAAATACAATTTTGTGCTTGCAAAATTGGCATGCATTAGTTTTATGACCATTTTAGGTCCATTTGGCATGCTCCCCCACCCCAAAAAAAAATTTTCTCGCTCATCCAGCCACATCACCCATAGTTGCTAGTGCGGGCTCTAATTGCGCCTTACTCTTCTTCTATAACATGCATATTTTGTTGGCTTATTTCATATAACTTCTCATCATTGTGCCAGGATGAACTTTTGGGGATATTCTACAACAAATTTTTTCTCACCAATGTCAAGATATTCGTCTGGTGGCATAAGGAATTCTGGACTTGATGCCATAAATGAATTTAAAGTTTTTGTAAGAGAGGCCCACAAACGTGGAATTGAGGTAACCAAACTCATTTGAGTTAATGGCTTAATGCTCACATAGTAGCAGCTTCCTTTCCTGATATCACTTCTGACATGAAAATGTGTCACTGTTAGGTGATCATGGATGTTGTCTTCAACCATACAGCTGAGGGTAATGAGAAAGGCCCAATATTATCCTTTAGAGGGATAGATAATAGTACATACTATATGCTTGCACCTAAGGTGAATACATTGCTCATCATGTAATTGTTCTTTTCTGGTAAATTGATCATGTATTCTTTCATATATTCATGTCTATGCAAGTAACAATCTGAAGGACACTTATTTGTGCAGGGAGAGTTTTATAATTATTCTGGTTGTGGAAATACCTTCAATTGTAATCATCCAGTAGTACGTGAATTTATTGTGGATTGTTTGAGGTACAAATATGTATATAATTTTTGTTAATTTGTTCTTAATTTTCTTGTGCGGCTTGTCTTTCTATTGGGAGATTCATGCTTTTGAGGGATAGTTAGCAATGCTGATGCTTTAATGCCTGAATCATCAATATATAAAAGTTTGAATTCTTAATATTCTGATAAAGCAGGAAAACATATTGTGTCATTTCACTTTTTTTTATAGAATAAATAAATAGTTGTCTTTAATAGGTATGTGGTTACTGCATATATCTGTTTAAGTTATATTCTTTGTTTTAGTAACTTAATTTATTCACTACTGATGTTGCAGATACTGGGTAACAGAAATGCATGTTGATGGTTTTCGCTTTGATCTTGCATCTATAATGACAAGGGCATGCAGGTAAAATGCTATTCAGATTTTCATCGTATTTTCCTTTTTTGACTTTCTTAAGTTAACCTTCTCTTTTACCAGCCTATGGGATCCAGTTAATGTGTATGGAGGTCCAATGGATGGTGACATGATTACAACAGGGACACCTCTTGTTACCCCACCACTTGTTGACATGATTAGCAATGACCCAATTCTTGGAGGCGTCAAGGTAGTGTTTATATTTTATATGAGCTATCTTCCTGCATTCACTAAAGATTAGAATCCATTCTGCGGCCTTAAAGGTCGGTGCATTTTCTTCTGCTTGAAATTGTCTGGCTGTTAAGTATACAGACTACAGAGCAGTAAATAGTCGACGACCTTAACTTATTATTGTTTCCTTGGGTGTTCAGTGTTCCCCTCACTACTTCTTCAATTGTAATTACAGCTCATTGCTGAAGCATGGGATGCAGGAGGCCTCTATCAAGTAGGTCACTTTCCTCATTGGAACATTTGGTCAGAGTGGAATGGGAAGGTAAGGACTGTATACTTTCAATGGCTTAAAAAGTCTGTTACTTGCTAATTGTATCTTGTCAAATACTGAATGTAGATTTGAATTGAGACATCTAAATAGAAAAGTGCTTGTATAATATTGCTACCCCACCAAGACTGTAGAGATCTAAAAAAGCAATAAATCTAGGGGAAATTAGTAATCTAGTGATCAACCAAAACCCATGTTCCGGCCCTAGTAGTAAACAGACTTTGAGGGCCTGTTTTGCCAAAAGCTCCAGCAAGTTTTTGAGACCCCATAAGTTAGCTCCTGAAGAAGCTGGCTCGAAAGAACCTGAGCCTCATTAGGATGCTTCAACCACATGATTGATTTTATTTTGTTTACTCTAGAGAAGCCTAACGCATAGGATTTCACTATTTCAGAGCCCAAAAGTGTTGAACCATTTTTTTTCTGACTCTAGCAGAGAATTCCAGCTATCCAAAGAAAATACAAATGATTCAGGATTTGTTTGACTAAAATCTCATAAGAAAAGGATGTCAACATATGAGAAAGACCTTGGAATGATTGCCGAAATGCATATTTTGGACAAGAGCCTTACTGACAAAATTATTAAATGTGCATTTGTTTCTCAGAGTATGATGCTGCTGAAAGTTTGAGATTGTACATATGACCTTTTGCATTCATCTTCAGCTAATCCAACCTCTGCCGAATTTCTCATCTTCTCTATAGGTATTTCAGCTAAGTATTGACTTGAATTGTTGTTTTCTCAGTATCGTGATACTGTACGTCAGTTCATCAAAGGAACAGATGGATTTGCTGGCGCTTTTGCTGAATGTCTATGTGGAAGTCCACAATTATACCAGGTAACCAATCAGTGAGAACAGTGCTACTGCTACATGGCCTGAACAGTGTCTTTTAAAAGAACTGGGTGATGAAATATGTATACAGGAATAAAGAAATATGTATACAGGAATAACCCAATATGACAACAATATATATTTCAACGTAGAAGCAGTACAGAAGTTTGACATTCTTTGCATTAGTATATCCTTTAACATCCAACCTGCAAATGAGGATGTCGTGCTTGTGAACCTGTCTCTGGGTGACTGGTGAACATTTGCAAGTGAGGCCATATATTTATTTTTTCCTGGGTGAGAAGAAGTCAAGTCACATTGAATGATGCGATCCTTCTAACATGTATATTTGAGGGAAAGTGCGGAATACTTCCTTTGTTACAACCTTTCTTCCATCTCTTCCTGGCAGCTGTTTTGTACTTTTGTATCCAAATAGAAATAGGTGGCATGGAATTGTATACAGGTTATATTGAAATTGTGAAAATCACTAGAGCTTGTCTTTTATTATCAGGCAGGTGGGAGGAAGCCTTGGCACAGTGTCAACTTTGTATGTGCCCATGATGGTTTTACACTGGCTGATTTGGTGACATACAATAACAAGTACAACATGTCAAATGGTGAGAACAACAGAGATGGGGAAAATCATAATCTTAGCTGGAATTGTGGGGAGGTAATTCTGAAATATCATGCTTTTATGTCATCGGTATCATTGTGCTTTTGCCTATGACATGCTATGGTTTGCAGAGGCAATTCACCTTGTATATTGCATAAGCAGTAGATGTGTTCAAGCTAGGCTAGTAATTGATATTAGTGGGAAAACATATTTGTAAAATCATTAGAATTTGTTGAACTATCCTCTACCTCAGTGCATAGTTAGAGACCTATGCTATGTGAAGTATTTCAAACAATGTATTTCACTTCTAGCTAAATTCATGTTGTCAAGCGTATACAAAAACATATCTTTACAGTGCATCACATGTTTACAATTTCATGATTTGAACGATGCAGGAAGGAGAATTTGCAAGCCTGTCAGTCAGGAGATTGAGGAAGAGACAAATGCGCAATTTCTTTGTTTGTCTTATGGTTTCTCAAGTAAGAATTATTGTCTGATCTTTAAGCTTTCCATGGCTTGTGTTTGCAAGTGCCTATGATTCAGTGTAAAACTCAAGATTGCATTTGCAATCAGTGGTTTACTGGAAACTCTGTCACTGGTTCCTCCTATTAACAAGGGTTACTAGGTTATGTTACTAATTACCATTAAAGCTGTGATTTTCAGAAAAATACGCCATGCTATATAGAACACCCAATTAGTTATCTTCATACTTAGGAAAACTAAGCTACTTAAAACAGAAAGATCTGATTATGTTGGATATGTAAATAATTTTGTCCAATAAGGTTTCAGTTTTTCTTTGTACATGCTAATCTAGGAGTAAGATTTAGTGGTGCTGAGCTTACATTTTGTATCCGCCTTTTAGCTTCCTTCTAAATTGTTTTCATTTTCCAAACTTTTAGGGAGTTCCAATGTTCTACATGGGCGATGAATATGGTCATACGAAGGGAGGGAACAACAATACATACTGCCATGACCACTATGTCAGTGCAAACGCAGTCATGTACTTTTCTAATCAATAATTTCCTTGACATTATTGCAATTCTCCGTCTTGTTATTGTTCTTATTCAGGTCAATTATTTCCGTTGGGATAAGAAGGAAGAACAATCCTCTGACTTGTACAGATTCTGTCGCCTCATGACCAAATTCCGGAAGTAAATACTCTTTGCACATAACAGTTTCTGAGTGGAACTAATGATGATACTTCTGTTGGCTAAATAGATTGTCTATCCATTTCTTTTGATGTGCACTACAGGGAATGTGAATCTTTGGGCCTTGAGGACTTCCCAACTTCAGAACAGCTGCACTGGCATGGTCATCAGCCCGGGAAGCCTGACTGGTCAGAGGGGAGCCGATTCGTTGCCTTCTCCATGGTATGGATATTTCAAACCACACATCACTAGTTATTCAAAAATATTTTCTACCATTAAGTAGATCAAAGAAACAGTTCAAAAGAATAATTGACAGATGATTTCTCATGTATCTCGCACTGCAGAAGGATGAAACCAAAGGCGAGATCTACGTGGCCTTCAACACCAGCCACCTGCCAGTGGTCGTCGGACTTCCGGAGCGCCCAGGGTTCCGATGGGAGCCAGTGGTGGACACAGGCAAGGCCGCACCATACGACTTCCTCACCGATGATCTACCCGACCGTGCTCTCACCATCAAGCAGTTCTCCCATTTCCTCAACTCCAACCTCTACCCTATGCTGAGCTACTCGTCCATCATCCTTGTGTTACACCCTGATATTTGAAAGAACAAAATGTAGTGATGAGTATATAGGGGTATAGTTCTTTAGCATGTCGCGGAAAATGTTGTGTGGTTCTGTTGTTAGTAAGTAGTTTATGCGTATGTAAAAAACTGGTGGTTCTCTGATATATTCCTTAGAAGTAATCGAGCTAGAGCTAGGAGAGCATCGCCTGATAAATGAGACCGATGTACAGAGTATGCTGTCCTGAGAATTATTATGCAAAATGGTAATTTCGCAGAAGCCATGCTTCCCTGCCGCTCGTTGTTTGGATATAGACGAGAGAAGTGCTCTAGCTCTTTTACAATTACACCTGACAGACCCCACGTGAATCCACCTTGGATCGCCATGGCACCACGTGACAGCATGGTGCAATCCTACGTATCATACAATGTCAATATCTGCTATTATCATATACACATTACCTATTTATGACACATTAGCCAGATACTAGATATGATAAAAGCAATGGTAAACATCAACACCTAACTGATCCAATGACGCAAACTGTATTTCGCATATTCTTTACAGGCTTGTAAGATCACGGTTCCAATATCAGACACTCCGCCTCCTTTGGAGTTGTATAATTCTCAATCAATTCACTCCTTTTTAGGATGGCGCTTTTTTACATGCTGAGACTCTCTGGGATAGCGATAATATATATCCAACTTTGTGGTGTTTTAATGGTATAGATCCAAATTTCCTCTAATGAAACAATTACTTTGTGTTTTTGAAGGAGCTAGGTGAACTTTTTCATCTAGTGCAACCAACAAGCAAGCTTCATCTCAAGCTAAAATGCAACCTGCAGAACTTAGTGGAGCAGCGTATGCACTTATCCGCTATATCTCCATAGACGTCGAATGAATGGATCAGTTCGATCAAACCATGCTTGCTTTTCTGTATGTAGGCTTTCTGCTTCTTTTATTTTCTTTGTCAATGCACTTGAACTTATCCTGTCTTCAAATCCGTTCACTCTATTTTCGTTAGTTGGCCAGAAACTAGATTGCTCTTGTTGTGTTTCATTTCTGGTCTACGCTACCCCATCTTGCTTGTAACAGGAGGTTTATTGTTGCTATTTAAGTTTTGGTCAAGCAAATGAAATCTTAACATCACCATTAGATCGTAGCCACTGTTCCTGATTAAAAGACTTCATGGTTATGAGCTTAATACACCTCAGCAAACAGAGGATTGGAAATTAGATGCTGCGTAGGTGGGAGAACATCAATGACACACAACAGAGCTCCAAAAAATTAATTCAGAACAAGCTTGGCCTGAAAATTCAGAACATGTGATGTACAGAATATGCTTTGTGGTCCAAGGATGATCTACTACGCAGTCATCAGGAAGACAGGTGAGGAAGAGAAATCGTTCAACTTCAACTTCAGGATGATCAGGTGCTCGGATAGCCGCTGAAAGACCGTCATGATTCGTTGCTCTCCGGGAAAGTGATGCATTTGAACACCCTGCATCTCGGGCACAGGATGAAACCCGCCTGCAACGACGCAACGCGTTCATCAGAATTCAGAAAAAAAAAATGATGCCCGGAAGGAAGTGGTCGGAATGAACAAGCCTGAAGATTGAAGAACAGACAGTCACTCACCGCTTTGCAGGTCGGGCAGCGGCGGTACACCCGGGTGCCCTCCGACTTGACGTTGTTCTTCTTCCCCTTGCAGAAGTCGCAGATCATCCACCCCTCGCCGCCGCACTCGCCGCACGCGTCACCTTCTTCCTTGGGACAAGAATACAAGATACAAGGATGCGCGGAGAAAACATCAGCAGCAGCCGATCAACAGCCGCGACAAATCATCATCAGCTAGGAATGCGCTAGGTTGCTGAATGCTGACCTCACTGTCGCCGTCGGCCACCGGCCACGCGGCCTGCTCCGCCTCCGCGGCCGCGCCGAGCTCCCTCTGGACGGACGCGCAGCCGATCCTGCCCTCCCTCTTCCCCCGCCGCGGCAGCGGCGTCGCCGTCGCGGCCTGCACCGGCACCTGGCACGGCGGCGCCGGCGAGCTGCGGCGCCACGGCCCGACGACCCATCGGTCCAGGTTCGCCGCGGTGCTCCATTGCGCCGCCATCCAAGCAGGAGCTCGTCGTGCCTCCCCCACCCACCGCTCGTGTCGACTGTCGAGTGGATAAAATTTGGAAATTTGCGAGGGAAGGGAAAGGATCCCCCGCTCTGACATCCGGGACCCACCAAAACCCACATCGGATCGCTACTACCGGGCCCACCGCCAGTTCAGCATGGTCAACGAGTCAATTCCAAGACCTGGTGCCCGGGCCCACACAGAGTCTGCCCCACGTGTCACTCCGGGTCAACTCATCTGGGCTGAAGCTTCCAGCGCCAGCAGATCTCGCCGCCGCGTCGCCGTTCATGGCGCCGAGCTCTCGCCACCGCCTCCACCTCCTCCTCCTCTTCTTCTTCCTCCTCCTCCTCGTGGAGCTATCACGCGCGGCCTTAGCCCACGGTGGCGCGGAGGTGGACGCTGCCTGCGCGGCGGCGAACCGCACCGGCGGCGCGGCCTCGCTCCGCCCTGACCGCCTGACGGTGCTCGTGAGCGGGTACTCGGAGCGGCGCCTCCCGCTGCTCCGCGCCATCGCGGGGGCCTACGCCGCTCACCCATTGGTGCTCGCCGTCGTCGTGCTCTGGTGCAACCCCTCGACGCCGGACCGCGTCCTGCTCCGCGGCGGCGGCGGGTTCCCGCCCCGCGTCACGCTCCGCCGCGCCGCCTCGGCGTCCCTCAACTCCCGCTTCCTCCCGCGCCCCTCCGACATCCGCACGTCTGCCGTCGCCGTCGCCGACGACGACGTGCTCCCCGACGCCGATGCCCTCTCCTTCGCGTTCGCCACCTGGCAGCAGCAGCAGCAGACGCCGGCGGCGGTGGGGCGCTCAGGCGTGGCCCCACTCGTCGGGTTCTTCCCACGGTCGCACCACCTCGACCTTGCCCGAGGGAGGTGGGCGTACACGGCGGCGCAGCCGGGCAGGTACTCCATGGTGCTCACCAAGTTCATGGTGCTCGGGACCGACCTCCTCTACAAGTACTCGTGCTCGCCGGAGCTCGCGGCCTTGCGCGCCGTGGTGGACCGGGAGCGCAACTGCGAGGACATCCTCATGAACTTCGTCGCCGCCGACGAGTCCGGCTTGGGGCCCGTGCTCGTGGAGGCCGGCGGCGTTAGGGACTGGGGTGACCCGAGGAACGACGTGAACGCCGGCGCCGGCGAGGACGGCGGCGCGATGAAGGATGTTGGGCTGAGCGCCACTGGCGGATTGGGCCACTGGGAGAAGAGAGGGGAGTGCATCACCGAGTTCCACCGCCTGCTTGGAAGAATGCCGCTGCGCTACAGCTACGGGAAGGTGGTGGAGGCAGCCACCGGCGAGCAGGGGCTCTGCAGCAAAGGCGGCCGCCTCGTCAAGTGTGACCAGGAGTAGCCGAAGGCCGGAAGCGTGCCTCGTGCTGGTAAGCCTTTAGCGATGACTGACAACATCTTGCGCCCTTGCCGCTGCAATGTTGTAGAAGTCTCAGATACTGGATACTGGAACCGTTCGATTGCAGGCATATTCTGTTTACATGGGGACATGTAGTGTGTGATTGGTAGCTTGGGTTAGGCCAAGCCTGGCTAAGACTAATGCATGGCCAGCCGGAGCCAGGCTTATGCATGCAATAGGTTCATGTTTGGTTTGGGTGGCTTGAGATAGACTGGCTTGCTATGTATGTGTTTGGTTGGCTGCACAATATGATAAAGAACACGTGAACAAGAGGCGGAGATGTGCAGTCTGCATAGCACAAGCCACCAACACCCTTATGCAGCCTGCATAGTGTGGAAACGCATCTCATTTGTGTTTCCAGCAAGCCAAGCTAAGGGGCTCCTTTTGCATTACCAGGGCCAGGCTAAAGACCTAAGCAGGCAACCAAACAAACTTAACCTGCATTCCATAAGCCTGGATAGGAGTTGGACACCCTACCAATCACGCTCGTAGTTCTGGAAACTATGTACTCTCCCCCAGACATGCTCTTGGTCTAGGGCCATGTTCAGATTTCCAACTATTCACTATCCATTCCAACTTTTCACTATTCATTCCAACTTTTCACTATTCATTCCAACTTTTCACTATTCCTTCCTCACAAAACACATTTCCCAGCGAATGCTACAGTGTTTTTCTTATGCTACAGTGTTTTTTCCTACAATCTAAACACACAGAAGTAGATTGCAGTCCCCATGTAAACAGCAGAACATCCAGATTGCCGTAGTCACACATTACAACGGCAACACGAAGACATGGCTGGAGATTGGCCTGCCTAAGTTCTGAAGCTTCTGATTCAAGTAACGGCAACACGAAGGCATGGCTGGAGTTGACCAAGCTTTTATGCGGGAATGCAACATCGATCTAGGAAGGAAGATGACGGTTCTAGTCCCATCCGAGTTCCGATATAACCGATAGCTTGTTTTGCTTGTTTTTCTGTCAATGTGCTGTGGACTGTAGTCAGCATTGTATTCCATTCAATTCTTGCTTTAGCTTTAAGTTGTTACCAAGATCGCTTATTGTCAGTGCTTCTTGTACTGTGAATGTTTGCTGAAACTCGGTTGTTAACAAGTTTTAGATAGCTCAGTGCTATTGTGCGATATCAGTTTTATGTACTGAATGTATTCTGCAAACTTGGTCATCTGAAAGTTGGAAGCGTGCTTTACTGAAAAATTCAGGAGGTACTCAACTTGGATAAGTGGACATCATATTGCACTGCGCCCATCAGGTTTTTTTCCCCTTTCTTCTTGGGGATATCCACTGTCCTGCTCAAGTCTTTTAACTTTCCCACACACTCCAAATTTTCAACCTAAATGTCATTGTATTTTAATTTTTCCCTTTCCTCTTTTTTCGGAAGGAAACATAGCCTAACAATAACATTAGTGTCATTGTATAGGACCCACCTCCAGCGGCGAGAGCCCCCACCGCCCTCTTCTCCTATAGCTCCGGCCTACGTTGAAGCCGGCAAGCCGCTACGGCTGTCGCTGTGCGGTACGCTTCCGGCGCCCAAACCTCTGCTGCTGTTCGTCTCGTGGGGGGAAATCGACCGTTCGATGGAGAGGAAGGGGAGAAACGGGTATGGTCCGCCGATCCATGGGAAGTATGGGCTTTAGTTGGGCTGGCAGTTAACAGCAGCAGATAGTGTGTAGAACTGTGATAAATATTTGGTTCCCTTTTTCTAGAATTTCAGATGTGGGCATGTGGCCAACGTTCATCGTTCACTCTTCAAAAATGCAGTACTTTATTTCATTTCGTTTTCATCAATGTTGGAGCTTTACCTATTTGATAATTGATTGAAACTAATTGGTCTTACAGCCTTTTGAGCAAGAACAGGGTGTGTCATGTCACATGGAAATTGAACAGATGGCATATCAGTTTGGCCTGGGATTGTCAAATGAGAAGTCAGTAATTGTCACCCTAATTATTGTGAAGAAAAAAAAATGCTCATTTTCAATCCTTCTGCAACAAATACGCATATCAGCATATGCTCACATGTGCACGTGCCATTTCTGGAACTTGTTTGGACACGATAAGTTTTTTTAGTAACTGTTTGGACACGAATTTACGAAGCAAGGAGCTTTTTCTCTGAATTTCTTGGAACTGGACTAGTACGTTTGAAAACACTGTCATGAGAGGATTTGAAGCGGTTACAGTGTCCCGTTGCCGCGCAATGACAGCGAGAGCAACCGCCGGCATTCGCAGGTTCAGACATCAAAGTGACCCTCCGTTCCCAATCCAACGGCTGGACACAGCACCGACCTGCAAGCCCACGGCACACAATCTTTCCCCACTACTCCTAAATCACCGGAGAGTGGGCGTTCGTGGCAATAGCCCTTGCTCCTTCGTGCTCTCATTCGAACGCGGCAACGGGCGGGAGAGAGAGAGAGACCGTGCGCGTACGGCGAGGAGAGACGTGCACTGGCATGGTCGCAGTGGCCGGCGGTGGCGATCGTCGAGGATGAAGCCGCGCGGTGGCGGCGAGCAGCCGGCGGTGAGGAAGGGGCCGTGGGTGGCGGAGGAGGACGAAGTGCTGCTGCGGCATGTTCAGGAGCATGGTCCTCGGGAGTGGAGCTCCATTCGATCCAAAGGCCTCCTGCCGCGCACTGGCAAGTCTTGCCGCCTCCGCTGGGTTAACAAGCTCCGGCCGGACCTCAAGACGTAACTTTCCCTCATCGTCCCTGCTTGAGTCGTCGTTCTTGTTCATCTTTTATTTTTCTGAGAAACTTGCTTTGCGGTGATGCACTCCTTCTTTCCTCCGTCTGTGAATTCCATTGCGAGGTTCTGTTTTTACTGAAGTGCGTGGTTCATCATGCCTATTGCTTTCTGATGCGCCAACCTGTTCCTAAAAATGTTGCCATGTTAATCTTCACAGTTTGTGCCTTTATTTAGGGCCTTAATATTTTCAAGCATGAACCGTTTATAGAAATTTTTTTTTGTGTAATCTGTCTTAATTCTTTTTCATCAGGAAACCACCACATGAACAATGTGCAGTGAGAATTAGTTTCTTTTTCTGAAACAATGTGATGCTGTTCAGTTGAGATTTAATTTGTAATCTGAACATAAGCAATTAAGTTTCGTGTCAGAGAGAAAGTTTTCATAGTCAGTATTCGCTAATCTGGTCATCTAGAACTATTATTTTGTTTCAATGGTTCGATGGCATGCATCGCTTGATGCATTGTCAGTACACTCCATGTTAATTTCTGATGGCATACATTGCTTGATGCATTGTCAGTACTCAGTACACTGAAGAACGCCGTTTCTTTCTTGTACAGGGGATGCAGATTCTCTCCGGAGGAAGAGCGGGTAGTGATCGACCTGCAGGCGCAGTTCGGGAACAAATGGGCAAGGATAGCGACGTACCTGCCGGGGCGGACGGACAACGACGTCAAGAACTTCTGGAGCACGAGGCAGAAGCGGCTGGCGAGGCTCTTGCGGACGCCCGTGCCCCGCCGGAGACCAAGCAGGCAGGGTGGCGGCGCTTCTTCTTCGCACGCCCATGAGATGCCCATTCAGAAGGTGACTGTCTTTGTCAGTCTTTTTTTTTTCTGAATTAACTTGCTTCTTCTGAACTTGATAAGTTGGTGGTCTGGACAATGATCTGCTGCAATTTCGTTTTAGTATCACATCTTGAAAGGATTTAGCTGAAATTTACCCTCCTTTAGTTCCTAACACGTTGCCACTCTTTAGTCTCTGCCATGCTACATTTGAAACTGAAACTCTGAACATTGCAGTCTCTATCTAGGTGTCATTTTGCAGTACTGCATTTCTGAATCAACAACTCGCTTCTTCTAAACTTTGCCAACGAGTTAGTGACTAGTGGTCTGGACAATGATTTACTGCAGTTGGGAACTTGTGATTTAGTATCATATCAGAATTAGCTGAAAATTCCCTTTGAAACATATTGTAATTCTTCAGCCAACTACCACTCAGCATTTGAAACTGAAACTTTGAATATTCTGCTCTCCCTCTCAGAATCCTTGCCGGGACATGATCCCTTTCCAGGAGACGACGACGCTGCACCACCACCAAATCGGCGAGAGCAGCAGCAGCAGCCAGGCGCCGCGCCCGGTGAACCAGCTCGCCAGCGCACGGTTCCCCGCCGCGTACTACCTGCCGTCGCCTCCCGTCCCGGCGCTACTCGCCCACGCCGGAGCCGAACGCGGCTCGCCCAGCGCCGCCTCCCAGCAGATAACCGCTCTCCTGCCCTTCGTCTGCGACGCCGGGAACATGGCCGCCGGCGTCCACCCTCCCGCACGGTTCCCCGCCGCGCACGTCCTTCCACCGCCGCCGCCGCTGCTCGCGCACGTCCTTCCACCGCCGCCGCCGCTGCTCGCGCACGCCGGAGCCGAACGCGGCTCGCCCAGCTCCGCCGCCCCCACCACCACGACGACGACGGCTCTCCTGCCCTTCGTCGGCGGCGGCGATGGGAACATGGCCGCCGGCGGCGTGGACCCTCTGGTGTTCGTCGACCCTGTCGTTAGCCCGGAGCCGCTGGAGGTGGTGCCTCCGGACACGTTCTTCGCCCTACACGACGACTACGTGCACGCCGGCCGCGCGATGGAACGGGTGGACATGTGTGGGGTGCGCTTCGACGACCTCCCGCCGGAGACCTTCGATTTCTTCGAGCTCCCGGACCTGCCGCCGTACCCACCACCGTTCCCGCCGCCGCCTCCCTCGCCGTCCAGTCAACTGTACTAGCAGCAGCTGTGAGCTGCCCGCGATGGCCAAAAACCACAATGTGCATGATGACTTGATGATGAGCCAGTAACTCTGGTTTGTTGCAGTACGTAGCGTCCTTCTCCTCCATGATGTGTAAATGAATTCAGACTAATTAATGTTCAGTATAAGTCAAGACGTGTGTCGAATCTAACTAGGTTTAGGAATGTTCCATAAAAAAAACTAGTTTAGGAAGGAACCCTTTGGTTCTCTTTTATGAGTTTTTCAAATAGAGATACCGTACAAAATAATACAGACTATTACAGAAAGAAAGACGTACGCGTTAATTGCTTGGTTTTGGTTGATGTGCACACGTTTTTAAGTACTCCTCTAAAAAGGAAATGTGGACATGATACCGTACTCTCTCCCCTTTCTATAATTCTCTTCTACATATAAACATGCACCTACTCGAAATAGTGTATACAGAATACATATTAAGTAGATGGCCTGATCGACCGTCGTCAGCCAAGCCCAAGAGCATAAGGTGAATAAGCATCATGCCGCATTGGTCGATGTCGATGACGGTGGGTGAATCAAACATGGAGCACGGCCTATCCCGTTCCAGTTTATGGAAACGGGCAATCTTCTTGCAGCTATTTTTCTTCGCCATGGCGGGTTTGGCCTACGTCTTCTACCGCAAGGACATAGCCAGGAACCCATGGTGTTTGTTTGTCGCCGAGGCGTGGTTTCTCTACTTGACGCTGTGCCACGTCATAGAGCGCTACGTGAGCCTATTCCTACCGCTCGCGCCCGTCGCCACACGCGGTGGCCTTATTGTCGTTGCCTGCATCGGCGCCCCTCCTCTGATGGTCGTAGGGGTGGTTGTCATCCACAATGGTCACACCGCAGCATTTATCGCCTTCGGCTGCACCCTCGCCGTTGCACTTGCCGTGCTCCTCGTCGTCTGGATCAGACTTGATCGCACATTCAGGGCTGTTGATCACCTTCCTAGCTAGTTAGCTTAATTAATTATATATGTAGTTCTTTATTTATGTTTACACATCTTTCTCTGAGGGAAACGGGAACCTTTGTGTATTATATATCCCACCGGGAACCTTATGTCCTTTCCAGTTCTCTAACCTGCAATGCAACATTAGATTGCAGCGTTTTGCTTCCTAAAGATACTCGCTTTCAATTTGTATAAAATTAGAGTTCTCTAGCTATATGGAATTGATTTATGCCTATTGAACAGCACTAAGCTGCATCCATCACTAGCTCCATGCCAATTTGTAATAGCAAACCCTGCTATGTTGTATTTTTAACTGCTTTAGATTAAAAAGCTGCAGCTCTGGGCAGCAGCACTGCTATAGAAAAAAACCGTTTGGTTGCTGCAGCTGTTTAAGCTGGTGTAATGTGAGACTGTTGTTTCTTAAGCATTACTATTCTGAGGATTTCCGGTGTAAGCTTATTATATGTGGGCATGGCCATCGATTGATGCTTTGAGCCCTCTGCCTTAGCACTAATATACAACTATACATTATCAATTTGTGTCCAATGATCCATTCACTGCTGCATGACACATAATTAATTGATTGAGCCCTGGCTATGATTGTTATATTATTTAGTTTTGTCAGTTCCATGTGATTACCTATGAGATTCCTTTGAAATCTGTTGGTGCATATCTTTTTTTAACTATTGGTATTTCTCAACCAAACATGCAGGACATTGAAGTACCCAGTGACCCCCTTGATGAAAGCGCGCTATCTAACATTCTGGAAGAACTCGTCGGCTTCTTACTATCTAGGTGATAAACAAGAAGAGAGAGTTCCATTGTGACAATCCTGCTAGCTTCCATAGCCTACTAATGCCCTAGTGCATGTGAACTTGTACGGCAGGTGTTAACTGTATGACTTATGGTTATGAACGTGTGTATGGCTGGTGTGAACCTCACTTTATGTTGTCACGCTGTCGTAAACTTGATGTTGTGACTTGGCTATGAACCGTGAACGCACATTGGTATCTGTTATTGCATTGATGATGTGAACGGTTGTGGGTGTGAAGAATTTATTTGTACTTGTGTATGTGAATTTGTATTGGTGGACGCTTGTGAACTGATGTAAAAAAGCAGGCCTAAACAAACTCATTAGCGACGCGTGTAGAGCATATGGCCGAAAACCATGTGCGTGCATGATGGTGAGGCAGTGAACTGATTTGTTGCAGTACGTAGCCTCCCTGTCCTCCATGATGTATGAATGAACCAGACTAATGTTTCAGTTTCAGTCAAACGTCGAATTAAGTCCCAAAATGCAAGGTCTTTCAATGCTAAATCTAACTACTAGTTTAGAAAGACCCTTTGATCTCTTTTAAGCAGAGATACCTTTTAGGTAGGAGCACAAACTAATAAGATTATTATAGAAAAGAAAGAGGTATGCCGTGCTTGGTTTTGGTTATGTAAGTGCAATAAGCAATGTTTTGAAGCACTCTTCTAAAAGGAAACATGGACATGATACCGTATTCTCCCCCCTTTCTGTAATTCTATATATAAACATGTACCTACTCTAAATAGAGTACAATATACCTATATAAGTAGATGGCCTAAGTATACAATATACATAAGATGGCCTGATCGAAGCTAAGGTGAATAAGCATCCATATAGATGGCCTGATCGAAGCTACGGTGAGTAAGCATCCATATAGATGGTCTGATCGAAGCTAAGTGCTAAGGTAAATAAGCACTAATACATACAGATAGCTTGATCGAAGCTAAGGTGAGCTTCCCCCTGCTTACTGAACATCTAGGGTTAGGTTTTCTGGGACTGTACATCAGTGGCGAAGACGGCGGCGCAACGAGGGCGTCCACGCCAACCAGTAGATGCCAATGAGCTAGGTGGATGATGGAGAAGAGTGCGCCGCCTCTAGCAAACTTGGTGTCGGGGATGACGTGCACGTACGCGAGGATCTCGGCGGCCACGCTCGCGGCGAAGAGTAGTGTCCGCAGGAACTTGGAGGTGCAGCAGCGCGAGGAGAGTGCCCTGATGGAGACGACGGTGGTGACGGCGGTGATGACGAATCCGTACAATATGAGAAACCAAAGTCCAAGCGGCGCCACGGACGACGTGGTCTGGCAGAAGTGTGTAGAGGAGGTACGGTGGGATGAAGGCCAACACGGGGTAGAACAGCTCGTAGAAGCGCTTGGAGACGCCGTCCTAATAGTGATTGAAGCCAAGTGATGAGAGCAACATATCGAAAAAAGGAAAGAAGGAAAAAGAAAAGAAGGAAGTATGAGGACCTCGCTGGCGTCGGCGTCACCGCCAATGCACATGCCGAAGAGAAGGCTGATGAGCGAGACAGGAAGATCATTGCAGCCATTGCTGCTGCCATCGGCGTTGTCGCCATCGCCGGAGCCCGACAAAACTGCGTCATCGTCCGACGGAAGGCCGAGCTGAGGGTCGTCGTGGTCGCTGCCGTGTTCGGACCCCCGGGCGCGCCGCCTGTTCTCCGCCGCCTCCTCCATTTAGCTCGCCGCAGCTCCGAAGTGGCGCGCAGCACCGGCGTACAGTGAGTCTAGGGCTCCGTCCACGCTGCGGTAGCGGCGACCGCCCTCCAGGACCCCGTGGCGCCAGACGGTGCCACGGCGGTGGCGCGATGGCGCGGTGGGGTAACGCGACGGGGCGGCGGGCGCGGCCTCCCGGTTCCCCGCTCCGGTAGCGGCGGCTGCCCTCCAGGGCTCGTCGTAGAGCACGGGATCGCGACACGGATGCGGCTCGTCGTAAAGGACGGGATCGCCGTGGTACGGCTCGTCGTAGAGGACGGCATCGCGCCACTCGTCGGTGTAGAGGGTGTAGAGGTCGGCGTAGGTATGGACGATCCTACCGGATGGCTGAAGGGTGAAGGGTGGGGAGGGAAAGTAAAACGGGCCTTTCTCCATGGCCCCGTAGGTCTCGCGGCAACGGCGGCGTTGGGCGTCGTCCATAGCGCACTCTTTCTCCCTCGCTCACTTTCTCTCGTTCGTTCTCTCTTCAGGCGGCAGACAGAAAGCAGGGGATGGGAGAATGGAGGGGCACTGCGCGCTGGAGATTTGGAGAACGCGGTGGGAAGAAAATGCTCGGGCACTGCTGTGCTGAGCTGAGCTGAGCCATTGCCGACCATTGCCGAAATCGGCAATGGCGCGTGCCTTTGGCAGAACAGCAGAAGCAGATGGTGGGGGGAGAAGGCCACACGAAAAAAAACCACGATGCCACTGCCAAATCCAATTGGGGAGCCCTTGGCATTGGGGAATTTGGGAGCCGCGCTCAGCTCGTGAGAGACGGGGAGGCGGTGCAGATAGCACCAACCGGGTCAGTTGGTCTCCGCCGTCTGTAATTTGTTCCTTCAGGGATCGAAGGCTGGCGATCGAGCAGCTAGCGCCCTCCGTTGCTTACACGCACAGTAATTACCTCCATATATTTACTATTCCTCCCATCACATCCATCACATACTTTCACATCGTTTCCTCACTATTCATTGCTACATTACAATAAATCTCCACATATCTCCACCAAAACACCCTCTTTTTCTCCCGTGCCTATCTCCTCCAATCCTCTTTGCCAAACATGATAGGTGAAAAAGAATTCACCATCCGTGTCACGGAGGAATCCGGAGACGAAAAGGCTAGCTGCAACGGTGCATGGCATCAGCTCGTCCTACTATTGTTGATCTGATCTCCTGGCTTGCGTTGTATCTCTCCTCTTACCAAGCAAGGGAAGCCAAAAGCAGCAGCTACATGGATACTATACTAGTAAGCTCTAGTATGGTTGATCTGATCTTTTGGCTTGTGTTGCATCTCCCCTCCTCTTACCAAACAAGGGAAGCCAAAAGCATGAAAGGCATGCGACGGCAGAAGAGACTAGGAAATTTTAACCCAACTCACAAGGACTATGGAGAAACTGGGGAAGCTTACAGATGGGTCCGCTTGCCATTCACCATTGGTCGCCGCCGCACTCGCGTTGCCCATGTGGCTGCCTCTACTCTGTTGGTGGATCGGATGCCTTCTGCTCTGCTCCCAGGACAAACTCGATCCATCTGGAACGGATGCCTTCTGCTCTGCTCCCCGGACGAACTCGATCCATCCTCCCTTGTTTTTTTTTGAGAGAACCGGGTTGCAATTTATTGATTCAGAGAAAGGTTTACACAAAGTTCTTTACAAGGGTATTCTTGATTGAACAAGAATATTCTTGAAGGAAAACCTCACATATCCATTTCCAGAGGCAGTATCACCATCGTCAGAAACGTCCTGGAGGGACATTACCGGACAACTATAAAGAGACAGTGGGAAAACAAAACTCCACAAACTATTACCCCCACCGTCGCCAACATCGAAGAAGCCGTGGAGAGGCAAAATCAACCATGAATCTTCCTCTGAAGCAACACCAACGCCCCTCACCTCATTAGGAAGTGTTGGATAAATCCGTAATTTTGATCATATTTTAATTCTAAGATTTAAAACAACATTCACAAATATTTCCAATGATTATTGTGTCTAAAGCAAGGCATATGCACGTGTTCAAGTTTAATACAGATTTAAATATGAACAATAGTAAAGTAATAATTCAGACATCGAAATGTACCCAGGGGCGGGACCACTGCCGGAGGCAGCGGTTGCGCTTTCACCGGCTCAAGCAATAGTAGACATGCTACTACTCTCAAATGGTATTGCTCGAAGTAGTCGTTCAAATTCAATGTAGGAAGTCCGGTTATCGCATAGTGCCGATCCCGAAGTCATACATGCACTGGAGTCGACGAGGTGGACGAGGCGTGTAGTAGTCGTACGGTAGCGACGGAATAGGCGTAGACAAGCGTCAGTGAAAACGACAACGTTCTGGGTGAGCGTGGAGAAGGAGGATGAACCTGGACAACTGGAAATAAGGAAACCTTAATCAATCAGCAATGAATTGCCCAACGCTCGCCCATTTACTGTAGAGGGAAAGCGGAAAGCGAAAAAAAACTAAAGCCTAAGTAACTTGGGAAGAGTCCTCCATGCTAATTAGCCTGCTCTAAAGGAAAAAAGTACCCCCTTCATTTTTCACATGTCGTATATTTTTTTGGAAAAAAAAGGAAAAGGATGTCAATTTTTTTTGGCAACATTCTCTTTCTTCCTTAAATGACCTCGACATCGGATGTTTTGGAAGAGCTGGATGCAAATTGATGGCAGCGACGCCTTCCACCAGATAAAAGATAGAAAAAAGTCTATTTTTCATCCTCCAATTATTTGTATTCTAATTATTTTTATAAAAACAATCAGACACTAGTAACATAAATATATAATACACAAATAACATTAAATAGTTTGCCAATAGGTTGGTTAGATTTTAAGAGAACTTTTGGCACTGATTTCATATTTTTTGGGTCCAACATGAATTAGTTATGGTTCTTTGAATTTGAAATAATATTTCTGTTATTTCTAGAAAATCCAAAACCATCCTCAAAACCACCCAAAGGGCCAATTTTGTATGGTTTGGATAGTTGGAGGGCCTTTAGTATCCGGTTTTGTAGTTTGAGGTTGAAAATCAAACTTTTGTAACAGTTGAAGAGTAAAAAACAGACTTTTTCCTTATATGTTCGATTACCTTAAGGTGTATTTGGTTGCATGTATCACATGACGCATGAATGGACGATTCTGGATGGAATGACTCAACCAATTTATTTATACCACTTTGTTCACTTTTGCTAGTACAACAATGTATTAACTATTTAGTGAGATGGTCTTATCCTGGATGAGTTGATACAATTTATCCAACCAAACAAAAAAATTATAATTATCTTATATTCCATATATAAAACAGGTGATACATCCAACCAAATACATGCTTACCATCAAGCAAGCTGAGGTCTGACCTTTTGGCGGCAGTAGTTACCACTGGTAACTTACCAGTTGCAGCACGTACAAGCACCACGCACAGCAGCAGTTCACCATCAACATCCCGTGGCTGCCGGTCGAGGTTTTATCTTGTGTCAGAAGAGGCACTCGAGTACGGAATGACGCCAACATGCTTTCTTTGTCTCCCCTACGTCGGCCGTCCCCCACCCCCCCCTAGCAGCAACGCGGGATGCCGCCGTGCGGGGACCAGAGCATGCAGATGCGACAGAGAATGCAAACGATAAGGATTAGTTGGGCTTGGTCTTTGCCTTTGCTCTTAATGTTCTGAAAACCAAACCAAATCCATTAGTAATTTGTTCTCCTTTTTTTTAATCCATTAGTAATTTGTTCATTGATTAAATCACACCAGCCAGTCATCGATCACTCAGCCACACTAATTGGTCGGGCTTTGTTCATCTTTAGCCGTGCAGGCCTTGTGATCTCCTCTAGTATCTCGCCGACCCAACATGGACCTTTTCTCGGATGCGCACATTTTTATTAGATTAAAAAATATCTGATCTTGAACATTCATGCCATATAGCCAGAAAACTAGTTAAAGACCCAGTGCTCTCAATATCTGATCTTGAAGGCACGCATAGAGTCTTTAACTTAACATATGCTGATAGTCTTAAGCTTAACATATGCTGTTTAGTGTGACGACAAGCATAGAGTCTTTAACTTAGCAATAAATAAAAGACAATATTTTTACGGACTAAGGGTGTGTTTAGATCACCCAACTTCTTTCAGAAGAACACTATTCATCTAATTTTTTTCTATTTATTCTATCTGTCCCACATACAGAATACGTTTTCCAGCACGACCTACAGTGTTTTTTCTCGCTAAACTAAACTCACCCTAATCCGCTGCGTGTCTTGTACTGCTGCTGTGCTGCACCTAGCCAAATGTAGCCGCCAGCCTCTCGAATCCTCTAGCGCGATGTGGGCTGGTGATGGGCCAAGCAGCAGCATACGTGGGCTGCATGTAATCTCTCGAACCCTCTTCGGCCCACCGGAGGGGGGCAGCAGCCTACTTTGATGTCGTAGAGGCAGAACTGAGCATTTGTGGCCCGGTCCGTGGACCCAGCCCGAGCTCGGTGGGTTTTGGCCCACCCATGCCTCCTAATAGGATGGGTGTGGGCAGCGAAAACTAAGCCCGAAAAAATTCCAGGCCGGCTCGAGCCCGTCCAAACGATTTATTTCATTTATATTTCAACTAAAAAAGCACGGGAAGCCCGAGCCCCCCACAGCCCGGCCCGAAAACTAGGTCCGACCTTGCCCATAGGATGGGCGTAGACACAAATTTTAGGCCTAATAAACCGGTCTTTTTGCCAGTCCGGTCCGAATTCGGCCCGACCCGCAAAATGCTCAGGTCTACGTAGAGGACACGCTGGCTGTCCCTGTCCGCCTCAACGAATGGAAGAAATGTGGAGGCTTCGGGATGCTTCCAGAGCCACAACCGAGCTTCTCGACGCTTCTTTTTGCTCCCCACTTGTCCGCTCAGCTCGAGCGCTTACAAATAGATCCCCGCCACCGCACACCCGTCCGTCCACGACAAGGCGAGCTCGAGCACGCAAGAAACCACGAGAAAAAGAGATCAAAGAGAGGCGACGGCGACGAGCCGAGGCAGTTTGACGGCGGAGACGATGGTGGTGCTCGCGGAGGAGTTCCACGGCCTCACGCTGAAACGGAAGGGCGCCGACGAGCCGGGGCTGTTCGACGCCGCCGGCGTCGACGACGACCGCTCCGCCGGGTTCCCGCTCTCCTGCCGCGCGAACAAGATTCGCCGCCTCACGGATCCCGATCCCGTCGGCGGCGGGTCTCACCACCTGGACGAGCCGGCGTGGGGCGTCACGGCGACGGAGCAGCAGGACGACGTGCCCATGTGCGACGACGCGCCGGCGCTGGCCAGAGACGGGGGCGACGAGGAGGAGAGCGCGCTGGTGCTGTACGGCGGTGGTGGCCGATCCGACGCGCCGCGCCTCGCCGTACGCGACGGCGCGGCGGGCTGGGTCCGCGCCATGCTCCGGGAGGCCGACAGCCGGACGGTGCGGGAGCTTCTCGCCGGCGCCGCCATGGAACATGGCTCCGATGGCCTCGCTCTGGCGCTCGTGCCGTGGGTGCCGCCGTCGTCGTCGGCGGCGGCGGCGACGGAGGAGGAGCCGTCCACGGCAGCAGAGGAGGCGGGCGAGGACGATGAGGGCGCGGCGGCGATGGATGTCAAGGAGGACGAGACGCCGGTTCGAGATTTGACAGGTCAGGCGGCGTATGGCAGCGGCGGAGCAGAGGGGATTGTGTTCCGGTGGCCGCAGCACTGCTTGGCGCCGCCGCAGCTGCCGCCGGCGCCGCAGCCGAGCCCGGTGATGTGGTCGTGGTGAACAGCGTCTATGCTTGTATGGTAGCAGTAGGCAGTAGCGGTATACAAAGTGTACTGTAGAGCGCAGTCCAGTCCAGGTGCGCATCGATTCCGGTTGGAATTGACCGCATTGACGATGGTGACTGCACCTCTCGTCATGCCCAGTTCGTTCGTTGCAGAGATGAGAGATCGATCGGGATCGGCCCAGCCCAGAGGTTGTTGCACAATCAACGTGTGTGATGTGGTTCAGTGGTTGATTTGTGCTTTATCGCGATAGTTTTTTCCCCCTTCAACGCATTTATATTTATATTCTCTGCTTTGTATATTCCTTTTTGTTCCTTGCTGTGCTGCTTATCTGATTGTTTCCAATGCTAGAATTACTAGCGCCTTCAGTGCTAGCAAATCTTGCTCCTCTCTACTCGTAGGGAGACCGGATGATTCAGACAGATTAGGGCACATACAACGCACCGTAGTCATCCGTCGACATGTAAGGTTTTTTTCACAAAACCCCCTCCGCGAGCCCAGCGTCGACCGCGCCGTCGTCTCGTTCGTCGACGAGTGCGGCTCGTGCTCCCAGGAGGTGGCGACGGCTCGGAGCGCGCTGTAGGACGCCGTGGCGGAGAGACGACGGGGCACGGATCGAGTGCGCGCGCGGGAGGATTTGCTTTCTCGCTCCAAGTTTGCGCCATCGTCCCCAAGTCCTCTTCCTGCTCGTCCCCAAATCTTCTTCCTCCTCTTCCTGCTCGTCCCAAATCCTGCTCGAAGAAGACCAAATCAAGATCCAAGAAGACCAAATCGAGCTCCAAGAAAAGAAAATCAAACCCCCAAATCACCTGCAGGAGATCAAATCGAGCTCCAAATCCCTGGATGGCTGGAGAGGGGCACCTCGCGGACGCGGTGGGGGCCGGCGGTGAGGTCCAGAATCAGGTCTCCGCGGCGGAGAGAGGGGGGAGTGAGAGGGAGAAGGGAAGCCGCACCTGCTCCTGCGCCTGCCGCCGCTGCTTTCTGCGCCCGCGGCCTCTGCTCCGGGCGGCGTCTGTCCTTGGGCGAAGACAGCGAGAGGAGAAGGAACGAGCGGACGAGAAAAGTTCCGAGACATCGACAGATGCGGTGCGGCCAGTAGGTGGAAAACGAGATTAAAAAAGAGAAAGAAAAAAGTAGTGGAAAAAAATGTTTTTTAAAAAAATGTTTTTAAAAAAAAGGAAAAAATAAAAGAAAGAAAGATAGCACCATGTATGCAATAAAATAGCTACAAAGATGGATTAAACATCCTGTAGACAGCCAAATAAACAGTCCATTATACAAGTTGTCTACTCAAGCTATCTGTTGGTGTCAAAGAGACAACTGCCGTCTAAACCGTTGTACTTGCCCTTAGGATATTCGAGACACTCTGTTCAGCTTATCATTCATCAACAAGACCGTCATTCCGTCAGGGTGGCTGCGCGCTCACCTCACCTGTCCGTTTAGGCTTTGGGTTCTCTTGATTTGAGATGCTACCTCCGTTCGATAATATATGTATTTTAATTTTCGCACCAACCTTTGATATTTATCTTATTCAAAAAATTTATGTAAATATTATTTATCTTGCATATCATATTTTTATCATGGTATATATTTTAAGTATATCGCAGTTATTTTTATATTTTTATATTTTTTTTTAGTAACGAATGGTAAAATATTGATGCGGAAATCGAGAAATGAAATGCTTATATTCCTATAAGTGCACTGAAGTGTAAAATTAGTAGAGACGTGAAATGACATTACTACCCTTCCCTCAGTCAAAAAGCTGAAGTCTGGAAGCAGAGTCAATACGAGCGGGGACGGGAGTCGAGAGGAACCAGATGGGTACATTTTGTGTGGTGGTGGTTAGTGTGTTTCATTTTTTTTTCCCTTTCAACGAGGCCCATCGGTGGTGCATGCTCTTGCATGCGAATGGGAACATGCTCTTAAGCAGCAGGCTGGACCTTGGGGCTGGTGTCTATTGAGCGGTTAAATTGAGAAAATTTTTAAACTCTTTAATTGCAGTTAAATTAGGACAGAGGGAGTAGGTCACTCCTTACTACAATTCATTTAGGCCCTGTTCGGCTGGGGGCCTGGGGCTGGAGAGTGCCAAGAGAGATAGACTGGTGTGTGGGACCTTCAGCTGCTTTCAGCCAATAAGCCACCAGCCCAGCATGCGTGGACCGTACACATATGAAACCTTTCATATGTCCCATTTTACGCCTACACATGCTTTTGTTTTCAGACACTTACACATGGGGTCCACCTGTCTTCTTCTTTCTTCCTTCATACTTTTCTTCCCAAACTTTCATCTCTCTTCCCACCTGCAGCCGCACGTGCCCACCGTCGCCACCGCTTCTGCATGTGCTTACCGAGCCGTCCTCCTCTCCCCCTACGCCACCGCACCAGAACTCCAAAGCCCGCACCGCATCTGCACGCCAGCCACCGCCTCCTCACCTCACCGAGATGTCACCGTTGTCGGGCTCGTCGGTGCCTGCGCCGGCACGGCGCCTTGTAGTGCTCCTCTCCCAAGCGACCTCGAGCCATGTCGAAGCCCGATGTGCGATGGGCTCTGCATCGGGGAGCTCCAGGTGGCGTTGCGGTGCTGGAGACCGGGAGCCCAATCTGCAATGGCCGTTGTGCACAGCTTGAGCCGCCGCTCCTCGTGTCGGGCGTCGCGAGAGGGGGCCTGCAGGTTACCTCGCGAGAGAGAAGGTTGGGGAAGAAGAGATGGAGGGAGGAAATGATATGTGGGTCCCATGCGTAAGTGACTGGAGAGAGAGGATGTTTGTCGAAGGGGAAATGGGTCATATGAAAGGTTTTGTATGTGTGCATCACATGTAGGTGGGCCAGCTGTCGCGGTAGGCGGAATTGTAATGGTATATCTCCAATTAGGTGAAATGGCATATCTCTAATCTCAACAAACTGTAATGACCAGTCTATTTAGTTGGGTGGAATTGGTGAAATACACTGTAGCAAATTTTATTGGGGAACGTGTTTATGAGGTAAATGAATAGTGAATTTCACAAACTGTTTTCACTAACTAAACAACGAACATGGTGATATGAGATGCTGACAGGGGATCCCATACAGGTAGACTTCGGCAGGACTCCTTATATCGTGTTTGCGTGAACTGTCGGATAGAGGTACGTACAAAGATAAATTGAGGTGGAATACGAAAAGTCCTGCGCTGAAGGAGAAGTCGAGCCGATAAAAGAAACTGGCAACTGGCGAGCACCAAGCCAGCATAAAAGAAACCCAAAGAGAACAAGTTAGTGAGGAACGAAGGGATACAAGGAGAAAGCAAGCCAGAGATGGAATGCGAGAAGAAGAGCAACCTACCACAACCTTTGGACAGCGACGACACACATTGTCACCGTTTTGATTGGCACCAGCGCGCTAGCATTGGTGTGAACTCTTTCCCAGCTCGATTGGGTCTCTGGTCCGTCTTCCAGGGGAGGATCCAAGGGGTGCCCTATCTCCCCCAAACCCATGCCCCCTACCTCCCCAAAATTCATGGAGCCCATCTACATTTTTTAGAACCAAGAAGGAAGAAAAAGAGGAAGAAAGAGAGAGGAAGAAGGAAGAAAGGTAGAATAGCCTCCCTTGATTCCATGGTTGGGTCCGCCTCTTCCGTTGTTCTCATTTGTTTCTCCGATGTCACTTACTCAATGTCGGCCTTCGCCGCCGACTGTTACCGCTACCCTAATCCCGTCATTGGGGCGCCGAATCGAGAGTTCATCGACGTGGTTTGCTGCTCTTTAGGTATAGATCATTGCTTTCTTCTCGTTACTTCTTGGGATGCGTGTGTGGGGATCGAACATCTCGTCAGAAACTCACATTTCACCAAGTGCATGTAAACTCTTACCAATTGATATGCTTCTGTTGGTGTTTATCTTCCAAATCTACAGGACCTAGAAAGGCCCTGTAGTGCGCCATCGTCCAATACACGAATATCTGGACCATCCTTGTGGGTTATACAGTCACGACAATCGTCAGCGCCAGGTTATTATTTTCCTTTGAGCGAGTAAGTTGCACAAAACATAAATTTTGATAGCCATAATTTTCACTATGCAAACAAAGTCTAAGTGGATACTGGTTACCACGTGACCCCGTCCAACCTGTAAGGCCCACTTCATAGTTATATAAGGCAATGTATCAGGTGAAAACAAACCTCTTTGTGCAAACGTTGTAAACTTTAATATGTGGCACATGATGTTGATCCAAGGGGGCGCTCGCCCCCTTTGATCAGCATAATGTGGCACCAATTGAAATTTTCATGGTTTGCACGGAGAGATTAGTTAAAATTTTCATGTGGTGCTAACCCCCTTTGATTATATGAGTGGCATTGACCCTGCCTCAGTCTTTTTAAGTGTCCTTTAAACAGGCCACTTTAGACCTTAATCTGGAGTTCTTTGATAATTATGTCAAAATACATGTAACTTTTTTTCAAATTTACTCTCCATCTTTCTCTCTAAACAATGAGGTTGCATTCATTTAAAAGCACATCCAACATATGTTGCTTTTACTTTGTTTTTTTTTGTAATAGGACACCATCAGGTCTCCCCCGTCTGACAGGAAGACCATGAAGAGGGCCTCATTGTATGGGATTTCGATCAACACCCTTTTCTACCTGCTACTCGGTTTGGCAGGCTATGCCACGCTCGGCAACATTCTTAATGGCGTAGCATTCCACAAGCCATTTTGGCTGGTGGACATCGCAGAGACGTGTGTTGTGGTTCACTTCTTGAGGCCTACCAGGTCTTTGCATAGCCCATATTCGCGAGGTTGGAAAGCTAGGCGTGTCTGGTCAGTGGCACGGCTCATGGTTTGTGAATACAAACTACAACGTTCACATGCCAATGACATCCACAACCATAAGTCGCTCTCCGAAGAAGCTGGCCCACCGCACGGCCGTGATTCAGTTGACAACACTAGTGGCAGGGCTAGTACCATTCTTCAATGCCGTTTTGGGGACCTCGGTGATATTGGGTTCTGGCTCCTCTCCATGTACTTCCCCATCACCATGCACATCGCCTGGCTGGGCAAAGCTCAGTAGTGAGGCTTGGGTGCAACTGCCCCCCCCCCAAAAAAAAAATAGTTATTGTAGTGAGTTTTTTGACAAATGAACCCAACATTATTCTGTCCATTTGTGTATGAGTATGATATGAGTACATAATTCATATCCATGTCTATGCTCGTCTCCTTGCCGTTGGTTCCTGGGGCCCTATCCTAAGTAGGTACAATTTAATGACAAGGGAGTTAATAAAAAAAATTCATAATTCATAAATTTAGCATACAAATTTAATTTCTATTACACCATTGTTTTTGTTATGCTAAGATCTTTAAAACTAGACCCCACTTGACTATGTTTGGATTTTTTTTTATACATATACATGGAACAATTAATTCATTTTAACATCAAACAGATCATTTTCAGTTTATGGAACCCAACATTAGACAGAAGGACTTTATGCAAGTGGAAATAAATATTGTATAATAGGAATGAACAATATAGAATTAATAATAAGAAAAATAACATGTAACATCTCACCTGTACCATGTTAACAATCCGAACAATATTATGGAATATCTTAAATATATTCTTGGAACAGTAAAAAAACATAATGAAATGCTTTATGGTTATTTTTAACATCAAAGAAATCATTCCGATTTATTAGACAAAATATTATACAGAAGGAATAAAAATGTATACAAGTAAAAAAATTATTGTATAATATGAGATAACAAAAGTGGAAAGGGATGAATGGGGTACCCAGATGAAGCTTACCGTCTGGGTAACCGGACCCTAGTTGAAAGCCCTAATTTATACGATTGGAACGAATATTGTGTAACTTAAAACTTGAAAGCCCTAGTTGCTTTTTTATGCAGATAGTACTAGGATTTTTTTTTTATATTCACTAGAGTTGCATACTATATTGAAGGTTAGTTGATGGAATGATTCTTCAAACATAAATGCTAGGTTTCTGCCGGCGGACGGAGGAAAAAAATCGGGCAATGTTGATGCAACACAACCGAATGTTGCGATGTTTTTTTTTCACATTGCGAGGTATATTTAGATTGGAGAAAAATACTGTAGATCCAGAAAAACACTGTAGCCAAGTCCCGATAAGCGTGTTCTATGATAGAGAGAGATATTAAGTTAGGATAAATAATGTTTTTTTTTATAAAATGAACATGACTGCGATGGTTGCATTGCATGTGATCTTCTTACGTACGTGCTCGCATGCATTCTCGATAGCGTATATGATTCTAGCTAGTAATGTGGTAGCTGTGAATAGTCTTTGTGAGCCAAGCAGGCACCATGTAAGAAGATCACATGCAATGCAACCATTTGCGTCACTGCATCGGTACAGTTGCCCAACCTCTGGGCCATGAGTAGATGAGATAAAGATCTTTTGACTGGTGATGACCAGTGATGTGATATTTGCTGAGAACGGTGACCTGGCCCGGTCGAAATTACTCCCTTTCCTAGTTTAGCCAAAGGAGCAGCAACCAGCAATAGCAACACTATTTTCCTTGGCGATGTCTGTTGCCTTCTTAACCGTACATTGAAAACATGCGTAGCACATAGCATTTGGTTTACGTTGCATCAATTCATTTCACACAGCAACACTATAAAACCTAACAATAGTTCGCTTAAAAAAACTCACAGTAGACGGGTTTGCAGCCTTTTCTAGCTCATTGCACACAGCGGCAGATCATGAGCCTTCCAGAGGAGGAAATTGTCGTGAGTGAGCTTCTCCGTCATGGGAGAGCCAAGCGACGGATGTGCCATCAGGGCTGATGAGGAAAACACCATGGACTTGGTAAGCTGGACGTATTTGGAAGAATGTCTCTGATTACCATGAAAGAATTGATGAACGTGGATACCTGCTATCTTGGCTTTCTACGGTTGTACGTTATATAGGACCAATTGGCCGGAGTGTACACGGATATTTAGGATTGCAACGACTTGATGTACAAGAATTCTACCTATCACCAAGATTCACTATATCTCAATCTAAGGAAATATATATCAAGCATTCTAATTCTGTTACATACGGATACACATTACTATCTCTAACAAAACTGCCATATAGCTGCACGCTACTTTGCATACACATAACAATGCAATTCTTATCCAGAAAGTAAATAAAGACACATGCCGTGGATAGTAGTGTCTTGGGATGAGTACGTCCCGTCACATGGCTGTGTTCAGATGGAGTGGAGAAGAAGTACTTTTTTTCTGGGATGCGTGTTATGTGAGGAAGATGAATAGGAAAGGTGAAAAGGAAATTTTTTGGGATGCGTGTTCTGTGAACTGTGGGTGGGATAAATAGGAAGTAAAAAGTACTTTTTAGTTAGTGAACACAGGTAGTCAGCCGCGGTCAGTACACACCGGACACCTTAGCCGGAAACGGCAAGGTTCATGCATGGGGACGTCTTGCAAGATAGCAGTAGGTACCTGCTTTACACTTTGCATCTCCCCTCGACCCCTTCGCACTTGTTCTTCTTTTACTGATTGTTACATTCATTCCCTCCCTACCTAAATTGTTGTCGTCATTGACTTTTTTTTTGTTATGCTTGACCGCTCGTCTTTTTCAAAATATTTTATCAGTTATGGTTTATGCCACTTAACGGGTCTATTTACCAACCGGACCAGATAAGAGTGAACAGCAGGTAAAAGATGTCCTAGGAACCGTTGATCTCCACCAACGGTCCACATTGTCTACTGAAAGTTTTTGAAACTTTGAGTCGACTGAAAATAAGGAACTTCTAATTGTTTTTCTATGTAAGTAGATGCAGAAGTGCAAGATGATTTGGTCGATCAAGATTCTCAGTTTGAATAAGAGATGAAAGAAGCTCCGATTCCACCTAAAATATGGTGCGGATCGTCAAATGTTTTAACCTTAAATATTGATATCTGAGCCGTGGCCAGCACAGACACCTTGGTAGCCAAAAACGGCAATGGCGCGCAGATCAGCTGGCCCTCCCTCCAAGTTTTGCAAAGGAACAGCAGCTAGGTACAGCCTGCACAATGCTTTGCTTTACTTTAGGTAGCATCTCTCCCTATCTCTATTTTCTTTTATCATCGATATACATGGAGCTAGCACTATTTTTTTTTACCAGCAATGAATTATAGAATACCAAGCAGCTCCCACCCACTCGACACGTCGCGCCTCTGCTTTACTCTTGCTCCGTTCTATCTTTGCCTCGCTCACAAACATATCTCTCCCTCCTCTTTCTCTCTCTCTCTCTCTCTCTCTCTCAGCTGGCGGAGTACATATTACCAGCAAGCCAGATCGAGGCTAGCTCAAAGCAGATCCCCGTGACTCCGATCGGTAATTCCTTCCCCCTCCTCATTCCTCTGGCCGTGTTACATTCGATCAAATTAAGATAGGCTAGTTTGGAACTAGCAAGATCATTATTCAGTGGTGGATAATCTGATGATGAGTTGGTCATCAGAAAAATGCAAGGTCCCCTCCCCTAACTAAATCGATACGAGTAGACAACAAAGCAGCTGTTTCTTAATTTGCAGGTTTGCAGCTGAGCAGGCAAGGCGAGAGAGCCATGGACGACATCGAGGTTCGAGCTCCGACGACGCCCAACGACAAGAAGAAGGAGACGAAGCAGACGGCGTGGCTGCCGTCGTTGGAGGAGGTTTTCAAGTGGGCGCCGTTCCAGTTGCCGGTGACGAAGTCGCTGAGGAAGAACAAGGATGATATGCCGGTGCTGTCAGTGCAAGTGGTCCTAGGGTGGGCCCTTCTCGGCGCCGTCTGCGTGGCCCTTACCTTTCTCATCGCCATCCTGTTTGCCAACATCCCCATCCCCTGCAGCGAGAACAGCCAGGTAAATCATGCTTTTGCATGCTGGAAATCAGTGAAAAATCCTGGCCTGACCTGACGAAGTGACTATGATGTATTCATCAACACATATTAACTGAGAGTTAGTTTCCCTAAGAAACAAAACAAGTGCTATTTGCAGGGCCCGTGGTGGATGATGGAGTGCCCTGACCTGACGCCGGCGCAAGAAGTTGAGGTGGATTTCTGCACGGCGGGGTTCATGTGGTTCACCGTTCCCCAGGCGGCCGCCGCCACGGTGGGCCTGATGCTGCCGCGCCGCCGCGCCCGGAGCCGCTGGTCCCTCGCCTTCCTTGCGCTCCTATCTGCCGGCACCGCCCACTACATGCTGGCCAGGAGCACCCTCGTCTTCATCGCCGCCAACCCGGGAGACATCTTGTTCAGGGTCCTCGGCTGCGGGGGAGCTGTCGGCTACGTCGCCGGCGACGTGCTCTGCATCATCTCCCTCCTCATCGGAGGAACGGATAAGCAGTGACATCCATCTGAAAACGTCTCTGGTGTTCCCATCCATATCCTGTTGCAATGTTGCATCCTCTGCTAGCTGCTGCTTCTTCCATGAGTTTGCAGCATTATCCATTAGTTATTGGTGCTTGTTAATTGCTACCTTATATTAATTCTCGTATTCCTCTCGTCATCAAGTAGCTAGTTGGTGTGATGGATGGATCCACGCTATCATAGTGAGGATTCCCTAATAACTTGGAACTACATACATATAGTAATAAGTATTAGTGCCTGTGTGGAACACTCATGGTTGTCTGTTAATTTTGTGATTTGGGTGCCCGTTAATTTTTTTTCCTGGCTCTTCAAATAAAGCGTTGATCTATAGGACTGTATTCATGCGTTAAGGATGCCTGCATGAGAATCTCCAAGGCACGTTTCGATCTCTGTATTGTCAAAGAAATAGCTAGGGGCGATGGCACAAACCTTCACTTATTATACTGGAGAGATACTAGTTCCAATGGTGGCGTGGACTAATTAATCAAGATCATGTACACATTTACTTAATTTGCAATTCATAATTGTGTGTTACTATCGTGACGGTAGCAATTAGATGGTCTATATTCATGTCTATATTCATGAATTAGCTAGTAGTAATAGGGCTTCGTTTCTTTGTTAGATTTGCTCAATTATATATTATAGCCTTTTGTTCATAAAAAGGAGAATATGGGCACGCAAAGTGATAGATGCTTCCGTTGAGATTTGCATGAACAACGTCAGTATTACGTGCCATGATTTGAGAGTGACCTTACACAAATGCTAGCAAACATGTTTAGTTGCTCGCAGTAAAAGCCAAAGCGACTTCTTCCACTATACTTTGTTTCGTCTATCCGTGCACCATTATTCCATCGATCGAGTGCCCGTTCAGACTAGCTAGATGAACGAGAATAAATTAACAGAAGTACGCGTCGATGAGCGCGTGAACAATAATGCTCATTATCTATCCCGTGGAACGCAAGCACATGCACCTGCCTCAGAGCTTCTGCCCTGAGCTGTGCTCTGATGCTTGGCTAGCGTACGCTGCGTGTTATTACCAGAAATATGCAAGTGCGAGTTGGCTGACTGGTGACGATCGATCACATCGATCGGAGCCTGCAGCTTTATTTGCTCTATACACACAGTAGTTGGTTAAAGAATCTCATCGATCTCATCCCGTGTGACACTAACAGGTTGGGAAGGTGAGTGCGATTCACGGCATCAATGCTATGGTGTAAGTTTGCATTGCATGCGTGTGGGATATATATCACTTGGTCAGCATTGAAATGAACGAGGTGAGCTAGCTGTTTGAGGCTGAGGCCACGATCATATTCTGTAATCTTCTGAGCTAGACATATATATATGTTCTTGAGTGCATGACTGCTCCATCAATACATATAGTGTGCGACAGTGAAGATCATGTTAAGTTCCGAGTGAAATGGAATAGTTGGTAGAAATGAATTAGTGTACGAAATAATTTATTTGGCAGAAATTAACAAATTGATATAAGATCAGTTCACGAGACCTCGCTGTCTAGTTAAAATGGATGAACGCGGACGAATAGTTTTCTGGCCCACCATGTCAGTGAGCTGCCATGAGATCAGACGATGTATGTAGACAAGCAAGCAGCACCGGCCGGTAGGCCTTTTATATTACCCACTCTGTGTCTGATCCCCTCCCGCGTGCGACACGTAGCAGTTGTGGCTCGGCGACCTTGCTATCGCCAAGCTTCTTCTCCCTACTCTCCTGCAAGCTACTAGTAAGATCCAAGCTAAGATTCAGAACTTTTTTAAAAAAATAAAGGAAATAGATTCCCGCGGTTCCGCACAAGCGTTTTGAGTTTAAACTTATTATCGACTCTCTCCAAATAAAAAAGAACAAGATATAGCGTGATACTGTACACATGGATCATGGCTTGGCGGGCCACAGAATACAGATGGACTTAACGCATTGTGTAGTACGGAGTACTAGTGGTTAATTAGCTAACTTCGTGGACAAGCAAGGTGCATGGATGAGTAGTAACATGCATTATTATTATTATTCTATCAAGCTATCGATTCCAAGTATGTCAACAACACACGTCGTACATAACGAATCTCATCGTTAAGTTTGGACCAAACAATAATAATGTACTTTGTGATTCATTCCGGTGTGCGTGATAAATGCTAGCGGTAGTAGCAGGTAGCTAGCTAGCACTACCGGATTCGGCTAGTTTGCCGTGAGCCACGATGCTCACGGCAAAGGGTCAAAAACTCACGGCAAAACCTTTGCCGTGAGCCGGCTCACGGCAAAAAACCTATCGGCAAAGGGATCTTTGCCGTGAGCCATATATAACCCTCTCGGCAAACCTTTGTCGTGAGCCAAAAAACCCCTTCGACAAAATAAATTTTACGATGACGGCAAGCAATGGCTGTCAACGGCGTTAGTGGGGCCCGCACGGATGTTTGCCGTGAGCCAGTGGACAAGCTCACGGCAAAGAAGGCCTCTTTGCCGTGAGCTAGGGGACAGGCTCACGGCAAAGGAGACATGTTTGCCGTGAGCCAAAGCCATGGCTCACGGCAAACATGCCATCTTTGTCGTGAGCCTTTCCCATGGCTCATGGCAAACAACCGTGCGGGGCCCACCTGGCAGAACAGCAAGGCGGCGGCCTGGAAGCCTGTTTGCCGTGAGCCAGGATCCTGGCTCACAGCAAAGGTTTCCTATTTGCAGAATATCCCATATGCTAGGAAGTCATGCAGGGAGTAGTGGTACCAAACATGCATTATAAAATTTCTCTTTGTAGCTCGGTCGTATGTCAGTACCCCTTCCTCCCAAGCACGGTCCAATTCATCAATCAGAGGCTCCATATACACATTCATATTAGTCCCCGGGTGGTCGGGAATTATCAACGATAGGAATATGTTCTGCCGAGTAAATAAGACGCCGGGGGGAGATTGAGAGGGATAACGAACACAGGCCAACAAGTGTATGAGGCAGCCCCCATCCCATAAGGTTGGAACCCATCTGTAGCCAGAGCAACACGAACATTACGGGCTTCATTATCTTTCACAGGATAAATTTGATTAAATCGTTGCCATGATTCACCGTCGGATGGATGTACCAACTTGTCGGGATTGTATCGACGTCCATCTTTGTGTCATGTCATCTGTTTCACGGTTTCCTCAGTCATGTAAAGCCGTTGGATCCTCGGTACGAACGGCATATACCGTAGGATTTTTATGGGGAGTTTGCTCTTCTTCTTTTTACCATCACCACAGTCTTGCTCCACGTACCGAGAGGATTTACACTTTGGGTAGTAATTCGCTTTCTCGTGTTCTTTTCTAAATAAGATGCATCCATCTGGACAAGCGTGTATCTGCTCATAGGGCATCTTCAGTGCATTAAGGAGTTTTTTTGCCTCGTACATGTTCGGAGGCAGATTGTGTGGCTCTGGAAGCAGACTGCCAACAACTTTCAACATATTATCGAAGGCATCACGCCCAAGATTATACTGGGATTTTAGGGACATAAGGCGTGCAATGTCATCCAGCTGAGAAACCTTAGTATGCCCGTGAACAGGCTGTTGAGCCGCGGATACATGTCATAGTACGCCTTTGCGGTTGCCTCCAGCTCCTCCTCCATAGGTTCCCCATTGAAGTGTGCTTCACCAAAGTCATTTAACATGTCCCCTACCCCAGCTTCAGCATCATAATCCATGACGCGTTGTCTCATGACCTCCTCTCTCACACGATCGTCGACTTCACCATGATACTTCCACCGTGTATAGCCGACAACATATCCATTCTTGCAAATACGTGTACTCATGACATCCTTTGGTTGGCGTTTCTTGTTTTTGCAAATGGTGCATGGACACCAAGTCCTGGTGTCTCCTTTAGCATTTTGAAATGCTAGTTTCACGAATTCCTCGGTCTTCTCAATCCATTCGACTGTGAACTGACGATTACTCGGATGCCCCGTGTACATCCACTCACGGTCGCCCATCCTTAAAGTATCAACGAATAATATAAAAATCTTAAGTATCTACATGCTCCTTATACTTTCTAATAGGTGAAGATAGGTCCTAATCCCACCTGAGGATGCGCCGATGTGGTTAGTCTCCATGCTCTACTCCTACCCGAGACAAAATTTCGGCAGCACCTCCCCGCTGTTCTCCAGATACACGTCCTTAGAAGGAGAGTGTGTATCCAGAGAACAACAGGGAGATACTGCCGAAACTCTGTCCCGGATGGAAGTAAAACATGGAGACTAACCACATCGACGCATCCTCGGGCTGTCAAAAAACGTGGACAATTTGAAACAGATACGGTTTTAAATATGCAGATATCTCGGCATATTTCGAACCGTATCTCTTCCGAACGGGAGACGCCTAACTCGGTTATGTGAACTACAAACATGAAAATGTAGAGAGGTGGGGTTTAATGTCTCACCTCGTCGTCGTGCAAGGTCGCGAGTCAAAAGCGGCCTCTACCTACACATAAAAAAATAAAAATATTAAAAGCAAATTTTGGCAGCATCTCCCTTGCACGGTGATTTATCTAAGACCCGCAACAATCAACATACAAACCAAGGGCACGATAGCCGACAATGATCACACAAACAAAGGGCCGACAATTCATCATCAATTCTTACAAAATTAACTCACATGCTTTATGAATTCTAACAATTTCAAATCCAATTCACAAGAGTTTATTGCATTCTCACACAATTAACATATATATACGAATTAACAAGCACTGTGAGGAGCAATTCTCACCTCGAGTGCACGGCTGCCCAGCGTCGTCGGGGAAGGCACGAACGTCGCGGGAGGCACACGTACGTCGGGGGAGGCACGGACGTCGGGGGAGGTGTGGTCGGCCTGGCGTGGCTGGCCGGCACGGCAGGCAGGCACGCGGGCGGCCTGGCCGGGCGCCGCGGGCAGCTGGCGCGGAGGCTGGCGCGGTGGCAGGCGGCAACCGGCTGGCGCGGCGGCTGGCAACGGGGGAGGCGGCGGCGGCTGTGTGTGTGAAGTGTGTGAAGTTAGATAAAAGATAAGACTGGCCGGTTTGCCGTGAGCCGCAGATCTGGCTCATGGCAAACACGCTGCTTTGCCGTGAGCCAGATCCGACGGCTCACAGCAAAGAGGCCTTTGCCGTGGGCCAGATCGTGCGGCTCACGACAAAGACCCCCACGTGTCATTTTTTTTCTCTTCTCCCGCTAAATTTTATTTTATTCTATTTTTTTTCAATAAATTTCTTGTGCTCCCATTGGAGGAAAGGGTATCTGGCGGCTTTACCGTGAGACGCCAGATCTGGCTCACGGCAAAGCTGACGGTTTGCCGTGAGCCGCCAGATCTGGCTCACGGCAAAGCGGTCGGTTTGCCGTGAGCCGTACCCGACGGCTCACGGCAAAGCCCCCCACGTGTCATTTTTTTCTTTTGGCCCACTAAATTTTATTTTATTCTATTTTATCTCCCCTAAATTTTATTCTCTGCCCCGAAAAACGACGTTTGCCATGAGCTACGGGAGACTCACGGCAAACACCACCTTTGCCGTGAGCCTAGGTTGATACTCACGGCAAACATGAAAATCACCCACTTTTTATTTTGCTTTCACATGTTTTCATATTCTTTTTTTCTTAGAAAGTCACTACATTGATCAAACTATTTCGTGGACTTTCATTTAAATAACTTTATTCATATTTTTTGCTTATTATTTCATTATTTTGTTCACGTCTTAACAATTTTTCATTATTTCGTGCATATTTTGAATACAAATAAATATCAAATATATCTAAAAAAATTACTAACCTTTAAGAAAGACCACATTATAGTGTCTATATCATATACACAATGTTTTTAAACTCAAACTCAAACTTAAGCTTCAGTTTGACTTCAAAAACTAGAAATCATTTCTCATGTTTATGAAACTTCTACGGACATTTTCAATTTTGTGCATCGTACGAAACAAAGTTATGCGAAACCGTGTCAAACCTTCTCCACAACCAATGTGTCTGATACCAGTAGACATCCACAAATTTTATGATTTTTAGACTTTGTTTTGATATTTTTAAATAATTATGAAACATATATTTGCCATGAGCTTTCTAGATGCTCACAGCAAAGAGGTTGTTTGCCGTGAGCATCTAGAAAGCCCACGGCAAACAATGCCTTTGCCGTGAGCAAAGAGAAAGCTCACGGCAAACAGAGCTTTTGCCGTGACTTTACAAACCTCACGGCAAACTATAGCACTAACGGCCGTCAGTGCCGTTACGGGAGGCGACATTTTAAATAATTTACAAAAGTTTTGCCGAGAGCCTTATTGTTTTAGCTCACGGCAAAGATTGCTTTTGCCGTGAGTTTGTATTTGCCGTGAGCTTCTCTTTTGAAGCTCACGGCAAAGTGAACTCTTTTGCCGTGGGTTTTTATTTGCCGTGAGCTTTCCTTTTTAAGCTCACGGCAAAGAGGAATTTTGCTGTGAGTTTTTGTTTGCCGTGAGCTGCCGCCTTAAGGCTCACGGCAAAGATGTGTTTGCCGTGAGCCCGATTTTTGGCTCACGGCAAAGATTACTACTCACGGCAAACATCAATTTTCCGGTAGTGTAGGGTTCCATTACTTCTTTAGATCCGTTCTATATCCCCGTCTTGTTCGGCAGCTGCAAACTCATCGAAAAGAGATGCATAGGGAAGTGATGCTTCGATAAGACTTTCGTGAATGTGGTTACGTTGCTTGATTTTAGAGTGAGCTTAATTACACGAATACTAGCAAACATGTTTGGAGAGGCGTAGTGAAAGGCCAATGTGAGTGTTCGATCACCCGTTCAGACTCAATGATCAAATGGGAGTATCTATCCAACACAAGTGTGTTTCTGAGGGGACCGACATCTAGATTTTGGACAATTAGATATCAAATCAGTGGCTTTTAGCTCATGATCCCTCTTTCTCTCTTTTCTCTATCATCTTTTTTCTTTACCACCCACCATGGATGGGTTGTCACGTAAATATTAACCGCAGCATCGTCTCACTAGTATCTCACGCATCTCCTTTTGGCGTGAGATGTTTACGTGAATATGGTTATTTCTATCGGACCCATGTCTCGCATGTATGCAGTATATAATGACAGTAATTAGAAGGTAGAAAGGAAAGATGATCCATAAGATTGCTGGCGAGCGATATAGCTGCACGTGCGTGGTCACCGCCCAAAGGGTTCGGTTCCATCTCTGTAGCTAGTAGCATGCTTGTTCGGCAGCAGATTCGCCGAAGAGAGGCAGGAGGATATGCTTGTTCCACGTGTCGACGACTGAGAGCGCGGTGACGTCGGCCCAACTGGCCATCAATCCCGTTAAATACGCGCATTCTCTCCATCTCCCAACGCATTCCATCTCTTCTTCGTTGATCATGTGCGGCCACCAAGAAGCACACAACGCTCCATCTCATCCCGCCTATTGGTGGTAAGTGGTGAGTCGTCCTCTCATCCTCCTCCTCCTGATCATCAATTTCTCATTCAATTACTGCTTGTATATATTGTCTGTCTGCTTCCATTAGTTTCAGCAAGGCACAAATTAAAGGTAGTCAGTTGCATGGTAGCTAGCCTGCAAGAACATTCTTGGACATCAAATTTCAGTAGGTCGATTATATCCTTTATTTTTCTTCATTGGTCATGATGTATAGTGTAGCAAATTGTTGCGTTAAAAGGCCTCTAATGATGATATATGTACATGTGTGGGATGGGAATAGTAATTATTAGTAAGATTTCCTGGAATATTTATTTTCTTGTGCAACTAGTTACTCAAAACTATGCTGACTCTACTACGTGTGTAAGTACGTACACTGGTAACCTCGCTCGTAGCTTGCTTGAACCAGCTAGCTGCTGACCATGGAGGGCAGCAAGACCCAGCAGGACACGGCGTTCCTGGCCGTCGTTGTGGACAAGAGCAAGCCTGCTTCTCTGCTCAGTGGAGAGGAGAAGATGACAAAGATGCATGCTTTTCTGCCGCTCATGGAGCTTGCTAGCAGCTGCTGGTCACTCTCCTTCGCCTTCATCTACGGCGCCATGGCGGCACACGACCTCTACGGGGACATCACCTGCGACCAGTCGTCGTACTGCTACTACCAGACGGGGGGCTCTGCCGGCGACGAGGCCACCAAGCTCGTGACGGCCATGCTGTGGACCAGCGTGGCCCAGGCGGCCGTCGCAGTGCTCGCGCTGCTGCTCGGCTGCTGCCGCCGGGCCCTCGCCGCCGCCGTCGTCTCCTTGGGCGCGCTCGGCCTCGCCGTGGCCAACCACTGCATGATGGCCAGGACGCGCTACCTCTTCCTCACCGCCTACCCCGGGGATGCCCTCCTCATTTCCAGCATCGTGCTCGCTTCCTTGCTCGTAGTCATGGGCCTGCTGATCTGCTTCCTCGCCCTGCTTGTCATCCTCGAACTATCAGGAGATGATCAGGAGTAGCTAGCAAGATACTAGCAGGGTACGGACGGCGCACTCATCGTCAGATCGATCAGAACCATACATGGATCGATCAGAACCATACTATGCTTCAGTTAATATTTGTATGGATATGCATGTTAGTACGCATGCATATTTGGCAGATATAAAGACCTAGTAGTAATTTAAAGCGAGTGCTTCGTCCTTGATCTCATCCATTTGCTTCACCATGATCCGACCGAGGTTCAACGCAAGCACCTGTTGATGAAGACAAGGCGACGTGTCTCAGAATTTCTCCCAATCTTTCACGGTACTATTAATGGTAGCAAAGATATATTCTTGATTTATGTACCAAACTAAGTAATATCTCGGCAGAACCTGAAAACAGCAACAATTAGATTAATTTAATTTCTGATCTGAACAGCTAGCTAGTAGCGATTGGTAAATACCGAAATAACACCGCGGCAGCACAATTCAAATCTCAGCCAAAGCTACTAACTCCAACTAGCAAGATGTTCGCACGATTAATGTATATGTTTCCAGCACAACACAGGGGCCAAATAAGATAGCAGAAGTTGTAGGAGTAAATAACTCTGATATGCCCCAATAACGAGTACCAGCTGAGATAGATATAATAAATCCACGAAATCAATTCCACACCAGCAGTAACAAAGATAGATGATTAGAGATCAGCTTACAAAATATAAACCAAACCCTAGATAGGTCTCTCCACCCGTGCACTGAGTACACGATCAAAGAGAAGAGAATTCCGGTCGCAATCCGAGACGCGTGCTCAAGCCACAGGAACTCAATCACGCACTCCACGCAATCCGAGAAGGATCGGCAACTATCGTCGTGGCAAGGAGGAAGACAGCGCTCCTCAGGTCCCTGGCGGCGGCAGCAGGAAAAACCACGACAAATAAAATCTCCAATCTGATCTCCCGTTTACAGGGCTGGCGCCCAACTTAAGTGCACGCATGCACTTGGACTCAGGTCCGACTCCAACATGGCTAAAGCAAACCTGGCTAATTAACCAACCCGTAGACTAATTAAGCTGGACCCTATGGTGCACGCAGGCACAAGACAACTCACAAAAAGGAAAGTACTAAAGTAATCCGGCTCCTTTGCTAATCTCGTACACATGCCATCAAGTATAGGCTTCATTCTTTGCTTGTAGAGGTTAACAAATAAAACCATAGTGTTTAGAATTAAGATGGAAACTCCTCTATGATCTCGACCTGCATTAAACCAATTGATACATATTTCCCTGACTTCTTTTTCTCCTCCGTTCTGAGCAACATTGCACCTCTAAAAGTAATCTTTGATGACAGTCTAGTGCTAGTAAATTTCCCCATATTCCTACTGTATTTCTCATCAAAAGGAATACCACCAAACTGAATAGGATTCTTGCTTGAAATATTAGACGAATTTTCAGCAAAAATAGATCGAATATTTGGACGAGGCACGGGCTCATCACCTGTGATGAGCTGAAACGACTCCATCTATAGATGGCCAAAAGGCCCGAGGCCCATGGGCCGGCCCACAGCACGGAATTTTAGCCCGATCCAAACCCAGCACGGCACGGAGCCCTTCGTGCCCGGGCCGGCACGGCCCGTACGTAGTGCTGGGCCTGGGCTGCCTCCTCAGCCCAGCGGGTTGGCCCAGCACGGCACGGAGGAGGCCGGCCCGACGTGGTCCGGCGTGCTGGCCCAGGCACGCCGGCCCATCTGGCCCAACAAAAACCCTAGAATACTCCTCACCCTCTCCTCCGCCGCCCCTCCCACGAACGGCCGCCGCAACTCGCGTCTCGCGAGCGCCTCCGGCTCCCTAGGCCGCTGTCGCATCCTCCTTCCCCATGCACCACCACCACCACCGGTCACCTACGCCGCCGTCTCCTTGCTTCCCTGTCCCCGCCGCAGCCGCGCTCCTTCCTCCTCCCCAGCTGGCCGCCGCCACGCGCCTTCCTCCTCCCCTGTTGGCCGCCGCCGGCCACCACTCCCGCTTGCCGTCGCCGCCGGGCTCCTTCTTGCTCCTCTGCTTGGCGCCGCTGCGGGCTCTCCTCCGGCCATCGTGCTAGCACGGCACACTGGGCCACCGTCGTGCCGCGTGCTGGCACGGCACGGCCAAAAGGCCGGCGTGCCGTGCGTGGGCGGCGTCGCCGGCACGTAGTGCCGCCCAGCACGACACGAAGGTGCCGTCGTGCCGCGCCGCGCCATGCCGCGTCGGGCCCGTGCCGCGCCGTGCCCGTGCCGTGTCGGGCTGGGCGGCCCATATGGCCATCTATAACTCCATCTAGCGTGGGCAGTCACGGACGCATGCCAAGCAGCCTCCTCGCACGCTCTCTGCTTCTGCTGCGCGCAATGGTTCTGCAACGTGTGTCTGTGTGTGTGTTACTAATAATGCACTGTTGCCAGATCAGTGGAGCCAGCTGCGTTGCCGTTGCATAGCGCTCAAGGTCCGTGGGATGCGGCGCCCTTGTGTTTGGTTGAAGTCTCTGCACAGGCAGCCTATGCGTGCACCGTGTGAGCAAAAATTTTGTGCATCTGCGGAAGGCTGAGCGACAGGTTTTGCATCAACGCAGCCAGGCCCAGTCCTGTGTATCAGTGTGTGCATGCATCGGTGTATGTATAATATAAGGTCAAATAGCCACAAAACTTTTCTTCATGAAACCTGCTGTCACACGCGTTAACATCGGTACATCCACTTAGGCCAGCTAGGTGACTTTGGGTATAGTTGCCCGAAAGTTATGCATGGGAACTTCAAACCTCACCCACATGTTGACATGGTGTTCCATCTGAATATAATGTTGTTGGCACATGTTCGACAGCGGTTGTGGTCTTACATTACTGATCAACCCAACCCCGGACCCGGAGATGCCGCCGGAGGGCATGCACATTTTTGCAGGACACCGTGTCTGTCACTGTGTGTGATGACCAGACGCGGCCGGTGACGGTCCCTTTTAAGCATTCAAGAAACGAAAGATGTTAACATTGCACAAACCCCAGTCTGTATACTTGTATACATATATGCACCCAGGATGGCGCTTTCCAATGGAAAGTTTCCATACACTAAAACTAGCTAGTAACGGCGGCGAACACACACGCAGGGCAGCAATGGCAGTCTTGACGCCGGCGGCGGTCGCATTAAAGTTCACGACACGGAGGCAGCAGGTGACGCGGCTGGCATGCGGGGGTTTCGTCGTGGCGGTGCGCGTCCACCAATCGATGGCGATTGGCACACGCCGTGGCAGAGCTGGCACGTGGCGCGACGGCAGCGCCATCGGTGAAGCCGGTGTGGGACCGCCACCTGCTGATGTCACGCAACCCGCCACGGCCAAGCTTCCCACACCATGAGTACGACGAGCTGCCGCCGCCGCCGGCCGATGCAATGGTGGTCCAGCGCTTCTTCTTCTTCGGACGCAGGGAGCTCGCAGCGATCAAGGCCACCTCCCGACGCACCTCCTCCAGAAGCGGCCCACCACGTTCGAAGCTCTCACAGGGTTCATATGGAAGCACCGTACAACGGCGCTGTCTCCACACAACGCCGGCGACGAGGAGACACGCCTCATCTTCGTCACCAGCGGCCGCCACGTCGGCTGCAACAACGACGGGCTTCGCATTCCCAATGGCTACTACGGCAACTCGTCTGCTTTCTGTGTCGCCATCGCCACGGCCGGTGAGCTCTGTGCGAACCCTGTAAGCTACGCCGTGGAGCTGGTGGCGAAGGCGAAGAGGGAGGTGGACACGGAGTACCTGAGGTCGGTGGCCGATCTAATGGTGCTGCGTGGCCGGCCGAGTATATCAACGGCCGGCGCGCACATGGTGTCTGACCTGACCAAGTTTGGGCTGGGCTTGGCTGGCGTTGACTATGGGTGGGGTAAGCCGGTGTATGGTGGGGTCCCGAGCCTCGGCCCCATCCCGGGGTCGCCGAGTAGTACTAGCTTCTTCGTGCAGGTCAAGAATGACAAGGGTGAGGATGGCATCGTCGTGCCGATGTGGCTACCGGGCGACGCCATGGATAGGTTTGCAGAGGAGATGGGCAAGCTGGCTGCTGCTGCGATCTTCCGACGTCGTCGACGACGTTCCAGTATCTCAGCAACATGGTGTGTACCTACCCAGCCAAAAAGTCCGCACTCTGAAGCAGCGACATACCGTGGTATTGTGCAGCAAACAACGTAACAACGAAACGAAGAAGAAGGCTTTGATAAATTCTTCCCCCAACCTTCTGTGGTTATTGTATTTTGCCGGTGTTTTCTAGAAGTAACGAAAAACGACATTCGGTTTCAATCGTCATCAACACCGAGGCATTGTAATTCGGGACTCGTGCTAGGCAAGCCGCAAGCCTAGGCCGGATTGCTAGAGCCTATGAGTTTGTTAAACTTGGGGCAAGCTATCGGAATCGATGCGTACGTGCAGGATACACCGTGCGTACATTACATGCAGGAGTCCGCAATCTGGCGAGACAAAACATTCATGGTCGAAATTGGTATCAGGCCCATCTGGCAAAACAAATTAGCACTCGATCTGATGTGCGATTGACAATATCAACACTAGAAAACACCAGTAGCAGGAATATGGGTGTATTCTCTTTTAGAAATTCGACCAGAGGTGTACCATGTGGGTGTATTTTCTTTGTCTCCTTTTTCGTTTCTTGAACCTCCTTTGCTCCAGTAGCTTTTGTAATTCTAGTATTTATTAGCCTTCTTTTTCCCCCTTTTTTCGATGTATTTTGAACTTTTTGTTTCTCCTTCTTAATTAGTATATAACCACTAGGGGCACTGCCTCTCCTGTTCTATAAAAAAAAATGGTTCGAGGATTTGCTCTCTAGGGATTGGTGGAAGGTGTATATAGAGACTCGGAGGATTTTAGGTAGGTTCGAGCCGCTCGTAAACGAAATAAATACCCCACATCCCGTGGATCGTATTCCTAAACACACATACATTGGCTTTGTTCTTGGCTCCAGTTCCTCTCCGTTACATGAGACCTTTTGGGGGTCGAGGTGTTGCAGCTTTCTTCGTGTCAAAGAAAGTTGTCCGAAGAATCTTTGAGTTCATTGTTCGGCACCCTTTGGTCATGTTGGGCCTTTAATGGGCCGTGCCCTACATGCTTTTCTTGGGTCCTTGGTGGGCTTGGCCCTTTTTGGGGACCTTATGTCTTTGGACGCTGATAGAGCTGATATGGCAAGGTGGGTGGCTTGACCAACTCTTGAAAAGAGTCTGAGTAGATTAGAAAATCTTTGTAGATTTTGAGTTGTAACTAGACTTCCTTAGTTGGTAAGACTAGTTTGGAAAGAGTCAAATAGATTTAGAAAATCTTTATTATATTTCTATTTATAAAAGGACTTTCTTATGGAGCAAGACTCTCGACCTATATATAGCCGATTGATTGAAGGGGTACAATGGATCAAAAACAAATCTTTTGTCTTTTTTATCTTTTCTCTGAACCCTACCTTCCCATCACATATTTGTTGTTCTTCATTCGTCTCGGCGACGATTAAGACCTTCTAAGTGTCCTACCGATTCTAGAATAATCCAAAGTGCGCCTGCTCTTACTCTTCAACAAACTTTGGTGAGTTGGCTTTAAATTGCGTCAACAATGTGAAATTTTCTATTTTTACAATTTTGCGTAGATATTTCTTGTTTTTGCCCAATATTTCTCCAATATTCTCTCATGTTTCATTGGAGGTATAATATCCCCCATTGGATTTTTCTCGTAAATTCATGATCTGTGGACAATATTTCTCATGTACCTAGTATGATACTGGCTAGTGGAATTATTGTGAGATTTTTCGAAACAATGTTTGTCAGCTACGTAAACATTTTAATTTTGAGGATTTTTATAGAAGGAAATCATGAATTTTGTTGGAGCCTTTGGGGAGGTTTCTAGAAACGTTCTGACCTGCTACCTGTAGGTGTGAAACCATCGCCATCTCCACTCTATAAAAAAAACCATTCAAATTTCTCCAATTTCTCGATTTTTCTCAGTAACCACAGCACTCGATTTTTCTCAGTGTAAGAGAGAAGCCGGTCGCTTGCTGCGTCGAGATCACCGAGGCGGACGCGGCGGCGCTCACGTGCCAGCCGGAGTACGGCGAGGCGCGCCCGCGCGTGCTCCGCCCCCGCCGGGCACCACGGCTCGACGCGACCCCCGCCGGGCCGAGCTCTTCCGGCGGCTCGACGCCGCCTGCGACGCACGCCGCCGCGGGCCGCCGTCTCCCCTGCATTTCGCCTCGTCTCGACCTCCGCCGCCGCCGCCGCTCCTGGAGGCACCCGAGGAGGACGACCAGCCCATCTGGCCGCCCCGCAGCCGCTACTGGGAGCGCTACAAGTATACCCTCTCTCCTCTTCGTCTTTGTTGTGTGATCATTGTGTTTCGGTTGCGGTACTCACAAAAATGAAAATACATTTTCCCCGGTGGAATCCGGGGCCTGCTTGCTAGATTTCTGCTGAAGGACTTTTGTGTTATCCTGGCTTGGAGTTTGTGCTGTGATTATGGGCTTGTATTGTTTCCATGTTCCAGACCTCAGAATCTTAGAATCAGATAGTTGCTTTTTCTCGCGAACAGTAAGGCCAAGAAATTGTGCTGGGCATGTCTAATCAGTAAATCCTGATGGATTTTGTTGACATTCTAGATTTCGGGTCAGGATACTAGGAATAGAGAACATAGGGCTCATGTTTGCAGGCCTAAAAGATGTGGGGAGGGAAATCATTATTCAGATGTTGGTTTGATTAACACCTACAATTTGAATACCGGACATGTGGAATGCTGTTTTTTTTCCTGCCTACTCACCAGTGTCAACATCCACAGAAAATTATCCACAAAAGGTCGTGGTTGAAACATTTACAGTTAGCTCTGCCATTTTGCACATAGCTAAATGAAAGGTGTAAATTTTAACTCATGTTAAACACGTTCAAGTCTAAAGAAAGTGGCTCACAAGCTTGCAGAGACAAGAAATATTGGCTTCATAACATTTCTCATTAACTCATGTTATTGGACTGCTAACTTAGGTTTGTCAACTTAATGCTGTGTTTCTATTGCTAATGATTGATTGTATGTAGTCGATGTATTGATATATTTTAGTAGCTCTACAAATTCTAGCTTTTAAATGCTAGCAAGTTATGCCATACCTAATTGTGACTGGATCAGATTGATAATTTCTTAAGCGTAGTAATGAGGAACTATCTTCATAAGTATTTATGTTATTAGTGATATCCTGGAGTTGAGCCAACAAATCTTTTTAATTATGTAAGTGCTAGTTAGTTCAGTTGTGAAAATGCTTGGAATTTATGCCAAACCACAGTGGACCTGATTAAACAGTTTCCATTTTGATTCTAGAAATACCTTGTTTGGAGAAAAGGACCTCGGTAAACCTGATTGGTTCGGTCTGTATGGCTAATGAATCCTGGTATCTAACCTATGAATCTTAGGATGTTACGCCATCTCTAGTCTAGTTAGAAATATTGCAGTACATTAGCTAACCTTATACAGCCAAAATTAAAAAGGATGTGAAAAATACTGGTTGATCCATGTACTGCAATACCTTGTTTGTGCAGATGCTTTCATTAAAGCATCATAGCAAACTTATTAGCATTAGCCTCCTACAAAATGCTCTTCTAGAACTCTGTGCCAACTTGGAACAGATGTTCTATTGTTACTGCTTGAGTGTAACATATATTTTTGATATTTATGAGCATGATCTCCGTTTTATATAATGAATTAGACTTTTATAGGAATTCCTCGTGGTATGTCTGTTACGTTGCATTGTTTCCCTCTGTGTTTTCTAGCTGCACCACTGTATGTTCCACTTACAATGAGTGTCCATTGCATTGCATCATCACTTTTCCACTCGCATCAAATCTATGTTCTTTTGGGATCTTTTAAACTTGTAGGCTTGTCTCAGAAAATCTGGTGTTATGTATTGCTTCTGTAAATTCTATTTTTCTCTGGATCCTTTCTTCAAATTCGAAAACAAATGCTTTATATTGCTGAATTCCAATTTAGGCTATAGCATCATACTAGACTTTTCCACCAATCTCAGACATTATATTGTGCAATGGTTACCATTTGTCAGATCTTGGATTCTTGGCTAATGGAACACACACACATATATGTGTTTCTAGAAAAAGAACACACATACACGCACACCCCAATATATACATATATACCTTTGTACTCAAGATGTTATGCATATCTACTCATTATTTTTTCAAACTATAATTTGTAACTTTTTTTTTACTATCACTTCCAACAGGTCCCTAAGAAACATGAAGTCAAACCCAGAAAATCCCATGATCAGTCCTACTGAGAACACTGTGTCTCCACCATCTAGGAAGAAACAGAAAACATTATCTGATAAAGATGGTGACCGGTGTGATGATGCATCATATGAAGTAGTCATTTATGAGAATGACAAGAGTGTTATGAGACAATATGAACAGAGTGAAAGCCATTTCATACTTGAACCATCGAAGCCATCAAAGAGATCAAAGCGTACAACAGTGAAGAAGATTGGAGCCTTTGCTGTTCAATGTGCTAAATGCCGGAAATGGAGGCTTATTTCAACAAAAGAGAAGTATGAAGAAATCAGAGAAAGAATTCGAGAAGATCCTTTTGTCTGTGAAAAAGCCCGTGAGTGGAAGCCTGATGTGACATGCAATGATCCGTCAGATGTATCTCAGGATGGCAGCAAGCTTTGGGCAATTGATAAACCTGACATTGCACAGGCCCCTCAAGGATGGGAAAGGCTGATTAAGATAAGAGGTGTAGGAAGCACCAGATTTGCTGATGTGTGAGTAACATTTTTCTCTCCAAACCTAGTTGAATGCTTCCTAGTTTGAGTGCTTATTTCTGCATAAATGGCGTCGTAGTTGTTACTTATGTCCCAGATCTTGTGAACTCATGCATACCTGTGTTGTCTTCTGTATTTGCCGTGGCTGACGTCTAACCTATGACCTAAGTTCCTAGTTCATGGCAACAAGCAAATGAAATAATAAATAGAGAAAAATATGTTATACTTGCTTAAAGGGATGATGAACGGGAATAATTGGTATTGTGGTTTAGCATTATAAAAAAATTCTCCTTGAAATGTTTGTACTAGGAAGCCAAAGTTGTTTACTTAGTCAAATCCTAGTGTCACTCTGTATGATGATCTGGCATTGTCATTTTGCACACATTTTTCTCCCCCATCACTTATGTTGAAGATTTATGTTGGGGATGGAAATACTGGAAAAGGTTAAACTTGTGTGCAGTGTTGCATTATTTGTTTTCAGAACTTCAGATTATCTGTCACCCATACATGTGACGTTTTGTATACATATAGTGTGCTTACTGACGTTTCATTCATGATTTCAGGTACTATAGATCTCCCAGTGGAACTCAACTGAGATCAACGAATGAAGTTGAGAAGTATGTGAAGTCTTTTGTTCAACTCATGTTAACCTCTTCACTTAAGTGTATTAGTACCATCTACCATGTTCAGTTTTTTATGCATGTAAATCATGGACTACCTCCAATTACTACTTACCTAAAAATTACCAATAACTAATACTGCTTCTTAAATTAACTTAAGAGTAGCAATTTTTTTTTTTTGTATACTTCTCTATTTCTTCGAATTCTATGCTTGGATAGGTACCTTGCAGAGCATCCAGAATACATCGCACAAGGTGTGGAGTTATCTCATTTTTCATTCAAGTCACCTGCGCCACTACAAAAGGACTATGTTAGAAAGCGTTCCCAGACAAGCCAAAGTGGTGTCACACAGACAGGATCAAGTAAACCTCTCCAACTGTACATTACACAAATTGAACATCCTACATTAATGTTTTCTAGTTTCCCTTTTTGGTTGGGGAATGGGCATATATTCTCTGTGATGGACTTAATGCATCTACTTGAGCACTAGGACTGTGGTATGCTAGGTATGTGCCTATGAAATGTTTTTGAAATCATCTGTTGAATTCATGACTTCAGTGTTTGCCAAATGTAAAAGTAAAAACTTTTTGACCGATGGTGTGCTACTTTGTGATTAGCTTCTGGTCATTTGTATTCCAAGTTTCCAATTGCATCCATATGGTATATGCAATTGGTTGTTCATTTACAGTTGTCCCTGGGACATTTGTGTTCTGCAACCATATGGACACTTACTCAATACTCATGACCTCACTCCAAACATATGGCTTGTGACAGGGACTAGAATTTTGATAGACATTAGCTAAGTGTGCGGTTGTTTTTCTTGTCTGATCCTTGTTTTGTTTCAGTGCAACCCATCTCTTGGGTACCTCCACCAGAGAACAACAAGCAGCTGGTGATCTACAGTGGGGATAAGCCTGAAGTGGTGCAGCCTGAACCAGAGCTGACGAAGCCTGAGAGCCGCCCGCCTGCGCCGGCCGCCGTATAGTGCAACCCTGCATCCGGCATACCCAGCCTCAACTTTTGGATGGTGTTCCAGTGATGCAAAACTAGAGTGGTGCTTCTACTGGGACTAGAGACACTTGGTCCCCGTAGGCCGTAGCTAGGTAGCTGCCATGTTCATGCTAGCTGTTTTATTTACCTGTTCGTCATTTTGGTCGCCAGGGCCTGGTAGGCGTGCGTTGCTTTTGATCGGCTGCTACTTGGACGCCGATCTGGCGACGTGTTACGGAGGACAATGTATTATACCGTAGCTGTTGCCTGTTGGTCAGATGAAACTCGGGGGCAATTTTGTGGAGACAAGAACGTGTCTTCGAAGTGGAAAGGTTGTTAAAACTGTTAGACTTGGAGTGGATTAACTGTTGGGCTGTTGGCACCGCATTCGTGTCTGCTTTATGATCTATACTTGCACATCGTAGTATTTATTGAATGCAAAGGTTGTACTTGTATTTGGAAATGAACAAAAGATGGAATGCCTGAAAAAAAAGGCAAAAAATATGTCTTGTCCACATCGATGACACATTGCATCAAGAGGGAGTAACAGACATTTTTCACTAGAATCATCACTAAAGTATAAAGACTTTTATTGTTTAGTGCTATAAATGCGAGAAATGGAGACTCATTTCGACAAAAAAAAAAAACAAGTACAGAGAAACTAGAGAGAAAATTCTAGATGACCCATTTTCCTGTGAAAAAGCTTGAGAGTGGAAACCTGATGTGGCATGCGATGACCCATTATATTTTTCTCACGAGGATGCCACTAAGCTTTGGGCAATCGATAAACCTAACATTCCACGTCCCCCTTCGGGATGGTAAAGGCTCATTAAGATAAGAAGCAAAGTAAGCACCCAGTTTGCTGATGTGTGAGTAACATATTCTTTGCAAGCTACTAGTTGCTATGCCTCCAAGACGAAATATATATTTATGTACAAATCAAATATTATTTTTCATCTAAATCATATCTTATAATCTTATGGATGAATTACACTCTATTATCTAAGTTAGAAGTAATAGCTACACATAAATAGTAAATGAAATCAAAATTTCCAATGTTCGTGTGACATTTTGTAATCCATACGGTACTATGCTTATTAACACATTGTTTTTTAATTACTTTGTGCTTCTTGTTTACTATTTTTTTAGTTATATACTTTGGCAGTTGAGACATTATGCACATACTCCCTCCGTATCGCAAAAAAACGTCGTTCTGGCCCTCCCTCCTGTTTGCGTAAAGAACGACGTTCTGGGCTTGCACGCGTGGAGTTGGACACTTCTGCCCCTGCATGCGCCGCATCGATTCCCTAATCACCGTGCCATTTAATGAAAACGTAGCTTCCCTAAGCTGTCCGCTCGTTTAATAATCAGCCGTCCGCTCGTTTATTTCTCTGCTGCACTCGTCTCCTTCTTCTTGCCTCACCTCACTGTGTCGCTTTCTTTGCTCCATGGTTGCATATTGCATCGGTGGACTCTGAGATGTCACTGCTGGAATCCCTGCTGCCGTACTTGACGTCGGAGAAGTGCTTGCTGCCGGATTCGACATTTCGACGTCGGAGATGGCAAAAAAAAGTCCCACTGGATGGGCTAGCCAGTTGAGTTGTTTGAGGTTATTGTTTACAATGCACCCGCAGTCCTATTTAAGAAGGGCAAACATGGAAAACTCTACCCTAATTAACTACTCCTTGGTATGCTAAATGTTGTCCTAAACGTCATTTTTTAGCAGTATGGAGGGAGTATGTTGATTTTGTTATCAGGCTTTTTTTTTACATTTACAATGTTAAATGTTTTTACTCATATTCGATGGGTCTCTAAGAAATAGGGAATCAAATCCAGAAAGTCCCATGGTTATGGACAACAATATGCCATCAGCATCTTGGAAGAGACCAAAAGATGGTGACCACATCGATGACACCTTGCATTAAGAGGAAGGGAGTAACAAACATTTTCACTAGAATCATCAAAGACATCAACACAAGCACCAGCAAACAATATATAGACTTTTGTTGTCCGGTGCTCTAAATGTGAGAAATAGAGACTCATTTCAACAAAAGAAATTAGAGGGAAATTCAAGAGGACCCATTTTCATGTGAAAAGCTCAGCGTGAAAACCTGATGTTGCAGGCGATGACCGACCCATCATATTTTCTCAGGAGAATGACACTAAGCTTTGGGCAATTGATAAACCTACTATTCCACAGTCCCCTTCAGGATGGGAAAGGGTCATTAAGATAAGAAGCAAATGAAGCACCAGTTTGATGATGTGTAAATTACATTTTCTCTTGATCAGATACGCGCAGAGAGAGAGAGAGAGAAAGAGAGTGTCTGAACTGATCAATGGACAAGGAGACAAGTTCCTCTTTGTGTCTTACTGCTAGTTTCTGATGAAGACCGAAAAGACAGCTTCCTCTTGATCAGATACGCTTTGTGCCTATTGCTGAACATGCCCTGATTACCCTCCAACTGCGTGGAAAGTCTCGATCGCCGTCCGGGCAGAAGTGCTCGCGGCGGCGGGTTCGTGAACCATACACGATGTCCGTGTCCTGAAATGGTTAGAGTTCAGAAAGCAATGAACATCTTGGTTCAGAGTCCAAACTGACGGTCTGAACATTCTGGTTACCGTGCAAAAAGTTTGTTTACCGTGAAAATGAAGCCAAAGCCTTTTCTCAAGAACTTGCCCGAGGCCATGAATTGAAGATCTTGGAGTCTTGGTGCCTGCCGGCCATGAAGCAGCTCTTCTGCCCCGAGAAGTCAACGCCACCGGTGAGGATCGAGCACGCCGGCCGGTGTATTTGTTTGCAGCGCTCGTACGCCCGCCTTCGTGTCCAGCGACACGATGACGAGGCAAACAAAATCGACGACGTGTAGAACAACGAAAAAAACGTTGTATTTGGGCTGGGCCCACCCCTTACCGCGTTTTGGGCCGTTTGCTGGGCCGGGCCGTCCGACGACGTGGGAGGCTTCCGTCCCATCGAAGCGCTCCAAGCGCATGGCAGAGAAGGCCGGTGCTGAAAACTCACCAGAGAAGAAAGGGGCGGACTCCTCCGAGGAGTGCCGCCATTCACAATGAGTTGCTTAGCGTGGAATTGTCGCGGACTTGGCAACGCCGCGACAATCAAGGAGCTTCGCGATTTCGCGAGGACTGTTGCCCCATCAGTGTTATGCGTTCTTGAAACTCAGGTGCATAAATCACGGGTGGAGGGCCTGAAGAGTACTTTAGGTTATGATTGTGCTTTTGCTGTAAGTAGCCTTGGCCGTAGTGGAGGCCTTGGTATTTATTGGAATAAAAGTACTAGTGTACAACTTTTACCGTATTCGCAGTACCACATTGATGCTATCATCACAGAGGAGGGCACTGACCCTTGGAGACTGACTTGTGTTTACGGGGAGGCTCAGACTAGTGAGCGCTACAAGACTTGGGAGCTATTGAAATTCATTAAGTCATCCTCTGCTCTTCCTTGGGTATGTATGGGTGATTTTAATGAAGTCTTACATCAATCGGAGCACGCCGCTGTCCAGGAGCGTAGCAACGCTCAAATTGCCGGCTTTTGGGAGATGGTGGATGTGTGTGGCCTCACTGACCTGGGTTTCGAGGGCCGCAACTGGACTTTCGAGAAGAAGGTTTCAGGTGGTTCTTTCTGTCGCGTTCGGCTCGATCGAGCGCTGGCATCAACAGACTGGTGTGCGCGTTTCCCCTCGGCCATCGTTCGTAATTTATCTGCTGCTGCTTCGGACCATGGTCCCATAGTGTTGCAGTGGAGAACAGAGGAACGTCGTAAGCAGCAAAAGAAACGGTTCAGGTATGAAGTTATGTGGGAAACTCATGAAACTTTCTCTAACACTATTGCTGAGTCATGGCAGACAGACAATGAGGCAACAAATGTACATGATCTACAGCAGAAGCTGAGAGAAGTGGCGAGCCATCTTGGTAGCTGGGACAAGAACACTTTCGACAATGTAAGGAGAGAACTACGGAGGCTGAAAGAGGAGCTCGACCAGCTGCAAGCTGATCCACATCGAGTTGGTCCGACTCACATCGAGTTAAAGATCGTGGAACGTATAAATGAACTACACCACAGAGAGGAACTCATGTGGAGGCAGCGATCCAGGATCCTATGGTTAGCAGCAGGCGATAAAAATACCAGATTTTTCCATATTCGCGCTAGTCGCAGGAGAAGGAGGAATATGATTGTAAGACTCAGAAAACAGAATGGTCAGTTCACCACGGATGACAGAGAGATGGGGGATATGACTACGTCTTTTTATAAGACCCTATACAGCTCTCAGGGTACAACAAATATGGACGCGGTGTTAGAAACAGTGCCAACCAAGGTCACGGAAGCTATGAATCAATCCCTACTGACCCCGTTCGCTGAGAAGGAGGTAAAAGAAGCCTTATTTCAGATGTTCCCGACTAAGGCACCTGGCCCCGATGGCTTCCCCACCCACTTCTTTCAGCGCCATTGGGAAATTTGTGGTAGGGATGTGACCTCAGTTGTTCTACGTATCCTTAGAGGAGAGGATGATCCGAAGGCTATCAATGAAACATTTATCGTGCTTATCCCAAAGGTAGCTAGTCCGGAGGAGCTAGGTCAATTCCAGCCTATAAGCTTATGCAATGTGGTTTATAAAATCGCATCGAAAGTGGTTGCTAATAGGCTCAAAGTGACCCTGCCTGACATTATATCCGAGGAACAATCAGCGTTTGTCCCTGGGAGGTTAATTACTGACAATATCATCATAGCATATGAGTGCCTACATTATATGAAGAAGAAGAGAGCTCGGGAGCTCAGATGCTGTGCTTTGAAATTGGACATGCGGAAAGCGTACGATCGTGTTGAGTGGGACTACTTGCGTGCCATCATGTTACGACTTGGGTTCCACCAGCGATGGGTTGATACAGTGATGAGGTTAGTCACTTCAGTTTCATTCTCAGTTATGTTTAGGCCCCGTTTAGTTTCCCAAATATTCCCCAAAAATCCACTATTCATCCAACTTTTCCCTATTCATCACACCTCTTCTACTCACATATCACTATTCATCTACAGTGTTTTTTTGGTGAACAGTGTATTTTCGGGGAATCTTTCCCCAATCTAAACACACCCTTAATGGTGATTGTTTGGAAAAGTTTCAGCCAACAAGAGGAATTCGCCAGGGTGATCCCATCTCGCCGTATTTGTTTCTATTAGCAGCAGAGGGCCTTTCGTGCCTGCTAAAATCTAGAAGTCAATCATCTGTGTTCAATGGTATTTCAGTGGCGCCGTCAGCCCCGACGGTTAGTCACCTTCTCTTTGCCGATGATAGCCTGCTGTTCTTTAGAGCCAATGTGGAGAGTGCGGATGTGGTGAAGGAAGTCTTGCAGCTGTATTGCCAGGCGTCTGGGCAACAAGTGAACAATGAAAAATCATCCATACATTTTGCCAAAGGATGTAGTGAGACTCTAAGGGCGGCAATCAAGACCACCCTTGATGTCCAGAGTGAATCCTTGGGCGAGAAGTACCTCGGCATGCCGTCGGACGTGGGGGTAGCAACAAATAGTGCCTTCAAGTGTCTAAAGGACAGGGTCTGGAATAAAATCCAGGGATGGATGGAGCAGTGCCTCTCGGCGGGAGGCAAAGAGGTGCTCATCAAGTCGGTTGCTCAGGCCATACCCACGTATTCTATGTCTTGCTTCAAATTACCAAGAGGATTGTGCAAGCATATCACCAGCCTTGTGCGAAAATTTTGGTGGGGGAGTAAGGATGGCAAGAGGAAAGCAGCCTGGGTGTCATGGGACGATATGGTGATGCCAAAATACTTGGGCGGAATGGGCTTCCGGGATATGGAGCTCTTTAATCTTGCTCTGCTAGCTAAGCAAGCATGGAGAGTTCTCCAGGACCCATTTTCGCTAAGTGCACGTGTACTGAAGGCTGTGTATTTTCCACAGAATGAGTTCCTTCAAGCTGAGTTGGGGTCGTCGCCCTCCCGTGTGTGGAGATCGATCCTTGATGGAAGGGAGGTGCTGCAGTTAGGCCTGATTAGGCGCATCGGCACTGGTACCGCGACCAACATATGGACAATGGATTGGCTGCCCAATGAGGGCATGAGAAGGCCCGTGGATTGTGCTATGCCAAATAAGCCTCAGTTTGTCAGTGAGCTTATAGATCACACAACAGCAACCTGGGATAAAGACAAACTGAATCAGTTCTTTACTCCACCTGACAGGGACATGATAGCTTCAATTCCTTTGTGCACCAGGCGTCAAGATGATTTTTGGGCCTGGCACCATGAACGGAAGGGAGTTTTAACAGTACGTTCAGCATACAAGATGCTTGTAACACGGAAGGTGATGATTGAGAATCCGGGAGCATTAGACCGAGGCAAGGCAGAGGAAGGCTGGACTGCTCTATGGAACACGAAAGTCCCATAAAAAATTCGTGTCTTCTTGTGGAGGCTGGCGAAACAATCTCTACCGACAGGGGACATCCTTCAGCATAGGAAGATGGCGGATCATAGTACATGCTTCATTTGCGGAGCTGAGGACTCGTGGAAACATTCGTTGTTGGAGTGTCATATGTCGCGCTGTGTTTGGGCGCTTGAAAGGGAGGATATCGTGGAGCACATGTGTGAGATACAAGAGGTTGATGCTCATGGCTGGCTCGTGGCAATGATGAAGTCCATGCCTCATGAAGACTTATCACGGGTCTTGGTGACGCTATGGGCACTGTGGTATGCAAGGCGTAAGGCGTGGCATGAGAACGTCTACCAGAGCTTGCTCTCTACCCACAATTTTGTGACTAGCTTCATCTCCGACCTGCAATTAGCCGAGCAACCCAAGGAGAAGAAAGGTGTCAAGCGGGATCGAGGGTCGAGATGGCTACCACCACCTGAAGGCCTAATGAAAATAAATGTTGATGCTGCAATATCAAAGAACATGGGTCACTCTTCTGCAGCTGCAGTGTGCCGTGACGTCCAAGGCCGGTTCCAGGGTGCTTCAGTGGTGGTTTTTGAGGGTCTATTGGATCCTGAACCTGTGGAGGCAATGGCTTGCAGAGAAGGCCTTGCACTAGCAAGTGATCTGGGGATTCAGAGGTTATGTCTGGCATCGGACAACGTCAATGTGATCCGAAGCTTGCACGAGGTCAACATGGGTGTCTTTGGGCACATTAGTCAGGAGATCAAAGCAAGGGCGAGAGGCTTTGAGTTAGTTGATTTTGTTCATGAAAATAGATTATCAAACCATGATGCTCACAATGTAGCGAGGAGCAATGTAATTGCTGATCCTGGCAGATACATTTGTCTGCTGTCACCGCCCGAGGGCGTTTGTAATATACTGGACCAAGTCCATCAATAAAGAGCTTGGTTTCTCAAAAAAAAAACCTATAGCCTATAAAAAGGTAGACCAGCGCTGCGACCTAGGTCAAAGCAGCGAGTGTTCGAGAGCGGCATAGTCGGCGGCGCAGACACACAAGATGACAAGAGCGTACAGCCTAGGTTTTCGCGGCGGCAGCGAGTGCGCCGTCCTTCGACCGGAGTGACAGCAGCGCCCGCCGGCTAGGTAATATACGTCGTCAGACAGCAATCTCTTCTACGTCTGGCAGATTCTCGCTTGAAAATTCGTGTTGCTAATAGCCATGGATTCGCTGGTTTTGGTGCCGATAGTTCGGTGAAAATTTTGGTGTGTTGCGTTAGATGCTTTATGAGACCTCGATTTTGAAAAAGAATTCTTCCTTCTTGCCATCTTGTGCTTCCCTTCTTCAAGCAGAATATTAGCGTGTTGGAGATGCACTTGTTTCTGGGGTTTCCACAACTTGCATTTCTGTTGTTTCCCTTCCATTTCTTCTGTTTCAGAGCCACGCGCGAGCATTTGAATCCGGTTTCTTCCATTTCAATAATCCCAGATTGTCCAGGATTGTGTCAGAAATCATGGTTTGTGTAGGCCTTGTACGATGCAATTGTTGCCTAGAGTTTTCTTTCTTACACTTCTTCTGTTTCCTTTCCATTTCTTCTGTTTCAAAGCTACGAGCGTTTTAATCTAGTTTAGAAAAGCTAGCCAAAGAAAAAAAAATGTCGGAGAGGCATTTTGTGTTTCCACCGTATTTATATTCGTGTTCTGGCCACCCATCAAAAAGATGGCAATCTCCATTGTGATCTTGTCGAACAACAACCAGGTTTTCAAACTGCATAAAATAAGACCGTAATCTCTAGCTTGGAAGTGATGGATTCAGGCCATTATAATTAGTACCATGAGTCTTTGCCAGTTTAAACTGAAGGAGCAATTACATTATTACACACACAGGTTATTATTAGCTGCATCTGTTATTGCAGGCCCTGCATTGCACGCTCACGATCATATGGCATTCATTGTGGTCTGATTGCTTTAGCCCATGGTGCCGTTTGCAGTTTAAGTTAGTTTAACTCTCAAATGTTGTAGGTAATAAGCATATCTTAAGAAAATATGGGGGGGGGGGCATGCTCTATGCATGACGAGTTAATGTTTCGTATGTCATGTCTAGAAATCCCAGTTTGTGTAGGCTTTATGTCAGAAATATCGGTTTGATACCTACCGGTTGGGATTTGAGAGGTGACTTTGTGAGAGCATGTAGGAATTTGTTTGAGGGTCCACTACAACATGCAATAATATGTTGAGAATTCATCTATAAGCATATATATGTTCTATCATCTATTTTTCTCTTTGATAGTATGCACCATGCACTCATTAGTATGTTATGTGCCATCTAAGGGGTTATCTATCTCGTTGTCATTTACTACCGCCAAAGGATTATTAATCAAAAGGTGCTTCATCGTATCACAATTCAAAGCTATTGTATTTGCATGTGCTGACTATTCATTTTGATGGTGAAATTTTAGGTGGTTATGTGTTTGCTTTATATATGCAACTTCACCGTTGTTTTTGTCTAGAATTAATTACTATGTGCTTCTTGTTTACTAATTTGCTTTAAGCTTTGCCTTTCACATTTGAGATTATATATATATGCCAATATGCTGATTATTAGCTATCAAGCCATTCTTTTTTTTTTTGGGTAGAGTCACCTATTTTTACTATTCTATTCAACAGGTCCCTATAAGAAATATGGGTCAAACCCAGAAAGTTCCAAGACCAGTCCTCCTCCCCCATCTATGAAGAGACAGAAGACACTATCTGATAAAGATGGTGGTCAGAGTGATGACATATTGCATCAAGGGGAAGGGAGTAGCAGACATTTATTTTCACCAGAATCATCAAAGGCGTCAACAGAAGCACCAGCAAAAAATATAAAGACATTTGTTGTTAAATGCTCTAAATGTGAGAAATGGAGACTCATTTCGACAAAAGCCAAGTATGAAGAAATTAGAGAGAATATTCTAGATGACCCATTTTCCTGTGAAAAAGCTCAAGAGTGGAAACCTGATGTGGTATGCGATGACCCATTAGATTTTTCTCAGGAAGATGACACTAAGCTTTGGGCAATTGATAAACCTAGTATTCCACAATCACCTTCGGGATGGGAAAGGTTCATTAAGATACGAAGCAAAGGATGCACCCAGTTTGCTGATGTGTAAGTAACATATTCTCTTGCTTCCTGATTACTATGCCTCCCAGTTTAAAATATATTCTCTACAAATTGTATTTTAGTACTTGTATCGTAACATCGTATCTTAAAATCATATGGCTGAAATCTATTATATTATCTAAGTTAGTAAGCAATAACAACACATAAATAATAAATAAAATTTTAGTTTCTAACTATTTGTATTATGAATGGAAAATACTGGATAGAGGTACAGTTATGTGTACACCATTGTGTTATTTCCATTACTATTTTTTCCACAACTCCTATATGTGACATTTTGTAATAAATATGGTACTGTTATTTGTTAACACTTTGTTCATCCTTTCAGGCTATATAAGCCTCCTACTGGAAAGATACTGAGATCACTAAAGGAAATTTAGACGTAAGTAATAAAGTCCTTTTGTCAAGTATCACTTTAATCCCTTCATCCTTTTTTTTTCTAGAATACACAAAGGAGTTGTGCGTCTTTAAGGATAAAGTTGTTCCGAAATGGATTATTACATCACGGGTGTGAGGCTTGTGTGTACATTATCTTATGAATGAGATTTATAATCCATTGGCAAGTAGGAACGGGAGCTTGGAGATTGATGAATGAGTCCGGCCTATTCTGAACCAAATGTTATAACCATTGGCTTGCAGCTTGGCCATCCTAGTGCAGTTGGATGCCTGACCCCAACTTGGACCCAATAATAGCCGCTGCTTTCTCTGATCTGTCTTGCCACTTGACGGTTGTTGTCATGTTCTTTCTGGTTGAATGGTCATGACATTAGCGCTCATGCCCAGTTTTAGATGCATTTATGTAGTTTTTCTTTAACATAAAGTACAGTATCTGTTTGTTTTTTTACAAATTTAATGATTGCACCTGAGCATTCTTTTTGCTACATTTTCTGCTGCTGTGTTCACTAACATGCCCTTACTTTTATTACAACTTAGTATTGGAAATATCATAATATGTAGGGCTAATTCCTTTTAATATTCTTTCAATGTATTTTTATGGTGTTCCTTGTGGTTGACCGAGTCATTTTTTTCTCAAACTCTTTTCATTCTATTCTTGGACAGGTATCTTGAAAAGAATCCAGATATTAATCAAGGTGTGAAGATATCTCAGTTTTCATTCGAGATACCTGCACCACTAAACAAGGACTATGTGATAAAACGTTCCAAGAAAGGCCTAAGTGAAACTAAGCTTCTTCAACTGGAAGGAGGTAACGTATAAAATAATCTGTAAATGCATTTTATATTTTGTAGATTGCCCTTTTTGTTACGGAATGGGGGTGTATTTCTGTATGGTGCTACCGACGTAATGCAGATACTTTAGTACTAGAGTTATGGCAGTCTTGGGTTAGCAGGATTAGTAGGATGTGCCTATAAAATATTTTTTGAAACCATCTGTTGAACTGATGCCCTCAGAATTTAGCAATTGTGGAAGTAAATTATTTGAACTATACATGGTTTGTGGGATAAGGTTTGGATTAAAGTGGATGGCACACATGCTGAGACACTGTAGAAAGCTGTTCGTTCTGGTGCCCGATGACTCTATTGTATTATAGAAGTAGATCAGCTCCTGGCTAGGCGATTTTTTGCCCTGCCTGTCAATTTTTCCTGTAATTGTGCCGCATGGCTGCTACGTTAATGTCTTCCAAGTAGATAGCTATTAGATGTTTAGTTCTGCTAGTTTGAAGGGTACGGTGGGTGTGGCTTAGCTTCTGGACTCATTAAAAATTGATCAGCATGCATGGTTGGGAATTGTTTTGGCGCCCTGAATCATGACTACTGACTACATAACTTGTATTCCGACATCAAGTGCAGTGCACGCTCTGATTCCTTCTTGTGTCTTTGTTTCTTGATCCAGTGCAACCCATGGACATGGTGTCTGCTTCTGCGATTCGGGGCGATCAGGAGGACGACGATGAAGATCATCCTGATGTGGAACAATATGAGGAACTGCAGGAGAGCGACGATGAAGAGCCTGACAGCCCACTGCCTGCTGCTTCGGCCGTCTAGCTAGCCCCATCTCAGCTTATGTGATGCCCATCAGCCCATGCATGGTCAAATTTTAGAATTTTGATGTCGTTCGCTCAATGCTCAAGCTATAGATGTTGCTTGCTTCTCTCAGAGATGGAGAACCCTTGCTCCCCCAGGCTCCTAGATGGAGACAAAATGGAGTGTTGTAGCTGTTGTATTGGTTCGTTGTTGTTTTGTCTGTTAGTACCTTTGGTGTTATTCCTGTTGTATGAAAGAAACTCTGGAGGGATTTTGGGACCACTTTGTGTTCATTGTTCGAAGCAAAAGGTTTTAAGTCGAATACTGGACCACTTCATTGCCGCAGTAATATAACTCTTGCTGTGTGTCGGTCACTGCATTGTGTTTATAGTTTTGCAGCTAACCCCTGCAGCTAGCAGCATATGCATCCTCTGTTCGTCGTCGATCCTGCAAGCCGGCATGGGATGTTGTCATGGCCAGCTTGGTGCTGCTGACGTGCCGATTGCCTACAGCAGCATCACCTTGGGGCGGGGCCTAAGACTTGTGTGTAATTGTCTGCTTGATTCGGTATGGCTTTGCACATATCACATGGAGCAAAGATATTAACTTCTAAGAGAAATAAAACATGAGAGATGCCGTGAGAAACACAAAACCTATTTATATACACATGTTTTACAAAATCTATTGGATCTAACATGTTCTAGTGCCATCTCAGGTTGCAAGATAATATGTTACTCCCACATCAGCAAACTAGGTGCTTCCTTTGTTTCTTATATTAATGAGCCTTTCCCATCCTGAAGGGGACTATGGAATATTAGGTTTATCAATTACCCACAGCTTATCGCATGGCACATTAGGTTTCCACTCTTGAGCTTTTTCACAGAAAAATGGGTCCTCTAGAATTTTCTCTCTAATATCTTCACACTTGTTTTATATCAAAATGAGTCTCCATTTCTCGCATTTAGAGCACTGAACAACAAAAGTTTTAATATTCTCTGCTGGTGCTTTTGTTGACGCCTTTGATGATTCTAGTGAAAAAAGTATGTTACTCTCCCTTCCTCTTTATGCAATGTTAATTGATCCGGTCACCATCTTTATGTCTTGTCGGTGTCTGATTTGGTCACACCGGCACCAACAAGTGATTGCGCTGCTAACCACTCGCTCTGATGGCGGGCATAAGATCGAGCTTGGGACGCAAGGGTTTATCCTGGTTCCGGCCTAACGGCCGTACGTCCAGCAGTGGTGCGTAGCACCGAGTTTCGTGTTGCTCGTAGTAGGGGAGTACAAGCAAGTCGGGAGAGGGAGGTGAGCTCCCAAGTCCCTGGGTTGGTTGATTGAGCTAAGTGCCAATATCGTGGACTCTAGCTAAGTGTTCTCGTCGTCCGTCGCCCCTTTGCATGGAGCTTCCCTCCCCCTTTTATAGGCCAAGGGTGAGAGAGTGCGTACATACGTGCGTGTGGTGCTGACGTCGTGGGATGCACTGTAACGTCCATACTGTGCACTATTCAAGCGGGAATCGCACCTTCCAACTCCGACTGATGGCATGGACGTCGTTATCATTGACTTGGCGTTTTGGTGCGGCGAGCCGTTGCTTTGAGGAGTGCCGCTTTGGGGACGGGAACGGTGTCGAGCCCTTCCGGTCGTTCTTCGAGGGTCCTTCTTTGGGGCCTAGGGTGTACACGGGGCAGGTAAAGTCATGGAGTGGTTAGCACAGTGACATTGCCTGACGCAATCCTGTCCGCACAGTGCTTGGCGCAAGGCCACAGTGCCGGGTGCAGGCAGAATCGACCGGTGTCCCTACCGCGGCGTGGCGCAGTGAGCCGTGCGATCACGTCCCGCATTTAATGCCTTGTAGGGCCTTGGTGCGGCAGCCTTCGAGCGTAGCCGGCAGCCTCGAGCACGGCAGGGCTCGAATGTGACGGAGATTTCCGCTCGTGGGTAGGCGATACCCTCGAACGAGACGGAAGTCCTCCGGTCGTCGGGGGTGTTGCCGTGGTGGGCTTTTGTCGGGCCGTAGAGCTTGGAGCCCGGTTTGGCCATGGATGTAGTCCTTGTGCTAGGTCGTCTTGGGCCGCATTTTGGGGTACCCCTAGTTTTGGTACCCGACAGTAGCCCTCGAGCCTCCTCGGGAATGAGGTCAATCCCGCGGGGTCTCGTTTTTCCTTTTTGAGCGGCTCTTTTTGTTCGTTGAGGGTGATGAAGCTCTGTCTCCTGGAGGGTTCCGGAGGTCCGCGGGGACACGCTAGCGCACCCGCGGGTGTAGCCCCCGAGGCCTTGGGAGAGTTTTAGATACTCTCTCAAGGTCTTTGCTTGGTACGGGGAGCTTTTTGTCGTCTCTCGCCATGTGGGTTCGTCCACGACGCTAGGTGCCCCCGAGCCTCGCTTCGTTTGAGGCGGTTCGAGGCAGCCTATACTTCTTTTCATTCCTCATGGTCCCATTCGAGGGATAGAGGGGAGGCAATCCACGTTTCCCACGACAGGGATCGATCATGGATGCCTAGGTGAGCTGGTAACGGGTAATTCGAGCAGACGACCATGCCCCGTTCGATGAGGGATGGCTCGTGGTCCTGGGACACGTCCGTTGAAGCCTTTTGCAAAAAGTATACTAGATAGGGCTCGACCCCGTTTGATAGAGGTCGAGGGCTCAATGTTCCCCTTCGACGGGTCCCTTGTTCTAGGCACTTTCGTCCGACCTCGAAAGCGATCGACAGCTGCCTCGAACGCACGGGTTCGAGGGTGTGACTCGCGCCTACTGTCGATCGCCCCTGACTCAGTCGATCTGGGGTGCCTGTCGAACCCCGGGGGAGGGGGGGGCAGGTCTCGAAACCCCTGATTAGTAGAATTCCGAAGCGGCGGCCGCCTCTTCGAGGGAGGAGCCTTAAATGCTCTATCCACGCATCCCGCTTCGTGCGGGGTCATAATGACGGGCGTGGGAACCGTGGCTGACGTGGTGAGAGAGTGGACGCACCTTTTGAGGCGGTGTGTGAGGACGTGGCCTGGACGACACGACCGCACGACTACGGCGCCCTGGCTCCTCGATCAGCGCAGCGTGGTTACGGACGGGCCCAATTGTCGGTGGCGGTGTGCTGGCCGTTTCCCAGCTGTAATCCTGCCGCGTTCCCCTCTGCCTGAGGGGGTATAAATACCATGGCAGGGCAGCCGCGATTGCACACCTCAGCTATACGTGTTTTCTTCTTCCTCTTCACGCCTCCTCGTCTTCCTCGTTTAGCCTCCAAGCCCTATCTGCCACCATGGTTGAGCTGGTGGAGGCCGCGCCGTGGAAGCCGTCGACCGCCACCGACCACTACTTGGATGGACTCGTTAGGATTGGGGTGCTGGCGCCCAATGTCGATGGCGAGCCGGCGGTGTGGATCTCGCCCGGGGCTGCCCTGGCGCCTAATCCGCCGCATGGCTATGTCGTCAGCCTCGCGCGCCTCCATGAGCGGGGTTTCGACGTGCGGGCGGGTCGGTTCCTCTGGGCGCTGTGCTTCCACTACCAGGTGGAGTTGCACAACTTCTCCCTCAACGCGATCTCCCAGGCGGCGGTGTTCGTCGCCGCGTGCGAGGGTTTTTTGGGCGTCGACGCCAATTGGGACTTGTGGAGGCATCTGTTCCGTGGCAAGCTCCATATGGAGAGCGTCGTCAAGGGCGTCCGCCGCCTGTTCATGCCGGTGGCCTCGTGCTCCTTGTTCGGGAGAGGCACAAGCATTTGTACATCCCTTGTTCCATGATTACGAATAACCAAGATTGGGACAAGGGATGGTTCTACCTCCGCAACGACGGGGAGCGTCTCCCGGCCTACACGGGGAAGGTGTTGACGCGGAAGCTCGACGCCTGGGCGTACGGGGTGTCGCCGCCCGAGCAGCAGGAAGCCCTACAGCGTCGAGATAGATATGGCCAAAGTGCAAGTTCCAATGGGTGGCCCAAGGCACCGCCTTAAAAGTAATTGCCCAGTCCTATGGCCATAGTGCCAGTATCAGTACGTCTCAAACTCTCAATAGCCCAGGCCGTGCATGCACTACAAGAAAAGGGCTCATTCGTCTACCTTCTATTGGTACCGGGTGCTTAAAATCCGGTACTAATGTCAATTTAGTACCTGTTGGTAAGGAAAAAGTTCTCCGGGACCATTTAGTACCGGCTCGTAACATGGCCCGGTACTAAATGGTGGCATTTAGTACCGGTTAGTGTTCTGAGCCGGTACTAAATGGTCCCGGGGGGTTCTCGAGGCCCCCCATGCATTTAGTACCGGCTCGTAACATGGTTCGGTACTAAATGGTAGCATTTAGTACCGGGTCGTAACACGAGCCGGTACTAGATGGTTACGAGCCGGTACTAAATGGTCCATCTAGGAATAGTTAAAAGGGTAGCATCCATCTCTCAACCACATGTGCTAGGTAGGTGGGATGGTTGAGGGAGCTACGCGTGAGGCAAGAGGTCGTGGGTTCAAAACCCCACGGGCGCAGCAAGCCTCTAGGAAATTTCTTTTTTATATCCGTGGGCGCATTAATGGGCCTTGTTTCCTACAGTGATGGGTTGCCATACCGACTCGTAAGGCTGCCCAGACACTGCACAATTTCAGACCAGGCACTATATAGCACGATTGAACTGGTCCATAATGTTATGCAAGAGACATTTTAAACTATTTGATGAGGAATTTGTATCTCTACGTTAATTATGATGAAATTTGTTTATATCCATACGAGGTTACGACAAAATTGTGTAGATACGCATTGTGCCAATTGCTGAACATGCCCTGATCACCTCCAACTTGTGGCACAGACGAACAGTAGTCCAGGTTCGGTGCTGAGGAATTTGATCGTGACGCCGAGTTCGCACGCGACATGGAAAGGCTCGATCGATCGCCGTCCGGGCAGAAGCGTGCGCGGCGGCGGGTTCGTGAACCATACACGATGTCCGTATCCTGAAATGTTCAGAGTTCAGAAAGCGATGAACAGCTTGGTTCCAAGTCCAAACTGACGGCCTGAACATTCTGGTTACCGTGCAAAAAGTTTGTAGCACGCACTTACCGTGAAAATCAAGCCAAAGCCTTTCTCAAAAACTTGCCCGAGGTTTTGATAATTGAAGCTCTTGGTGCCTGACTGCCTGCTCCACATCGATCATCTCGGTGCCTCTGCCGGCCATGAAGCTCTTCTGCCCGGAGAAGTCGACGCCGCCGGTGAGGATCGAACTCGAACAGCGCCGGTGTATTTGCTTGCAGCGCTCGTACGCCGCCGTCGTGTCCAGTCCAGCGACACGATGACGAGGCAAAATCGATGACGTGGAGACCCAACGGGAAAAAAACCGATGTGTTGGGCCCACCGCTTTGCATTTTGGGCCGTCTGCTGGGCCGGCCCGTCCGACGATATGGGAGGCCGTCAGAAACCCTACTGAATGACCTAGGCCTATAAAAAGGTAGACCAGCGCTGCGACCTAGGTCAAAGCAGCGAGTGTTCGAGAGCGCGCGGCATAGTCGGCGACGCAGACACACAAGAGCGCGCGCACAGCCTAGGTTTTCGCGGCGGCAGCGAGTGCGCCATCCTTCGACCGGAGTGACAGTAGTGCCCGGCTAGCTAGGTACGTCGTCAGACAGCAATCTCTTCTACGTCCGGCGGATTCGCTTGAAAATTTCTGTTTCTACTTGCCAGACATGGCTTTTTTGGTTAATTTGGTGCGAGTTCGCTGAATTATTCTTTGGTGGGTTGCGTTAGATGCTTTATGAGAGCTGATGACGACCTCGGTTTTGAAAAAAGAATTCTTCCTTCTTGCCATCTTGTGATACGCTTGGCGATTTTGATTTTTGAGCAAGCTTTCTTTCCCTTCTTCAAGCAGAATATTAGCGTGTTGAAGATGCACTTGTTTCTGGGGGTTTCCACATCTTGCATTTCTGCTGTTTCCCTTCCATTTCTTCTGTTTCTCAGCCACGAGCGAGCATTTGAATCCGGTTTTGAAAAGCCAGCCGAATAAAAAAAAAACTGTGTCTCATAGGCAGTAGTCTATCTGCTCTTGCACAGTTTTTGCATTCGTGTTCTGGCCACCCATCTAAAATAGGAAAAAGTCTATTTTTGGCCATCCAACTCTTGTCTCAGTTTGGTTTTGGCCATCGAACTTCAAAACCGGGTATCTTTGGCCATTCAACTATCAAAACCGTTCAAATTTGGCCATCGGACTGTTTTGATGAGTGGTTTTCACTTTTTTATTTATAATTTAGTCCTTAGATCTTAAAATGATTATTACTTTTTTTCCGTACCTCCAATTTAGGTGATTCTTGCGGTCACATGTTCCTCACGGCAAGCATTATTTTTTAAAATGATATTTCTATTATTTTGTCACTATTTGTTATATTATTTTTTGTCATTTTGTAGAAAAAATAATATAAGAAAAATTAAACAAATAATTATAAAATAATATAATCAACATTTTAAAATGTAAAGCTCATCGTTACGAACGCATGACCACTAGAATCACTTAAATCAAAGATGCGAGAAAAAATTAGTAATCATTTTAACATCCAAGGACTAAAGAGCACTAAATTAGTCCTTTTTAATCATTGGATCTTAAAATAATTATTAATTTTTTCTCCTATCTATGATTTAAGTGATTCTAGTGGCCATGCATTCGTAACGATGAACTTTATCTGTTAAAATGTTGATTATATTATTTTATAATTGTTTGTTTTACTTTTCTTATATTGTTGTTTCTACACAACGACAAAAAAATAATATAACAAATAGTGATAAAATAATATTAAGACCACTTTTAAAATATAGTGTTCGCCGTTAGGAACACGTGACCACAAGAATCACCTAAATCGGAGGTACGAGTAAAAAGTAATAATCATTTTAAGAGCTAAGGACTAAATTATAAATAAAAAATAAAAGTGAAAACCACTCATCAAAACAGCCCGATGGCAAAACTTGAAGGGTTTTGATAGTTGGATGGCAAAAGATACCCGGTTTTGGAGTTCGATAGCCAAAATCAAACTGAGGCAAGAGTTGGATGGCCAAAAATGGATTTATTCCTCTGAAATACGATGGCATCTTTGCGTTCGTGCTCTGGCCACCCATCTCGATCTGGCTTGTAAGTGATTATGCGTGATGGATTAATTAGTAACATGTGTCGTTGTTGGTTTTTTTTTATTGGAGGAGCTATTACACTGCATACACTACGGATTATATTATTGACAGGCTTGGTGCCGAAAATTCGCTGAATCCTTTGGTTTGTTCTGTTAGATGGACGATGGTACGCGCCGATATGCTTTATGAGAGCCCGATTTTGAAAGAAAGTTTTCCTTCTTGTTGAAAGCATACTGTGTTTCTGATACATCTAGCATGTTGGCTTCCATCTTATATTTCTGTTTTTTTCCCTTCCATCTGTTCAAGGCCACGAGCATTTGAATCCTGTTTTGAAAAGCCAGCCAAAGAAAGAAAAAAAAATGTGTCTCAGAGGCAGTTTTTCTGTTCTATTGCAAGCGCGGTTTTTGGATTCTGTGTTCTGGCCACCCATCTAAAATATGGCATCCTGTAAGTTCGTGTGTGGTGGCCACCCATCTCTTGCTTGTAAGTGATGATGCATGGATGGATGGATTTATTCATACCCTGCGTCATTGCCGGTTTTAATTGGAGCTATTTCATTAATATTGCATGCATACGCAGATTATTGGGTGCGGTTGTTGGGCTGCACTGCATGTTCGCAATTTTATGTCATCCTTTGAGGTCTGAAGATTGCTTTAGCCCATGATTGCGTCTGTTGTTTCAGTTATCTTTCCTCCCATTGGTGTAGCTAACCGATGTAGATCGAGGCCATATGTTTCATATGTCACTGATTCACTGTTCAGAAATCCCAGATTGTCTAGGATTGTGTCAGAAATCCTGGTTTGTGTAGGCCATGTATGATGCAATTGTTGCCAAGAGTTTTCTTTCTTACACTTCTGTTGCCTTTCCATTTCTTCTGTTTCAGAGCTACGAGCGTTTTAATCCAGTTTAGAAAAAGCTGGCCAAAGAAAAAAAATGTCGGAGAGGCATTTTGTGTTTGCACCGCATTTATATTCGTGTTCTGGCCACCCATCAGAAATATGCCAATCTCCATTGTGATCTTGTCAAACAACCAGGTTTTCAAACTGCATAAAATAAGACAGTAATCTCTAGCTTGCAAGTGATGGATTCAGGCCTTTGTTAGTACCATGAGTCTTTGCCGGTTTAAACTGAAGGAGCTATTACATTATTACACACACATGTTATTATTAGCTGCATCTGTTATCGCAGGCGCTGCATTGCATGCTCACGATCCTATGTCATTCATTGTGGTCTGATTGCTTTAGCTCATGATGCCGTTTGCAGTTTAAGTAAGTTTAACTCTCAAATGTTGTAGCTAATAAGCATGTCTTACGAAAATATAGGAGGGAACATGCTCTATGCATGACGAGTTACATGGACTGTGTTTCATCCTTGGATGTAGTAAAGGCATGTTTCGTATGTCTGTCTAGAAATCCCAGTTTGTGTAGCTTTATGTCAGAAATGTCGGTTTGATGCCTACTGTTTGGGATTTTGAGAGGCGAGTTTGAGAGAGCATGTAGGAATTTGTTTGAGGGTCCACTACTGTAAGTTAAGGTTGCATAATTAGATGGAAATTATGAGGACTACAACATGCAAATATGCTGAGAATTCATCTATAAGCATATGTTCCATCATCTATTTTTCCTCTTTGATAGTATGCACCATGAACTCATTAGCATGTTATGTGCCATCTAACGGGTTATCTATCTCGCTGTCATTTACTACCGCCAAAGGAATATAAATTAAATCAAAAGGTGTTATGTCGTTCTGTAAACATAGTTACCTTTCATTTGTCGTCAGATCACAATTCAAAGCTATCGTATTTGCATGCGGTGACTATTTATTTTGATGGTGAAATTTTAGGTGGTTAGGTGTTTGCTTTATATGTAACTTCACCGTTGTTTTTGTCTAGAATTAATTACTGTGTGCTTCTTGTTTACTAATTTGCTTTAAGCTTTGTCTTTCACATTTGAGATTATATATGCAAATATGCTGATTTTGCTATCAAGCCATTCTTTTTTTTTTTACCTTTCGTAGAGTCACATATTTTTACTATTCTATTCAATAGGTCCCTATAAGAAATATGGAGTCAAACTCAGAAAGTTCCAAGACCATTCCTCCTCCACCATCTATGAAGAGACAGAAGACACTATCTTATAAAGATGGTCAAGGGGAAGGGAGTAGTAGACATTTTTCACCAGAATCATCATCAAAGGCATCAACAGAAGCACCAGCAAAAAATATAAAAACATTTGTTGTTCAATGCTCTAAATGCGAGAAATGGAGACTCATTTCGACAAAATCCAACTATGAAGAAATTAGAGAGAAAATTCTAGATGATCCATTTTCCTGTGAAAAAGCTCGAGAGTGGAAACCTGATGTGGCATGCGATGACCCATCAGATTTTTCTCAGGAGGATAAGACTAAGCTCTGGGCAATTGATAAACCTAATATTCCACAGTCGCCTTCAGGATGGGAAAGATTCATTAAGATACGAAGCAAAGGATGCACCCAGTTTGCTGATGTGTAAGTAACATAATCTCTTGCTACCTAATTACCTTGCCTCCCAGTTTAAAATATTTATGTTTGTAACATCATATCTTAAAATCATATGGCTGAAGTCTATTCTATTATCTAAGTTAGTAAGCAATAACAACACATAAATAATAAATAAAAAATTAAGGTTCCAATGATTTGTGTTAGGAATGGAAAATACTGGATAGAGATAAAGTTATGTGTACACCACTGTGTTATTTCCATTACTATTTTTTCCACAACTCATATATGTGACATTTTGTAATAAATATTGTACTGTTATTTGTTAACGCTTTGTTCATCCTTTCAGGCTCTATAAGCCTCCTACTGGAAAGATGCTGAGATCACTAAAGGAAATTGAGACGTAAGTAATATAAAGTCCTTTTGTCAAGTATCACTTTAATCCCTTCATCCTTTTTTTTCTAGAATACACAAAGGAGTTGTGCGTCTTTATTTAGAATAAAGTTGTTCCGAAATGGATTATTACATCACGGGTGCGAGGCCTGCATGTGCATTATCTTATGAATGAGATTTATAATTCATTGGCAAGTAGGAATGGGAGCTTAGATATTTATGAATGAGTCCGGCCTATTCTGAACCAAATGCTATAACCATTGGCTTGCAGCCTGGCCATCCTAGATTCCTAGTGCAGTTGGATGGCTGACCCCAACTTGGACCCAATAATAGACGCTGCTTTCTCTGATCTGTCTTGCCACTTGAGGGTTGTCAGGTTCTTTCTGGTTGAATGGTAATGACATTAGTGCTCATGCCCAGTTTTAGATGCATTTAGATTGCTGTCGAATAACCTTTACTATAGTTATTCCCAAAATTGTTTTCTTTATGTAGTTTTTCTTTAACATAAAGTACAGTTATTGTTTCTGTTTTTTTTTTTGATAAATTTAATGATTCCACCTGAGCATTCTTTTTGCTACATTTTATGCTGCTGTGTTCACTAACATGCCCTTAATTTTCATACAACTTAGTATTGGAAATATCATAATATGTAGGGCTAATTCCTTTTAATATTCTTTCAATGTACTTTTATGGTGTTCCCTTGTGGTTCACCGAGTCATTTTTTTCTCAAACTCTTTAATTCTATTCTTGGACAGGTATCTTGAAAAGAATCCAGATATTAATCAAGGTGTGAAGATATCTCAGTTTTCATTCGAGATACCTGCACCACTAAACAAGGACTATGTGATAAGACGTTCCAAGAAAAGCCTAAGCGATAGGGGATCAACTATGCTTCTTCAACTGGAAGGAGGTAACGTATAAAATAAATTTGTAAATGCATTTTATATTTTGTAGATTGCCCTTTTTGTTACGGAATGGGGGTGTATTTCTGTATGGTGCTATCGACGTAATGCAGATACTTTAGTACTAGAGTTGTGGCAGTCTTGGGTTAGCAGGATTAGTAGGATATGCCTATAAAATGTTTTTTGAAACTATCCGTTGAACTGGTGCCAGCAGAATTTAGCAATTGTGGATGTAAATTATTTGAACTATACTTGGTTTGTAGGATAAAGTTTGGATTAAAGTGGATGGCACACATGCTGAGACACTGTAGAAAAGCTGTTCGTTGCCCGATGACTCTATTGTATTATAGAAGTAGATCAGCTCCTGGCTAGGAGATGCTTTGCCCTGCCTGTCATTTTTTTCCTGTAATGGTGCCGCATGGCTGCTAGGTTAATGTAATGTCCTCCAAGTAGATATATAGCTATTAGATCGATGTTTAGTTCTGCTAGTTTGAATGTATGGTTGATGTGGCTTAGCTTCTGGACTCATATTAAAATTTATCAGCATGGTTGTTTTGCCCTGAATTGTGAATATATATCTTGTATTCCGACATCAACTGAAGTGCATGCTCTGATTCCTTCTTGTGTTGTTTTTTGATCCAGTGCAACCCATCGACATGGTGTCAGGCTCCGGGGATGCGTGGCAATCAGGAGGACGACAATGAAGATCATCCTGAAGTGGAACAATATGAGGAGCTGCAGGAAAGCGACGATGAAGAGCCTGACAGCCCACCGCCCGTCTAGCCCAACCTCACTTATGTGATGCCCATCAGTCCATGCATGATCAACTTTTAGAATTTTGATGTCGCTCGCTCAATGCTCAAGCTAGCTATAGATGGTGCTCCTTGCTTCTCTCAACGATGGAGAACCCTTGCTCCCCCCAGGCCCCAACTGCTAGATGGAGACAATGGAGTGGTGTACATGCTGTTGTATCGGTTCATTGTTGTTTCAATTTGTTTGTCAGTACCTTTGGTTTTATTCCTGTTGTAAAGAAACTCTGGAGAGGTTATGGGAGTACTTTGTGTTCATTGTTTGAAGCGAAAGGTTTAAGTCGAATACTGGATCACTTTCATTGCCGCAGTAATACAACTTTTGTTGTGTGTCGTGAATGATTGCAATTACTGCATTGTGTGCACAATACATCTCTCTCTCTCTCTCTCTCTCTCACACACACACACACACACACACCTTGTTACCCCAATAATGGCATACTAGTTGATAGTCCATCTTAAAATTAAATAATTCACCTAAGCCATCGATAGCGATAGGTACTTCACTCACCACTTAAACAAAGTTGTTGTATTAACAATACACATCAAGCATAAAATTGTGGTTTTATCCGGTGGGGGTAGAGGTTACATTCCCCTCTAGGATCCTCTAACAATCTAAACTATTTCTTAATTAGTCTTTGACATAGAACTCGTTTTCACTCTGGAGCGGTGGGACAGGTCTCATATTATCATTTACATATGAGATCTGCCAGTCCTCCACCATCTACGAAGAGACAGAAGAAACTATGATAAAGATGGTGGTCAGAGTGATGACACACTACATCAAGGGGAAGGGAGTAGCACACATTTATTTTCACTAGAACCATCAAAGTCATCAATGGAGGCACCAGCAAAAAATATAAAAAATCATTTATTGTTCAATGCTCTAAATGCAAGAAATGGAGGCACATTTCGACAAAAGCCAAGTACGAAGAAATTAGAGAGAAAATTCTAGATGACCCATTTTCCTGTGAAAAAGCTCAAGAGTGGAAACTTGATGTGGCATGCGATGACCGATCAGATTTTTCTCACGAGGATGACACTAAGCTTTGGGCAATCGATAAACCTAACATTCCACAGTCTCCTTAAGGATGGGAAAGGCTCATTAAGATAAGAAGCAAAGGAAGCACCCAATGTGCTGATATGTGAGTAACATATTCTCTTGCAACCTGGCTCCTATGCCTCCATATCTAAAAATCATATTTTATTTATCATGTAGCATCGTATATTCGTATCTTATAATCATATGGATGAAGTACACTCTATTATCTAAGTTAGCAAGCAATAGCTACACATAAATAGTAAATAAAATTAAAATTTCCAATGATGTTTGTGTTAGGAATGGAAAAATACTAGAATGAGGTAAATTAAAGTTGTGTGTACACCACTGCATTATTTCAATTACTATTTTGTCCACAACCCGTATACGTAACATTTTGTAATATATATGGTATTGTGCTTGTTAACACTTTGTTTCTATCTGGAATTCTTATGTGCTTCTTGTTCACTAATTTCTTTGTAGGTATATACTTTGGCACTTGAGACATTATGCGCCTATGCTGATTTTTGTTACGAGGCAATTTTTTTACCAATTGTAGGTTGTATGTTTAATTTTCACTATCCTATTCTACGGGTTCTTAAAAGAAATATGGAGTCAACCCAAAAAACTTTCGTAGTTATTGACAACAACGTGTCTCCAACATTTGGGACGGCACAACACGGATATTAGAGCACCGATCAAAGCACATGGGCCTCGTGCCTTTTGGCAAAGGCAACGACGCGACAATAGTGGCCACACGAGCGTGCAGGTGGCGAGGCTGGCGTGCGGCGATTTCATCCTGGCGGTGTGGATGCAACATGCCATGGAGGACGGGCAGGGGATGCTGCCATTCCTCAGATTCGGAGCCGTGGCGGAGCTGGTGGCCTGGCGTTCCTGCTGCTGACTTCGTCTGGGGCCAGCCAGTCTACAGTGGACCGGCGGGGATGGGCCCAGACGTGTTCCCCGGGGTGATGAGTTTCCTCATAGGCTCGTAGCATATACGAACGCCCGAGGCGAGGATGGTGTCATCATCGCGCCGCTCGCGCCGGTCCGCCTGTCTCGCGCCGCCGTATATGGGCAGGCTAGTGGAGAAGATGGGTAAGCTGCTGCTACAGCACAGCAACATCATGCCGCGTTGTGATGTGAAGAGCTGCATCAGCAAACAATGACAAGTTGGTAATGGCAATGATTTGCATACCATGATTAGGGGTTTTGCTAAGGTACTCCCAAATGACTATAGAAGGAAAGTCTAAAGACATATTACCTCCTACTAGGTAATATATGTTTAATATTTAATATTTATATTTTTAAATTCAGTAATAGGAAACATTAGATCTAACTTGATTGAGTTAAATTTAACTTTCCTTTTTCTTTTTGTCTCATGGATTTGCACAGATCTTTTTGAACAAAAAAAAAAGAAGGTGAACAGGTGATACATGGTCTCATGGCCGGCCAACATGTATTCACGTGTCAAGTAACAAATGAACGTGACATATTTTTGTCATATGTAAAACACAGTTAAACTATTACAAAAATCATGTTAAATTGGTAACTGTACGTGCGCATTGCCTACTAGCAGTGAATCCTTACGTGTCAGAACACAGTGCGCCCTAGGGCGTGTGTTGTGCAACATTTATTCTTCCTGGCTGCAATCCCAAATCACGCGCGTAACGTAACGTGACTGGTTCCATCTCTCTCCCAAGATTGGAACTGATCAGAGCAAGGAAGGATATTATTGTCACAATGTCACGGCAATGTTTCCTGCATTTATAAGGAAAGGAGCCGCCTTTCCAAAAGAATGTCGGCATTTGATTATATATTTTTTGTTTCCTGATTTTTTATTTGTTTTAATCATTTCAACAATCAAGGGTTGTGATTCGTTTGAGTCCTTACCTCCTAGGAGGTAATTGGAGTACCTTAGCATAGCCCCATGATTAGTTTAGGAAGCATAATACATTTTTGCAAAATATTACTACCTCCGTTCCAAATTATAGTTTTATTATAGTTTTGCCTGTTTAGTTTTCTTTTCTTAGTCATGCTGCCTCCAAACTATAATATTTGGTAGAGCCTCTTGGGTACTTTTGAGCCTCTAGTTTGGTATATTCTAAATTACTCCCTTCAAATATAGCCAAAGTTCACGTAACATCCTTAAATTTTTTAATTTATTTTACCCCTCTAAAATATGCCATTTGGTTTAACATACCTCCTAATATAATTTAGCTTCTTTATTTCTCAATACACAAGTGTGGTAGTATGTTCAAATTTGGCTACACGTAGGGTAGTAGACATTGTAACCCATGCTACTAAAATATGACAATTTTTTCACTGATTAGATAGGTTACGATATTAAATAATGAATTAATCTTTGGGATGCAATATTTAACAAAATAATAAAAAAAATTCATGATATATTTGTTTTCCATACTTATGATGCCAACTACAATCATGCAAAATTTTAAATTGAACTCAACTTGTGTATAGACAAATAAAAAGACAAACTATACTAAGGGATAAATTGAACCAAATGAGACATAGTTTAGGGAGTAAATTGAACCAAGAAATAGTTTTGAGAGAGGTATATGGATTTTGGGTACTTTTTTAGATAATGAAACAATAGTATCGGCCTCTACAAAATGTGCACAATCATCCAATTATTAAAGATATCAGCCAACATTGCTGATAGTTTGGAAAAACAAAGGAAATTTATCTAGACCAATTTTATTATTATGTTTTCATCCAAGATTGGCCATCTCCAAAACTACGATCTCTAAAAATGAGCTCGTCTGCCTAAAGATCTCCTTTGTTGTGTCTTCATGCTCCAGCTGCGCCTGGAAGCATAACCAATACCCCCCCCCTTCTGAAAATAGGCTGCATAAATTATGAATATCTCTAATAACATTGTTACGGCTTCCAAATCACCCAACAAATAGCAGCAACCCCCACAAAAATCACATCTCTCTCTCTTTTATTTATTAAGGAAAGCCAACTCCCGAACATATGGGGTGCTCAAATAGGTGGGGGGAGACCAGTAGCTACATACACAATCCTCCAATTTTTTTGCATGGTGATATTCAAAGAAAAGATGCCTAATTGTCTCATCTAAGTTACAGAAACAACATTTATGACTTCCTTTCCAATTCTTTCTGGCTAGATTGTCTTTTTTAAGTACCACCCCCTTTTGGAGTTAACTACAAGAAAATCTTGATCTTGAGAGGAATTTATTTCGAAAAGGTACATGTTGATCTATCAAATGGAGATACATCGAGCGGAAAAAGAATTTTCCACTCTTTTGAAGATTCCATATGAATGTCTCTCCCCTCTGTTAAAATCGTGATCCTCGCTACAAGGCTGAGCCATTCTCTCCAAGTTTTTTTCATCCACCAATGAACTCCTAAAGGATATATTTAGTGGTCTCGCGTCCATTACGCTAGCCACCATGGCATGTGGATGATGAGCAATATTGTACAAAATTGGATATTTCTCGTTGAATGGTCGCTGACCTACCAATGTATCTTCCCAAAATCTCGTTTGATTTCTGTCGTGTACTACGAAGGATCCATAGTTCAAGACTTCATCAATAATTTTCATAATCCCTCTCCAAAAGTGAGAGTCATAAGGTTTGGCATGTAATTGTGATAGAAATTTTGAGTTTATTTATTTATTTATTCCTAAGGAGAGATTGCCACGTCCCATCTGTATTAAGCAAGTTAATAATCCACTTACTTAATAAACATTTATTTTGGATTGCAAGGTCAAATATTACAAGACCACCTTGATCCTTAGGACAACAAAGGATGATATTTTTTCTTTTTATCTGAACCGCCCTGCCAGTAGAATCTAGACTTGTAGAAGTCTAACCTGTGAAGCACACATTTTGGAATTTCAAAGAAGGACATCATGAACATGGGTAGGGTAGACTGCTGAGCATTGAGTCTAGAAGGATTAATCTTCCTCCATATGATAGGTGCTTAGCCTTCCAACATGATAACTTCTTTTTAAAGTGTTCTTCCACACTTCTCCAATCAATATTAGGAGTTATCTATGGTGCATGGGTATCACCAAGTATCTGAAGGGATAAGTACCCGCATTACAGCCAAAGAGGTCTATGTATTCTTCCTCAACCCCAATTACCTTACCATAGCATAAGATCTTACTTTTATGAAAGTTTACTTTTTGACCTGACAGTTGTTCAAACACCATTAGAATTGACTTCATGTCTGTTGTTGTTCAATGTCGTGGTCTAGAAAGATAATGGTGTCATCTGTATGTTGCAGTATAGACAGTCCATCATCAACTAGATGAGGTATGATACCCCATATTTATTTGTCCAACATCTTGGGCCTGTTCAATCAATAGGACCAACATATCTACGACAATATTGAACAAAATTGGGGACATAGGATCGCCTTGGTGAAACTCTCTTTTAGTTTGGAAGAAGTGTCCAATGTCATCTTGACTTTGATTCTGGCACTTCCTCCGGTGACCATTCCTTTGATCCATCTACACCATTTGAGAGAGAACCCCTTCATTATGGTGTTTGTTGAAGGAATGATCATTTAACTTTATCATAGGCCTTTTCAAAGTCAATTTTAACAATGACTCCTCCTCCCTTTTTTGTATGTAGCTCATGAATAGTTTCATGAAGTGTAATCACCCTTCCATAATATTTCTGCCTGCCATAAAGAGAGTTTGGGATCGGATGGCCTAACCGCTTTTTGAGCTACTTTGTTTAATTTATTAATGCCAACTTTTGTGAAAATCTAGGTATACTTGAGGGAGTAATTTGTACTATGTGTTTTCTTGATTTGAGTTGGAGACCAAATAATGAAATCAACGACTGCCATGAATGGAGACTGCTTGATAGTGGATCTGTTGGAAACTTGGAATTGACAGATTTGTTGACCTGTGATGCATGCCTGAATTTTGAATTCTTGTTGCATCGAGATGCTACATCAGATTGTTCTGTTTGTGTCAACTGAAGTTTGAAAGAGTGTAGCATATATGATACCGCAGGTGGTCTTCATTTGGCCAGTCAATGTCATACAAATCATTTGTGCAGCATATAGCAGTGTAGATAGTGTTTCGTGCTTTCTGAACTTCTTCCATGCATTTAAAATTGCAAGCTGTGGTGAAAGAGTCAAAAGGAACAATTTGATTTCTCGTTTGAAAAAAAAGCAGGTCAAAAAGAGCTCTTTTAGGGTACACAATACTATCCTATACTAGTGATAGAAAAGGACTAGTATATAAACATCGGACGGTTGAGATTAATTGTATACTATTCAAAATTGTCCTAGTGGTATAAGTAGTACATGAGAGTAGTACGGGTGGTATAAGGGTAATATAAGAAATAAAGTTGACTGTAATTGAATCGTGTGGATGCCCGATGTGGACGTGCGCCTGATGACGGTCGACGCCATCTCCGACGGGCACGACGCCGGCGGCCGCAAGCCTCGGCGAGTACCTGGAAAGGCAGGCGGCCGCTATGTCAAGTCCAAGTTGCTGGCGGCGCTCATCGGGGCAATCAATTTAATTTCTTTAATATCATCTCGTGTTCCTAATCTTGTGTGAACTCACGAACTACACATGAAGGACCGAGCCATCAGTCCATGCGTACCGCCACCGATTGCTAGCACAACCGTTCGGATGACCTAGACCTACCGTGGGAACTGCTGAATCCATAGGATGCATGCCTGGATCAAGAAGGCCCGATAAAGAAGCAACGCTGAAACGTAACCCCAGACTAAGGAGAGCGAAAAGTACTAATTACCCCTAATCAATCAATGGCCGGATTCAATTTATACCATATACTACTGTTTAGTAATATTGTGCATATTGTAAAAGGGCTCAAAAAAAGGGGGGATTACTGTGATGATGATGACAGGCCGGTTCGTGTTCTCGGACTGGGACCAGGACAGGCTTGACGCCTTCTTCAGGGACAAGGAGGCGCTCTTCGCCAGGTACGCTGGCGCTGGCGAGGGGCTCAAGGAGATCGCCGGCCTCTGCCGCTGGGCAGAGGAGCGCGGGGTCAAGCGCGCCGCCGTGACCAAAGCGCCCAGGGCCAACGCCGAGCTCACGATCTCCATCCTCGGCCTGTCGAACTTGTTCCATCTCGTCGTCACCGGCCAGGACTGCGGCCACTCCAAGTCCAAGCTGTTCTTCGAGGATTCCACCGTCAGGTTGCAGCCCGGCGTCACTGCCGGGATGCCGGTGGTTGCCATCGCCGATGAGCGCCAGGAGGACAAGCTGCTTACTGTCGGCGGCGCCACGCTCGTCATCAAGGACTACCAGGATCCCAAACTCTCGGCAGCACTGGACAGCATTGAAATTTGAAACCAAGAAGCTACTACTGAGGTCAACGTAGTAGAGTAGCTGAAATGTACCCGCATTGTTTTTGCGTAGAGATGGTTGGTCTTCAGATTAGAAGCTACTGCCGCAAATAACATCTTCAGATTAGAGTCACATGATTACAAGTGCAACGATGTTGGTGTAACACCTAGAATTAATAAAGGAATAAAATAAATAAAATCTTGATTTCATTGTGGGCCAGCGTATAGGCCCAATTCGCAAAGAGTAATGAAGTCCAAGTCCAACCCAACCCAACCTAGTTACCGTGAATAATAGTTAAAACCACTCATCAAAACAGCCCGATGGCCAAATTTGAACGGTTTTGATAGTTGGATGGTCAAAGATACCCGGTTTTAGAGTTCGATGGCCAAAACCTAACTGAGGCAAGAGTTGGATGGCCAAAAATGGACTTTTTCCTATATATATCTAACTAGCCAATCCGTGACGTTGTGCCTATTCTTCATCTCTATTGATTACATCATTAGGAAAGAGATATTTACGCATGCCAGATTTCGGATGTTAGAGACAAGTAGTTAGTTTTTTTTTTTGTATCTGTTACTCATGAGGTGCCTTTTCCATTCACTAGGAACAAGATATACGTGTGCATCACATAACATTGGCCCTTAATTACAAAATAAATGGAAACGATTAACCTTTATAGAATTTTTGTCCCTTGTGGTATTTAGCAATGTACAATGGAAACAAAATAAAGGAGCTCGAGTGCCTTGTCCTAGAGTATACTAGTGCTCGAAAAGGACTACTATAGAAGCATCCAATGATCAAAATTAATTGTATACTACTAAAAGCTTCACTAGTAGTATGGGTAGTATACATAAGTAGTATAGGTAGTATAAGTGAATTATAGGAAAATGACAAAAATAATATTACGATAATACATTTTTTGAAACTTAAAATTCACCCCTTTACGAAAGGAAATTAATACATATGTTATTATTACTAACGCATAGTAGTATAAGGTACCGTTAAAAAGCTCCAAAATAAATGGAAACAATTAACACCGGCAGCTAAATTGTTCCCTAATTGTATTTACATTTTTCTTAACTAATGCATGAAATAGATATGTATTAGATTAATCTTTACTACAGGGGAACAGTTGCTTCATCTTGTTGTTTATAGGATGATAATCCTTACGTTGTCATTTAAATGAGATTAAGAAAGTGAAAGAGTTAGCTAGAAATTTTGAAACAAATTATCAACAATTGTAACTAGCATAGTGCATGTGCGACACACATGTATCACTGTACTTTGTATATCTAATATAATAATAAGAGAAGTACAATATAATGTTTGGGTGTATTTTCTGTATGATCATAGAACTTTTTGTCTATGTCTGGTTGCACTCATGAGATGCTTGGCTAAATACTATAGTTCGATAAATTTTTTTTCCTCGAATACGCGGGAGAGCTACGCATCTTTCTATTAAAAACGGTCCCTTACAAGAACAATCACCTCCTGCGAACCGAGCTGTTGTGGGGGGCGGCTGAGTGTGACACCCGGCCCACGTTGATATGGCCCATAGTGGGCCATGAGCGCGGTGTGCGCATGTTTAGTACCACCTTGCTTGTTTAGAGAGGGTGGAGCCAACTTATAAGCCTTTGTCTCCCAGCCAGCACCTCCGGGTTGACCCTTTTACACGAAGGGAGGACAAAAGTGTAAGCATTGTGCTATGTGTATGCGTGCCCGCCCCACGGAAGGGCTGGGCGGTGTGGCTTTGGGAGACGGGGTGTTACACAAAACTTTGATGTTCCTTATAAAAACACTCACAAAAGTTGAGACCTGACTTAGAAAGCCAACTAGTTTGGCGCCACCTCTAGACCTAAAGCCCACAACGATTGGGCACCTGCTAGGTACCACAATTACTTTTCATTGTTGAATTCTCTCATGATCCCTTGGATGGAAGGCCGGGCATCGTCAACACACACATGAGTTTGTGTGTTTCCAGAGCGTCCAGGCACTCAAAATGATTAGGGAGTTAAGGCCTTTGCGCTTTGTTTTGGTGGCAAGTTTCCTTGCATTTCTCCACCATTCGGCAAAAACATGATCGTCATGACCTAGTGCACAAGCTATCAATCCCATCGGTTCCAAGATTTCATACTAAAATTCTCAGGAAAACACACAGCCAGTGAGAATGTGTTGGATGTCTTCGTCAGCTTGGTCACAGAACACACAACTGTCTAGGTGTAGCAGTCCTCGTCTTGCTAGTATGTCCGCCATCCAGCACTTGTTGCGAAAAGCAAGCCACAGAAAAACATTGCACTTGGCCAGTGCCCATGCTTTCCAAAGCCGTTACCAAGGTTCAAAGGTTGTTTCTCCATTAAAAAAGCCCAATATGCAGATTTTGTAGTGAAAATACCGGAGTTGTCAAACCGCCAAGAGTGCTGGTCGCTTTCCTCTGTTAATGTCACCTCCATGAGGGAGTCCCATAACCGGAAATATTCATATAATCTGATGAGAGCCATGTATATCTCTTGGCCAATGTGTTTCCAAGAACGCTTCTGCAACTGTCCGTTGTCATCTTGTTTTTCGAGGAACTACTGCTACGACTGATGGAGCATATTCATCTAAACTGCAGCCAAACAACCATTTATCAATCCAAAAGAGTGTATTTGTTCCCTTTCCAACATGAGAAACTATAGATATATTGAAGAGGGCACTGCATTTGGGTGAAATGGGAAGTCCAGTCCCTTCCAGGGTCTGTCTGAATCAGTTTTCTTTAGCCATAGCCACCGAATTTGCAATGCCCAACTCATCTGTTCCAAATTCAAGATATCGAGTCCTCCTAAATCACATGTCCATTGTACCTTCTCCCACGCCACTAAACAAGAACCACTATTGACGTTACCACGTTCCTTCCAAAGAAAACCTCGACGAAGTTTGTTTCTTGCCTTGATGAACCATTTGGGTACGTTGATGGCTACCAGCACGTAAATCGGGATGGCTGTTGACGGCGCTTAGCCGCGTCAATTTTGTACCGCAAGCGCACAGGTCGGTTGTAGCTTTTCTCTTAGGAAATTCCCCAAGGTTATCAATCAGTAGAACAAGAAGATCGCCACGCCTATCTAAGCACTAACTACGTTGATCTAGAAGTGTTTCAAGCAAATATGGATGAAAACTAAACCTAACCTAATCTGAATTAAAGAGGAATTAATGTAAATCAATGCTTTGTAGAGAATAAGATATGGAGAGCATTGGCCCGTTTGAGGATCACTAAGTTATGCAACCGCCGAATTAAAGCACCGATCTAATCTATCGAGTTCCGTAAGCCGATGCCTTTCCCTCCCACACTCGTCACACAACACTAGGGATAGTCAATCATCAAGAAATGGAACCGATTTATGTACAAGATAGATTGATATCATAAAGAATGTCGGTGATTACAAACCAAGTTCACCTTACAACCCCATGGACAAACATAGGCTTTCACCCCATAAAGCTAGTATTGGCGACGGAGTTCATGGTGTAGAAGTCCTCGGCAAAGATCTTCGCCGTCGTCCAATCTTATCGCGGCCATCGGCTTCCTCCGGTGTATGTTTCGTTGATACGGCGGCTCTCCTGTCGGAATTAGCGTATGGTTTCAATAAAACACAAGCTTAAAATAGTCTGAGGGAACCCTCGCTCGAAGGGGAAACGGAGGCGGTGCAAAAAGGTGGTAGGCCGACCGGCTAGGGGCCCATTGGGCTGGCCGGACTAGCCCCTTCTTGGCCCATCTCGGCCTCCACTTTTGCGTGCGAACTCCTCTCTAAATTGGTAACTTATGTCCTTCACATATGCTGCCCTTTTGACGTTGTTTGCTTCGGAATAAAATTGGATCTTTGATATGTCTGATGGATTTTCTCCGATCCCAAAGTCATCCGAGCGTGTTCTTCAGGCCTTTGCCCGTGCACATCTTGGTGGTCGGTCATAATCTTGGTCTTTGTCCAAAAATGCTCATTTATAGCTCAAAAACCTGCATAAACCAACATCCTCCAAAAATATGTGCATATGCGAATATGGGGTTATTCCATGTGCCAAGTGGCGGGTTAGTATATGAATTAGTCCAAAAACTCCACTTAAATGGCACTAAAAGTGTGTCGCTAAAGAGCGCCAACAACCCCCCATGCTTAGCTTTTGCTCGTCCTCGAGCAAATCAAATCATCAAGTGTTCCAAAGGGTTGATCAAGGTATCTTACAATACAAAATTTACTTATGTAAACAAGTCTAGTTAAATCTTTCAAGCAAAATTCAGCGGAGCACCAAAGATAATCTTAATGTAGGTGTTCAAAGGTTTATCAAAATAAAGTACTTCCACAACTCATACCTTTCGCTAGAAGTCTTGAATATTATCAACACTCGCTATCTTACTTTCCTTGGAGGGTTTTCTTTCTTTTTCTTTCATAAGAAACAAAGCTTCATACAACAAGAGTTAGATCAAGATCCATATACAAGTTCTCTCAAAGGGACTCTCAATATAAACTGGCTATCCTATCAAATCTCTCTTGCAAACTCTCACTTCTCACAACTAGTCTCTCAAAGATTTGATGTACCTATAGGTGAGGCTTAGCAAAGAAAATACAATTAGTCCAAAAACTCCACTTAAATGACACTAAAAGTGTGTCGCTAAGGAACGTCAACAATGGCCGAAAGAACAAACTGCACTCAAGTGGTTCTCCCTGCCATATTCATGAGAGAAGCTTGCCAGCCCAGGAGTTTGTTACCAACCTTATCGATCCACAATAAGAGGAACTGAGTATATGACCTCCTTGCAAATTTATGTCCTGCTCACTTTAAACCATAATTTTGAAGTGTGTTAAGTTGAGATAAGATACATCTGAAAGCAAGGTTTTGTATATTTTTGAGAGAGTAAAGGCAAATTCAAAATCTTTTCAGCTGCAACTAATAATTGAATTCTTTTTATTTTAATCAACAACGAATTGACTTACAAAACAGAGCCGCATAACCTTTCAACAAAGCAGGGGAAGAGTGGCAAGCTCCAGAGTCACCACCTAAAGTAGCTCAGTATTTTTTTCTAAGCTAAAAGCATGATTTTCGGGTTCAGCTAAAACACATGAGTACTTTTCAGCTGGCAATTCAATGGATGGTAGACACCGTCGTCACAGTAACGAACTTGCCAGCTTGATCTTCCATGCTCACATCGCATGAACCTTTTGCTTACCTGCCTCTTTATGTGTAATAAAAATCAGTTACTTCTGTGTTGTTGTGGTCCTTAATTCGTGTATCAAGGAAACAAAGTTCTAGATGGTGAAGCGTACCCTTTCCGTGGTCCTTAATTTTTGCTTGTCACACTCTGTCTGCTCTCTCCGGTCGATCAGTAGTCTATTTCCTAGCCTATAAAATCTTCAAGTCAATCCCTCACAGCGCCACCATCCACTTGGACGACAAACAAGACAAAAATACAAAAGCCATGGCTCGTGTGCTTGTTATGCTCTGCATTGTCAGTGTTTTGGCGTCGGTGGGGCAGTCTGTGCGGTGGAGGTGATCACCGGTAAGTCATCAGGTAACGCTAGCAGGTTACCGATCATTATTAGCAATTCTAATCTGTGTATAGATTTACGTGAATAAAAACAATAATTTATTGTGGTTTTTAAGGTCCTACCACCAATGAAGATGACAGTGAAAACCCATCATTTGAGACGGAGTTATACCCGGTAAAATGGAACGTTAGATCTATTGTCGCTCCAGGTAATAAAGAGATGTAACTTTTAAGTTTATCTTATTAGCAATTCTTCATATCGATAAATTTATGTAAATAAAAATAATAATTTATTGGTTTTCTATAAGGTCCCACCAATGAAGGTGGCATTGAAAATCCATCATTTGAGACAGAGTTATATCCGGTAAAATGGAACATTAGACATGTTGTCGCTCCAGGTAATAGAAAGATGTAACTCTTAAGTTTATCTTATTAGCAATTCTCCATATTGATATATTTATGTAACTAAAAACACTAATTTATTATGGTTTTTTTTGTAAGGTCCCACCAATGGTGATAAACCATCATTTGAGACGGAGTTATATCCGGTAAAATGGAACGTTAGACATGTTGTCACTCCAGGTAAAAAAGAAAAGTTGTAACTCTGTAGTTTTATTAAATACAAGTAGCTAGGTTGTTGATTTATTTATGTAAACAAAAAATGGTAATTTTATTGTGGTTTTTTAAGGTCCCACAAATGAAATGGGCGATGGATCTTTTGCACATGAGATGTACCCTGTGAAGTGGAACAAAACCGTTCCCACAGGTAATAAAAAGAATGGACCATGACTCCTGGGAGGCTGGGACAAAGACGGTGATGGGTGTAACAAAACATAAAAAAATGTTGTTATTTCATTCATGATTGGTTGGAGTATTTCACATGTTTCCTTTTTTTTTACTCCTCTTGCAGCACACGCACATCATGCGGTGAAAGTGAAACCCGGCATGCTGTTTGCAAAAAGGACCATGGTTCCTGGAGCAGTTCTTGCCGAAGGCATGACGTTTGGCGCGGGAGGAAACCGAGCTCCCACAAGCAGGACATTCGCGTTCAAGAAGGACGCGGAGGCGATTCCGTTTGCGTACAAGAACATCACGAGCATTCTGCGGACGTTCCGGATCCCGTCGTGGTCCAAGAAGGCGGAGCAGATCGCTTACACGCTCCAGACCTGTGAAGAATCGGCTCCGGCCGGGGAGCTTCAGACGTGCGCTACGTCTGCCGAGGCGATGCAGGAATTCGCCTCTGCTGTGCTCGGCATCAGCAACCCGCAAAAGCTCGTGAGTGTTGTCCGCGGCACGACGGAGCCGGCCAGGTACATGATTGCGCAAAATGGAATCACCGAGATCGGTGGCGGCAAGCAGCAGGCCGTTGTAGGCTTGTAGCTTGCCACCCAATGCCATACCCCTATATGGTGCACTATTGCCACGCTCCCAAGGAAGTTCAAGCATACCGCGTGGAGCAGGCGGGCTACTCGAACTCGACGGCAACACTAGGACCAGCGCTATCGCCATGTGCCACACGAACACAACCACCTGGGATGAACACTTCTTCCACCTTCTCAACGCTACCCGAGGGGACGTGATATGTCATTTCATGGCTCTCAACTACGTCCTCTGGATGGCGTCCCCAGCTGCATGATCTGTTCATTGTTCAACAGTGCTTCTTCCCTCCTTGTAATGACCACAAGGATCGGAGGAGCTTTTATCAAGTATACTACTAGTAACTAATGCCAACCTTGTCCCAACCAGGCAACCACACATGTATTGGTTGTCAACTGGACATCGATTGATGAATAAATAAAATGGAATTATGTTGTTGAAGAAACATTATTTGTGCAGACCTTGTAATACTGGCATAGTCTGTCTTTTCAACCATTCAAACGCCTTCTCTTCGTATGTCCATGTTTCAGAAAAATAAATAAGCTACTATCTTTCAGAGCAAGCGAATCCCTTTTTCAGTATGTGTGTCCAAGAGCTACTACAAGTTGTGTGTGCACCCAATTTTTGATAAATAGAGTATGATAGGAATTTTTAATTTATTGCATATGAAAATATAAATTATATATCTTTTATTTCTAATTATGGATATCCATCGCCTTTTGATGTTATTACTGACACACTAATTTCAGAGAGGAGAGAGACTGTGAATAGCTAACATCAGCAGCAACAGTTAACTCATGGGAACCTTCAAGTTTCCGTAGATCAACACACTTATTTCAACAAGTGCAAGACATCATACAAGGAGAACAATATGATTCTTGACATAACAAAACTAAACCATAACTTTTTATGGGTAAGGTTGACTGCTCGGAGCCGTGGCGGAGCTGGCGCGGGGCGCGGCGGCGGCGCCGATGGTGTGGCCGACCTCATGGTGCTCCCCGGCCGGCCGCACTTCACGCCGGTGAGGTTGTTCCTGATGAGCGAGCTGACCAGGGCCGGGTTCGATCGGCGACCTCGACGTCGGCTGGGGCCGGCCGGTGGCCGGTGGGCGAGCGAAGGTGGGCCCCAGCGTATTCCCCGGGGTGATGAGCTTCCTCGTAGCGTACACGAACGCCCAAGGCGAGGACGGTGTCATTGCGCCGCGCGCCATGGGCAAGCTCGTGGAGGAGATGATCAAGCTGCTGATGCTGATGCTCGCGTCCGTGGAAGCAGCAGCAGCACAGCAACGTGCTGCGCTGTGATGTGAAGAGCTACATCAGCAAACAATGACAAGACTTGGGAATTGCATTGATTTGCATAACATGGTTAGTTTAGGAAGCATAGTTTGATGGAATATGTTTGCAAAGTATATGTTTTCTTTGAGTAAACCCCTCCGCAGCGATCACCAAAGACTGCTGGCTCAATCCAAAAAAAATTGAAAGAAAGAAGAAAAATCCTAGAGGACTGCTGTCTCGTGTTTGAAAGCCCAAAACAGCTCACGTTTTTGTTGGTTGAGTCATGTGGGCTGAGTTTCTGGGCCAAACTTTTTGTTAGTTGGTTGTATGGCCATACATGTTGGCTAGAATGGGCCGTATGTGCGGGCCTGGAATAGTGGAATTGGCTTCCATCTCACGTTTTAGCCTGTTTCTTTTCATCGCGTTTCATGTTTTTTTTTCCTGTCCCTAAAAAAAGGGTCTTTTTTTCTTCTGAAAAAAATGTCTTTTTTTCCTCGAAAACCCCTGTCCTCGTTTATCACCACGAAGCAAACGGCATCTCCTCCTCACTCTCTATTCGCAGCAACCTTTTTTTTGTCGCGGATTATTGGTTGAAGCTACTTTCCTAATGAACCATTATTATTAGCCCGGCTGATGTCGACTACAAGTGGCCGGCTTATTAGTGATGTCCCGTCGCGTAGTCGTACCATATATACTGCGCCTGCACGGTATGCGTGCACCACCAGGCTGTGAGCTAGCGAAGGTAGTGCGCACCTTCTTGGATTATCACTGAAGAACGCGCACGAATCAATGCAGATTAATTATATATATGTTGGCACATATACGCCTATACATTTTGTTTTCTTTCTTTACGCTAGCATCTATCGCAGAAAGGGAAAAATGAAGAAACACGGTACAGAAGCCTCGGAGTATGTAGATAGGCAGCCAACCGATCAGGTATGAAGAAGACACACGGTGAGTCGTCGTAAGTCGTGAGTGGAGGTGGTATATATGCAGAGTATCGTCTGTCGCTGTCAGCTGGGTGTCGTGTCTCCTACAGCATGTATGGCCATGGCCTCTAGCAAATAGCTTGGTGCAGCGTCACTCGCCGCAAACAGTAGAGCATATGGACACATTCCAACCCATATCTGTTGGTTTGCAAACAAGTAATTGCACCGGACACCGGTTGCTTGCTTTCGTCTCGATCCACACAACGCGGCCCCTGTCGACTGGAGGTACTGCACGCGCTGGGCCCACATGTCAGCGGCCTCAACTGCACATAAACGTCGGATCATGGTATCGTACTGTCGTCATACAAAGCACGCACTTTTTAGGCATATATTAGCATATATGCAGATGTGTGCATTTGCATACTGGATGCTAGCCAAATTATGAAGACCACATACACCGCATGCTTAACTTCTCTACCACTTATAAGATCGATAGACTCAACAATAGTAGCTAGCGACGGAAGGATCAAAAGTTACTTTATTGTAATGCACTAAACGAAAAGAAGTTGTACATGAGCTTTATCCTTCTGCACCTCAGAGAATGCATGTGTCATCAAACCATTGATAAAATATTCTGCATTGGTGCATATGCTCCTGAGCCTGAACTGATTTGACACGTCAACGCAAATGATTTATGAACGTTATTAAATAGGCGTGAACAAAATACTAGTAAAATATATAGATCATGGCTGGAGTATAGTTGTATGCTGATATGCTCGCCAATCAAGGAATAGCTTCGGCCCATCATGCCACTGAATTGGTGCAGAAATAAAGCAATGCAGAGTAAAACCTTGGAAACTGCAAGCTTTTTTTTTTTAATTTTAGATAGATGGAAACTGCAAACTGGAAACAGATCATAGCCAAAATCATTGATCCATCCACTGGTGATGAACGAGCAGCATGCACCACGCATGCAGGACAGCACGAGCTAGCGGCATCTCAGTCAGCTGATAGGGATACGGACAAACAATGAAACATTTGTATTATATTGAGCTAGAAAGCTAAGCCACATGTTGAAGATCACGAGCATGCATGGCCCTCTTGTTGTTGCAGCGAGATTGTTAGAATGGGAGAGATCAATTGCGAGTTGCAACCGACACGTACGACAACGTTGCCGACTGTATAGTACATGTACATGTGCGCGTACCTGCATGTTTGAATGTTCATCTCAGCCCCTCAGGCATGTCCTCACAGACTTATCAGATGCATCAACAAGCAGAGAATAAGTAATTGGGATGATTGGACGAGGATAAATACATTGGTGTTGTCACATATTGCCACGTCAACTTTTGAGATGATATAAGACACCATCTCACAGTTATTTAAATTTTAACGACGAAAAAGATACATCCTTGATCACCCTTTTGTAAGTTCTGAACTTGTAGCTAAAAACTCCATTCCACACGTGCAGCTTCTCCCATCAATTTTGATCTCTGTTTGTCCGTATGCCTATTGTTCATGTGTGGACAAAACAAGCAAACCGTATTTCACTGTCCCACAATATTGAGCTTTTGGATCTAGGGTGTGTTTAGATTGGGAAAGATTCCTCGAAATCACATTGTTCATAAAAAAACACTGTAGATGAATAGTGTTTTATGAGTGGAAGAGATTAGGATAAATAGTGTTTTTTTGGAAGAAATTGGGAAACTAAACGCAGCCTTAAGTACATATGACACTGCCTCCGATCCTGTACGCATCTTTGACCATATTAGCGACGATTTCGCCCTGCGATTTCCACGCGTTTACACACAGCGGCGAAGCGCTAGGTTAGTGCTGCAGGGAAGATATATTAGGTATATAGTTATAAGTCTGTACCATTTTGATCCTTATTTAATCAGATCCCAAGATCTGTAAGCTGGTCTACCGTTTGCTAACAGAGTACAAGAAACTAACCACCAAATTTCCAAGTCTTTTCTTGGCCTACCCCCCCCCCCCCCCCCGGCTACCTTCAGCTACAGATAAATCAATTGTTGTTTGGGTCACTTTCAGTCCTCAACACGTTTTAAACTTTTAACCATCAAAAGTAATTTCAAAATATAACCTTTTATTTGTTGTACATACTTTATTTATACTAGAATCTAGTACTCAAAAACCCAAAGCCCCCGTTTGGAAGTACACATTGAGGGCTGGAATTAGGAATTGGCATTGAGCACCCTTTGATTCAGCCGTTTGGATGGTCTTGGCATTGGCAGCTGGAATCGTAATCGAATACCACGAGGGAATCGGCCACCCTTGCGCGCGCCCGCCCACGATTCAGACCCCCCGTGCTCCGTATTGCTCCGAATTGGACTCCCACCCTCGTACCCCTTCGTTTCCTCGCCAGAGAAGAGGGGACGGCACCCACGAAGAAACACGACACGACGACCAGGGAGGCCGCCGCCGTCGCCCCCCTCCTGCGCCGCCTCTACCGGCCCCGTCGCCGCCACAGGTTAGCCTCCATCCAGCCCTCCTCGTGGTCTTCCATCTCTGGCCGGCCTTTTCCCTCCCCTGCTGAACCATCTCGCTCCCAACAATCTCATGTGATTCCCAGATGGATTCGTGTGCAATCGATGGGAACCTACGGAGAGGGTAAGGAGGCCGGGGACGAGGGATACATCGCTGGCATGTCGACGTGCTACCGACGTCATGGGTCTCTTCTACATCCTCGTTGCCAAGCAGCAGCAACAGCAGCTGGTGGTGGCCGGCGGCAAGCCTGGCGTGTGCTTCAGCTTCTCGGTCCCATTCTGAATCTCCTTCTAACGTTCTGAACCTGCTGCTGCTATCGTGTTGCAGTCTGAAACTTTGAGATTCTCATGTTCTCTCCAAATATTATGTTCCTACCGTTATGGAGGAGAGGAGCAGAAAAGAACTATCAGACATAGATGACACGCTTCGATGCAGGTTACTGAGTTGACACAATAGTAAATAGTAATATTAGGCTGGTTTTGCAGTATGAGTAGCAAAATAACTCTCCAAATAATTCCCCTTCCACGGATTAGTCAAGTAACTGTAAAATTGAACCAGATGATGTACGATCTCTTGTACCAGATGATGTACGATCAATACAACATTAATTTATGGGTTGTCGTAAATTTTTCCATGTTTTTTTCATATTATTGTAATATTTACTATTATTTTTAAATATTATCATGTTTTTAAAGTGAAAAGTATTATATATAATCATCAAATAAATATGCATGTTATAAAATAAAGATTGCAATGCATTTACACTATTGTAGACAACCCAGACTACGATTCCACGTTTGTACATCCAAACATGAGTTGGAATTGATTGCTTTACATTGATTCCAACTATCAAGTACTTGCACATCCAAACAATGACATTGGTATTTGAGGTCATTTCCAATTCCTCTTGGCATTGGTATTATAAGCTAATTCAATGCCACACCCTCCAATATCTACATCCAAACGAAGCCAAAATGTTATGGCGTGGCATTGCCAAAACCAGCATTTATTAGTGAACAGAGAGAGTGGTACTCCAACTAGCTAAGGATGGGTATGTTTTAATAGCTAACCATATAGGGCGATGAATGTATCCAAAATATCATATATGTTTGTGTATGTATAATACATTGCGTAGTCTAGAAGAAGGCGTCTTGACTCGACCAAGTGCTCTGTACATGTCACTCGTCGTCAGCAGGTGTGCAATGTTTTCCTCCCTTCCTGCTGTCTCCATGGCGCAAAGTTATTCGGCTATAAAGACAACACTAACCATTGGTTTGGATGCACATATGGGAGTGGTTAAGGGCTTGCTTTGCAGCCTTAATTTGGTTTGGTCTCGCCTAACAGTAGTTAAGCTCTCCGATCATGTGCAGTTGATGTGTCCCATCAACAGTTCCAAACCAGCAAATAAAATGCACTTGCATTGCAAATGTATAATCGACGGTCTCCTGAATTACCGGTCTTTATAGTCCAATAGCACAAGTTCGAAGTGCCGTGCTTTATAAAAGTTATTAGGACATGCACAGTCACGAAACCGTGAATAGAGCAAGAATGTTTGCTGAAGATGTCGCTAGCCAACTTTTTTTAAAGCCATGAAACTAGAAAAGGTGGGGGGAAATCCTGGCAAAAGAGAGAAAAAAGTGGAGAAATCAGAAGAAAAGGAGGGAGGAACTGAAGAAGGGGATGGAGCCGACATTGGTTCGAGGTGTCACAACTGATATAAAAGTGCAATTAATGCCCCTAGCCATCTTCTTAATTGTCCAATGATTAAACATCGACCTGCAAGAACAAAACATTCCACACAGACTAGGATCATTCCTAAAAACATTTCAGGTAACATAAGACCGTGTTTAGTTGTGGTGGGGAAAAAATACATTTTTTGGGATGCGTGTTATGTGAGGGGGATGAATAGGAAAGAGGAAAAAGTAATTTTTGGGGATGCGTGTTCTGTGAGGGGATGAATAGGAAGTAAAAATTACTTTTGGAAACTAAACGCGGGACTTCGAAAATTCTCTCAGAATAGAAGCGTTTACTGATTTACTTCAAAATAAGAAGACTATTTGCTGAAAAATGTTTTTTTTAAAAAATGCCTGTGCCTGCGGCTTCAGGTTTTTTTCAGTCCGAAAAAGGGGGGAATGAGCAAAAGTTCACACGCGCAGGAGCGCATGCTTGTCCGTGCTAGTCCTTCGTATAAAATTCTCGTCCACTCGTGCTGCGTCCAGATGTTCTGTGATTAATCAATGAGCTAATCACCCGATGGCAGCAGGTGATCGGTAATTAACAAGTGGATTAACAGTACGGTAGCCAGTACTAGGCAGCTCATCAGCTGGAGCAACATGAGCAAAGCGACGCTGCGTCGCTAGTGCTATTTTATTCTCCTCTCTTTGCGACTGCCGGGTCTTTGCTTTCTCTTCTTGGGAGCTGCTCCTCATCGAACACGCCCAACCTTCCTCGCCGGCGCGCACCCGGCGATGACTCCCGGGCAGTGGCGGGGGCGGCAGGGGAGGAGAAGGTAGTTTGAGGCCGGCGTGGCTGGCCGGGGGGCGGGGATGGTGGCCCCTGGGACGAGCTCCGGCGGGGCCGGAGGCGAGGGGGGCGGCGGGGGCACGAAGGTCAACCAGGAGCTGTGGTACGCGTGCGCAGGGCCGCTCGTTTCGCTGCCACCGGCGGGGAGCCTCGTCGTCTACTTTCCCCAGGGCCACAGCGAGCAGGTTTCTTCCTCCTTCCCTCGCGGCGATTATTGATCAAAGCTGCTGATATTCTCCCCACTCCCGATAAGCGAAATTGCTCTTTTATTTCTTCGTTATGTTCTTGCGTTTTGTGGGCTTCTTCTGCTTGTTTATTTCGTGTCGCCGCCTGGTGTTCTTCGGTAGATGGGGGATGTGTCGTTTCATGGTTCGTCCGCCGTCCGGGCCAATTGGTTCTTCAGCTTCGCTGCCAAATGCTCGGTTTTCATTTGTCTCCTGAAAAAGAAATTGTTTCCTTTTTCACCTCCAGTGGCCTTTTGTGCATCAGCGCGAGGAAGAAATATGGGGACTCGGATCTTTTTTCTTACTGTTTATATTTCAACCAATTCCTGCTTTTCTGGGGGCGACGTATCATAGCACAAAAGCATAATGTTCTTTTATGCCCCTTTACATGATGTTGTACGATTGGTCCTTTCTTCTCTGCTTGCAGCTGAATAAAGTGCGGCCTTGATTTGTTTCAGATTTCTAATAGGAATGAACGAATTTCTTTAATTTTCATTAGTTGAGATAGTTTACTTGATACTTAAACCATTTGCATTGTGAATTGAGCTCTCATTTTCCATGTATTATGTATATATCAAAGCTTAATAAACATCCTCGAAAGGTTATACACCAAGAGAGGTGATCTTTTTCTCATCTATAAGCCTGCCTTTCCCTATCAATCTGATCATGTTTTGGTGCGTACAAAATAATAAGGGCCTCATCTTAGTTATTTATGTCTGTCTTCGACTTGTTTGCGCAAGTAAGATGGAATTTCATATGTAATGTTTGTGTCCGGTGTAGCAGTTTTATATCAAAGTAAAGTAAATGAGAAAGCATGTAAAAAAAAAACACTGTGTATTTTCTAATAATTGTGCAAGTTGCCTGGAGTTCCATGCTGAGCACTTCTCATTCCTTGATGCCCATTTTCAGGTAGCAGCATCTATGCGAAAGGACGCAGATGCCAAAATTCCGAGCTATCCAAATCTGCCGTCTCAGCTTATATGCATCCTCCATAGTGTCACTATGCATGTAAGAAATGCTTCTTTTAGTGCAAAACGGGCAATAACTGCAACTAAACTACTGCCATGTTAAGTGGACGTTTTTTTGAGCAATGGTCTCTGAACATACTTTGGCAGGCTGATCCTGACACAGATGAAGTTTATGCTCGAATGACTCTCCAACCAGTTAGCAATGTAGGTCATACTTCCCTATCTCCAATTATTTCATCTGTATTATAGGATGTATCTGTACCACCTTGATTTTGGAATTGGGACTGTTAGGTGACACAGTGTGACAAGGAGACACTGCTGGCATCAGAGCTTGCACTGAAACAGACCAGACCACAGACAGAATTCTTCTGTAAAACACTTACTGCAAGTGATACAAGCACTCACGGGGGTTTCTCTGTGCCACGGCGTGCTGCCGAGCGAATTTTCCCCCATCTTGTAAGAACACTTTGCATCTAATAGGCAGCAATTGCACTGTTGGCTGCTTAGTCCCTTCTAATTTATTCACTCTATACTGTATAGGACTTCTCAATGCAGCCTCCTGCTCAGGAATTGCAGGCCAGGGATTTGCATGATTCAGTTTGGACATTCCGTCATATATTTCGAGGCAAGTCATAATATAAAGTTTCCTCCTAAGCATGAAATAAAGTTAATGAAAGTTTAGTTCATATTCAAATATCACTTGTCTTCTTTTGCTTTATAATATGCAGAACATCCCTTCATAATTAACATATCTTGCTATTTTATCAACACATCTTTCCAAATTTTATGAGTAGTTCTCTTCCTCTCCCTAGGCCAGCCTAAAAGGCATTTGCTGACTACTGGCTGGAGCCTATTTGTCAGTGGAAAGAGACTTCTTGCTGGTGATTCAGTCTTATTTATTAGGTAAAGTGTTGAAGGTGAAGACCTTGTCTTTCTGTGGATGTTCAGTTAATCCCGGTTTTGGTATTCCTGGAGCCATTATAGCAAATTAACCTATAGGGAGTGTAACAAATGGCACCGAACTTCCTGCCTTTGTGATTTTAGGGATGCAAGGCAGCAGCTCCTATTGGGGATAAGGCGAGCCAATAGGCAGCCGGTCAACCTTTCATCATCTGTTTTGTCTAGTGATAGTATGCATATTGGTATTCTCGCTGCTGCAGCCCATGCAGCAGCTAATAACAGCCAGTTCACGGTATTCTATAACCCAAGGTAAATAGCATCTTCTGCAAGGCTTAATATATAAAGAAGTGATGTATTGCAAGTTTCAGTTGGACTGTTCCCCCCTCCCTCTGCAGGGCAAGTCCTTCAGAATTTGTGATTCCTTTCGCCAAGTACCAGAAAGCTGCCTATAGCAACCAACTATCTCTTGGCATGCGGTTTAGAATGATGTTTGAAACAGAAGAATCTGGAACAAGAAGGTATAAATTTCCAGCTTCAGCTAACATGTGGATTGCATGGCTTATCCTCATTAACATTCAAGTCACTTTAGAAAGAAAAAAGAAATATATTTGGGTCTTCTGGTGCTCAATTCGTTTGCATTCTGGAATTGACCAGTATGTGCCATCAGGACTTCTTGGTGTATCATGTTTTGAACTGCATGCAGTTTTCTCTACCCAGCTTTAAGTTGTTTCTGAAAAAGTATGAAATCTTTGTCAACTGCCTGCAGATACATGGGAACGATAACAGGTATAAGTGATATGGACCCTGTAAGGTGGAAAAACTCCCAGTGGCGCAATATTCAGGTATGGTATCATAAGTCAGACTAAAGACACACACCTTGCGCTATCCCCTTTGCTTGTTTATGAAAGTATTTGATGCAGGTTGCATGGGATGAAGCTGCACCAAGTGAGAGGCGCACCAGGGTTTCCCTCTGGGAGATTGAACCTGTCATTGCTCCGTTCTTCATATACCCCTCACCATTGTTCACTGCAAAACGTCCAAGACAACCAGGGATAGCAGGTACTTCCTCCGATCACAAATACAACTCTATTTAGATTTGTCCTTAGTCAACCTTTTGTAACTTTGACCATTGATAAAAATTTCCGTATAGATTGATAACACAGGATTAACGTTACTAGACTTATTATGAAAAATACTTTTTAATTGTAAGACTCTTTTTATTGACGACAATATATTTCTCTAGATATTGTAAGCAGAATTAGAAAGGTTTGACTTAGGACACTCTTTATGGTTACATTTGCGAAAGGACGAAGTAGATAAAGAACTTCAATTATTTGGCCTAACAACATTCCACTCTATTAATGAATCTATTGTTACATGTGACATTGAAGTTTTAACTGCATATCGTTTCAAATAAATAGCAATGGTTTCCTTACTTGTATACTTGATTATTTCTTCTAATTGCCTAATCATATCTGTAGATGATGACACCTCTGACATGGGGAATCTTTTTAAGCGGACGATGCCATGGTTTGGTGAAGAGATTTACAAGACAGATCTGAATACTCAGAACAGCATAGTTCCTGGATTAAATTTAGTTCAGTGGATGCAACAGCAACAGAACCCCTCGCTCACTAGCACAGTTATGCAACCGGAATTGCTAAACTCATTAGCTGCCAAACCTGTACAGACTCTGGCTGCAGCTGATCTGTCAAGGCAAATCAGCTTCCAACCCCAGTTCCTGCAACAAAATAACATCCAATTCAACACTTCACTGCTACCTCCACAAAATCAGCAGAGCGAACAGTTAGCAAAAGTGATAGCTATACCAAACCAATCGGGAAGTGTTATAGCACAACAGAAGGTAGTTCCAGACTGCAATCCCGAACAGAAGCAGCATACGATAACTCAACCAGCGCAAGGCAGCCAACCAATGATAAGTATTGCACAGCCTCAATTTGTTGTCCAGAACCAAATCCAGCAATCTCAAGTCATTCTCCAGGCTCAGCCTCAGCAACCTCAGGTCATTGTTCAGGCTCAGCCTCAACAACCTCAAGTCATCGTCCAGGCTCATATCCAGAAACAACAACCTTTGGTTCCAAATCACACCATTCTACAAGGTGGTGTTCAACAAATACAACTTCTGCGGCAACAGCAACCGCATTTGCAGGAGCAGCAGCCACAACAGGTTCGGCAGTCAGTGCAGGAACATCAGGAAATGAAGATACAACCTGTTCAGGTACCCAGTGATACAAATATGATCACACAGCTATCTGATCATCAAATGAAAATACAACTATTGAAGGCTCTACAGCCACAGCAGCCATTGAGCATGGAGCAGCAGAAAATGATCTTGGACTTGCAGCATCAAACAGTAAATTCCAATTCCCAGTCATCTGCTCAGCAGTGTGCGCAAGTAGCTACCCAAGCGGGTGGTATGCATAACAGTAGCAGTATCCAGTACCCAACACAGCAAAAGACTCAACCTCACCAACCAATTCAAGATTTCCCTGGGCATGTTGCGTCTGTTGGGAACTCAGAAATTGCTACCTCTATGGGTGCTCGTTCTTTGCATGTGCCAGTCGGTGTGCAGCCATTGAAGACAGATGATGTTCCCTCTTCATCAACATCACCACCCACACCCACAAGAAATAATCCTGCCCTTTTGCAATCAGTTCCATTTAGCTCCAAGAACCAAAATTTACATACTGGAGCAAAGACACCTCAATCATCTGCTGTAGTGGACCCGAAACTTGAAAAGGGCATGAAGCCTTATGAGAGTCCACAGCAGATGGTGATGATTCCCAAGATGGCTGAACAAAGGCCCACTGCCAGGCAAGACTACACGAACAACAAGATGGATTATTTGGATACATCCTCTTCAGCTACTTCAGTTTGCCTCTCTCAGGCTGATGGATCATTGCAGCAGAACTTTCCGCCTTCATCCTTCAATCAGCATCAGTTGTTAAGAGAAGAAGTTCCAGATAGTGATTTTGAGGTTACAGATCCAGGAAATAACTTTCTATTCGGGGTAAACACTGATGGCCATTTGGAGTCTCTTAATGCAGATGCTTTGCTTGCAAATAACTTTGAAACTGAGAAGTACATGGATCAGATGCCAGGACATGGCATTGCTAATTACATTTCATCGAAGGATTCACAACAAGAGCTATCATCTTCAATGATTTCACATTCATTTGGTGTTCCTGATATTGCATTCAATGCTATAGATTCATCAATCAATGATACCCCATTCTTAAACAGAAATTCCTGGCCTCCAGCTGCTGCACATCAGCGGATACGAACTTACACAAAGGTCTGTTATCTGGCTTAGCTCAAGTTTGTCATCTCAAACAATATGGGATATCAACCAAATCTTTTTGTACTTTAGTCTGGTGTTCAAGTGAACTATTTAATCATATAGAACATCACTGCTTCTAAATTTCCCAAAAAATATACTTTACTATAGAGCTCCAATAAGCTAAGATCAACTTCGACGTCAAATGATGCTCAAACTAACTTTGTTATCCTTTTGTTGGTTAAATCTGTTTGTGCAGGTAGACTTATGTTATATAGAAAAATAAAATTGTGTTCAGTTAGGTTTCGACATTATTATTAGAAAGTGCTGCAATGCGCTCAAGCAATGTTCAAGAAATAATTTGGGGGCTATAGGCTCACTTTCACATAAGATGATAAGAACTGTACTGACCAAGGGATATCTGCAGGTGCACAAGCGTGGTGCTGTTGGAAGATCTATAGATATCAATCGATATTCTGGGTATGATGAACTGAAACATGATGTTGCCCGGATGTTTGGCATCGAGGGACAACTTAGTGACCAAAGTAGAGGTGGCTGGAAGTTAGTTTATGAAGATCACGAGAAGGATGTTCTATTAGTTGGCGACGATCCATGGGAGTAAGTCATTTAAACATATTTTTCTTCCATTTACCTATAGCATTAGCACGTGAAAAAACAAGGAAAAGAATTGTCATTTACTTAACAGCGGGCAGTGTGGTACCTTTACTGATTTGACATTTGATTAATGCCTCGATCTTGAGTTGTAAACTTAACTGTTTATAATGTTTATAACTGCAAAAATTTCTGCCATGGTCTCATCTGATTGAGAAATAACTGCAAAAATTTCTGCATGGTCTCGTCTGATCGAGGAACTAAATACAGAAACAGACCAAATTGCCATGAAGCCTATCATTTGGTTTCCAAATCTATCTTCTTTCCACTTTGGTAACTAAAGGTTGGCTACTTTTCATTTGTAGGGACTTCGTGAACTGTGTACGGTGCATTAGGATTCTTTCTCCACAGGAAGAAATGCAAATGAGATTGGCTAGCGACTTAGGTGACAGCTTTCTACCCAACCAGGCATGCAGCAGTTCAGATGGGGGTCGCCCATGGAAGGTCACTGGTGACTAGAAATTCGAAACTTGCCACAAGATGTCATTTTTAGTCTATCAGTGCCACGATAACACGAAGGATGATCTGTGATGATAATTTTGCCTCCAGATTTGTTTACGCGGACAGTGAACATTAGGAGAACGAGTTACAATGCAGAAGTTCCTCCAGGAAATGTAATCCAGGATCTGTCCCTGCTGTAGTCTTGCAGATGTATTTACAATATATATACCCCACCGATATATGTCGGCCTTGTACATGCTTTTGTTGCAACCAAGAGGTTCAGGTATCACCATTCATAATGTGCTACAGAATGAGAATGGGGAAATAAATTCAGTTTGCATATATGTTTCATTGTTCATGAACTCTCTGAGGTGTGAGCCTGCCTTGTTCCCCTTTGCTCTCTTCCTCACAAAACCGGAGGAAATCAATATCCCCATATGCAAATTTGGATGGTTTGAAAGTTTAGTTAGATATTTGAATTTGTCTACCCGCAAAAAAAAAGATATTTGAATTATTCTAGAATGTGTTTCTGTTGAAAGCAGTATTACTGTGAGTTGTGACTCACTGAATAATGCTGTATAAAGGGACACTCACTGACTTGTGGGTCCCACCACAGGGCCACGGAGAAGGCATCAGAGTTGAGCAGCTGGAAGGAGAGAGCCAGAGCGCGCCGCCGCAAGCGCCATCTGCTCGAAGCCGGCAGCTCGACGGCGGCTGCTGGTCGCCTTGCGCTTCACTCTCTCTTCCGTCAGGCCACCACCTCCCTCTTCGTCGCTAGAGATCACCTCTCAAACTCGGAGAAGAAATCCTCGAGAAGGGATCGCTCTTGTCGGTGCGGCGCCGCCACCGCCTGGGACCAACGCGCGATGGCGGTGAGCCCGGAGCTGGAGGGCTTGCGGCGCATCGCGCCTTCCCGCTTCGTCTCCTTCTCCTTCCCCAACCCTTTCCTGGGCCACGCCTCCAATCCTTACGGGGAGGGGAGCGGCGGTGGCGGCGACGGCGACGCGGGGGAGTGCCTCCGGGTTGCCGTCCTCGATTCGCCCATCCCCTCCCCACCGATCCCCCGGACGGCGGCGATGCTTGTCCCGGCCGGGCGGCACCGGGACTGGATCTTCTCCACCCGCGCCGGTCATCTCCACCTCCTCCTCTCCACCCAGTTCTCTCGGCTCATACTCGTTGGTCCTGAGCTCTCTGTGCCTTCTCCTCGGGTCATTCCTTGCGTCGCTCGCCCGGACCCGGATCCTGCTCATGCTCGGCTCCTCCCCCTCCTCCTTGCTCTCTGCCCCATGGCCGCGTTTCGGGACAATACCGTCCCTGACGTCCCGTTGCTCACCTTCCATGATGACCACCTCCTTCTTGCTCCTGTCAAGTTTGTCACTGGTCCAGTCGTCGGCGAGATGGTCATCGAGGATGTGGCCATTGATTGTGCTCCTGGTCCTGCAGAATTGCGCCGCAGGCTGCGGTTCAAGCGCATGCCCTGCCTTGTGCAGACCCAGGTGCGCCTATGTCAATCGCCTGCTGCTGCTGCTGCTTCGTCGTCGTCGTCGTTGCTGCAAGTGATGGAGGGATCAGGTGGTTTGTTACAGCCGGAGGTGGGTGGGTCATTGGTCCAGCCTTACCTCCAAGCCATGGTTGCCGGCCTTGCAGTGATCGCGCCTTCCATTGAGGAGAGTATTCAGTCAGGTGTTAGGCCTAGATGTCTCTGTGCTGGTGTTGGAGGTGGATCACTCCCCATGTCAATCAGAGTTGGACTTCAATTCAATGTGCTTGGTGTAGAGGCCGACGGTGCTGTCCTGGATGTTGCAAGGAATCATTTTGGTCTGGTGGAGGATGAGTTTCTCCATGTCCATGTCGGTGATGCTATACAAACGATAGAGGATTTTTCTCGGCGAAGGGAGCCTGATGTGAATTTCAGGGCAGTTATGGTGGATCTCGACTCCTCTGATGCTATGTGTGCTGTCAGTGCGCCACCATTGGAGATGATTCGTGAAAGTGTTCTTGTTGCTGCACGCACAGTCCTGGACAAGCATGGAGTGTTGATACTGAATGTGATCCCACCTCCTGCAGATGGATCCTTCTACAAGGGGCTGATTGATCTTCTTCAACAAGTTTTCTCAGAATTGTATGAAATAGATGTTGGTAATGGCGAGAATTTTGTTCTTGCTGCCACAGTCTCACCTGAGACTGCACTTACTGGTAATTCAGGACACTTTCTGACAGAACTGAGGAAATTAGCTGGGGATTTCCTAGAACATATAAGAAAACTTTGATATTTCTAGTTATTATGTCAAGTTCTTTCGATTATGCTCCACAAAGGCAGGACCATATACTGGTTGCTAACTGTTAGAACCTAGAACTTGAGATAGCTATATTAGCATTTGAGCACTACCAAATAAAAAAAGGATTTGGCTGTTGCATTCAACTCAGCTTTACAAAATAAAAAAAGGATGTGTTTGTTCTGTGTTATTATTTATCTAAACAGGTGACAATTATTAACCTTTTGAGGTATCAGTGCAAATAGCTTCTATTCCAAAATGAATGTTTTCTTGTAATGTACACACAGCACCACAAACTGATCAAATGATCTTGTATTTATGTGCTCAGCAAGTTTTTGAGGGAAGGATGCAGCTATACATATCAAGGTTATGCAGCCAAATACATTCTTCCTAAAAATGCTCACTGCCAAATGACAATGCAATGCAAAATAGCACCTGCTGACTGCCTTGAACTGATGTCGTTTCCTCAAAATCTTCATCATGTTACAATACTAAAAAAAACTCCACTGAAAACTTTCACTAAAATTGGTGAGAACCCCCAGCAATACTTCCAGTAAAAACTCGTCTCAGTCCAAATCTATCTATTGCGGTCTTCCCAGCATGTGGACCTCTAATGCTTCATTAGGACTGGTCCAGCCGTCCAGGAGCGGGTGAATTTAAAAGAATTGATCAGGTGACGAATGATGAGCGCGTACAAATACTTGCCAGGTGACGAACGATGGGTACGTAAAGTGACAAATACTTACTGCCTCAACTATACTTTTTCTAAAAAAAGCAAGCAATGCAACATTGGTTACCGTTATTTTAGACTCTTATAAGACAATTGTAAGCATGTATATGTAATTTATTAGGCAAATGAAGGTTTAACAAAACATAAAAGGCATACTTGGGGTTTGGATGTGAAACGAGAGAGATTGAAGTGTAAATCATTAGGTTTCAAGGTTTGTATTTTTGACAGTGGATAAGGTGAATGCGCTCAGGCGGTATCGTAGCTGGGTGGGATTATACATCACGAGGGAAGTGTAGATTGCTGCCATGAGTCCTTTTCTTCTTTTCAAATGTTACGGAGGAAACAATTACATATGAAGTCAGTGAAATCACAAAGAGTAATGTTATGAATGGCAACAAATTGCAATAAAAACCAGATCATAGTGATATACTTTTTACCAGCAATTATGGTGATTTGGAGTTACACATATAGGGGAATACTCATTCACATGTCCACCTTCTAGTGAATATCGATATATGAAGACTATGAAGTGATCCTTAAAATCATATCTGGATAACTATTAGCACTAACGGATCCAAACAGGCTTTGTTGGATGATAACATGTCATGGATATATCAAGGTGTACCCTGTATCAAACAATTTTCCTACCCCTATTTAGTAGATGATGATGATCCAAACAAACAAGTGCTGATAGTTAGCGGTCATTAGCAGGTACTCTCCCGTTCCAAATTATTAGTCATTCTGGCTTTTACTAGATTCATTGATGATGCTATGAATTTAGACAAGTATATATGTCTAGGTTCATGGAAGATGCCATGAATTTAGGCACTTAAAATGGCATATATGATGACTAATGATTTGGAACGGAGGGAGTAGTTAGTTAACTATTGCCACTAATTTCAAACAGAGCCTGAAGCTTGAGATCACGTTTGAAATGAACTTTTGAGAGGACAAATCAATCCAGTGTGAAAATAGCCACTCTGCAGTTGTCACCGGCGGAGCCATAGAAAAAAAAGATGCTACACGGTTCATATCGTTCCTTCTCGAATAAATATGTGGTTATCTCTATACAACTAATAAGGTAAACGAATTAAAATGTATAATTTAAAAGGATTTTTTATCTCATGATTTAAAAAGGATTTGGACAAATATAGTAGACACAAAATGAGCAAAATTTAAAATCCTTATCCAAACTCTGAGCGAGCAGGCGCAGGCAGGCATGACCCGGGCCCACCTGCCAGTGAGCCACGGCAGCCACTCGGAAAGCTCCACGTCACCTTTCCCCTCGTTGCAAAATTCCCATCCTGCCCCTTCGCCTCTAATCTCGATAGGGAGCGCGACGACGAGGAGAAAACAGGGGAGGAAAAAACCAAGAAAAAAAAATATCACGCTCTTCTTCCTCCGTTCCCCTGCTCGATTCCCCGCAAGGAATTCGCCCCCAAATCTTTCGATCTGCTCTGCCCAGTCCACCGATCCGTGGATCGATCTGCGGGCGGGTCGGGCTTGCCCCGGGGTTCCGATCTGGTCTTCGCCTCGTCAGGGGAGGAGCCGGAGGAGGAGATGAACGGCGCCGGGGGCAGCCACCAGCAACAGCAGCAGAGGCTCCGGCAGCAACAGCAGCAGCAGGCGCTCCTGATGCAGCAGGCACTGCAGCAGCAGCAGCAGTACCAGTCCGGCGTCCTAGCGGCCGCGGCAGCGGCGGCCATGACCCAGGTCGTCCCCCGGATCCTCGCCTCTTGATCTGTTGCTTCGTGTGCGCATTCGGCGGCATTAATGCGCGCCGATCTGCTTGTCACCCCGGGAGATTTTTTTTCGCTTTGTGCATTTTTCTTCGGTTGCCTCCTTGGTTCACTGTACATTGTAGGTACGCTAGGGGTTGGCTTCATAGATTGAGTTTCAAGTTCGTTGTTCGGTGGAATTGGAGCAAGCGCTGCTGTTGCATAAATTTTGCTTATTGCATGCTATTGCTTCTGATGCATATTTTGTTGTGCTCAAGTTGCATGTTACTACCTGTGTATTGTTACTTCGGCTCAAAAGAAAGTTCCTTTTTCATAAAGATGTTGGATGAGATTGCACAAAAGACATGACTTCAGTTACTACTAACGGGTAAAAACATGGCTAGTCAGGATTAGGGTCTCAGTACCCTTTACCTTGTTAGCTAAAGGGATCTCAGTCACTTGGGTTCCCTTTCTTGTTTTTGTTTGCTCGTACAACTACATTGTACAGCTTCCCCCTATCTATTATAAATATGCGGCTAAGTCTGGGCAAAACTAACGCACTCTCATCTGATTATGTGCCTATAATGCTGTCAACGTTTGAGTTTGAGTACTCTATTTGGTGACTTGCTTTTCCTAGAGCAATGTGATGCATTGGACATTACTACTTTTGGTCTCTAGAGCTTGTTCTATTGTTGTCTCCAGGCTAGTTGTATGGAGCTTGTTAATTGCGTTCTATATCAATTATTCTGATAAAGTTTTTTTCCTTTTAAACTAAGGAACAAAATGAATGCTGTTGCTGCATAAGCACATTACTGGGAGCAGATGTTTGGTGTTTGGTAGTAAATTGCTTTTTAACACAGATTCTGTGGGTAATGGGATGCAATATGGCTAGAACATCTTGCTTTATATTCCCTTTACGTTTTAGTACAAATTTTGTTTTGCTTTGCTTGTCCTTAGCTTGTTTTGCAATCAATTCTTCTTTTTTATTTTCTTCTATATTTTATATCTTGCAGATGGAACCTATTTCCAATGGCAATCTTCCACCTGGGTTTGATCCTTCCACTTGTCGCAGTGTGTGAGTGCTTTCAGTGTTCTTTTCCGTTTTCAACATGTGATAGACAGCTTACTTTCTTTTTCCCCTTTATCTGTGCAATTGGTGCTTATTCCTTTTAAAGAAAAAGATTCTGGATTTTTACATAATAATAAAAAAAACAAATTTAGGTGATGCACAGTTTCACATTTATGCTGGTGCTAAAATTTACAGCCCATCACATAATCTAAACACAAGTTTTTTGTTTCTACCTTGAAATGTTATTATTTACTTATGTTCATTTCTAAATAATGATTTTAAGCATGCTTATTTGCTGAATAGGTATGTGGGAAATGTAAACCCTAACGTCACTGAGAGCCTTCTGATTGAGGTTTTCCAGAGTGCTGGCCTTGTGGAAAGATGCAAGCTCATCCGGAAAGAGAAGGTGCACTTGTTCAGCTGATGTTTGAGTTTAGAATACTAGTCATATTGATCACAGATGTTTACACCTCTTTTAATATTCTTTTGAACCTTAATATTCCTATATTTCTTATTTTCTGAGTACCACTTGCCATTTCCATATCAGCTTATATTTGTTTCCAATATGCATTATTCTATGGGCTAGAAATCTAATGAACTTGCCTTTGGTTGATAATTTCATGGTATATCTACTGCATTTAGTTGATTTTTGTTTGTCTGATGAGATTATTTTTCCCCCCTTCCAGTCATCCTTTGGGTTTGTGGATTACTATGATCGAAGATCTGCTGCTCTAGCAATAATGACCCTTCATGGTCGTCACATGTAAGTTCCAGTGGTAGACTTAACTTTGAACCGCACAAGATACAGAGTCATCTGATATTCGATATTGTGGAACTTTCTGCACAGATATGGTCAAGCGATTAAGGTGAACTGGGCGTATGCAAGTACACAGAGGGAGGATACATCTGGTGAGATGTTCTGAACACTATTCCCGTTTTCTGATTCTTTTAGTATTATAATTTTTGTATGGTTAACCGTGCCCATTGAATTATTTCCAGGGCATTTCCATATTTTTGTTGGTGATTTAAGTTCTGAAGTCAATGATGCAACTCTTTATGCCTGTTTCTCAGCATATCCTTCTTGTTCGTAAGTCCTTAGTTCTTTGTAACATGATAGCATCTATGATGAGTTTGTATATACAGCCTATGCTTTGCAATTTGCTAACTTGTTAGTCATCTCTTGCAATTTTATATACTAAATTCTATCTATCTCAGCCTTCTCAGGCACTATGACTTCTCTGCTAGCTTCTACCTTTTTTTAATCTGTAGCCTTTCAGTTTCTTATTTGCATCATATATGTGCAGTGATGCTCGAGTCATGTGGGACAACAAAACTGGACGCTCTAGAGGTTATGGTTTTGTCTCCTTCCGTAATCAACAGGCATGAACAACTCATACTCCGTCTTTTGTATTTTGCAGAGCTTTTTATCATTTTTATTGCATGGATAGAAACCACAGTTCATTTTTTACACATTGAACTGTTTGGTACTGGTCAATTTCGCAATGCCTGAGTTCTTTTATAGGCATTGTTACAAGTCGAGATTAGTTATTTTTTGCAAAATACTGCTAGTAAGACTATGTAATGTTAATTCCTTTTGTGATTAGTTTGTATTTTGTATACCATGGTCCATATGAACATGAAGTTTGAGTATGAACTGGTATTTCCATCTGTCCGACTGGCCCATGCTTGCTGACTCATGTAGTTTTCCTTGGTGCAGGAAGCGGAAAATGCTATAACTGAAATGACTGGTATATCTCTTTCCCTTTTCCATCCCTATACTCCTGGGCCTCTGTTCCTGCAACTTCTGATTTTTTGTTTTGGAACTGTATTGCAACAGGAAAATGGCTTGGAAGTAGACAAATAAGGTGCAACTGGGCTACAAAGAACAGTTCAGAAGAGAAACCAGAAACTGACAATCATAACGCAGTTGTACTAACTAATGGTGGCTCCAGTAATTCAGGTTAGTTTTTGAATGATTTCATGACTCGACTTTGATACCATGTTTTGCTGAAAGCATGGTATGGGATGAAAAACATGTCCATAATTAAGTTATCATATTCTGCAGCAACGGATGCAAGCCAGGATGGAGGAAGCAAAGAGAATCCAGAGAACAACCCGGATTGTACTACGGTATATGTTGGCAACCTTGGACATGAGGTAGAAACAGTGCCCGCAAAAGCCAGTTTTGTTTCTCTATTTCTCCTAGTTTTATGAGGCTTACATTTTACTATTGTGAAGTGGAAATGAGAGTGAATTTATCTTATTCCATTTTCCTAGCTGCTGCTGAGCAGATGATTCATCTTTTACTTACTGGCCTAGGTTAACCGAGATGAGCTTCACCGCCACTTCTATAACTTGGGGGTTGGGGCAATCGAAGAAATTCGTGTTCAACAGGAGAAAGGGTTTGGATTTGTGAGATATAGCACCCATGGTGAAGCAGCATTAGCTATTCAGATGGCCAATGGTTTGGTGATCCGCGGGAAACCAATTAAGGTATTCTCCAAAGCATGCAAATGTTCTCCTGGGTACCTCAACCATTATGCTATTGTTTTCATGGTTTTAAATGTCATGTTCTCTTGTAGTGCTCATGGGGCAACAAACCAACTCCACCTGGGACAGCATCCAAGCCCCTACCCCCTCCAGTTGCTCCATACCAGCCTGCTGTTGCAATGCCAGGCGTCCCGCAAGGCTTCACAGCAGCTGAGCTTCTGGCTTACCAGAGGCAGCTTGCCTTAAGTCAGGCTGCAGCAGGGCAGATTGCTGGGCAGCACGGCCTGGCGGGTCAGGTATCTGCGGGGCTTCTTGCTGCAGGTTCCCAGGCCCTCTACGATGGCTATCCCAACCAGTCATCTGCTCAGCAGCTTATGTACTACAACTAGGGTTCGAGAGGAAGGCATTTGTAGTGCTCAGCTTGTTTGGTGCAAGCCTGGCCATCCTCTTCCTGTTTTTATTTGTTCATGTACTATTTGTGTGAGAGTTTTTCTTCTCTTGTCGCGGGATTGTGTTACTGTCTTCTTATTGTACCATTGACCATTTTTCTTATCTAATTCCGTTGAGTAGTCCACTTTTAACAGAGTAAGAGATGTATTCTATGTGAATTTGCGATTGATTAATGTAATGCTCCCCTCCCCAGGGGATCGGCTTCGATGCAGTGGGCTGGTCCTTGATCTACTGTTCTCCAAACGGACATTGGTTTTTGTGGTGTGGTTGGCTGTTTATGGGTTGCATTCCTCTGTTCACCTGTGCCCTTCGCTGATAGTTTTGAGTCCATCCATTCATCCAACGTGCTGGAATTTGTTTTTCAATCCGAGATGCTTGAGACGACGCATCGATCAAACAAGCAAAGTCGTCGTCGGGCCATGTTCGCCTGCCGCCGCCCTCGGATAACAAAAGATTATCACATTGGATTTCGCCTGATTACATGTACGGCCCGGACGTCTCATTGAAATTTACAGTCAGGTTGCAACATTAAAACAGAGTTGCTGAAACATCAATGAAACACGTTTGCAACATAAAACGCCAATATTTGTAACATCAAATAAGCATGCACCGGAATGTATGGCAACATCAGAGTGCGGGAGTAAAATTTCCGTCGCAATATGGGAGCTCTGTTTCGTGCAACATCCATTCAAATTTATCCAACACCGCAAGTTCGCAACAAAGCTAATGCAACATCAAATCCTAGAGCTGCGACATGCAAAAGAAAATTCAAGTGCAACATCGTGAGGCCTCACTACCCCCAAGATCTCTCACCGTTGCCGCTTGGGAGTAGCAAAATTATTGATTGCAGGTGAAATATCATATAAATCATTGGCCAGCATCAGAGCTCTCGCTGCTGGCCCGGATCCCTCTACTGCCCTCGCGCACAGCCGACGAGGCGGCGAAGAAGCTCATGCGGCACGAGAGAGGAGCATGACGAAGAGTTCGTGTACGTGGGAGAGGAGGGGGGATGAGTGGAATGTGAGAGGAGCGCACGAGGGGCGGGAGATGAAATAGGACGCGGGCGTCCAATGGGAAGGTTGGCGTCGCCTTGTGCATAGCAATTCCATTATACATACTTCCTCCGTCTCATAAAGAATAATATTTTAGCGTTTAAAAATTATCACAGAAATATTGATGTTTTGACATGCATGCACAATAAATTAGAAATATCTTATGCATGATTAAATGGGAATTCATCCCTCCTCTCTCCTAAAATGACACTGATCAGGACACATGTGTCCTTTTCATCAACTCATGATTTGTCGAAAAAAACCTAAAACATCGTTTTTACGGGAAAAAATAGTATTCCCTAGCTATTTCGCCGATCTCTGTCAGTTAGGTGTTGTTTGGTTGGAGGGATGGGGTTGGAGGGTCCACATCTTTCTTGTGTATCACATTCAACTAGTAAGTGGTGTGCCGTCTCTATAGCACAACCACAAGAGTCAAAGTTTCTACTTAAGGTTTTGCCAGAGTGCTCCAATCTATTTTGTGATCTCCGGCCCAGCTCACCTCCTGAGTCCATGCGCACAGCCCTCTTCCTGCCTTCTCTCTATGACGCCTAGGCCCCACCTATAGCTTTCCTCTTCTTTGTTTCTATCCTTCTTCACAACGCCCGACCATGCTGCCCTACCGCTCGTTCGCTGCCTCCCCCACTCCACGACAAAGAGTGTCACGACCACCTGCTCCCGTGCACCTCGCTCCCACACCGGGACCCCCTCAACCCCTTGCCCACGTGAAGCCTAGTCCAACCTTCTGCTACCCCACCTGGCTCTGATACCAACTGAAACGAGTTAGATTTTCGTAATATTAGATTGATTTGATGGTTTCCAGCAAACGTTTGTAGTAGCATCGCAAGCATCTTAAATGTGTTTGTATCCGTGGAAGGTTGTAGTTTAAAAAAAATATTACAAATATGATGTGCTACATCAACCTTCGCATGCCATTAAGGATAGATGTCTTCGGTGGATTTTTATCAAGATAAATATCAACATAAGTAGGTACAACGTTAGCACCACCCAACACAAGATTCTAAAACCTTTCATTTTCATCATCATTAACTACTATCACTTTCACTTTGATTTGTCATGAAGAAATATCAACGAAAAAGGTACAAGCATCTATAAGTCTAAATGACTAAAAGGACACACAAGAATAAGAAAATGATATACTACAATAAACAAAGTCTAAATGACAGAAAAAACACACTTTAATCTCTAATGTTGTCTTTGTACTTCCTACTAAAACTTTGTATTTCATACTAAACCAACCAAACCTAATATCATTTGATTAAAGTGTCATGGACATGTCTCTTGATCTTGTTGGTAATATTTATCTAGTATGATTTGGCTCAAACATCTAATTTATTACAAGTTTTTAGTACATCTACTCCTCTAATACTCTACTAGCCCATGGATCAATCTATTAGCCCGACTATTAGTAGATCTATTAGATTATAGCCGATAACTCTATGGATCTAGTGGTGGGGATGATATTCTAGTGTGTCTCGCCATGTCAGTGATTAGATCTCATTTTTTATTTACATTGTTTAGGTTTTACGTTCTATCATATTTTCTACACTATGCAACTCCACAGATTCGACCGCTACGGATTTGCAACGATGGAGCAGTTAGTGAACTCGTTCACCTGGGCTTTTGAACAGAAGAGATTTCTGTTGAAGGAGGAGCAAGTTGCCATGATGTTAGAATCTAGAGTAGTTTTTGTGGAAGAGCGGCATCCCATCAACAATGATTGCACCTAAATGCAATGATCTGTCACAGCTAGTCTCGTAGAGGCTATCTGCCATCCTGCCTCAATTATCAGCTTACAACGCGTCAGTCAGGCCTGGGGGCTACTACTGTTCCCATCGGGGCTGGAAGGACATGGAGCGGCCATGGGCAATTTGACAAAGGAATTGTTGAAGAAAGAGTGTCCACTTGTATAATTTAGAATCAAATGGAAGTGGATCAATGAACATAGAAGTAGATCTAGGAACATGTGAGATATAATTCTTTAATATAGTATCCTTCGAAAATTACATTCTCCCCTAGTGGACCTCACATATTTATAGGGTCGACCCAATACATTTTAGATAGCCAAATCAAATCTTGCTACCTAAATTCAGTTAAAGTTAAAACAAATCTTGTTTTCTATACAATTAGACTAACGAATATTCTCACTCTAACAATATGACCAATTACTGCTTCTTTATAACTTTTGAGTATATGTTCTTCTCCTTTTTATGGTACAATGTCTCCAACCTTCGAACCTCCTTATGAAGTTTACCCCATCAAAGTCTTCTATTACTACCCCATCATCGATTATCCTTCCCTTGATTCCACTACAACCTTCAAGTTTCTCTTGGCCCAATAATCCTCGCAAACTTCACGCCCGAAAACACGAAACAAAGGAGCACCTTCATTCATTTCCCTCGATCCATCCATAACCTTCAGTTTTGACATGACATTTTGCACTTCCCGAACCTCATTTTCTCTTCTTTGAAGGTAATATGTATGTTCACGATGTGTTTTGAACAAGGTCAATTATGCTACATTAAGTTAATGTATGAGCCACACAAAGGTTTGGATGTTTTATGTTTTCCCCAACAGTTGCCCCTTCAAGTCCTAAGTCAACCTTACTAATTCAAGAATTGAAACACCCAAAAAGGTCACCCCCATTTACCCCCATTTGTCTGAAATGAGATCCTCTAACGTTTGCTTCTCAGTGGCTGGGGGACGTCTAGCTACTCTGGAAGGTAGGATGGACATGCAACAACGCACGCGTATAGCAAAGAAGTCTATGACTATATGAACCATAACCCAACCTACTTTTTTGTACACAAAAGGAGATGACACCCTTCCTTCCTGTTGCGGGAAAAAAACATAGCAGAACTTAACAGCACCGCTACATCGTGTCGCCGCCATGCCACTGGGTGATACGGCTTTCTTGTCTTCGTCTAGCACCGCCAGATGTCGCGGCTCGCTTTTCGTCGGTCGTTGAGGTCCGATGTTGTGTGGCACTTGTCCCATATCACACCTTGACTATCAGAGAGCTTTCTGCTCGGTCCTCGCCGCCATCGAGGGGTCAGGCCACGGTTTGGAGTTGGGGCTGGCAAGGGGGTTCGTGCGCGAGGGGCAGCACCGCCATGGGAAGAGCTATCGGTGCCATTGAGTTCAAATAACCGCGGAGGAAGGGCGGACACTTCACATGAGGACAAGTGAAGCAAACTGAGAATCCAGACTTTCAGATAGTGGCACACATGTATTTGGTAATTTGAGTGTTATTACTGAATGTGATATTGAATGTGTTTGGTAATTTGAGCCTTATTATTGTGTCAATTTGAGATCATGATTATTGCAATTGTGTTCATATTACCATAGCTAAGCCAAAATACCCAAGCCTCGTACCAATTTCTAAATTCCATGCCAACATTATTACGTACAAAACTAGGCAACATATCTTTGCAATGCAAAAATATAAGAGAAGACACTCGTGCAATTGTAGAGAACAAGCAAAGAACAACATGGGATTGGACAACTAAAATCAATTTGATGTCACAAAAAAAATTAGCATAGTCAGATTGTATTATTTAAAAGAGTGAAGTGCACAAGCGTTCCCTAAACTTGTGTGGGTGTGTCGTCTAGGTCCTCGAACTCTCAGAACATATTTTTGGGTCCCTAAACTTGTATGGCTATGTCATCTAGGTCCCCAAACTCCCGTAACATCTTTGAGGTCCCTAAATTTCAATCGGCCATCTAAGTCCATAAACTTGTGTAGTGTGTCATATTGGTCCAAACGGTTTTCAAACATGTTTTGTATGATGATGTGGCATGCCACATGTACGTAAGGTCACTAAAAGAAATAAAAAGAACAAAAAATAATTGTGAGACTCATGTTAGGCACATGGATAGGGACAAATATTTGGTCAATATGACTGACATATTGGTCCTATAATTATTTTTTTATTTCTTTTGGTGACCGCAAGTATACACAGATGTCACGTCATCACACAAAATGAGTTTGGAGACCGTTTGGTCCTATTTGATACATTATACAAGTTTAGTGACCTAGATGACACACTTATACAAGTTTAGGTACCTGATAAGGCATTGTGAGAGTTCAGGAACCTAGATGACATACCCATTCAAGTTTAGAGACCTGAAAATACGTTTTGAGAGTTCGGGGACCTAGATGACATACCCACACAAGTTTAGGGACCGCCCGTGCACTTCACTCTATTTAAAAAGCATGATGCTCTTTATTAGCCTCTTCCTCCATATTAATGCTAGCTAAGAAAGTTTTAGTCGACTACTTATTTCATGATTAAAAATATAGTCTAATTGAGTTCAAACAAACTTCGATGAACCTTTCATGTTAAAAATGGCTTGAGAAGACAAACTTATGAGGTTGAAGAGTAGAATAACTCTTCTCTCCGGCAATCAACTTCTTTGTGCATGTCCTCCTTGTGCCCTTTGTCGCTGGGCTTTTGCATCCTTTGCCATCGTTCTCGTGCCCTTTTTTTTTATCAGACTCGTGCCATTTTTCCTCATTCGTCTGGGCTGCATCTAGCTATTGGATCGATGGGTGCACTATGTTTATGTGGCATTGCTTCTTGCCTTTTGATGCACAACGTTCCAACAGCCGGACACCGCTTTGCCACTGAGAAGCGATCTCGTTCCTATTTAAGGTGCCATGGACAGGTGTCGAGCTGCAAACGAACTCTCCTTCAATGATCTCTCTCTCTCTCTCAACAATTGTTTTCTGAGCTTCAGTTTCCTTTGTGAGTTTCTGCTTCATTTTGCAAAGTTCAACAACTTCCTTCTTCAACCCATCAAGATCTCGATATGCTTAAACTAATTCGTTTTCTTTTTGCTGCGTGTTGAATAACATTAGGGTTTATGACAAAGTATCCACATTCCCACCCTCAACAGCCTGTGAAGTTTCTAGATCTTCGGATCCCTTGGGTGAAGTGGCAATTTTTCTCTTATGTGGCAACATGAGCTATGTTCGAGCCAAGCACGACACTGACTTATTCCAAATCGAATGGAAGTGGATCTAGGAACACAAAACTATCAGATGTAATCTTTCTTTAACGTCATTCAAAGGTTGCATCTAATAGGTTTGGACCCAATACATTTTAGTTAGCCAAATCAACTATTGCTACCTAGATTCAATGATAGCCAAAATGACTCTTGCTTCCAATACAATTAGACTAAGGAATATTCGCACTTGAACAACACGGCCAATTACTGCTTCTTGTAACCTTTCGATTGTAGTTGCTCTCTTTTTACGGCACGACACCTACAACCTTCATACCTCCTTACTAATCTTTACTGTATGCCGTACTTGAAGTTTACCCCATTGAAGTCTTCGAAGATTCTAGTACAATCTTCGAGTTTATCTTGGCCCAAGAATCCTCCCAAACTTCGCACCTGAAACCACAAAACTAATGAGAACCTTCAATCATCCCTGGGTGAATGACACTACATAGATACCTCAAATTTGCATAAGGATGTTGATTGTTGAACTGGGATCATGGTTCATTGCATTTCTCAAAACGGCAATGGTCTGATATTCTTCAAAGAGTAAATTACACCCACAATAATGTCAAGTGGGTGTAAATTAGTCCAACATCTCGTAAAATGCTCTATTTGATGCAACAACTTGATAAGTGGATGCAAATTATTCCAACGACTTGTAACGTGCTTCAGTTAATGTAATGTAACAACTTATTATATGTGTGCATATATAGTCCAAACATTGCCTCTATGATGTATTGACCATGTGTGGTTGTGATTATTACATTGAAGGTTATATGACAACTTTTCACCTAGAGATGATGCATTAGCATTTTGAAAAAAATCTTCATCATATTTTTTACATGGCTAAAAGTTCCTATTTTTTTTAATTCTGCTCTAAATCTAATCTCGCTTAGCTTCACCGTGATGTTAGCGCTGACATATGCGTGAGTAGCAGTGTGTAGTCAAATATATTTATGATCAATAGCCATTCGATTGAGCTCAAGTTCGTGCTCCACTGCTCTAGACTTTAATAATGAACTAGAGAAGCATATCTAGGAAAACACTTGGCCAATTACCCTTGGTGATAACACATAGTACACTTTAGTGGGAGGTCCGTTGTGCTATTTAGATGTGATCATGTGAGGACAAACAAGCATGACAGTAATTGTAAGCAAACCTAGAGTGGTACATAGATTGTGATGTGTATGTGAAGTGAAGTGCTCGAATAAAATAGAAAGGAAAAAGTTTATTTTTGGCCATCCAACTCTTGTCTCAGTTTGGTTTTGGCCATCGAACTCCAAAACTGGGTATCTTTGGCCATCCAACTATCAAAATCGTTCAAATTTGGCCATCGGGCTGTTTTGATGAGTGGTTTTAACTTTTTTTTATTTACAATTTAGACCTTAGATCTTAAAATGATTATTACTTTTTGCCCGTACCTCCGATTTAGGTGATTCTTGTGGTTACTTGTTAATAACGGTGAGCACTATATTTTAAAGTGATATTTATACTATTTTATCACTATCTGTTATATTATTTTTTGGTCTTTGTGTACAAACAACAATATAAGAAAAGTAAAACAAACAATTATAAAATAATATAATCAATATTTTAAAATATAAAGTTCATCGTTATGAATGCATGACCACTAGAATAACTTAAATCAGAGATAGAAGAAAAAAATAATAATCATTTTAAGATCTAAGGATTAAAATGGACTAATTTAGTGTTTTTAGTCCTTGGATGTTAAAATAAATACTATTTTTTTCTTGCATCTCCGTTTTAAGTGATTCTAGTGGTCATGCGTTCGTAACGATGAGCTTTATATTTTAAAATATTGATTGTATTATTTTATAATTGTTTGTTTAGTTTTTCTTATATTATTTTTTCTACACAATGACCAAAAAATAATATAACAAATAGTGATAAAATAGTATAAAGATCACTTTAAAATATAGTGCTCACCGTTATTAACATGTGACCACAAGAATCCCCTAAATCGAAAGTACGAGCAAAAAGTAATAATCATTTTAAGATCTAAGGACTAAATTGTAAATAAAAAAGTTAAAACCACTCATCAAAACAGCCCGATGGCCAAATTTGAACGGTTTTGATAGTTGGATGGCCAAAGATATCCGGTTTTAGAGTTCGATGGCCAAAACCAAACTGAGGCAAGAGTTGGATGGCCAAAAATAGACTTTTTCCAAATAGAAATATGGATGCAACAACTTACGTAACAATGTCAATTGATTTAGAATGGACAATATGCTGCATTGACAATATTTGAATTGTAAATGCTCTATCAATTGTTATACTAGATTGAACAAATTACAAGTTGTCAAGCCAATTTGCACCTACCTGTTAAATTGTTGCATCAGATCGAGCAATGTATAATGTTGGACTAATCTACGCCCATTTGTATTACGGACGCAAATTACTCTTTTTCTTGACTGCACTATCTACACCTTCGTACCCAGAGAGGCAATGAGAAGTCCCAGTTGATACGATGAGATGTACTCGCTCCTGCTTGCACCATGGCGGGTGCTTCCTCCTGCGACATCTCCTCTCCCCCGTCTCCCTCCGTCCTCAGCTCGCCAGGTCCCGACGAGAGCGAAGACTTCGCCTCGGCGTGCCGCTGCCGCGCCCCGTCTAAGAGCGACCGCACCTGATGCGAACGACGCGGCGGACCTGATGGTGGCGCGAGCCGAGGCCGGGGACTTCGCGGAGGCGCGGTCCATCTGGGCGCAGCTCCTGCACAGCTCCGCCGCGCCGTGCCTCCCCGCCGCGGCGCCGCGGCTCCTCCCGGCGTACGCGCGCCTCGGCCGCTCCGACGAGATCCTCCTCGCCGTGCGCGAGCTCTGCGCGCGGGACCCCGCCGCGGCGCGTGCGCTCTACCCGCTCGCCGTCTCCTGCCTCGGCGCCGCGGGCGAGCTCGCGCGCATGGAGGACGCCGTGCTCGAGATGGGCCGCCTTGGCCTCCGCATCGACTCCGCTACCGGCGACGCCTTCGTCCGCGCCTACGCGGCCGCCGGCACCATCCCGCAGATGGAGGCGGCCTGCCGCCGCCACAAGAGGACCGGGCTGCTCATCTCCCGGGCCGCCATCCGCGCCGTGGCGTCCGCGTACATCTCCCAGCAGAAGTACTACAAGCTCGGCGCGTTCGTCACCGACGCCGGCCTCGGCCGCCGCGACGCCGGCAATCTGCTCTGGAACCTTTACCTCCTCTCCTTCGCGGCCAATTTCAAGATGAAGTCCCTGCAGCGCGCGTTCCTGGAGATGGTGGCCGCCGGATTCCGGCCGGACCTCACCACCTTCAACATCCGCGCCGCGGCCTTCTCCAAGATGTGCATGTTCTGGGACCTTCACCTCAGCGCCGAGCACATGCGCCGCGACGGCGTCGCGCCGGACCTCGTCACGCACGGCTGCTTCGTCGACGCCTACCTCGAGCGCCGCCTGGCGCGGAACCTCGAGTTCGCGTTCGACAGGTTGGACGGCAACGCGGAGCCCGTCGTGGCCACCGACGCCATCATCTTCGAGGCGTTCGGCAAGGGCGGCTTCCATGCGAGCTCTGAAGCATTGCTGGAAACCACCGCCGGCAAACGCCGGTGGACATACTACAAGCTGCTCGGCGTTTACCTCAGGAAGCAGCACAGGAGAAACCAAGTCTTCTGGAACTACTGATACTGATTAGTTCAGTATTTGTGCGCTAGCAGTAGTGAAATGCTGATTAGTAGTTCGGTAATTGTGCGCTAGTAGTGAAGTGTTGGAAGCAACATTGTACATTATTAAAGTGTGCTTGTAATCAATTTCAAAACATGAAGAGAATTCAGTTGGATTATTACAAGACTGAGGGGGTGTTTAGATTGGGAAAGATTCTCCGAAAAAACACTGTAGACCTTAAAAAAAACACTGTAGATGAATAATATTCTATGAGCGGAAGGAGTGAGATGAATAGGGAAAAGTTGGATGAATAGTGTATTTTTGGGAGAAACTTGGTGAATCTAAACACACCCTGAAATGTACTCTGTCAAAAATATCACTTTATATTCACATCGATGGTTTTGTGCATTGATTCTGAAACAGCGACAACAATCTGGTCAGACAATCTAAGCAACCAGTACAGTGTCACACTACATGGCTTGGGAATTGGGATTGACAGGAGTGGTTTACAATGGAAGCTAGGTATATGATCAGTTGATCATAGCAGGTGTTTTCCTGGAATGAAAAAAACTGGCAGAGATCACACCAGATATGAAGACATGACATTCCAACTAATTTTCATGTGTGGCGGCATTGGTGCGATGAATCTTAGGACACTGGGCTTCTCCTTGGCCCATGAGGCACCATCTTCGTGCCATTCTCCAGTGCTGCTCAGGAACTTTGCTATGTTGGGGATGACCATCTCACGGCAATGCAGGTGTAGCAAAGGGACTTTCGATAGAACACTGCCCTTCTGAACCTCCAATCCTTCTGGCCGCCTTAGCTTGTATGGTTCTCCAGTGAACGGTTCAAAGTCAGGCTGGGGATTTTGTTTCCACCTTTGGTGCACAAACCACCCATATTTGTAATCCCCTACAATGGGAGTGCCCAGGGCTTCTGCACAATGCACTCGAAGCTGCAATGCAGAGCAAAAATGGAACACATTAATGCTCAACTTTGAAAAATGCCAATTTCATAATCGATAAATGAAGATATTTCCATATTTGTGAAATAAAATGGTCATTTAAGTACAAGTAAAAAACATGATAGGATATGCTAAATTGCGAACATCTTCACATATTTTACAGAAATATAGGTGTTGACAAATTCCCAGTATTAAGATGGTACCTGGTGCTTTCGCCCTGTCAATGGGCGAAGCTCAATCCATGAGCACCCATTAATGGTTGGTCCCAACACCCGATACTCTGTTATTGCTTCTTGTGCACCATCTATGCCAGAAGGATGAGCTAGAATGACCCTCTCAGCTTTACCGTCATCAAGAAGTACCTGAATAAGGAAATCCAATTTGATTTAAGTTAAAAAAAAGATTGGAGCATAAGAAATTAACCTACAGGGGAACCATTTATCTTTTTATGTTATGTAAACTTGCACAGTTTATATCTGTAGGCATTAGCTAACAAATGAATCAGATAATACCTTCGAAATAGGAGCAGATATAACTCCTTCCCTTTCTTTAGGAGTTCCAATGACAAGCGCCCAGTACTTCTGCACATATGCTTCACATGCCTTGTTCCATGTCTACATATGCCAACAGGCAAGGAATTAAGTATGCAGCTATTAAAAATAAAATTAGTCATTAACATTTTATGCAACCTGGTATGCTAAGTCAAAGGCTCAGTAATCAAAGAAATGATTATTTACCTGCGAAGTTGTTTTAGCTAAATTTACACTTGTGAAAAGCCAGTGCAGTCGAGTAAAACTTTCTTTTGTTCTACCCATCAAAATCAAGCCGCTACTTTCTCTGTCTAGTCGATGAACCTGTTCCCACAAACCACAGGAACAAATATCCTCAGAGCGGAGTGCCTAATGTAATAGAGCCTGACAAAATTTCGAAGAGGTAACACAATGGTCTCACCAATTTTGGACCCTCTTTGTTTCCGTATGACAGTGCTGCTGCGGCCAGCACATCCATGCTATTATGTACTGGCAAATTTCCTTTCATGGGCACTTTGGAGGGCTTGTTAAGCACCAGTATAGCAGAGTCCTGAAAAAACAAAGCTTCAGCTTACTGTGATGAACCTGAATAATGTAAAATGTACGAAGTAATATTTGAAACATTGAAGTAATGAAAAAATGACACCATTAACAAACGATACGCTTAACAGATAACAGAGTTTTTTGGAAGTAAAAAAAACATGTAAACAGATCAATCTATTCATTTCATAATGTTTTATTTCCGTTCAGAACAATACTGAAATACACAGGACAATTATCCACATAAAAAAACTTCTTTATAATGCAAGAATCATGTAAGCTACTGATTATAAAAACACTATGGCAATAAAATTACCCTGTGGACCACAAGCCTCCTCAGGTACTCAATCTCATCTTTATTGGGATGCAATGTGGCAGTCGGGATGGTCTCATAACGCTTTTTTATCTCACCCTCAGCCACTGAAACAGGAAGGTGAATTCTAATTCCAGGCTCCATAACATCATTATGTTTAATCTGCAACAAACTGATGAGCATATTTACTTTATTCACAAAGTACAACAGCATCATGCAAAATGAACTACAAAGAAAACCCTTCATTGCATACCTTCTTCAGGAGATGCTTCTGAGCTCGAATGATTTCAGTTGAAACCTCACTTTCAGAGCACTCTGAAAAGACCTGAATAACAGAGTTTTTCCCCCTCAGATACCGAACAAAGAGGTGACTACAAGTAGTGCAAACTACAATCACATTGAATCAGGAAAATTATATGTGTTCAACTGATCCAATGATACTATCAGTCCATTAGTTCAAAAAAAAAAAAATGGTACTATCAGTCCTGCAAAGGCACATCAAATCAGCTCAATTGCAAGCAATACTAAACTACAGAAACAACTCTGAGCACTAGGATCAATTGCTCAAACAAGCAATTCGTGTGCGATAAAATCATAACTTGGTATCTTCTTGCAATTCTACACTGAATGAACACTAACTGACCAAAACATGCCACTTCCGATTGAAACAAAGCGGTTAAGAGGTAGTAGTGATGTCAGTACAAAAAGCTACCATTCTCCGGTTGAAGTGCGCCTGCACAGCCTCCTGCGGCACGTCGGCGAAATAGTGCTTCACCCAGCTGACCGCCGTCACGCGCCGCGGCACCACCTTCCTCCCAGGGAGAGGGTCCGCCCCCGCGGGGAACGGCGGCAGCGAGAGCAGCTGCCGCGGCTTTGGCCCGCGCTTGGGCGCCCCCAGGCGCGCGACGTTGGTTCTGTCCACACGAACCACGGCAGGGTCGGCGGGCGCGGGCGTCGGCGGCGCCAGCCGCGACAACCGCCGCAGCGCCTCCGGCCACCGCCACGGCCCCGGACGGCGGCCGCCGCTGCACAGCATCCTCCTCGTGTCTGTTTGCTTGGGCCAACAAACGGGCCGACCTTAAAGCCTACGATGCCTATCCAAAGCCCAAATTTAGCCCATGTAAATGAAGTTGGGATGAATAGTTTTTTTTTTAAAGAGAACAGAGTTTTGGCATGTTGGATATCTCTTATTATTGGGAGTTCGGGACTAGAATCATAGTTTTGGTTTATTGGAAACATCTTATTTTCATTAGTTTACATTGTATTTTGTATGTCGTCCTAGCCCACGCAATTGGAAACAGCCCAAACAACCAACGGGCCCAAACTGTCACGCACAAAAAAAGTTAAATTTATTTTTTTAAAAAAAAATCACGCACCCAAAACTCTGGCGATACTATATTATCAAAAAAAAAAACTCTGACAATACTGCACACACACTGAAATAATCCTCACATCGTCGTTTCCAGTATTGCGGATGCTCGCCATCAAATGTTGGAAAATCTAGTCTCGCACAGTCTCACTGAAATAATCCTCACACGCTGAACATGATTCGCCAGAGGATAATCCTCATACGCGAAATTTGCTATCTGAAAAGCCAGGTGGTGGTGGTGGAGTGAATTGTGAACTGAACTGTGGCGTAATCGGAATACCTTTGAAGCACAGACCCCGCCGAATCTGACTTACCGATGCGCCAGCGTAGCTCAAGGAGGCCGCGACCAACACTAGGTGTTTTTCGATCCCCTCGATCTGATTTCGCAGACCTGGAGTTGTTCCACCCAGCCCTCCACGAGCGTTGGAGGTTCTCGAGCACCAGTTTCTGCTCGACCCAATTTTCCGATCTTCTGAGTACTCCTTGAGGAACTCTACGAGTTCTCCTCCATTGAGTTGATTTCCTCCATTGAGTTGATTTGTTCTACGACTTCTCCTTTATTGAGTTCATTAGTTGTTGCTAGCTGGTAACAAAGCGAGGCTTCAGATAAGGATTTTCCTCTGCTGATCTTGACAAGGCAGCCCTCTTTTGTAGGATTTTCCTCCGCTGATCTTGGAGGTGCCAACCCTCTTCTGTGGGAAATTTCGTCGAACAGGTAACGGGTGGTGGTGGGAAGGAGGCTCTGAATACCCAAACAGGGATTGAGAAAAGGATAGCATAGAAGGAAAATAGGATATAGCCATATAAGAACTGGAAGATTTATGGGAGAGGAATCACAAGGGCAGATTGTTCCTCTGATTTTCATTAGGTTTAACTGGTAGTCTTCTTATGCCTACAGGTTCATGTCTCTCCTTTTAAACCCTCCCATTTCTCTGCCCTCGTGGGGCTCACTCGGCTCGGTACATTGCTGGCTTTTTTTTTCAAAGAACATTGCTGGCTTTTGGTACAGCTCACTCTCGCGTGGCGCAGCACGCACACACACACTACTTCGTTTTCCACCTACGAACGCAACTATCATGGCGCAGCACGCACACACACACTATATCATTTTCCACCTATGAACACAACTATCATGGCGTGTTTTGTTTGACAGAAGACAGCTTCCTCGCCAGCCACCTCTCCTTCTTCCTTGCTCTGCCCCTGGTTGCAGTGACATCTTTCCTGCTCATGCTCTCACGCGAGGTCGGTGGGGGTGATGGAGTGAAGGAAGTGGCAGCGGTTGCCGAAGGAGCAGACTTCGCCGGCGCGCACCATGCGGCAGACTTCGGTCCTGTAGCGCGGGTGGCGGATCACGGGGCGGAGCTCGCCCATGCCGTGCGCAAAGTTGCACTCGTCGCCGAACGGGCACGAACGATCCCGCTCCCACATTTTGCACAGCTCCGTCTTCACCATGCCCTGGCTGTGCATCTTGATTGCTGCGGCTGACCCGCTGTTGGGATCTGCTTTCTTGTCCCAATTCTCCTCCCCCACCCCCTTCACGCCGCCGTCCACCGTACTCACGCCGCCGTCCACCATACTCTGCTTGGATTGAAGCATTTGAGAACAACATACGAACAGGTAAGAGTCGTGCGCTACTGATTCATGAACATTTGACTGAATTAGGAGAAAAACGAATGGCCATTTCTCACCGAACCCAGCTTCGTTGGATGTTTGCCGTGTAGGTTGTAGTCATGGCCGGTCGGGTGCTCCATTGCCCGGCGGAGACCGCTGAACTCGTCGGAGAGCTCGCCGCCGAGCATCCTGATGCTGCAGGCGAGGTCGTCCCTTTCCCGGCGGAGCTCGTATTTCTCCCGCCGGAGCTCGTCCTTCTCCCGCCGGAGCGCGTCCTTCTCCCGCCGGACCTCGTCCTTCTCCTGCCGAAGCTCGTCCTTCTCCCGCCGCCGGTAGAGCTCGTCCATCTCCCGACGCCGGCGGAGCTCGTCGTAATCCTGGCGGAGCACGTGGTTCTCCCGGCAGCGGCAGAGCTCGCCGTTCCCCCGAGGTGGAAGGAGGTGGAGGAGGGGTCATCGTGGCTTGTCGGCAAATTGGGCGAGGAGGAGCTTTTGTTAAGCCCGGGTGCCGCGTGCAGGCCGTCAGAGCGCCGCGGCGAGGTGCCGGAGGGAGAGCTCGAAGCGGCGATGGCGGCGGCACTCTGCGGAGGTGGAGGTTGCGACCGTGCCATCGTCCGGTCGTCGACGACGGAGCCGGGGTCGGAGAGGACCCGCGGGAGAGCAGGGCGGCGCGCGGCGACGGCGTGGAGAGCGCGAGGAGCAGCCCTAGAAGAGATCCTCACCGTTCATGAGCTAAGATGGGGAGCGAGGAGGAGCGTCGGATCTCCGAAGCCGCTACCGAAGGGCTTGTTGGGCCCCAATGCCGCGTGCCGGCGGCTCGTCGTCTGTTTGTTGGGCCATCAAACGGCCCGACCTTAAAGCCTACGAGGCCTATCTAAAGCCCAAATATAGCCCATGTAAATGAAGTGGGCTAGCCTGACCATACTATTTGGCCCATGATACAAGCAAACAAAATTACCTTCGGTTCGGCTTAGGGTAAAAAAGAAAACCACTTGTAAATCACTTCCAGATTGGTAGGGAGCGCCGCCATGGCCTCGCCGGCGCATCAGGATCATGCGTGCAGCAGCACGCGCCCACGGCGGCGGCGGAGGGTCGTCGTCGCCGATGGCACCGCTAGGGACGAGTCCTTGTGGGCGTCTCTGCCCGAGGACTTGATCAGCCTGGTCGCGTGGCGGGTGCTGGCCGGCGACCTGCGTGACTACGTCCGCCTCCGCGCCGTGTGCCGCCGCTGGCGCTCCGGCACCCCCTCCCCGCGCGGCCGCGGCGTCGTCGACGCGCGCTTCCACCCGCGGCGGTGGATGATGCTTCCCGAGGGCCGTGGCCTACACCCGGGCCACGGCTAGCTCCGCGGGTACGTCCGCTTCTTCAACCTCTCGACGGGTGCCTTCGTCCGCGTCCGGCTCCCGATCTTCAGGGACCACTGCGTCCTCGACTCCATCGACGGCATCCTGCTGCTGCAGCGCGACCACGACACCGCCGTCCGCCTGCTCCACCCCTTCACCGGCGACATCTTGGACTTCCCGCCTCTTGAGACCCTCCTGGCACATGTGAACCCATGGTTTCCAGGAGAAAATAATTCGACGTATATCAGAAAAGTCCTTGCTGCCTCCATCAGCGTGGGTGCAGATGGACTCGTCAAAGTCATGATGTCGCTGCACCATATACAAAATGTATGCTTTGCTACCTCGGGGGATCAGCAATGGAGAGTCTCAAGCTGGTTGCAAGACGTCTGTTCAGTTCCATTGGGGTTCCAAGGAAAGCTCTACATGTTGCGTCGGCCTGAATCTAACGGCGCCCAACCAGAGGTCGTACAGGTTGACCCACCCCAGCAGGAAGATGTGGACTTCGGTTCACCATTGTTGCCGCCACCAAAATTTGTTGCTAAATGTCCACAAGGTGATTCCTATATATACTATCTCGTAGAATGCAACTCAGAGATTTTGGTGATATCCCCACAATATCTTGTCGAAGGTGGGCACAAATATTCAGTTTACAGACTGGCTGATGTTGTGCTTGAGAGGAATGTGCCGCTGACATGCATCAATGGCAGCACCCTCTTCCTTAATATAGCGAGGAGTCTGTGTGTCAGCTCAGAGGCATTTCCTACCATTGTAGCTGACACCATTGTCGCTCACAACACAACGGCAGAATATTCTGTTGGCCAATACCACCTCAAAAGTGGCACATCATCGGCAGCATCATTCGAGTGTACAGAAGGGTCAGCTACACCAAGTCCTTGTAGCATCTTCACTTGCTGCTTTCGTGAGCACTGGTTAGTGAACTCGTTCTGTATTCCCATTACTGTTCTTCTAATAGTTACTGTTCCTTTTGTTGGAATATTTATTGTTTCCAAGTAAGCTCATAGTCCCCCTCCCCCTTCCTCTCTGCTCTAGGAACAAAGGACAAATAATCAATCATGGTGAGTTCAAGCGGTGGAGGGTGAAGAGAAAGTGGCGAGATGGGGTAAGTCTTACCCACAGTGCAATAATTGTGTTGTTTAATTTATGCGTTTTCGGCTTGTCCAACGTTTACATTGCTACGGGATTTTTCCACAGTACGCTAAAGAACACGTCAATTTTGCTGAAAAACATAACAAATCTGATATTTGCTTTTGGATACTACAGAATCCTGTATTTTTATTGCTAGACTCAGTTTCCTGTCCTCAGATATATTTTTTCAAAGCATTTGCTTGAGGACACTAAATCATACTCCTATATAGTAATAGCAATTAGCAAACACACAAAAGTTATAGTGAGTAGCAATGATCACATTCTCTTTCTTTCTTTTTCTTTCAGCAAATATAGTGTTGAAGTCACATCATACTGTGCAGTCCTGTATCAGCAGGCGGGGCAGCTGTAGATTTGCATTTCAATTGAAAACCGTGATTCTCTCACCAACTTTTGCTACAGTAGAGTTTTGCTACAGGAAAATTTTCTCCAATCTTTACCAACTAAACAACTAAACCGTAATTCTCCTCACAAATTGTATCATGTGCATATGTAGGATCTCATATACTCTGTGCCTCAGCCTCATATATTGTTGATGTGTTTTCTACTGTATTGTATTTAATTAGATTGGTTCAGTTGGTAATTGGTATAGTCACTGACGCTTGTTTTTCTACTTGTTTCCTGCTAGTGCTAGCGCAAATGGCTCCTGTACAATCATTGGTAACATCTTTCTCAATCACTGTAATCCATAATAATAATCGTTCCTTTCGTGGAGCATTGTGCTGCTACATAGCCTCATTGTTTTCCTCCCCTTGCCTGTAGGAAGATAGACAGTTTCATTAGGTGGCTGAAGGCGGGATGGGTATGTCTTAACTCTGGTGCAATGATTCTGTTCTAGCATGTGGATGTCTACATGTAGTGATTATTCACTTAAAGGCTTAATTAATACAGCTACTTTATAATATTTTTGGGTGTTCAATTTCTTGTATTAAAGTGACAATGTTCAGAGTCCCTAACAAATTTCAGTAGGGGATCTTAATTATTATCTTATTTCCAAAGCATATATCATTTCTGGCTTTCCACATACAATAACAAATTGCAGTCAGACCAACCATATGAAATTTTTCCCACCCTTTTATGTAGTGAGATACCATATAAAAAATTGTGTAAGCTACTTGGACGGCATGGAGTTCTCACTACCATGGCCACAATGCTCCAAATGTATTTGGCCATTGTATAGTCAAAGAACAAGTCAAAGAACAGGTGATTAATATTTTTCTTGACAGAATTTACACCTCATGTCCCCTTGCCAATTCCTTTTGGCTAGATTGTCCTTAGTTATGATTGCCTCATTTTTCACCAACCACATGAAGATCTTGATTTTCAATGAAATCTTTGCTTTCCAGATTTTATTGTTTGAGCAAGATGTTTCGACATTACAGATGTGAGTATACATCTATTTAACCGAGAGCATCCCGTATTTCTCATGGTTCCACTTAGGGGCATCATTCTCAGATCCTAAAGGGAAAGAGAATAGGATGTCCCTTAGTCTTCTTAGCTGATTTTGGTCATCCTCATCTAACCACCTTCTAAAAGTTAAGTTCCAGTTTCTGACAGCGGCATCAGAAACTGTGATCTACTGGTCAAGACAAATGTCAAGAAGCCTAGGAAACTTAGTATCTTTTAGAGGGACAAACCAACACCAGCAATCCAACCAAAAGACATAGCAGTAATGGCATTATTCGAAACTACATCACAGTTTGATTAGCATTCTTCCGCCTGAGTATGACGAGTGTGTTCAGGAGTCGGCCTTTAGATACCTTGTGATGTTGCCACAATTATTACTTCATTAGGGCTAGTTTCACGTAGATGTAGGGAGGAAAAGCAAGAAAAGGGTGGTGGCGCCGAAGACGGGAGTAGATTTTTTTTTAAGAATCGGTAGAATCGGTACAATAGAAGACGCTCACGTATACGCATATACACTCAATCCTATCAATATATATAGGCATTCCCCTACCACTATCACCTCCAAGAGACTGAGCCACTCAGTCCTATGAATACATATACGCAACCCCTACCACTATTAGCACCTCGAGACTGAGCCGACTGATATTGAGACTGACGAAGTCACCATAGACGTTGCCTACCACTTAGCTGGTTAAATCCTAAAAATGTAAACACCTATGCCGAGTCGATGATTCGAACTCGGGTAGACAGGTTCCACCACGATGACCCAGCCAGCTGAGCTATGCTCATTTCACCGACGACGGGAGTGGATGCTACCTGCAAAAAAACAAAAAATCTTGCCTGGACTCAGGCCCACATAGTAATTTTTCATGTAAAGACCAAATACTGCTAAGTTGGCCTATACGCTGGTCTGGCTCGTTCATGATGTGGGTCCTCTCACCATTTACATGGGCCTCCTTCATACCGCCGCGTTTTAAGACTGTGGATCCAACAAGTACGGGCGTGGCATTATTGGTGGGCCCAAAAGGTCACCGGTCGTTGTCTAGCGAAAAAGGACCCGAGCTTCATACTAGCCCTCACCTTCTCGCCTATTTCTCATGTATCGCCATATTAGTCACTCTCAAGAAAAAGGACAGGAACAATCCTAGTCGAAAAAAAAAACACGCACGACAGTATAGTTTTGTAAACGTGCCAAACACACCCAGAAACTCCTCAGAATCCTGGGAAAATATCGTGCATTCATTAGAGCACGTGAAAAACAAAAACCAAAGAAAGAAAACCAACAAGATGGGCATGGTAAACCGCATAATTTCTCCCGTGATCTAGAAAAAAAAACTCAATTTTTGAATCGTAGATAATAAAAATGGGGAAAAGACGAGATAAATACACCACCCCGCTACCCTAGAGTGTATACACCCTACGCCCGTGAAGCCGTAGACGTCTCAGGCTCTCGCCGGCGCCTTTGCTCAGATTCCCTCCCCTCTTCGGCGCCACCACCCTTTTCTTGCCTTCCCTCCCTACAAAAGCCGCGAGAAGCGGCGGAGACGAGGAGGCGGAACCCACCTTTTGTGCCCGGGCCCCTCCCGTCCCGCGCATTCGCGTTCCCCGCCCGCTCGAGGAGGAGCCATGGGCGTGGAGGAGGCGAGGCGCGCCGCCGGCGGCGGCGGCAAGAAGCTCGCGCTGGCGAGCATCAGCTTTGCGGACGTCCGCGTGGGCGCCGCCGGGGGCGCCGGCCTCAAGGACAACCTGCTCGTCGTGGGGCTGCCAGTGCCCAAGGACGATGAGCTCGACGTCTTGGGGGACCTGGCTGTCAGGCTGCCGGATGTAGGCGCCGGCGTCAGGGTGAGTAATTGCAGATCTCAGTGCCCTGCTTTGATTCTTGTTGTGCTCTGGAATCTGGATGAATGAGTGCGAAATGGTAGCTTTAGTTGAGCACCATTAGATTTGAATGCTTGGGATTGGTTCGGGCACAACGACGGGACCTTGCCTTTCTATTGCAAGCACGGTGCCTGTTTCATTGTTTGCTCATATGAGAATAGGATTTGCGAGCAATTTGAAATCAGCTTTCTGGTAAAAGCTACATTTTTTTGAACTGATTATGGTTACTTGCTGTCGTATATCTGGGAATTATCCACCCAGCAAACAGCTCTTCATGCTTGAAGGTTCAAGGTGCGATTAGTTTTTATGCCTTTTTGTTTTTCTGTGCTTTTAGAGCTGTTTTGATGTACAAGTTTCAGACAGGTTGTTTGATATGTTCAATGGGCACGCTGTTGGTAGCTTGCCTTAATTTTTTTTATCCTAGTATCTCTTCTGATAATAAAGATGTCAAAGTAGCTTTCTTATCCATTTCAATAGTTGATTAGCTGGTGGTTAAGTGTTGGGAAGTTCCGTGCTTGCTCCTGATCTAGACAGATGTGCATGTCAAATTGCTGCTGGTGGCTCGCTTGTGGTGAAGTGTAATTGTTAATTCAGATTTTTAGTGCTTCTGGGAAATGGTGAAGTTAAAGCACTTCTGAAGTTCTAATTGTAGGATTAGGTTGATGTGGGCATTGGGTGGGCCCTGTTGCCATGTGCCAGTGTCCCAGGTCTGCTGAAAGTTTTTTTGTACTTATCTTAGGTAGATATTTCTTCAGAAGCAGACCTGTAGCTTATCAGTTGAAAGCAATAGGTGTACCTCAGCTTGTTCTGATAACTATTCCCATTTCCTAGTGAGCAGAATTTTGCCTTTTGTTTTGCATTCTTTTGTATCTATCATTTTATTTAGACATGAAATTTTGTGGAATGATAGTGAAGCTTCCAGCAGACGCTGTCATTTATATCGTTAGCTTATTTATAGTTTGACTAGAGGCAAGTAATGGGATATATGAATGAATTTGATTGCTTCCACACTTCTTCTTGGCATCTTTTGCGATATATGTTCCTTTCAAAAAAGACCTTTATTTTTGTCCTTTGCAACCCAATAATTTTCTAACTCTTTATGCATCTACTACCTGTAGAATATTTGTCTTCTAGTTTTCCTGTCCACTTCCAACTTTCAAGTTGGACCGAGCATTGTTAAACAACAACAGTCCAACCCTCCCAGCTGTTTGTGATGTTACTTCGTCGTAGGAACTTTCATCCCAACTGCTAGGAACGTGCAACCCACTGAGCTGCAGTGTAAAAATTCATAGCTTTGGTCAAGGTTCCAGACTGAGGATGTTTCCTAAAGAAAAGGAAATGCTGCAGTCTGGGTTAGGTTCTTGACCAAATGCATAACAGGTCAACAATAGCTTCAGACAACACTCATCCAGTTACCTGAACAAGTGCAACCAGTGATGATTTACTGAATGCAAACTATATTTACCACTAGTTTAGCTGCTATCTTTCAATAGGCATAAAGAAATAGCAATAATTGTAAATTAGGTTTCCGCAACACCTCCATTGCAATTTCACATTAGACACTTGTAAGAGCTTTAGGATTATTGCAAAGTGGAAGCTTCCTGAAAGATTTTCTTTGCTTAGGTCTTCTAATTCTAAAAAAGTGCTGATAAGAGTTATGGACCATATCTCAGACTTGTACCTAATGCAGAACTTTCTGAGGAATAGAGAAGTTGCAGAATTCGTCAGTGGAGCAATGGCTGGTGCAATGACTAAGGCTGTTCTAGCTCCTTTAGAAACTATCAGGTATTTATCTATAATTTGATCTATACATTTATCTATAATTAGGGCCGTGGGATTAGTTAATTTGGCTTTTAACCCACTAGGAATGCTGTTCATTTTGCTTGCTTCTCGTTGTCAGATTGATGCTCTTTCAGAGTATTACGCGTGTTTAAAAATTGTAATGGTATGCTTACTGTAGTATGGTAATTATGTAATTCTACTTGATCATTTCATAGTAACTTACTACACCAGAACCATTCACTTAAATGATGTACAATTAATTGGTTGTCAATTATCTTTTAATTTTACGTGCAAAAAAAATTGTCTGTTAATTTGTAGAAATATCCAGAGTTCTCCTTCTATCTTAAAACCAAGTATATACAAGTAACTGAGTAAGTTTAATTGTTTGATCATTTTCAGGACAAGAATGGTTGTTGGGGTAGGATCAAAACATATTTTTGGTAGTTTTGTGGAGATCATTGAACAGAATGGCTGGCAAGGGCTCTGGGCAGGCAATACTATAAATATGCTCCGGATTATCCCAACACAAGCAATTGAGCTCGGGACATTTGAGTATGTCAAAAGGACTATGGCATCTGCACAAGAGAAATGGAAAGAGGATGGGTGCCCAAACATAGAACTTGGCAATTTGAAAATAGAGCTGCCATTTCACTTATTATCACCAATTGCCATTGGAGGTGCAGCTGCTGGAATAGCTAGCACTTTGGTGTGTCATCCTCTTGAGGTTCTTAAGGTACTTCAGATCTGAGTCTGCATGTTGAATTTTTGTGGATGTTATTCATGAAATATATAATTTGTGGAAGAACTGTCTGATTTGTAGTTCTGCCGTATGTTCAGATCAGTCGCAAACAACTGCTCTGATCTAAATAATGATTTCTTGATCATTGTTGCTGACAAACTATTTGTAATTTTTACCAATTTTCTGCCACAGGATCGTATGACTGTCAATCGGGAGGCTTATCCTAGTATTGCTATTGCCATCAACAAGATTTACCGCACTAATGGCATCGGTGGTCTTTATGCTGGCCTCTTCCCAACAATAGTTGGTATGCTTCCTTATAGTACATGCTACTATTTCATGTACGAGACAATCAAGACTTCTTACTGCCGTGCACAGAAAAAGAAATCTTTGAGCCGTCCTGAGCTACTGGCTATTGGGGCTATTTCAGGTCAGGAGTCAGTTTACTTCGTTTCATTTTGGTGGCAAACATACCATATTCCATTTGCATTAAGGTTGACATTTGAGTAAATCGCTTTTTTAAAATTTTGGTGTTCAATTTTCCAGGCCTAACGGCAAGCACAATCAGCTTCCCTTTGGAAGTGGCAAGGAAGAGGCTTATGGTGGGATCCCTACAAGGGAAGTGCCCGCCCCACATGATTGCTGCATTAGCCGAGGTGGTCCAAGAAGAGGGCTTGAAGGGGCTTTTCCGAGGATGGGCAGCGAGCTCCCTGAAGGTCATGCCGACATCCGGTGTCACCTGGATGTTTTATGAGGCATGGAAGGATATCCTTCTGGCTCCGCAGCTCCATGCCTAGCAAGAGCACTGCTTTAGAATAAATTGTTCTGCTGTGTGGCCTTGTGGGATTTCCAATCTTTTTCTCTTTTCAAATCCCACATGTGCCAATTATGTAGGCAAAAAGGGCCATCTCGTCCGGTTTGGCCGATGATTAGAAGCATTAGTTGGTTGTTCTCTGGCTCTCTGCTAACCTGCTGGATTGTCATTGTCTAATTAGTAGCGACTGTTAACAGACAGGCTTTGATCTGGGTATGCTTTGGCCCCAACCATTGTTGTTGTGAAACTCTTCACTGATAAAATAAACAAGTTACCTCTTATGAGATGTGCCTTGCAAACACCGCATCAATGTTCCAGGCTTCATGATCAATGTTATACAACACTACCTCTGGTCCTCTGCTTGAAAAATATGCCTCACAGGCAATTCTGTTACAACCAAGCAAATACGAGTCATTTGATTAATAATTGAGAACTAATTTAACATGGTTGTGACACGGTTGTACAAATGAGTTGTAGAAATATAGAAAATATAAACTGAATTTGCTTAATGAGTTAAACAATTAAACTTTACATCAGAATATTTAGACTTCTTCAACTTACAACAGTACTAAGCATTTTTATTATCTTATCCATCTTATAGAAGGAGTCCAACCAAATTGTGGAGTGAACCAGAATGGCGGTTGATGCATTGTTTGTGTCCCAGCTCACAATTGGACAGTTGTAAACTGCATGCTGTCTTTCTCATAGAGTCATAGGTAATGGCAAAATGAGGTGCAACCTCCAAGGATATCCATTTGTCCGCAGCGGCAAAGCTCCAATGCTACTATGGCATTATACACAACCAAAGCCACCAATGGTGAGACACACACATCATCCACGCGTGTTTCCCTTCAAGGCCGCCCGCCGCCGGCCATGTGCCCGAACGCGTCAACCACGGCGACCGCCGATGCCGACGACACCGAGCTTGCACAGCTTCAGGCCTCACGAGCCGCCATAGCCTCCGTCCTCTCCGCGGCCGCCGACGCTGAGCTCGATATCGACGCCGTCGGCGACCACCTCGCCGAGCTCCTCTCCACCACTGCCTTGCCATCTTCCTCCTCCCACCTCCAGTCCCAGGCCGTGGCCGCACGTGCCCTGCACGCGCGCATCGACCGCGCCGTGGCCCCCGCCGAGCCCCTCCTCGCCGCGTTCCGCCGCGTGTCCGAGCTCGCCGACGAGGCCTCCGCGCCTCCGCCGGCGAACCCCGGCGACGCCGGGAGCGCCGTCGCGTTCGTCGACCGCGTCGACGAGCTCCGCGACGCCATCGAGGACGCCGTGGCGCGAGGGGACGAGGCCGTACGGAGGGTCGAGGAGGCCGTCGGGTTCCTCGGCCGGACCAAGGCCGCCGGGCGCGCACGCGTCCGACGCCTCACCGAGGCCGCGGCGGCGCTCCGCGCCGTGTACGAGACGGAGGCCGAGCAGATGCGCTTCGAGGGCCCACTTGATGATGCCCTCCTCGGCCTCCAAGAACTCTTTGAGGCGCTTCTCCTCAAGCTCAAGCACCCGGCACCGCCGGCGAACGACGACGACGACGTCGCCGGCGATGACGGAGACGCCGGTGGTTACGATCTCGGCACCGACGACGAGGTTCAGGCCGCCGCGAGAATGGCCAGAACGCTCGCCGGCAACGATTGCCTCGATATCTGCCTCGACATCTACGTCAAGGTATGTAACCTCAATTTCTCTAGCCTCGACACGACAGCCTTGTTCTTTCTTGCTGTTACAGTTGCGATGTGAGTAACGGAAATAACGGTGGGTAACGTCACTGGCTTTCTCAGACGAGGTACAGGAGGGCGGCGAAGGCGATGATGAGGCTGAACCCGGCGTACCTCAAGTGCTACACGCCGGAGGAGATCGACGAGATGGAGTGGGAGTCTCTGGAGTCGGCGATGGCGCTGTGGAGCCCGCACTTCCACGTGGCGATCGCCGACGTGCTCGCGGCGGAGCGCCGGCTCTGCGAGCGCGTGCTGGAGCCCCTTCCGCCGGCGGTCTGGCCGGAGTGCTTCGCCAAGATCGCCTCCCGCATCGCCGCGGCGTTCTTCCGCTTCGCCGACGGCGTGTCCATCGCGGCGCGCGAGCCGCAGCGGCTGTTCAAGCTGCTCGACATGCTCGACGCCGTGGTCCGTGAGCGTGAACGCCTCGACGCCCTCTTCTCCGGCGAGTCCGCCACGCTTCTCGCCATCCGCGACCGCACCCGCGAGGTCGAGCGCGCCCTCGCCCGCGCCGCCGCCGCCGTCTTCTTCGAGTTCGGCCTCCGCATCGAGACCCACCACCATGTCGTCGTTTCCGGCGCCGGAGACGCCGGGCACGTGCCCAAGATCGTGAGGTACGCCGTGAACTACCTCAAGTGCCTCGCCTCCGACGACTACCGCGCCCTCATGGACACCGCGCTGCGTGCCGAGCGCGACCGCGCCGGAGACGAGGAAGACGACGGCGGCGCGCCGCTCGCCGAGGCGGCGTCGAACGTGCTGGAGGCGCTGCACAGGCACATCGAGGCGGCGCGGCGAGCGTGCGCGGACACGGTGGCGGGGCACGTCCTCGCCATGAACGCCTACTGGTACATCTACATGCGGGCCCGTGGCTCCGAGCTCGCGAAGCTCGTCGGAGAAGACGCCATGCGGCGGCGGTACAAGGCGGCGGCGGAGGAGGCGGCGTGGGAGTACCAGGACGCGGCGTGGACGCCTCTCGTCCGTCTCGTCAGCGGCAGCAGCTCGGGGGCGGCCAAGACATGGCCGTCGCCGGACGAGGCGCGCGGGAAGGCGGCGGCGTTCGCCGGAATGCTCGAGGACCGTGTGCGGCGGCACGGCGGCGAGTACAAGATCCCCGACGGCGACCTCCGCGGGCAGATCAAGGTCGCCGCGGCCAAGGCGGTGCGCGGCGCGTACGCTGGGTTCTTGAAGGCGAACGAGAAGGCCTTGGCCGGAGGTGCACGGAGGGGAATGCTGCCGCTGGACGTCGTCGAGGGGATGGTCGGGAGGGTGTTCGACGAAATGGGTGATGGAGTTGCCGGCAGCGTTGACCGGACGAGGAGTAGCTTGAGCCGGCGGGAGTCGAGGGACAGTGGAAATCTGGAGGGGTTTGGTATCTGATGAGGCAATCATGGCGTCTTCTAGGCGCCAATGTTGTGCTGGAAGTTGGAAGCAACGAAGAAAGTTGTGTTAATTCCTCACGCCTTCAAAGAACGTGAGGTAATATGTCAAAATCTACTTTACCTCGCACTGGAAAACATTCCAAAAAAACAGCTCAATTCCAGTAGTATTAAGAAACAGAGGAGGTTTATCACAAAAACAAAAAGAAACAGAGGAGGTTTCCCCTAATGATTAGTATTAATAATTAAGAGTCAAAGAGTAAAGTCTAGCAGACTCATCAAAAAAAGAAAACGAAAAAAAGTTATATGAGATTATTTTGCCATAACTCAATATGAGGTAAGTACTTTTGTTTGGTTCCACGCAAGAGTAAACCAAATTTTATGAGAAAAGAAGCGTTACACCGACTTATTCATGGTGGTTGTCCTATGAAGATTTGTTCATTTCAGGTGGTCCAAATGGTTGGGAGGTTAGGTTGGACGTCGGGACCTTCTCCATGCCACTAATCCTGTGCCAAGGAAGGAGGAGGCCAAGATCGCCACATGGCTGCCCAAAAGTTAGGGATCTTCACCGAAATCCCTAATCTGGCGGCCATCCCATTCCACCCGACCAGTGGCGGATGCAAAATTTCAAAATTGGATATGCGGAGATTCTAAAGTACATATATGTATGGTAAAATATAAAGATTACACGAACATCCATCAACTAATTATCCATAAGAACACCTAGGCATCACATTTTGATTGAGGAGTGCAACAAAGAAGGTTAGGCGGTCATAATCATTTTCACAGCCCCATGGTCCTTGTAGCTTGAGGTCTCACAGCCACATGCTACTTGTAGTTTGTGGTCTCACAGCCACATGCTACTTAGTAGTTTGAGGCCTCGAAGCTTTAGGATTGTGAAGGACCGCTGAGGCAACTGCAGCTTGAGCAATGCCGAGCAGTTTGGGCCTCAGTGCCATTTCTGCGCTCATCTGAAGGCCAAGAGGCCAGAATTTTTTTAATTTTATTCATTTTTTTAATAATATTATAAAAAAAACCGGTCCAGACCAATATTTGCACCCAATAGCCGTTTTGGCCGCGCCAGCCCGACAGGCGCGGCCAAATACCCCTGCCGCGCCAATGCATGTGGCGCGGCAGGGCCGCCACGCTGGCCGCGGGCGCCAGCGAGGCGTCCAGTGGGCCAGCCTCTGTCGCGCCACCCCGCCTGGCGCGGCGAGCCCTGCCGCGCCACCCCGCCTGGCACGGCAAGGCCGTTTTGAACTGGGGCCGCGGGCTCCTCTTCTCTTTCTTCTTTCTCCCTTTCTTCTCCTGCACGCGCGAACAGACAGCAGCCTCCGTCGCCGGCCGCCGCCGTCGGCCATATTCCGGCCAAATCCGGCCGTTTTTGGCCGGGAAAAGCGGGGGAAATCGTTCCCCTCCCTCCCGTGAAGGTATTTCCACCTTTTTTCCCTTGTTCCACCATGGGATTTGGAAGATATGAGTAGGTTTAGGTGTTTTAGGGTTTGTGATATGTTTTGAAATTGTAGTGATTTATACGTTTGTTTCTTACAATGTGATGGTTAGGATGAACGTAGTACTGGATATGCCCTCGATTTGAACGTGTAGAATGAGTTGCATGCTTTTATTCTACGATGTTGTGAAGGGATTAGGTTTGTAGGGTATATTAGGATAAATGCATTTGTGGAAACTCATGTTGTTTGTCTAATTCTCGTTGAAATGGTTATTTTATAGATGATTTGTTTAGTCCGTTGGTTTTATGGTGGGATTGTGAAAGAGAATGGGGAGTTTAAGAATATGAAAGATGTCACGCGAATGTTTGAAGTTGCCCCGTGTTTGCATGAGATAGTTGAATGTGCTCGGAGTCATTTTAGTTGTGGGGTAGATGATGAGATCAGCTTGAAAGGCCGTGTTGATTGTGGTAGAGGAAGAGCGGCATACGCTCTAGTGGATTTGAAAAATGATGTGGAAGAGATCAATTTAAGAGATTAGTAGAGAAAGCTAGTGTGCCTTATTTGGACGTGGTTGTTACTAGCCGAAAAACTGCCGGTAGAGAAGGAGGTAGAGAGTTAGTGCCTCAGCTTGGGACACAGGAGTCAACAATCTCACAGCTAGGTATTGGTGTGATCCAACAAGAGCAAATGCAATCAAAGGGAACAGAGTGTGCTGATGATTCTGATAGCGAGACCTTTAGCTTTGATGAGATAGAACCAGGCACGGCACATGATTATTTCCCTAATGATGTATTTGAGATGGAGGAAGCTGAGCAGGATGATGATGATATTTCAGAAGGTTCTGATGGTGGGGATGACAATGATGGGTATGAATCCGAGGGAGAAGAGTTAGAAAGGGACAGTGCACCACCTCTAGGAGACAGTCATCATGTTGTACCACCTCCTGTACCAACCAACCTTTGCCCTCCGTATGATGATGACACATTCGTGCGGCATATGGCGGATGGTGCTCATAAGCGTGGCTCTGTGACGTACACTGCTCGTGAGATCGATCTGCTAAAGCAATGTCATGTGGAGATTCCACATGTTGCCAATGACAAGGACATAAGCCGTGTCGATAGGGCTATCAGTGAGACCACCTTGGTGCATACAGAAGACGAAGGTTTGCCATAATATGAGACCTCTGAGATTGAGGCAAAAAAGAAGTTTGATACCTTTGAGGACCTCATGTTTTTCTTGGCTGACCATGCGGTTAGATTTCATAGACCGTTCACCGTTGTTCACTCTGACAAGAACGAGAGGTATGAAGTCATGTGCAAGCAAGGGCGTATGTGGCGTGTTTGGTGTCGCAAGGTGCGTGGCACAGAGAAGTGGAAGATTACAAGAGTTAAGCAACCTCATGAGTGTCGTTCCTCTAAGCCTAAGCAAGTGCACCCGCAGTTGACAACATCATATCTGGGGCACCGAATTCTGGGCATTGTTTTGAAAAACAATGACGAATCGATTCTCTCTTTCATTGAGTCGATATTCGCCTTTAGTGGATACCGTGTGAACTACTCTAAGGCATGGCGTGCAAAACAAAATGCCATATCCCTGCTGTGGGGAGACTGGAAGGAGTCCTATGCACATGTTCCACGGCGCCTTTGCGCAATGTCTTACTACAATGAGGGCGTGAAATGGTTTATCCACACAGGTGACATAGTCCAGCTTGAGGATGGAGTGTACAAGCCCGTAATGCAGAGGGTTTGGTGGTGCTTTCCACAGTGTGCCGCTGCTTTTCAGCATTGTCATCCGGTTATACTCGTGGATGGCACGTTCTTGACGGGAAAGTACAAGGGTACACTTATGATGGCCATCAATCCATTGGAAAAACCAACAAGGCAGGGACTCATACGGATATCTCGCCCTCTCATATTTGAACCCTGCATATATAGGACGCTCGTCCTGCAGTCTTTGGGTGCCTAGATTGTTTGACCTCCGCTGGCACGCCGCAACAACAATTTGGAACGGGAAGGGCCGGCGGAACAGGCCATGTGCATCCTCCACAGATGGATACTGACCATACCCCCTCTAGCGTAGCATCCTCTAATGGACAACGGCAGGATTATCAAAGTCCATCACAAAACTGCAAATATATACAAAAATAAAGTGAATGAGGACCAAACTCTGAGCAAACCATAACAATAGGGACAACTCTTCCATTACATCATCTCTAAAAACAAAGCATATGAAATGGGACAACTCTTCCATTTCACCATAAAACCCTCCCCAAACTCTAACCAACGTGTTCATTTCACCATCTCTAAGCAAATCATAACAAATATAACAAGTATTTCATTTCACCATCTAACCCTAACCAATCAACCTCTAACAAAAAACTAACAAATGAGGTCCAACACACAAGATTCAAGAGGAGAGAAGCTTACCGGAGATGGGGGGGACTGATTTCCCCAAGTTTAATCCGCAAAAAATGGACCAAAATGGAGGGAGTGGAGCTCCAGGCGGCGGCTGCAGCGCGAGCAGCGTCGCTCTGGACGGAGGAGGAAGAAGGGAAGAAAGAGAAGAGGAGCCCGCGGCCCCAGTTCAAAACGGCCTTGCCACGCCAGGCGGGGTGGCGCGGCAAGGCTCGCCGCGCCAGACGGGGTGGCGCGGCAGCCCTGCCGCGCCACATGCATTGGCGCGGCAGGGGTATTTGGCCGCGCTGGTCGGACTGGCGCGGCCAAAACGGCTACCGGGTGCAAAATATTGGTCTGGACCGGTTTTTTTATAATATTATTAAAAAAAGAATAAAATTAAAAAAAAAATCAAGAGGCCACACATGCAGTACCAAATGCGGACACCAACAACACATTCCTCACAAAGTAACCCAAATCATCAACCCTGTAGGATCCGGTAAGATCAAATGAATAAGACCACAAACAATATGCATATATCATGTAAATATCAAATGACAAAAGAACGCAAGACAATGGCCTTTCCATGTAACATTAAAGCAAATTATGAGAAAAGATGATGAAAGAAAACAGTTTGACTAGAGCACTGATGTTCCAAAATAGCATGCTTTATTTTCGGCACTGACTCATTTGCATATATCTAGCTGGTTCAAAAGGCAAAATAACACCCTCTCCTATTCATAAACAGAACAGAACAGAACAGTTCAACAATTTAGCTAGTAGTATGCAACAATACTTTTTCACTTATAAGAAAACTGATGTTCAATGACTCTTTGCCTGCAACATTAAAGCAAAAGTTTTTTCTTTGGGGGGGGGGGGGGGGGGGCAAAGAAACAATATGTCGGGAGCACTGATGTTAAAAAGAACTCACTGCCTAGTTCAAAAGGCAAAATAACAACCCTCTTCTCTTCGTTAATGCAAAGCAGAACAGGACCAATTAACACTTTAACTAGTAATGATAGAAGTATTTCATTTACAGAGCACCATACAGGGTATTTCCCAGGGAAATGTTTCAAAATTCATATTGGGTGCAATCAACATTGCACAAAAGATCTTTGTTTCGTTCACCTTGTATCATGTTAAATTCAATCAGGCTAGTTAGTACCAGTAATCTAGCCGTTACTATTTACCAAGATGTCAATGATCCAATCTACACAGGATTTTCCACTACGGCAAGCATAAACCGTACAACCAACAAAACAAAAGGCAACTTTTATGACTCAGGGTGTGTTTAGATTGTAGGAAAAAACACTGTAGCATAAGAAAAACACTGTAGCATTTGTTGGGAAACGTGTTTTGTGAGGAAGGAATAGTGAAAAGTTGGAATGAATAGTGAAAAGTTGGAATGAATAGTGAATAGTTGGAAATCTGAACATGGCCTCAGGCTCAGTGTGAGTTTAATAAATAAAGAAGATATATGAAGCAGCATGCCATGTCCATACAGGAAAGCAACATGATTGAACATAAAAGAATCATTTATCCAATGTTAACAAGACAATTTACTAGTACGTACCCTGGCACCTTACTAGGTCCCAACCATGCAAACATGGCAAGCCAATATGCAGGTTTAGCTTCCTGAGAATGTTCTAGCTTGTCGGATGCACCAGATGAACAAGTTCGCTTCACACCAACAGAATCCACAAACGCTGACTTCTTTTGATTGATGACACTTGACGGCAACCCAGCTGTTGAACGGCCTGTTTTAGCAGCAGCACTGGAGCGCAGGAATGTGCTGAGGCACCTTGCAGACTGCGTTAGGCAGGATCAGGAGTCAGAACCCACACTTGCGACAGATGTTTCGTTCACAAGATAAAGGTTAATACAGAACTGGTTCATGTGTCAAAGTAACAACCTCAAACCTCATATGCATATACAGGAATTAAGAAAATGAAGCAGTGAGCACTGATATTGTTCAAACGACGCAAACATTGTCCAGTTTGATATTGCAAGCTTAAAATGAATTTAAAACTTTTAAACCTGACTTTGTGACAAAATTAACCATAAGGTTGCAACCAAAATGAACGTCTTAGATTTCAGGAATGTACATCAACAAGGAAGAATGATAAAGAAGAAAAGGTGGCGGGATGGATGGGTCATTGGTGTTAGAGTATAGATGGTAGGTTAGGATAGAATCCCGGACTGCCATATGTATCCACGGAGGTGCCTTGTCCTCCAAGACTCTGTACTCCTATATATTCGTCCCTAGAGGCTCAACGCAATACATCGACCCCATTATACGTATCCTACACAATCTTACATGATATCAGAGCCAGAGGTCGCAAGTTCGAATTCTAGCGGGTGCGATTAAATAAAATAATTGCAGCCCACTCCAATATCCACGTATGCGGCCTAGGGGAGCCTGTACGTGAGGGGGAGTGTTGGAGTATAAGTTAATTGCCTACCTTTTCCTATCAGCTCAAGCTTTTAGGTTATACGCATCCTACGTAATCTTACATGGTATCAGACGCCTAGGTTTAGATCCTAACCCTAGCCGCCGCCTCTTCCGCTGCACCCACGCCGCCCCGGGGAGATCGATCCCGATCTCCGCCAGGCGCAGCACCCTCGTAGGATTTGTGCGTGGATCAGGGATCCTCTGATCTGCTGCGCCGTGGCGTCAAGCAGCAGGTCGTCTCCATGCCGCGGGTGCGCTCGATTGGCTGTCAGGCTGCTGCGTGCGGTGCTTTAAGTCGAGAGCTTCACGCCGTGGTGGAGAATTTTGGGCCGACACCTCCTGTGCTCCTTCTGTTCCCCATGCTCTCTCTATTGCTGAGCGTGATTGCCACGGTACAAGAAAGTGACTTTGGGGTACAGCTAAGGGCATCCGAAGGTGTACACCAAGATCTGTTGCTGCTATTTTTTTTTCCAATCTAAGATCGGTTTGCGTCGCCCTGCCGTTCGTCGTCGCTTCATCGTCGACAACCCCGAAGGACGAGGTTGTTGCTGCGCCCTCCAGGCAGCAGCGACGACGCTCGTGATCGAGTCTCTACCGCTGGTGTCGCCGCCTTTCGCGGCGGCGGTGCCTGCACCACCTCGCCGCCCCTCGGCGCCCCGGAAGACCACCCGACGCCACGGGCTGACCGTTTGGTGCCTCCGATGGACCCCTCAGCGCTCTTCACACTGTCGGTCGGTGACTCAGTACCGTCTCCACCGTCTCCAGGCGCCTCCGATCGGCCACTCGGTGCTCTCTAGCGTCGCCGGTTGGCGACTCAGCGGCCTCTTCTCCGAGTGCTTCACGCCGCCAACTTACAGACACCGCCGCCGGTGTGCCGAAGCACGACAGTAAGCCGCGCTCTTAAGCTGCGCCATCATCATCGCCATCCAGCCGCATCGTCCTGCTGACCCTGCTGCCAGAAGCTGTTGCATACCCGCAGCACCTCGGCTTTACGGTCAACCACTCGGCGTCTCCGGTCGACCACACGGCGCCACCCGGGCGGCCATGCTGGGTCAGGATCGTCTGACCTTTCTCCACGGCTACGATCACGTCCACCTCGACTACTTCGGCTACTTCGGCACTAAGGGGCTATCATCTGCATGAGCTACTCCAGTCGAAGCCTTCGCACCGGCGTTCTGACTACGGGAGGATCTCTCTTCATTGTCCAGTCTATCCGTTCATGTTGCTACCGCTACGACTGCGGGGGGATGTTAGAGTATAGATGGTAGGTTAGGATAGAGTCTCGGACCGCCATATGTATCCACGGAGGTGCCTTGCCCTCCAAGACTCTGTACTCCTATATATTCGCCCCTAGAGGCTCAATGCAATAAATCGACCACATTATACGCATCCTACACAATCTTACATGGTATCAGACGTCTAGGTTTAGATCCTAACCCTAGCCACCGCCGCTTCCGCTGCACCCGCGCCGCCCCCGGGGAGATCGATCCCGATCTCCGCCGGGGGCAGCGCCCACGTAGGATGCGCAACCGATCCCTCTGATCCGCTGCGCTGGTCGTGGTCAACCAGCAGCAGAAGGGCTTACCTCTCCCGTGGCTGCGCCGCTCGTCCGCGCAGCCATGGGGCTGCCGCCGGGCGTGCCGCTGCCTCGGCTCCGATCTGGATCCGTCACCGCATCGCTGCATGAGCGCGGAGACGACGTCGCTGCCGACCGCAGCACACACCCTCCATCACCGGTTCTCTCTTCCACGTCATCGGGTCTACTGCCTTCTCCCCAACGTTGCCTCTGTTGCTGCCTTGTGCGCGCAGCCGTGGCTGTGGGGAGGGGACAGTCAGCCTGCTGCATATATGGAGAAGACACCGCTCGAGATACACCCATGCTATGCCTGTCTCTCCCTCTGTCTTTTGCCGTGAGGATAAGGTCAAGGGGAGGGGGCGGCACTAGGGGCACTCGAGATTGTACCCAAGGTTTGCCACCTGCTGTTGTATATTTTTTTTCCGATCTAAGATCGGTTTGCGTCGCCCTGCCGTTCGTCGTCGTCGTTCATCGCTGTTCATCGTCGACACCCCCCGAAGGACGAGTTGTTGCTGCTTTCTCCAGGCTGCAGCGACGACGCTCGTGATCAAGCCTCTACCGCCGGTGTCGCCGCCTGTCATGGCGGCAGCGCCCGCACCACCTCGCCGCCGCTCGACGCCCCCAGACGACCACCTGGCGCCCAAGGCTGACCACTTGGTGCCTCCGATCGACCCCTCGGCGCTCCCCACGCCGTCGGTCGGCGACTCAGCATCGTCTCCACCGTCTCTAGGCGCCTCCGATCGGCCACTCGGCGCTCTCTAGCACCGCCGGTTGGCGACTCCGCGCCTCTGCTCCGAGTGCTTCATGCTGCAAACTCACAGACACCGCAGCCGATGTGCCGATGCACGACAGTAAGCCGCGCTCTTAAGTTGCGCCATCGTCATCGCCATCCAGCCGCATCGTCCTGCTGAACCTGCCGCCAGAAGCTGCTGCGTACCCGTAGCACCTCGGCTCTACGGTCAACCACTCGGCGTCTCTGGTCGCCCACACGGCGCCACCCAGGCGGCCACGCTGGGGTACGGATCGCCCGACCCCTACTCCATGGCTTCGATCACGTCCACCTCGACTACTTCGGCTACTTCGGCACTAAGGGGCTATCATCTGCATGAGCTACTCCAGTTGAAGCATTCGCCCCGACGTTCCGACTGCGGGGGGGATCTCTCTCCATTGTCCAATCTGTCCATTCGTGTTGCTACCGCTACAACTGCGGGGGATGTTAGAGTATAGATGGTAGGTTAGGATAGAATCCCGGACTGCCATATGTATCCACGGAGGTGTCTTGCCCTCCAAGACTCTGTACTCCTATATATTCGCCCCTAGAGGCTCAATGCAATACATCAACCCCATTATACGTATCCTACACAATCTTACAATTGGGAACCACCATGACAGGATGAACTGCGGCACCAGGGAAGACATCACGAAGTGTTCTGGTGCCAGTTTCCTGGGTAACAAAAATGAGAACAACTTAGTCGTCTCCTCCAGAAACAATTTCAGGAAAAAAATCATATATCAATTTAAAAACAGGACAAATACTAGCTCCGAATTCGCAGAGATTTCATAAATTAGAGCAATTTCAAGACAGGAAATAATCTTAGATCCCAATTCGTCGAATTGAACTATGAGGTGAACCCCTAAAGAATCCCTAGGGCTACCAGAATTTGTACGTACGGAAGCACAGGAGGTGACCGAAGGGTTGGCCCTAGTAGAAGCAGACGCGTGAGCGCTGAGGCGGCTTATAGATCTTGACATCCCGGAGGCAAACTTCTGGAAGACGAAGCGGCCGGCCATAGGGTATCTATCAAAATAGGAAAAAGGATAACCCCCTAATAGGTTGGACTACATCCCCAACCTATAAAACGGTCTACATCACCTCCTGAACTTCTCAAAACCGATCAAATTACCCCCTAAATCAGTTTCAAAAGATCATAGTAAATCATAGAAAAATCATAAAATAGAAAATCCAGTTGTGTTGGACTCCAAATGAGTAGATATACACACTGAACATATTAATGTTTTAATATATTTTTTTTTACTATGCTTTAGATCTACGCTTTCCTCTATAGTAGAAAAAATATATTAAAACATACCATATTATATGTTCAATGTGTATATCTACTCATTTGGGGTCTAGCACAACTGGATTTTCTATTTTATGATTTTTTTATGATTTACTATGATTTTTCAAAACTACTTTAGAGGATAATTTGATCGCTTTTGAGAAGTTCAGGTAGTGTTTTTAAATAACTCGATTAATCACGATTAATCAATGATTAATCAACATATCATTTTCTCGACATCGATCAGGTTAATCGATTTGATTTTCCTGGCTAGTCGCGCGATCATGAAACTAATCGGTGATTAATCACGACTAGTCGAGGTATTCTAGTCGAACGACTAGCCTTGGACCTTTCACATGTGGTTGAGTTTGAGCACTTGTGCCAGCCTAGGATTCAAGAAGAAGGAGGGGAATTCTAGTTGGATCCAGTTTTGTATGGCTGAACAATCTACAATCAACAATGATCTATTCATGTCTTTCGTTTATGCTACAATGCACTTTGATATTTGAGATTGGAATTGAAGAACTTATTTTTATTGCACTTTATGTGTTCATTCAAAACAAAGAAACCATAAAGGAAACTATATGTTAGCCTTAAACCAAGTATACGCTCAACGCAATCTTTGTGTCATTCTCTTCTAGTGGTGGCCGACTAGGCTATAAAATTGCTATAGATCGACCAGACGACTAGGTTGACTAGCTCGGACTAATCACGATTAATCGATACCTAGTCGTGATTAATCACGTAGTCGGTACCCCAACGACTAGGAGCGACTTAACGATTTGAAAACATTGGAGATGTTTGGTTCGCCGTTCTGTAACGTAATCGGATTACGGCCGGTAAGCAATTTCATTAAACGTGTTTGGCTTGATGTGTCCCGTAATCAGATACCTTGTAATCAGATACCAGGCTATTCATATCTGATTCCACCCATCTTCTGCTGTAATCAGATAACAGCACGCTTCCTGCTATTTGATTCCTTTACATTTCAAAACCAAACAAAGAGCGTGACCAGTGATCCCAGATCTGATTGCAGTGTAGCCTGATTTCATTTTCATTTGTGTTATCAGTGGTTGAACCAAACACCTCCTGAGTTCAGGGGGTGATGTAGACCGTTTCATAGGTTCGGGGCTTATGTAGTCTAACCTCTATAGGTTGAGGGGTTATCTAGACCTTTTCCTATCAAAATATATGGGTGCAAAAGATGCAACGTGTAGTTATCTCTCAGAAAAAAACTTGCAACACGCTAGGTCTCTAAAAAACACAAATGCAACACGTAAGATTCGTGGAACAAAACGAACCACCGAGATCAATCCGAGCCACATTACCGTCTCGAGAGGCCGCTCCTAGGTCTTGCCTATATGTATTATATAGATTTTTTTTGAGATACATATGTATTATATAGATGGCCAGATGGGCCGCCTGGCGCTCCTATAAGCTTTCTATAGTGCTGGACCGGCCCCATAGGCCAGGCCCAAGCCCGACACTAGCGTCAACAGTTGAAGTTTTAATCAATCTGTTTATCCTTTCAAACTGCTAAAATTGACAGGCAGGATTTTTGAAACTTCAACGTCACTAACATTTAAATAATTTAATTACTGTAATTTAATTTGGTCTGTTGACTGTTCTTACCAGACTTACTACGAAGGTCAAGAATGGAACAGACAAAAGATGCTATAGCGACCTTATTATCTTTTTCTCAATTTCAAGCGTACTAACGCTACGGCAACCTATCGACTTGAATAGTATTTAAACTTTCGTGTCACCTGAAATTGAGAAAATCGTAAGGTTAATGGTAATATTCATAAACTAACCCCTGATCGTGAAGCTAATCAAAATTCAGTGTTTATTTGTACTCAGACACAATGAACCAACTAACCAGAGGAACTTACTAAAATTGGATAGACAAAATACATCAGATTTACGTTGCTGAATGCTGCTTTGCACGCTGCGCCTATCTTTCTGGTGACTTCTTCCGTAGGGAGAAAAGCAGGCTTATTGGTTTACGTCGCTGAATGCTGCTTTGCCACGTCGTCAGTCATCCAGTCAACAGTGACCAATTCAACTGTTTTGCCAAAAAAACCAGACTACCAGTCTATCACCGCACCATGCACAAGCACGCACGTAACTCTCTGCAGGCAAATTCCTATCGCACAACTTGACATATATGGTAGCCCCAACATTGAGTTTCACGTACTCACCTGGCTTGTGCGTTATAGCCAGTTAGCCTGTTGTATATTTTGATCATGGCGCATGCGGCAAACATGGTGAGCCACTTAGCGAGGAGCAGCTTGGTTCCTCTTCGTCCTTGTCGTTGGCTTGCCCCGTAGAATTACGGGTGGGCGTTCGGTTTGTTCGGGTGGTCGGTTCTTTCAGATTTTTAAAATTTCGGTTTCTGGAAATTAAGAACCGAAGTTGCACCTGGAAATAGGAAAACTGAGATTTCGGGTAACGGAACCGAGGAAGAAGACGACTAACGATCTGCAGCATCTGCCCATGTGCAAGCCATCCCCCGTACCCAATAGACCCAACAGCAGACCCTTCACACAAGTTAAACAAAGACCCAACACACGCCAGCCTCACGCTACTTGCAGCTTAGTCTTGCACCTTTAGGATTTTGAAGAACCACTGAGGCATTTGCAGCTTGAGCAATGATTGTTGCCAATTCTACGCTGATCTGAAGGCCAAGGAATCAAACAAGCACTACATGCACACAGCATCGCCGCATTCACCACAAGACGAGCCAAATAACCAACCCTGTAACAGTAAGATGAAATGGATAAGCTTACAACATTCAATTTGAATATTCTTTCACTGCTTGATGCTGTAAAATACCATACAACATGATCCATAAACAAGAATGCAATACAATGACTCTTTGCCTGCAACATTAAAGCAAAAATGGGGGGAAAAGAAGGATAAAATAAACAGTTTATCTAGAGCCCTAATGTTCAAAAGGAGCATGCATTATTTTCAGTGAACACTGATGTTCAAAAGGAACATGCCTTATTTTCAGTGAATCTAACATACCCATTTGCATATATCAGGATTTGAGTAAACTGCTTGGATCAAAAGGCAAAATAGGAACCCTCTTCTTCATTAATGCAAGGCAGAACAGAGCAGTTTAACACTTCAACTAGTAATATGAACCAACTATTTTATTTACACAGCACCATACAAGATATTTCCCAGGGTTCCAAAATGTTCTTATTTGGTGCAATCAACATTGCACAAAAAAGCTTTGTTTCATTCCCTTTTATCATGTTAAATTCGATCAAGCTGGTACACTACCCATTACTAAAATGTCAATGATTCAATGATCCAATATACAGAGTATATAGGAAAAAACAAAACAACTTTAATAAATATATACAGAAAAAAGTAAACAACTTTGACAACTCAATATGTTCTATGTGAGTTCAATAAAGGACATGAGAAGCAGAAAGCAATATCAATACAGAAAAGCAAGCATGATTAAACATAATAGAATCAGTTATACAACACTAATAAAGTAATTTACTAGTACGTACCCTGCTACCTCATTAGTTCCCAAAGAATGTTTGAGCTTGTTGGATGCACCAGATGAACAAGTTGGCTTCACATCTCCAACAGATCCACAAATCCGGACTTCTTTGGATTGATAATATGACCTGCTTTAGCGGTAGCATTGGAAGCATTGGAGTATGGGAATGTGCTTAGGTACCTTGCAGCCTGCGTTAGGCAGGACCAGGAGTAAGAATGCACACTTGTGAAAGATGTACCATTCATATGATAAGGTGAATACAGCATTGCTACCCTCCTACATGTCAAACTAACAGCCAGAAACCTCATAATATGGAGCGAGCACTGGCATTCTTCGCAACAATGCAAATATTGTCTAGTTTGGCTTGCAAGCTCAAAATAAGTCAAAAACAGATTAAAACTGCCTTTGTGATTAAATATAAACCATAAAGGTTGCAACACTAAATGACAATAGGAATGTTCAAGGGAAATGAACACACCAATAAGAAAATTCTCTGGCAGTCGTCTGTGAAATCCCTCAATATGTTAAATGAAACACTACAGTAAGGAATGATGGACTGAAGAAGTAAACTACTTACATAGGCATTAATGTTAGGAAATGCCATGCCAGGATGAACTGCACTTCCATGGAATACCTCGCTGAGGTTTCTCATGCCAGCTTCCTGGGCAACAGAAAATTATCAATTTCAGGGCAGAACAGATTCCAAGCTCCTAATTGCCAGAAAGTTTGTAAATAGGTCCAAATTCGTTGGATTGAACTATGATGAGCTGAGCCTCTCCAAAATTTATAGGCCAACCGGAATTGGTACGTACCGGAGCACGGGAGATGACAGGAGCGTTGGTCCTAGCAGAAGGAGACGCATGAGCGCTTAGGCGGGTAGTAGATCTCGACATCCCTGAGGCGAACTTCTGGAAGACGAAGCGGCCAGACATCTCGGCTTTCGATCTTGATGTACCTGCGAAGCAAGGTGATGTATCAAGGTTCCTGGGAACAAAAAGGCGCCCTAAAGCCGATGGATTTATATAGATCAGATGAAGATGACACCGTGGGACATACGAACACCCAGAGGCCAGGAAGGGACTACTTAACGAGGGCGTTCTCTAGTAGGCCTCGTTTATTTGGCAAGAGGCCAGGAAGGGCGTGCCCGGCCAGTCGGCCACCCACGATGGGTCTCAAAAGTTGTAAACAAGCAATAGATATTCTGCTGCTGCTAGGTTGAAAGGATCGAGATGCCGTCTAGAGGGGGGTTGAATAGGCGTTACCAACAAATTCTTCGAATTCTTCCCTCTCTTGCTTTGCTGCCAGGCACAGGCGGTTAGACCGTCTGTCATAGAAAGGAACCAAAATCCACCTCGAGCTGCAAAACAACTTCTAGCACAATACAACTTGGGGAGTGGCTTCTATATATGATAAATGGAGTCCCTGCACACAATATAACCACACCCAAGTAGATCGAACCGGAAGCACAACATTTTCCTAGAAATGAACAAGTGAGGCAATGCAAATGTAAAGGAGAGACACAATATTTGTTTTACCGAAGTTCAGATCCACCACGTGTCTAGCACGAAGGATCCTACTCTCCGTTGAGGAACTCTTTGGGCGGAGTCCTTTTCAACTCCTCCTACTCAAATTGGGTCTCTTTCAACCACTCCTCACTTCCACTAGCTTGCTTCTTCCCTTGCGGAGGCGAAGCGCAACCTTCACAGACTTCCCGCTACTCACCACACCTTGGGAGCTAGCCGGCGACGCCTAGCCGTCTAGGAGGATGAACCTCCAAGAGTAACAAATGCACCAATGTCTTTGTTGACGCGAATCACAAGTGCTCAAGCTATGAAATGCTCTTCTCAGCTCTCTATTGCTCACTGAACTCACAAAGCTCACACAAAGCTTACTCTCTCAACCCAACTCAAAGATATGGCTTGAATCTCACAAATCTCACAAAGAGAGGTTGGGGAGAGCTTGGCTGCCTTCTCTGGTGTTCTTGGGCGTGTAGGATGTCAAGGGAACCAGCAACCACTCAAAGAGGTGCCAAGGGGTATAAATAAACAGCCATTTCTCAACTAGCCATTGGACAGGCGGTTAGACCGTCTGTCACAGGCGGTTAGACCGCCTGTGTTTGAAAAACTAGCCGTTGCCCTACAGGAGGTCTGACCGCCTGTACCAGTTAGCATCCAAAACTCATAAAATGATTGTTAGTTCATCCCAAAGGTTGAACCAACCATAGTTAGCAGAGCTAGGATGTTTAGTACTCTCATTAAGTCACTCAAAGGTTATTCTCTCATAGGTTTCCTAAGAGCACTTTTGAATATTCGTCAATAAGCAAATGTTGCATCCCTCTTGATAATAGGGCATACCTATACTCAAGTTAACGAATAAATACATGAAATCCACTTGAGTTTGTTGATCTTCATCAATACCATACTTTGATCATTATTCACTTTGAGGGCTTCCGACATTGCTAGCATACTTGAGCAAATCCAATCTTGAGCTAGTGACTTGAGATATTCCATTTTGCATGATTAACAATCCTTTAATCACAAGTCACTCCACTTTACCAATCATAACATATTTTGCTATTCAAAATGATACTCATTCGACCGCTGATCCCTCGGTGATCATCCATTGGCTTGACTCTTCACCTTAGCTAGGTTCTTCGCGGCCAAGTCGTCACTTGCCCTTCACCCTTGCCTCGTCCATCGATTCAAAGCGCTAGATAATCCCTTCACTATTCGGCCAACTAAGCTTCACATGAATGGCAATATACTATATGCATATGAGAATCGTCTTCATACACTTGTTCTTGATTGATAGAGAGTAAACCATATATTGCAAGCTTCCAATAATAAGACCATCAAATAGAATATAACCTCATGTCCTTGTATATTGAATGCATGAAGCCTTGCAATGTTTATTTGGCAATAAACTCATTCTTTGATAGATGATCCCTTCACTAGTCAATCAAGCCTCTCAATTGTTCTAGAGACTTGCCGAGATATATCTTTATCATGAAATCCATCTCTATGTGTAATTTAATCCTTGCTTGACATTGTGTTCATAATATCATCACGAGATCATATAATTGCTTGCTTTCCAACATTGTGAGCCATTTAACTTGTATTCAACATATGAGACAATATTTGCAATATAGATGTGACAAACTCAACCTACTCACAAACTTAGATAAACACATTAGACATTTAATCGTATTGTCATCAATTCACCAAAATACACTTAGGGGCCTAGATGCACTTTCATAGGTACTCTATCTGTTCCAAAATATAGATTGTTTGACTTTTTTAGTCCCAACTTTGACCGTTTGTCTTATTTAAAAAAAATTTATAAAACATCATATTTTTTTTGTTATGACTAGCTTTAGTAATAAATGAATTTCAACAATAACCTAAATTTGACTACATTTGCACATTTTTTTTAATAAGGTGAGCGGTCAAATTTGGAGCTGGAAAAATCAAACAACCTGCATTTTAAAATGGAGGAGTAGTAAGCATTGTGGAAGCAGAAAATAATAAATACCAGCAATACCACAATAGCGCTACTACCTGGTAACAAGAGTTAAAAAAATCAAAGGCTCCCTCTCTCTTCTACTTCTCCCCTCTCTCTATGTTGCTGTGGGGCCTATCTTATTGCCTGTTTTTTTATAAGTAACCATTGTGAGGTTGAGAATAAGAAAAATACCTATTTTTATTTGGTTCTACCTTACTTACCAGTTGGTAAAGATACATTGCTCATGCCCTTCAAGATCTGGCTTTGCACCCTCCCATCAAAGTGGTATTCCAAAAATCAGTTAATTCCAAGACTCTTGTAGCACTAATTCCCTAACTTAGACTATTGTAGCACTAATGAACTTTGATGAATAATGAATTGGCGGTAGACTATTGTAGCACTAATGAACTTGTACACAATCTCTTTGAAGGCTTCAGGAACACAGCTTTCTTTGTTGGCTCACAAGTCACAACACAGCATTGGCGCGCTATGCATTTTTCATGAAGTGCCGGTCTGCGGATGCGTTTCCTATTCATCTTTCATAAAATCAAAGTCCCTAACTTTGACGGTAGACTATTGCAGCAATTCAAAAGAAAACTTTCCATGAAAAAAGCAGTTAATTCCAGCAGATTTAAGGGGGAAAAAAAACAGAATAATCTACCGTCCTGTGTAGGGATAAATAGATTGTGTACAATTTGTTCACCAATGCACATACAAAATGGATGGCGCCTGCCGCCTGGTATTTATTCATGCACCCAGCAGGAAACGCGGGTCGAACTGAACTTTGAGTAGAGATCGTCTCACAAACTCGCAACAAGGCAAATATAAGCACGGGCGAACGGTTGTTAATCCCAGAACAGCGATGCAAGCAAGCAGATACATTACCCGGCACAGTTGATATGTATCGCATACAAACCATAACGCTAAACTCCTTATGCACACAACACAGCTAACCGACCACTATTATTCTGTAAATAGGCACACCCTAACATAGGTACACTGATGCACACCACTAAGCTGCTGTTCTAGAACCTCAAAAGGCTACCCTGAAGAAAGTCCCACCTATACAATCTTCGACGACAGTTTTGTTAGCCCGTCTGAAGGTACCAGAGTTCGACTTGTTTTGCTTTCATCCTCCACTGACGGATAGCAAGGATTTGTGGATTCATTTCAAGAATCTGACTCGGCTGGCCCTGGAAAATTACAGAATCGAACATATTATAATAATCCATCCAGAACAATCATAAAGAAGCTTGGTGTCAGTAGTAATGGAAGATGAAACCTACCTTCACCACAGAGCTGCTCAACTCGGCTTACTATATGCTTGCCATAGGTGTACTTCCTCAGTGCTTGCAGGTGACCCTTTACTCGGCTGAGGAGGAGTTCCCGCTGACTATCATTGCATGTTTCGAGTATCTTCTGGACCACATAATTAGCAAACTGGTCCTTCATCATTGCCTAATTGAAAATAATAAATGATTAGCAAATATAATCTAGCGTCCGGTCAAGGGAGACAGTTACAGAAGAAAAGAGGCTCCAGCTCATTTGTGAGTGGCCATGAGATTCACAGCTCCAAGAAGCTGGATGCACAAAACTGAAAGGCAAAAAGCCAAAAACTCATGGCATTATCTGGTTTGGATGCTACCACATATATGTTTCTTCCTACCTCAGGTAAGTTCATTGTAGCATCAGTTTCGTAACCTCTCTGGGTCTAGAAAGAAGGAAATGAATGAGAGAAAAATCACAGAATTGCAGCCATCATACATACCAGCAAATTGTCATTGCCCTCTGTCTGCTCCACAATCTGCCTGATCAGAAGATCCCGCTCTGCAATATCACCATGCTGAAAACACTTCTCTATCACATTTGATGCAAATTTATTTTGGCTCATGGTAACAACTTGTCCAGCCAATTTAGTAATAATTTGGCTCCTCTCATGAGCTTTTCCTCTTTCTAGAACATGCTGCAAAAGAACAAAAGAGAACAATAAGCAGCCAAGCAAGACAGAAACGTATCAAATATCGGTAGCGTCATAGAAGAAAAGGTGCCAGAATTACCCGCTATGTCATATTACAAACAGATTTTTTTTTACCTGTGTAACATAGTTGCCATACTGATCTTGAGCAAGGATGCACGCTGACTGCAAAATCTCATCTATTATGCACTGGCCTTGTGAATTACCACCACAATGCTCCAAAACTCTCTGCCCAGTACGACAAACATTAAAGAGAGCACCAGAATCTATCACCACATTTAAATATAATATTACTGTAAATTCACCTGAATTACACGGCAGCCATATGGGTGCATTGAAAGGTTAGCAACTTGTCCCTGAAAAGCAGATACTATGAAACCAATATGTTCTGTGGGGACACATTCAATGCACTTCTGTATGACATGATTTCCATTTTGATCACGAACACAACGCATAACATGTCCATCAAGCTCACGAACAAGATCTATTTTCTGATCAAGTTCCATAACTTCAAGAGCCTACATGTTTCCATAGAGAAGTTAGTGGAAGTAACAATCAATAATGACAGCTGTTAGTTGCCTACACTAAGCTACGTGATAGCAAAAATGCTCACTCCACCACTTCAAATATATTAAGACACCACATGTTTCAAACGCTCCCTCCAATGATGCTGTTATGCTCACATAAACCTTAGTTGAAATTTTTACATGAACTTTTACAAGAAACTTCTTGTATGAACTACAGTAACTAGCAGTCTAGCACTGCATTCAAGATCACACAAATTCACCAAGACTGAATCCATCTACCACTGGCAGATGTAATTAATATTACCCGGCACATGTAATTAATATCACCCAGGATGTCACATTACCCAACAGCTAATGTGTAAAGCCAGGCATATTTTCAAGTGGTTTAACACTATAACAAGATCGGTAAAGAAATGTTATATATAAAGAGAACTGAGAAATAGGTTTGGATAAACATAGTCCGTGTTTCTATGATTATTACAAAATAGTCACATTTCATTTAAAATATATATATTAAACAAAGATTAAAGACTACCTTCTGAATTACTCTGCAGCCATACATCTGAAGACTCAAAGGCAGAACATGACCAACAAGCTTAGTGGCAAGCTCCCTCCTTTGCTCACGAGTTCCATGTTCAAAGAACTGCAGTGACTATATGTCATTTCTTCTAATAAAACTCATGTTTACTGGGTACAGGGCATGACTATGTGATATGAAGTGACTAGACATGGCATGCACTAGGAGATGCACCCTTACAGCAGAATACCTTTTGGATCACGTAGTTCCCAAAAACGTCAGTCATCAATGATGCAGCTTGAGGGAGAACCTCTGAAAACACAGATGCCTTCTCTTCGGCAGTGCAGTTTTCCAACTTCTGCTGGATGAATCGGCTACCATGCTGGTCAGCGCTGAGATAAAGAAACATCCATAATTAGCATACAGAATTAGAATGAATGACAGGACATGGACTGGATCAATAATCAACATAGTGACTAACCTGTATTCCACTATACGACCTGTTATATCAGATAGCTCGACCCTACGAGTTCTGTTGGATTTTATCTCTTCTAGGAAAGAGCAGCCCTTTGGTTCATCAAACTTCTGTCTTTCTCGCTGCCCTTGAATCCCAGAACTAGCAGTAGTATTCCTTGAGGGAGACTGGAATCCAACAGGATCGTTTCTCCTACTAGGAGGCAATGCTCCAGGCAATGTTTGTCCCTGAAACACCGGACTTGCAGGGTAACTCATCGGTACTCCAATGTAAGGTGAGATGCCTTGATAATTTGGAACAGACCCTCCTCTTCTGGCTGTAGGAGAATTAGGAAAACCAGCCCTTGGAAGTTGAAGCCTCTGATCAGATGGGTATGCAGTATGATGTATCATCTTTTGTGGGTCAAAGCTTTCAGCTGGATTCCCGACTACAGTAAATCTTGGGCCCATTGTATTAAATTGATTTCCACCAGTATATTGAAGTAAAGAGGGGTGCTGAAAGAAATGAATGAAGTTTGGATCGGGAATGGGTGGCTGCATACCAACCCCAAGTTGCCCATACATTTTATATGACTGCATAAAATCTGTTGCCCCAGTAGGATTCCCTGTTGAAGGAAAACCAGATGGCCTGCCACTAAAGCCTGGAGTCATAGGACTGTCAAGAGGTGTACCAATAGAACCTTGAGGAGCATAACCAGCCATAAAAGGTGGCAAAACTGAACCACTTACAGGGTACCCAGCAGTTCCGATTGGGCTTGGAAATGCATTAGCAGGGTGCAAATTCTGATAATACGGGCTTCCAAAAGAATTTGGTGTGAAGAAAGGTGTGGTCATACCAAGCTGCGGTAAAATTTGCTGCATGTCACCAGCAGGTAACTTAAGCTGAGTAGACAAGTTATCAGCAATAGGAACATGCGAAAGATGTGGTCCTTGCAGAGTCATTTGAGTAGGATCACCTTGGGCTGGGAGCAAGGAGCCATACTGCTGCAAGACATTATCCTGCCACTTCTGCTTAACAGATGAGGATGTATGGCCATCCAAACTTAGCTTCAAATTCTTCATATTGGAGTCCACATTATCAAGCTCAGTAACAGCTGCACCACAGCCAAGCACAACATTTCCAAGTTTGGGCTCTGTTCCCAGCTTTTCTTGCTGAGAACTTTGCATACCAGTTTTGCTGCCAGAATATGATGAACTGGAAAGGGGTGACGACGAAAGGTCATTGAGTGGGCTTTTTGGTGTCCAAGAGTTCAAATCTGATTGCTTAACAGCATCAGCTGGCAAACTCCTTGACAAATTTATATCAGACCGTACAGCCATAGCATCACCAGTGTTGCTTGGATTAGAAGATGAACTATCAGGCAAAGAAGCAACACTTTGATGAAAGTTCTCCTGAAGAAAATATAAACAGACATTTGTGACAGTCAACAGAAAATCAAAGCGTTAATTCAAACTTCATTGTAATGCAAAAGGCAAAAGAATTCAGTAAAAATTGGGAATGAACATTCAAATACACCAAGACTTAATACCATAAAGCATAATTACTGTTTCAAAATAGGTTTACCAATTAATAACTCTTATCTAGAACATAAAACAAGCCATTTTTTTCCGCATTTGTGTTAACTTCATACGATTCTCAAGTGACCTAGATAGACTCAAGTGCTGACATCTTGTCTTGTCACATGGTAAGATATTGAGCAATCCTATCAAAAGGAACCTTGCATTTATATTTATACCTGTTCAAAAGAACCTTACTCTCCAGGTTATTTCCCCCATTGAGCCGTAACTAAAATATCAACTGAAAGGAGGCTGAAATATTGAACTGTGACATAAGAGCAACAATGTTTTTCTCTACCTTTTTAACGCAACAAATTCAGTGGCCTCATAACACAAAATCTTACACAAGTATGATGAAGAGTTAATATCCTATTTCCAGTCAAGTAAAAACCCGCAGCACCCCTGCCCATTTATATAGAATATTACAATCGAAACCGATCCTTTCCATGTCACTACACCAACTAGGATTTCAGAAACATAATTAACATTTTTTTTCTTTGGTAGATATAGCTACAGATCAAATTTGTGCAAAAGCCTAAAGCAAAAAAAAAAATGGTGCACATAGATAAAGGTAGAATTAATGCATCAGCCCTGACAGAGAAAAAGGAGTATTTCATCTATGCCAAGCACTTACCAGCATAAACTCCTGGCTCTCAAAGTTGGATGCACTTGAGATAATCTGGGCATCGTCCACTGAACTTGAATCCAATCTTGGCGATTTCTCATCCTCCGGTTCTTCTTTGTGAGTTGATAGAGTAGATCGAGGAACATATATGGAGCCTTTACTGCTGTTATCTTGAGAGACTACCCGCCATTCTTTAGCTTTGCCAACACGATTCATTAATCGGCGGCTCTCCCTCGAAATAACTGGTGGAGGGAGCCTTGGGTTCAGATTCACTTTGGAGCCATAATACTCAAAATATGCTGGATCAGCACACAGTTGCTCCTCGGACTTGGAACTGCCAGTCACATTATCCAAGTTTGCCAAACTGGCTTCAAAGCTCCCACTCTGCTGGCCAATGAGATGACCAAGAGCAGCAAGAGATCCTTCCATGCTAGGCGGTGCGCTTCCACTGCGATTTGGAACAGATTCTCTCCACCCCCCGTAAACCCCAGTGCCATTATCCACAAATCCCAAATCTTCCCCCGAAAGGCCACCCACTGAAGAGTCAAATGCACCAAAGCCCCTACTCCAGTCCCTAGCCCCTGTCCCGCCAATTAATCGGACAGCACTCTCGGTGGCCATTAGACTGCAGAGAAAGAAATTGGTCAGTTGGATAAAGAGACAAGCTAACAGAAAAATGTGCAAGGAGCACATCCTCTATTACTTTCTCAACCAAAGTATTGAAGCCCACATGTTTGGTAATGCAATAAGAAACAAGAATGGGCGTATCAAGAAAATGCATTCTAAATTTTATTTAGGGGCCCATATTGGATAAAGAGACAAGCTAACAGAAAAAATGTACAAGGGTAACTAAATATGCTGCTTTAACCAGATAATACCATACTTGCAGAATTTTGATAGCTCAGGGCCTCAATTTAAACACAGAAACATAGCAGTGAATCTCAATTGAATGACAAATCATAAATAGAAAAGAGAATACAAAATTGCCAAAAATAAGCCAGTCATTTGATCACACACATCTAGCACCCCATCTGCAGTTGCATCACCAATGCCTCAGATAAGGCACCAAAAGATAATGCCTTTTGGATGTAATCATACACATATCCGTCAAATTGGTGATTGCACATAAACCTAGGCCACTGACTGCCTCAGCAATCCTCTCCCAGTCAATCTAGTGGGGAAAACTAAATTTTCCATATGAGAGTAGATGATGTAGCCACTGGATTAAAACCCCGAGAGAGCATCCTCTTTTTTTTTTTTACAAAACAAGCCCACAAAGCAATCCAAAACAAGTTGAACCACCAGAAACAGAAGAGAGATTAAATTCAGGAATGCCCACAAATCCATGTTGATAGCTGGAACACATTCCTGGAATTCCAGTATTCCAACCCCAGTCCCAGAATCGCAATGACATACAATTCCCCCTCGCTGAAAGGCGACTAGCCAACACTAAAAACACAAGTTTCAACCACAGCCCAAAATTATCCCCAAAAATCCATCACGCGCAAGAGTGCTCAGCATCACACCGCCACACTGTCAGAGGAGGTAACGAAATATGGAGGGGGCATAGCACGACCTTATGTCCTCCGAGCCAGCCAGCCGGCAACCGGAAACCCTAGGCGACCAAACAACATCACCACCACCAGCGGTGCTCCACCTGACGCTCGCCATGAATAGCTTTCCGCTTTCTCCAGAGGCACCAACCACCTTGGCCTTATCAGCCCCTTCGAGAACACTCCCAGGCAGGAGCCCTCCTTTCCTCCTCCCCATCTCCATCTCCATCTCCACGTCTAACTCTGCAACTTGACCCCTTCGCTTTTGTGACTCGGCAGAGAAGACAGTGGATGGCAGGAGGGGTTGGATGGGTGCAGCCATACTGATTGGTCGCTTCTAAAACACGCGAACCGCCAGAGACTACACAGCTAGGCAGGGTGCGGATGCGGTGGCATGCCTTGGGAGGCGATGTGCAGCGAGGGCTGTATGGATGGGGCCACAACTCACAAGGTATTTGCGTAGAGAGAACTAGGACAGAAGGATTATGTGGTTCCAGCTGTACACATACACAGAGATCGAGGTTGCGGTTTATTGGTTTAAGCTTTTCATTGGAAAATAAAGGAGTCGTGTTTTTTTAAGGAAGGAATGGACCTTTGAGATGGCAAATGTCTAGCTAAACCTAATGCATAGAGTATGGTACCAGGAGGTGAAGTAAATTGATTTCATTTTTGCCCTTTCATCTGGACATGCTTGTTTACTATGGTGGATAATACTCTTTACGAGGCAAAATGAGTGTTCTTCTAATTATTAATTTCTGCAAGTACTAACAAATTGGATATTTACTGATGATCAATTTACCAAAATCTGAAAGTAAAACGCCCTTTATGCTATCTCAACCACTTATTGAAGCCTAAATGTTTTGTAGGGCAAACAGTAACAAAGGTTTGACAAGCAAGTGCATTACAGATTTCATTTCTAGCAGCTTACGTCGAATAAAGAAATAAGCACACAGATAACATACACAAAGGATAGTGCTAATTGGACATAGTAAGTAATACCATAATAACCAAACTTTGACGGCTCTCAGTCTCAGTACAAATGAAAGAAACACAGCAGTATAATCTCAATTGATGCAATGACAAATGGACAAGTTGCAAAAGTGAGCCAGCCAATTTGGTCAGAGAGTTTGCTAACATTTAGTGCCCAGCTGCAGTTACATTTCAAATAAGGCACCAAAACACAAGGTCTTTGGGGTGTAATCATGTTCATGCAGATATCCATCGAATTGCACGCCAACCACATCCCCTGCCTACCTCCAGCAATTCGACACCTACCATTCCCCAACATAATTTAGTGGGAAAAAACATTTATTTCATACGAGATGAAAAGGAGCTAGCCGCTGGACTAAAATTCGCCCCAAGCCAAAGCACACTTTTTTCAACACAAACAAGCCCACAATGCACTTGAAAACACAGATGGGACACCGGAAGAGTGACCATTTTCAGGAAGCCCAAAAACATTCCCGCGATTCCATCAAAGGAAGCAGAGCCCCTTGCCCCCTTCACCCCCCGAACCCCCAGAATCACACAAACGCACGCATTCCAGTCGCACCAAGGCGCCTTGCCAACACTCGAGCAGTGGCAGCCAAGCTCCAGCCACAGCCCCACAAAAAAAATCCCCAAAATTCCAGCAAACACAAGCGCGCTAGCATCCGCCGCCACACCAGTCAACAGGGGAGATGACGAGACACGGGGAGGGAAAAAGGCGCGACCTTGACGCCTCCGAGGCGGCCGGACGGCGGGGCCCGAAACCCTAGTCGGCCGAGCAGCTCCACCACCAGCGCCGCCGCCGCCGCAAACACCAGCAGCAGCCCTCCCTCCTGCCGAAGCTCGCCTCGCGACAGGCCTTGCCTCCCCTTTCTCCGGAGCCACCAACTACCCCCAGCGGCCTTATCCACGCCTCCCGAGAAGACACTCTCTCTCTCTCTCTCTCTCTCTCTCTCTCCGCGAGGAGCTTTCCTTTCCTCCTCCACCTCCTCCTTCCGCTTTTCCCTTTTATTCTTTTGCGACTCGGTGGAGACGACGATGGACGAGGAGAGAGCAGAGAGGGGGTGTCTCGTTGAATGAAGGAATGGGTGCGTGCGGGCTGCCGTACCGATCGATCGGTCGCTTCTAAAACCCTCGAACCGCCTGCTGGGCCGGGCGCGACCGCGGCGGCGTGCTTTGGAGTTCGTGCCGGGGCGAGATGTGCGGCGGCGATGGGACGGACAGGGTCACGAGGCGTCGTTTGCGTACGGGGACCTAGGACGGCAGGGATTCTGCAGTGGCGTCGCTACGCGTACACGGAGATTTCTGGGGACGCGGTTTGAGCTTTTCTCCGGCTTTATAGATGGGATCTGTTTCAAAAAGGAAATGATGCCCGTTTAAGAATGTTTTCCAGCAAATGTCCCCACAATATATGGTGGCAGGGAGAGGGCAGGTGTATTCCTAAAGATAATTGATATAATTCATATGTGTAATGTTAATATTTTTCTTACTTACACTTTTTTTAGTGTGTGGATAACATTATTTGTTCTGAGGTAAAATAAGTGTTCTCTTCATGTCACCATAGATGGTTTAGATGGCTAGTACTCCATTCTTATCTAGGAATTAATTATATTTTTTATGTTTATTTTGTTAAATAATATTCCTTCTAGTTCTAAAATAAAGTGTTGGAGCTCTTGAAGCGAAGTGAAAAAACACTTGTAATTTGAGGCTAGAAGGTTCTATTGGACAAATATAGCAGAAGATTAGTCATAGGGCTTTGAAGCTAACGTGCATACTACCAAGGCAACATATCGGACGTTAAAAAATGGAAACATACTGGCTATACCGTGCACCTCGTTGCTCTCTTTTTCCTTGTGTGACTACATGAGTCACCCTGTTGCTTGCTCGCTTCATTGGCATATTGACCCACTGTCTTGCTCGCATCATTGGCATACAGGTCTGCTTCCTTGATAATCTGACATTATTGCTTGCACAAAGGCATCATATAGGGCAAAGAAATGCACTCAGCTCAAGTATAAGGTGACAGGCACCGTAAAGCCCAATGAGCAGCGTGTCATCGTTATGGATGACAAGCAAACAAGAGGGACATTAGGAATCAAGCCCAAACCACATAGATTTGGATGTCATGCACTAACCATCTAAACAACAATGGCAGTCTTGATGCATTTAAGACGGACAAAATAGGTAAGGTACACACTAGTTAATCACTTCTTTGTATGTAAAATCATGTCCAAATGACTTCCTCTTAGAAAACGGAAGGGGCGGGGAAGGGGACGGTACGCATTTCATTTGAATATATAGGACAAACAACAATGTTTTCAAATTAGGTACCTTTTCCCTTTTTAGATTTTTTAAATACTTCACATTGTTCCTATATTGTCTCCTTTGTGTTTGGAGTAGGCAATTGTTGAGAAAGTTATTGTAGTTAATTGAGTTACATAGAGGGTTTGGAAGGTCAGTAATCTTTGATGACTGAAAGCGTGTCGCGCTCCTGAACAGGAAGCCGTCCACGTAATAAAAAAAAATATAGACCATTGGATCGAGCGTGGACGGACCAGATCGTCCATCGAGGGTCGGTAATTTTGCAAAAACACCCTCAAACTTCTTGCAAATCAACCCCGTCGTCCAGACCCTCTCTCAGGATTTTTTTTCTATAAAACCCTCCGAAGTTCGTCGAAATACGAACCACCGTCCATCGACCACTCTCAAGCAATCTTTCAGAAAAACCCTACATTTCTCTAAAATCAAACCCGTCATCTAGAGATCTCTCTTAGGATCTTTTAAATAAAACCCCTCGGACTTTGACGAAATACAACATGTCGTCCATCACCTCTCTCAGGCATCCTTTCAAAAAAAAACCTCTGCCTTTCATGAAATTAGAACGCCCTCCTACCACTTCATAAAATACAAAAGAAAATGCAGGAACATGTGGATCAACTTCTGTTGGCTTTGTTAGCACATGAGGTATCAATAGATCTTGGTAATATCTGTTTAAAGTAGCTTAAACTAGGACTTTTCTGCTCTCATAAATGCTTGACATCCACAAATAGTTGTTACACTATTTATTCATTAATAAAAAGTTCCTATTGCATATTAATGTTGACGAAAGCAAAGAAAATACTTGACAACACCAATAAACAATAAAAAACCAAACGAAACATAAAATATCAATATGAAATTCATATTACATAAATATTATACGCTTTATTAACTAAAAATATATATTCCAAACTAAATAGATGGAGGGCTATTTATGTACGGCTATGCCGTGCAATGTTCTAGTACATTCTTATTTCTCGATAATGCTAGGCTAAAAAACTAGCATTGTAGTGGTGTATTGCGTGTCTCCTCGTAGCAAATTCCCTTATTTTAAGCCTTGTTGACTTGTTCTAGCACTACTGCCTGCTGGTAGACGCTACGGTCTTGGAGGAAACGTCAAGGGAACGTACTCCAGCATTGCATAGAAAGACCTTTGGGCTTTTGACCTGATCCAGCGCCAGGCTTATGCCACATCTCGCTTCTGCTTTTTGTCAAGAATCAGTGTACTGGATATCAAAAAAAAAAAGAATCAGTGTACTTCTTCACAGTATTTCTGATAGCGCATCATGGTGAACGTGCGCACATGCCTTTTCCTCGTACAATCGAACAAAATTTACTAACAATCCTGCGAGTTATTCCTCTTTCACGTGACAAGCGGCGCGTAACCAGACGCCGAGGCATTGCTCCGGCCACGGCGGCGAGACCAGGCACACGGCCGCCATGCCGGCCGGCGCAGAGCACGCGCGCCGCCGTGGGCCCGTGGCGGAGCAGAACACGCAGGCTGCAGGCAGACGACGCAGGAACCAAGCCCAGGAAGACAGCGTGGGACGGAAAGACCCACTGCAGGCTTGATTTAGGCCCAATATGGCTTGGCTCAAAAAAAAAAATTCCCTCGGGACTCTTGAGTCTCGACCCGTTTTGGTTTCCAGCCTGCCGAATCAATTATAGTTAGGATTCGATCTCTTCATGTTCTTCTTCCTCGGCACGATCGCAGGTCAAAGCCACCGAGGGTTTCCGACGTCCAAGATGGCCAGCCACTTCTTGTTCCGGAAGCTCTGCTCCGGCATGTCGAGATCGGGAGGCCTTCTCGGCGTTCACGCACCGGCCGCTGCCATCGCCGACGCTCCGGCAGCCACCGCCCCAGCAGCTTTGAACCAGTAACTAAGTAAATAAATATGCAAAATTAACGCCAGCTGTCGCTTTATTTAACTTTTTAATCTTTTCCCCCTACTATAATCTGCAGGTATGGCAAAAAACTGAATAGGGATGCGACCACTATCTTCTGGCTGTCTGCTTTTATTATTGTTTATTGGAGCGGAATGTTCCACAGGTCTTCAGGTGATAACAGAAGCAATAGACATCGGCAACGCCATTGGTGGCCGGACGTGGTCACTGTGGCATAGATATTCCACAGAAGAATACAGAACAAAGGTACATCGAGGAAGGAGCATCTAGAACGGAATGAAAGATGGATCAACGATGAAAATTGTACTCGCTTGGAAAATCAAAGCGAGTGGTATGGATTTTCCGGACTTATATTTCATTTCATTGCCTGGCATTCCAAAACTGGAGATGTTCTTTACTTTTACAGGAAGAAGATCAAGGAGAACTTGTGATGTCAAAACATGGAGTGCGTGCGTACGTGTCTATATATCTACGTCGGTCCGGCTTGCTCAAGCTCAACATGGTGCAGGAGTGACACCGTCCAACGCCCCGAGATGCCAGGAGAAGACGTGGCAGCGTGGCCAGTGGCCGCCATGGTCACCGCCGTCCGCACTGCTCGACGCCGGCGAGTAGTCATACACACGGTCCAGGTGGATGATCACATCGTACGCAAGCATCCGCGGCGGGCCAGCAGCAGCCGGTGAGCATCCAATCAACCGGCGGTCAGAGTGGACAAGAGATGGCCAGGCCGACGACCCCCGGGGCTCCTGGATCAGTAGTGTCCCGGCCTTGGCAATGGCGTCAGGGTCACGGGTCCACACCCAGGCGCACACGCACTCTACCTCCTTCTCCGCGAGCCTGCCATGGTCGAGACCTTCCACGAGCGCAAAGCCGCCGCCGCCGCCGGCGGCGGCGGCGGCGAAGAGCCCGGCCACCGTCTCAATCCGCCGCGCGTGCGCTGGAACGCCCTCCACGCACACCCGCGCCTTGTACAGCAGCAGCGACTCGCCGGCGACCGTGCGCTGCTCCGGCGTCGTCTTCGCCGTGTCCGGCGAGGGCGGGCTGGCGCCGACCCAGACAGGACGCCTGTGCGGGGCTCCAGGGACGTCGTGCTCGTGGTAGAGCAGAGGGCAGCCGCGAGCGACGTGGCCCGAGCCCCGAGGAATAACAGACGAGGCAACGTGTTCTGGCTCTGCACGCTGACACGACATGGCCGGGTTCGAGGCAGTTGTAGCATCGGCCTGTTAGCAAATAAGCCACGCCATGGATGGTTGTGTGTCTCGCGTGTGTGCGTGAGTCCGTGTGTGTTGTGTTCGTGTCACGTTCGTGCGCGTGGATGCCGGCAGGGAGGCTGCGGCGAGGTCGAACGCAGGTGCGACGCGAACCGGGTCCGAGTCAGCGGCAGCGAGGATTGGCTCCGCCGTTGGTGTGTCGTGTTGGTCGAGTCTTGGAGTTGTTAGGAATAGTTGTTGTAGGCGCCGATCCGTGAGGAGAAGGCCACCAAGTCCGGAGTGAGCGAGCGGCTCCCTGGGCATGGCTGAGCGGGTCTTGCGGGAGTGGAGGACGTGGAGGAGAGCTCCTGAAGAGTCCCCGGCCTACAAAAGCTCGTGTACTGCATGTGCTCCTTTTAGCCGTTCCATGTTATCGTGAATACAAGGCCAAGATACAGGCAAGTTCGTCGCCGCGGCGTTCGTCGCCGGAAATGCACTGTTCATCTTCTTCCTAGCGTCATGTCGCTGAGAGAGAGAGCATGCGAGAGGTCTTGGTGTCGTGGGCGGTTCCAACATTTGGTATCAGAGCTTGGTCGTCTTGGGCGTCTCGCTAGAGGTGCGCCGGCGGGGGTGGCGCTCCGGGCCGTGCGTCGGCTCGTGGAGGTGCGCTGCGCTGCGGCTACCTTGGTGTGGTGGAGGTTCGGCTCCATGTCCAGGCGAGAAGCGGGTCAACGGCGTGTGTCGCTGGGGACAACGGCGTGAGCAGCGGCGCGAGATGACGCTGCTGGGAAGGGCCGCGGCGTGGCACGGCGGTCAGCGGCGTGCGCGGCCGGCGAGGAGCGCGCAGCCAGCGGCGTGACGGCGACGTGTTGGTGATACGGCGAGGTTGCCGGGCCGTGTGTCGGCCTGTGCATGGTCGCCAGTGGCGGTGCTGCGGCGAGGTTGCCGGGCCGTTCGTCGGTCTGTGCATGGTCGCCGGCGGAAGGAAAAAGCTTGGCGTTCGTAGCTGAGGAAGAAGATGATGGTCGTGGCGCACGTGCAGAGGCGATGCGCGCACTGCGTGGTTCGCGTCGAGCGTGGACGCTGTAGCGGCGGCCGGGGCGGCGACGACGATGCGAGGTGCGGCGTTAGCTCCGGCAACGGCAAGAGGCATGGCAGTCGCGGAAAGAGGAGGAGTGCTCCTGGCGAAGGTCGACGACGAGCCGGCGTTGCTGTGCGGGTTCACCATGTCCAGGTTAGGGGGAGTCGTGGCTTAGGGGGAGATTGTTAGCAAATAAGCCACGCCATGGATGGTTGTGTGTCTCGCGTGTGTGCGTGAGTCCGTGTGTGTTGTGTTCGTGTCACGTTCGTGCGCGTGGATGCCGGCAGGGAGGCTGCGGCGAGGTCGAACGCAGGTGCGACGCGAACCGGGTCCGAGTCAGCGGCAGCGAGGATTGGCTCCGCCGTTGGTGTGTCGTGTTGATCGAGTCTTGGAGTTGTTAGGAATAGTTGTTGTAGGCGCCGATCCGTGAGGAGAAGGCCACCAAGTCCGGAGCGAGCGAGCGGCTCCCTGGGCATGGCTGAGCGGGTCTTGCGGGAGTGGAGGACGTGGAGGAGAGCTCCTGAAGAGTCCCCGGCCTACAAAAGCTCGTGTACTGCATGTGCTCCTTTTAGCCGTTCCATGTTATCGTGAATACAAGGCCAAGATACAGGCGAGTTCGTCGCCGCGGCGTTCGTCGCCGGAAATGCACTGTTCATCTTCTTCCTAGCGTCATGTCGCTGAGAGAGAGAGCATGCGAGAGGTCTTGGTGTCGTGGGCGGTTCCAACACGGCCCACCGTTACGTGTTTAAACAGCTGGAGGAAGCAGCCGGGCGTGGCGGCCCACATGGTCGCCGACACCAGCACCTTGCCGTCGTACTCCTTGAGCACGAGCACCACGCGGTCGTCAATGGCGTCCGCCATGAACAGCACCTCGTGACCCTGCTGCTTCAGTCGCTCTACTGCAGCTGCTTCAAACGAGGAGCTCTCGGCTGCGGCTGTAACGAGGGTGTAGTAGATTACCTTGTGGCCCTCCTCCATGCGCGCCACGTAGCCCTTGAGGCCGGTCACCATGCCGCCGGCGCCGGTGGTGGTGGAGTGGTAGCGGAGGAGGCCGGCGAGCCGCTGCAGGTTCTCCTTCGAGTCCTCGCCACCGTCCACAATGCCCAGCTTGAGGTTGCTCGAGAAGGACTCGCCGTAGAGCTTGGAGTACTCGTGCTCGTTGTTCTCCGCGAGCTGGAGCAGCATCTCGATGCTCTCCTTCACCATATGCTTACGGATGCCCTTGACGTCGTCGAGAGTCGCGTCGTCGTGCACAGCCCTCGTAGTAACGACGGCAGCAAGCCACTCCGGGAGGAGCCTCTCGCATTTCAGCACGTGATGTGCATGAGGATCGCGCGCGTAGATGATGTTGTGGGTAGTGTCGGAGATGAGCCGGCGCCGCGACACGAAGAGGACGGCGCTGAACTTGACCACCGGCCCCTCCGCGACGGAGAAGTGCTTCACGCTCACGGCGAGGTGGTCCCCCCAGTCGTCGGTCAGCAGGGACTTGTACGATGAGGCGTACTCCTCGCGGGTGATCTCCTCCTCGTCCCCGGTGGCCTTCTCGGTCCAGAGCTGCAGGTAGATGGGGTAGCCAATGGACCCGGAGTACTTGTTAACGAGGTCCTTGAGGCGACGCTCCTTGAGGTACTCGAGCTGGTCGTCGTTGAGGAACAAAGTGACCTTGGTGCCGCGGCGGAGCCGCTCCCCGTCGGTGTCATCGACCCCGACGGTGAACGATGATCCACTGCTAATACCGGCCTGTGGCACCCAGACGTACAGATACTGCTGGTCGTCGTCCTCGTGCTTGGTGGTCACCATGACCTTCTTGCTTGCGAGGTAGGCGGAGCGAAGCCCGCTAAGGCCGGGCATGGTGGCGGACGCCGGGTAGTCATTGGTAGTACCACCGGAGGAGCAAGCGGTGGCGTCGACGTGCCTGAAAAGGTCGGACCTGGTCATGCCGATCCCGGAGTCCACGATGGTGAGCGCCTTGGTGGCCTTGTCGACGACGAGGCGGATGGAGAGCTCCGGTTCCAGGTGCTGCCTGGACGGACCGAGCTTGCGCTTCACCTCGTCGAGCGCCTGCATTATATATCGTCGTCCTCGATCAGTGCGGGCGAGCAATCCAACCGTACGATACGACCGTGGCCTGTTCATGGGTTCCCTAATCCACCCACCCAAAACGTATAATCCGAACCGTAAAAATGATTAACGTATGGATCGGATGGATATGGTTAGAATCCATCATGTCATGCAGCCATGCCGCCCCTCGCCGAGCGCCTGCATGCCGGAGGAAGTCGTCAGCCCCGCGGCGACACCGTCTCCGGTCGTGGCCGGCTTCGGCGTCGCCATGGGAGCCTACGCCCTCGGCGCTCTCAGGCTCGGGCACGGCGGGGTGTTCGGCTTCGACCACCACCAGCAGCAGCGGGCGGGAGGTGCCGCGCAGCCACAGCGTCGGCGCCGGCAGCGGATCAACGACGCCCACCTCGACCCGGACGTCCGCGCCGCATGTAACCACTATAGCCACCCAATCAAATCTCAGCATCTAATTCATCCGTTCATGGGTGGGTACAAAATCCACCCATGTCCATCTAAACCCACGCCCATGAACACGTACCCCACAGGACAAAAAGGACGCGTGATGGAAAGGAAACCGCAAGAGCAGAGATGAGCACACGCGTTACGTACACAGGAGGATCTGGAGATGAGGTCGCGGAGCGTCTCCTCCTGCTTGTTGACGACGAGGGAGGAGAGGTGCTGGCTGCTGCTCGCCGCCATTGCTAGCTCTCTCTTGGCTTGCTGTGAGCGCGTGAACTCCGTGTGAGAGTGCCTGGTTTAGGATAGTGATGAGGTACCGAAGGACGATGGGTCTTTATAGTCATATAGACCGAGCAAGCCATGCGTTCCTCGATCGTGGACGACACATGCTGATGACAAATCTGCCATGCCACTGCGATGGAAGCCTACTTGTACTTGTCTACTTGCTGATGATAGTATTTTAAACACGGTGAACCGCCAATACGGGTCACGTCCATGAACCACCTAACCTGCCTCCTCCCCCTCGCCCAATGAAACGGGGATACCTGCTACGTACCCTTGTCCAAGGAACGGGGAAATCCAGATTAGGTACCGGGAGTAGCACACATCACATTAGGTGCATGCGCTTTCTGAAATTCTTCTGCTGTGATGCCTGTGACGCCGACGGGAACGGGGACGTGCATGCGCTTTCTGAAATCCTTCTGCTATAGTAGCTGTGACGCCGACGGAAACGACGGGTGACGTCTCACACACGTAGGGGATATAGATGGGCAAATCCTTCTGCTATAGCTGTGACGCCGACGGAAACGCCGGGTGACGTCTCACACACGTAGGGGACAGGTCGCTGGTCGATCAAACCCCCCCCATCAGCATTCGAAAATTAACAGGATACGATTTTACAAGCCTCGGTCGAGCGAGTCAAACTATATAACCCCTTGCCCCAATCAAAAGATCTGGAAAGCCAAACTACCCCTCCAAGTTAAGACCTTCATGTGGCTAATCTCTATTAAATGCTATTCTAACCAAGGATAATTAACTTGGTTCCAAGGAACTGGTACGGGAGATGTAGATTTTCTGCCACGAACAGGAAGACATTAACCACATGTTCTACAGTTGCAAGTATTCCATGCGTGCGCGTCCAATTAGCCCAGCAACAATACACACGTACACATAGAAATCCAACTAACCGGAAGGTGTATCGCTTACTTGCTCGTTAGCTTTGACACATCGTTCCTTTACAATCTAAAGACCGGCCCTTTCCATCCCTCGATGGCTCGACGCTCGGCAGCTTGGGCGCTTGCGCTTGGCGGACTCAGCACGCTGTCACGGCGACACGGTCCAGGACCGACGGCAATCGGCATCACGTTGGCGCCAGCGATAGTCAGCATCCACACCCGCAAGGAGTCGAGGACGAGCAGTGCTATAGCGGAAGTGCGGGACAATAGACAAGGATATATACTGGACACTCCGCTCGACCACATAGGTGACACGTAGGACACGGCTGCCCGTCGGTCGACCACGTAGGATGGCTGGCGGCACGTACGTGACACGTACGATGCCTGGCCGGTCGACGTCATGCCCGGTCAATCGGAATTCGGCATCACCCGGCAGCAGCGGCAAACGGAAACGGGTGGCAAGAGGAGCGCTCCGTCCTGAACCGAGGTGACGTGTGGAGAGTCCATTGGTCCAACGAACGACCAACCCCAAGAACCCGCGCCGAGTCAGCCGGGGCCAGCGAGCGAGCAAGACGACAACAAGAGAACCTGAGGCCGTATCCCATGCATGTCCCATCCGTAATATGAACCCCCCCGGTGGTGTCCGGCGCCCGGCGGCAAAAGACGATGGAAGCGCATACCTCATCCTTGGGCCTCACCCAAAGCATAGAATCCGAAGCAACTGATTTTTCCAACCCAAGCCACCTCTCTCATCTACTACTGACTCAGCTGGTGTTCGTAATTCGTATAGCCCTTCCGATCAATAAAGAGAGGTGGTTGTGCTAAAAAAAAAATCTACTACTGACTCTGCCACAGTAGGAATTTTTTTTGACATACTATTCTTTTCTGAGGCATCTTTCCTCACCACAACACGGCTCCAACAGCTTCCTGGACTTTTTGCCAGATTTTTTCTCCACAATGCGGCTCCAACACCTGCCTGGACATTTTTTTAGATGAGGCCTTTTGGTACCTCTGCAGGGTGTTGTGGCACACGGCCAAGACGTACACCAAATGGTGTGATTCGGATTGGAGACCGCGAATACATGGATGATGGGGCTACTAGCTACGGTGTAGCTTTAGGCATGGCCTAAGACAATGTGCTGACAAAGATCTCACGATAAATTGTCGATCATCATCTTTGTAGCTTGTCTTGATGATAAGCACGTGGCTTGGTAATTACTAGATTGATCACTGAAGCCGAATAATTTATTTGAATATATCAGAACTAAAAAGATGTTTATTTTTAGAGTAGAGAGCGTCATTCAATTAACACAATGCAGGTTACAATCGTTGGCCGCTGCTTCCATTAGCCATAACGGGAAACGGTCGTGCCAGTTCTTCACCGGAGAGTCGACAGGCACCTCCTTTGCACATCTATCAGCTAAAGAGTTTGCCTCTCTTCTAACAAAATGAACCTCAAAACAAAAAAAAAAAAACTGCAAAGCTCTCTAAAATCCCGCCAGACGCCGGCGATAATCGATCTATCTTCGGTCGATGTCTTGATAGCATTCACCATAACCGAACTATCTGACTCAAGAATCACCCGTGTAACTCCCAATTGCAGCGCCAGCAGGAGACCATCTTGTGCTGCTCTTGCTTCTGCTACCAGCACTTCATGCGTCAGACCATACCAACGTGATTGAGTAGCCAACACCTTTCCCCCGATGACCACGTAACACTGCTGCACCAACGTCGTGACCATTTGTAGCGTCAAAACTCTCATCTGAATTGATCTTCACCCATCCTTCAACTGGAGGATCCCAGCAGACCTTGTGTCGTGGCGCCATTGTTGCACCGTGAGGTCCCATGCACATAAGTTCCTGATACCAGCCACATGTTTCACCGCGGCGCCGGGATTAAATTCTTATTCTTCCATGCTCCCTTCCGTTGCGGCTCAACCATAGCGACCAACAGGCACATACAAATACCGGAGTGTCCTCTTTTGTGCACCTCGACTCCAGGAGCAGATCGGTCGCCCATGTCATTGGGTGGAGACGTGGAAATTTCTTTCCCGTGATGGAACTAAAAAGATAATGAAACTGCTTTGGAGGAATTAGAAGCTGCGTTTGAGTTTTCATGGTGCCTCCAACCTACGGGAATGTACATGTTGCGAGCAGGAATGCATGCTACTGTAGGTTTTTTTTTTGAGGCAGCTACTGTAGAATTTCCTATGTGGAGTAATTTGTGAGGACTCCAGCTTGGTTCGTAAAAGGAAAAAACTCAAATCTACAGTGCGCACACACGAACGGTGAGGGCGTGAGGCACTAAGATTGATCTCAGAACTGAGGTGTTTGCTAATTCGAGCTGGTCACGAACCCTTCCTGCTGGTGCGAGCGTTTCCGTGTACAATTTTGAAGACAATTCAATTAAAGAAAAAAAAAAGGCAATTGTAAAGACTATTAAATGTTGTCCTAAACATTATTTTTTTACAGTATGGATGGAGTACTATCATAGCGTGCAATTTGTTTTTTTATTTAAAATATATATAACCTACTATAATTTTGTCAACGTTCTGAGTTGGTGTAGAACAGATCTAAAACAGCCGTTCAATCGGAATTTAGGACTAGGAGGGCGAGTGGGTGACGTCATGCCCACAGGGAAACCCAGGATCAACCTCGCCGCGGAGATGAGGGCGGTTCAGCGCGAGCGGCAAGAGGAGCGCCGAACGAAAACGAGGTGCGCAGCACCGTGCCCGGTGACATATAGGCGCTGAGCGTGTGGAGAGGGCCAGCGAGCAAGCAAGACGACAAAAGAGCCACTACTCTTTTGTTTTTTTACCAAGCATACCCATATTTAGAGATATGGAAAACGTACACATGCAAGTACACCGTACAGGAATACGGAGGACAACTGCCCCACTCTACCAACAGAAAGGGCCACAAGAAAAGCAAAAATTACATCAAGGTTCATGGACCCTTTCCAGACGGAAGAAAGAATCCCCGCCGCGGTCGCCGGTGATCCGGCGCTGTCCATCACCGCCGACCCCGAGGCCCAGAGAAACTCCATCGCACGAAGGCTTTGAGTAAAAGACACTCGCTGCTGGAGACGAGCCGAAGGCAACGCCAGTCGTCCATCGGCCAGGGGCACACCTCGAGCATCCTCGGCCCTGGATCCAAGCTCCCCGTTGACGACGAACACCGTCACATAACTCTCGAACTGGATCCATCGTCATGGCAATCACAACGCTGGCAACCTTCTCCGCGCCTAGAAACAAAAGATCGACTCCGGCCACCGCCACCAAGGATGACGCGCATTCACCGACCGACCCCTGTACAAGGCTCCCACCCAGGGAGACCTGCCTCCATGGGTAGCACCAGAGTAGAGCACCGACGAGGCGAGGACGAGCCAGGGAGGACGGGTTGCTAGGCTATTTCAATTATAAACTATTTCTAACTTGGCGTGCAGAAGCACGGTTGATAGGCTATTTCATAACAATTCAACCTTTGAAAGCATGCATCTGTATTAAATAATAAATAAAAGAAAAAGTAGCAGAACCACGAGGTTTGTGTGCCACTGGTCCATGCTCCTAATGTAAAGCTGTAAAGATCAGGGATGTCGCCATGTCTGGCAGTACAACGAAGTGGTGATAATTTCGTAGGAAAAGTACGGGTTTGCCTTTGCAGAGTGAGCTGGAAACGCCTTTTGGCGCTCTGGAGTTCTTCTCGGCAAGCGGGGTTTTAGCTTGGCGGCTTGTTCTCTGATACACCGGGATTCTAGTTTGCAATGGTGCTTACCGATTAGACTAAGAGTCTAAGAGATAACCTGTTTAAAGCATTACAATACTTTGAACAACAACAGATTAGACTAATCAGGTAGGCTGAGCACAAAGTTCAGATAAGTATAGAAGTGCGTACACGGGCCATATGCATCAATTTTTTAGTTAACATAGGGCATGTGACAGGCAGTTTTATCCGGATCAGCAAGTGCACCACACAGAGAATAAAGCAGTACGTAAAGCACGATTGCTCAACCAATAAACAAAACACAAGGGCATAACATTCGCACAGAGCACAAGTAGAGCAGGGAGCTGAGCACGTACCAGTATAAGCAATCAGATCTGTTCATTTCCAAGCACCCGGGAACACCAACTATGGCGACACCTGCAGCTGCAGGTGCCAATGGCGCCAGCGATGTTTCTGTTCAAGTATCTGCTGCAGCTGCAACAGATGCATCAGGTGGCAAGTGGCAGAAGAGGGAGAGGAGGCTCAACCGCTTCGTGTGGGTTACTGCCTCTGGGGAGTGGGCAGGAAATGCTTTCGGCGCACTGGTCTTCCTCTGGGCGACCGGAGTCTTGCTTGGTGGCTTCTGCCCTGATCTAGAGCAACGGGATTTCCGATATGCCACCGTGATTATCTTCATAGAAGCCTTCAGGTAGGCATTGCTGTTTTGAGGTTCATTATCTACCAATGTTTGCTTGTATGCCTATTTAGCTGCCAAAACTATACTTTAGTAGTACACTTGAGCATTTGGTTATTAGCTTTTTCCATCTGCCAAAACTCTAGGTTCTTCTCGATCTATCTCGCTAATTCTGAATGAGTGAAGCCTAGTCGCTGCCCACTTCAGCTATGTAACTGGAACGGGCCCTGATTGGTTCATGGTCACGTGTTGTCATACTTTGCCATGCTTAAGGTTAAGGTTAGTTAGAATTAACTGAGTTAAGTGCTGTTTGGTTCACAAATTTTTTTCCTACCACATTAGTTCCGCATGTCACTTTGCCTGCAAAAGTTTGGCAAAGAATTTAAGAAAATAACCTTAGAAGGGATTGGCAAGAAAGTATAACAAACGTTGTCTACTTCAAGTATAGGAGCCAAAATGAACGCAAGTAGGTGAACAATTCTCTTCTATTGGCTTGTAATATTGTAGACATAAGTTTAGAAAAATCTTGAATAACTTAAGATCCTATAGGATCCTTAACTAAACAAAATTCGTATATTGGTTATCTCATATTTTTATTGCAACAACCATTTAGATACTCTACAGTTTTTTTTATCAAGCTGTGGAACACTACAATTTCCAACTACTCTATATATTGTTATAGACATAAGTGTAACAACCATTTAGAAAACACTTGTTAGGGGCATTGATCTTCCAAAGTTCTTTTCCCCATGAGTAGAAAACCTCAATTTCATGGCTTTTCTAATTTCCATCTTATGATATCACAAATCATCTTCTGTGACTTAATTAATCAAAGTTTTAGTTTTCAAATCTTATTATGAGATCATGTTACGGACATTTTCACATATTGTACTTTTAATTCAGGTCCCTTGCTTTGGATTTTATTCTAAGTACTAGAATATACACCCTCAATTACAACTTCTGCTAGATACTACTTAGGTGCTCTAACCACTAGGCCAGAGGCCCTTTTCGCAACATGGATTTTTATTCATTGCAGGTTATAAAATAAAGTTCTTTCATAATTTCTAAGCCATGAAAATTGATAGGCTTGGCTACGATCCCGACATGTATACGCTCGGCATACATGTATAATTTGGGTCTTTTTTCCTCCTTATTTTCTCATAATGTCAGAGGTGTGTAATGTAAACACAAATTTAGATGTTACCATTAATTTTATTCTAATAATTGCAAAGGGCAATAATTTGGTACGATGCCTATAGTTACCAATAATCTTGTGGTTAGTTTCCTTTGATTTTGTCTAATCTTTGCTATGGGCTATGGCCACGCCAGGATTTTTAGCCGCAACTACAAAATGGACAACCAATCCTTGTTCGGGACCACGAGGGCGCTCAGATGGATCAATGTGTCGTTCACTCGCATGTTAGGGCGGCCGCAGGAAGGGAATGAAGTGGTGCTGATCATGGGTTTGTGGATAAACCTCGTGAACTGGTTGCAGATTATTGGACCGATGTTCATGGGCATTCTCCAGGCGGCGTTACTGATTCTTATGAGCAAGATGCAGCTACAAGGTGATTCTCAGCTAACGAAACGGTCTAGGCGGCGCCGACGATTGCAGCTGGGAGTTGTCCTGATCGGCTTCCTAATCATCTATGTTCTTTACTTAAGCAGGGTAACGGAACATATGGTATATCCCATGGTTCTGATAACAATCGACAACTACTACTCTACGCCTGAATTTCTGGTCGCCTGGGTGTCAACGGAGATACTGACGCAGGTAGTGGCAGTGTTGCTACTTATTTTCAGGCCCCTAGTAGTGTCCAAGCTAACAATTTTAAGCACTCCTTGGAGCCGCCATGTACTATCTCTAGCCAAAGTGATCTCAGCCCTAAGCCTGGCTTTTGGCTTGGCGGTGGCCCTATGGCCACCTTTAATTACAATTCACTCTGATTCAGGGGATGGTTTACAATACCTCCGAGTGGACCCCAGTAGTTTCATAACAGCATTCACAGTGGCGGTTCTGTCACTGGGAAGCCTACAGACTCCGGCAGCAAATAATCCGTTTGGTGGCCGCTTCATCGACGTGATCCTGCACATATTGTTCCTTTGGTATCTGCTGATACTTGTCCCAGCCTGGTCATTTCGTGGTCTTCGGGGGGCCAGCCTACTCACACCTCTCGCCGCCGGCCTATCAGCAGCTGTGCTGCTGATGGAGAACTTGCAGATCCCCACAGCCGCTCTTCAGGTATTGCTCTCATCTTCACGGTTCCATGGCCTCGAGTTTGCTTATAAACACCACCGTCATATAAGCAAAAACATGGTGCCGGCAATTAGAGTCTTCTACGTGCTGGCGCTGTGCCAGGGTTCACTCTACATCGCGGCAAGCATTGTTGGGCTCGTCTCCTTCTTCCCGCGCAGATCGCTTGTCCGTCACTCCAAACTCAGTGGTCAGCGGGGAGCAAAAGCCATCGATGTATACTACGAGTGCTCCTACTCGTCATGCATGGAAACTGGTTTGTTTGCTGCAGGGAGAACGATGAGCCTTGCCAGCTTCGCCACAGAGTCCCTAAGGTCCAGTTCAAGTGAGATACGACTTGCTGGTATTCTTGTTCTTGACAACCTCCTGCAAGATTCCAGCGAGGAATTAAGGTCAGGAATCATCAGTTCGGATAACAGAACTCTAATGTCCATGTTGGTTGGCATGCTCGGCCGGACAGATGTACGGCACAGAGATATGAGGCTGATCATCGCTAGGGTCATCGCCAAGCTCGCTGCTGATAGCATTGCAATTGCTGAGGTCCCCGGCATGCTCAAGTCAGTGTCTTCGCTCCTCGATGCTGATAATCAACCGGCAAAGAATGAATCAAGTAGACAAGATTCCTTGCGCGAGGCTGCCAGCGTCAATGGACAGATGGATCAACAAAATTCAGAGCAAACAGTTCCTGGTAGTAACAATAATGGAGGCAAAGCATCTGGTAACCAGCATACAGGTGTACAATTGCCCCATGGGCGAGATGATAATGGATGCTGCTATCAGGTAAGCCGGTGGGTACGCGGGTATTGGCACCAGCTGAAAGAGAAGTACTCCATTCTGGAGGAGATACCTTTGACTCATCAGGATTCACTCCCCATATTGGGCATTGTAATTCTCGAGAGGCTTGCTCGTGGCCCTGACAATTGTGCAGAAATCGTCAGAGCCACGTACCTCATTTCCAAGATTATAGGGCTCATAAGCTACACCACTGACAATGAAAACTGCAACGGCGAGCAGCAGCATACGGTGATATTTTCATCGCTGAATTTTGTGAGGAGACTTGCAATCACTGAGGAGAACATTGGGGCAGCACTCCGGCAAGAGCTGTGCAAGAACCCCTTCTTGCTTACCAACCTCGAATGTATCTTGGAGGACAGGCGCAGCAGCCCTGAACTAATGGAACTGGTGATTGAGATCTTAACCAAACTGGCCTTCGATGAGGACACAAGGAAAGAGATTGGGAGCTCCAAGGTGACTATATGCAAACTCATGCATGCGTTTATTGGGAAGGACGGACCAACCAACAATGTGTGCTATGACCAGTCCCTGCGAATGGCCGCAGGGGAAGCATTGGAAAACCTTACGGTAGAGAGCCCTGCAAATTGCCTGGCTATCTTGGAGGAAATGGGATATGAACTTATCAAGGATCTCAAGGACATGCTTTGTGAAGTTGAGTATAGATATGTCGCAGCAAGCATACTGCAGAATTTTTGTGCGCACTCCATGGACAAACTGCGCCACCATCAAGGTGCAAGAGATCACCTGTCGTCTGCCTTACCAATGGTCAGTCTCTCTCTACTGAAAGTATACAACTTAGAGAAACTGTTTACAATTATACATGTTTAGTACTCTTATCATTAAAGCTACCTGCTTAAATTTTGAAGTATATGGTGTAGTAGTAGTAGTAGAGCTTATTATCAATGGGGTTTGGTCCTTTATAAAATAAGAGCATCCACAACTGTTCAATATATATAATGTTTGTTATTGTCATTGTCCTGAAATTATATATAGTCATGAGTTACCTGACATTGTTATATCACACCATGCATGCAGCTGATGGAAAATATGATGTCTACGGGGGGCAAGCAATTAGAGACCCTGATCGGCCTCATTTCACGAATCAGTGATGTGATCCCGGAAGCATTTGTCCGTGAGTTACAGCTAGAGACCAACGGAGGATCAGGACTTGTCCAGAAGCTGGTGAGTACACTCAACTCCAACAGGAAACCAGATCCTGCATACCCAAGGATGAGAAGGGTCATAGTTGAGATGGTAATATCGATCATGAAACTTTGTCCTCGCTACGCCACTGTATTCAGAGAAGCAGGGATGATGGAAGCACTGAACAGGGTAGAAAGGACCCCATCCAAAGTGGAGAAATACAGGGTCTTCTACGGCAATGTAGGCGTTGTTCTGGAGAGTGGCTCATCCCTCGCTACTTTAGCGTCCATGTCAAAAGGGTTGGTTCAGTCCGCAGCTCCAGCTTTAGGCACTGTTAACTGATGCATACCGTGGCCGTATGGTTATAATGATACAGCATGTGTTTGTGTTCGGGGCCTTTGTGGATATATTGTGGCCAGATGACAGAGACCATGGCTTTCTAGTTTCTAATCCCCTACTCAACTGATTTAATTGTTAGGCCTTTTCTTTTTGTAATGCTTCACTCTGATCGTGTATTGTGTTCCGGAACTTGTTGATTGCATTGTTTGCGGCTTAATTGCTTTCAGCGTCAGTTTCTCTTCTACCAATCTCAACAGCGAACTAGTAGGACTTTAGGTATTTTACAACGCACAATACTACAATATACTAGTGTTTAAAAAGGACCAGTACGTAAACATCCAACGGTTGAGATTAATTGTATACTATACAAAATAGTTCTAGTGATATGAGTAGTATTGGGAAGTAGTACGAGTAGTATAGGGATAATATAGGAAATGAATTAAAATGACATTAGTATATAATATATAAAAGTAAATAAAATTTTATATAGTATGATACTAATTGACATTGTTTATTTTTACATTAGAGCGATACAATCACATATTTGGACCTGCTCTTCTTTTCCTTCGTGGCTGCGTCGATCGGTTAACTCCGACGACGGCGAGCCGACGGCAGACAGCCCATTCCCTCCCGCGAGCAGCCAAGGAGTGCTCGGCGTGCCCAGGCGGTCTCCTTGGATGGTGGGATTTTCTTTTTGTAGTGCTTCACTCCGATCGTGTATTGTGTTCCGGATCTTGTTGATTGCATTGTTTGCGGCTTAATTGCTTTCAGCGTCAGTTTCTCTTCTACCAATCTCGACAGCGAACTAGTAGGACTTTGCGTGAACATGTTCAACTCATGCACATCTCTTGTATGTTCGTATTTACTCCCTTGCTTTCGGTCCTTCCATTCCATTAATCATCACGAATGGAGTAGCATTTTCCAATTGGGAGTTTAATTTCAGCTTGTATTCTACTAATCAATGCATCATTTTTCACCAGGCCTATGCGCACAAGATACTCATTTCCTAACTTTAACCTGTCATCTGCTCCTAGAGCGAGCCATCTGTCCTTGGTGGTTGCCCCATGCCATCGTCCTCTCCTCGCGCGCGCTCGGGCGCACGAGCGGCCGCGATCACGGCCGTGACGGCCAAATCGTAGCGGCGAACTCGGCCACGGCGCCTGTGAGCTTCCGCACTATGGGGTTGATTGGTTCATGGCTAAAAAAATTGACATGCCATGGTTTGGCAAGCTAAAATATTGGCAAAATCCATCGTTTTGCTAGAATAATGTAAGGCGTAGGTAACTTTTGGCATCAAATCAAATGATGGCTACAAAATTAGGTTTGTCTAAATTTTGGCATACCAAGATTTTAGCTACCAATTAAGCCCTATGTCGCGGAAGTCGGACTTATCAATGTTGTAGACCTAGGGCTGGGAAGGCGGGTAGTCGAGGTCCGACCCAGCGCGCGCGTGAGGTCGTCGTAGGGCGGTGTGGGGAGAGGGAGGAGTAGACATGAGCATTTGCGGCCCGGGCCGAGCCTGGTGGGTTTTGGCCCGTCCATGCCTTCCGATGGGATGGGACTGGGCAGCGAAAACCAAGCCCGAAAAAAATTCGGACCGGCCCGAGCCTGCCCAGATGATTAATTTTATTTATTTTTCAACTAAAAAAGGACGGGAAGACCGAGCCCGCCCATGGCCCGGCCAAAAAACTCGGCCCGAGCCGGGCCCAAAAACTCGGCCCGAACTTGCCTATGGGATGGCCGTGGGCATAAATTTTCGGCCCGAAATAAACCGGTTTTTTTCTCGGCCTGGTACGAATTAGGCCCGGCCCACAAAAGCTCAGGTCTAGGAGGAGGGAGAATAGAAAAGAGGAGAAGAAGGCATGTGGATCCCACTCTGATATTGGCCTCCTGTCATTAAAAAACCACCTTAAAACACTAGTGATATAGATGGATCATACCGTGGACTGTTTAGATACCCGGTTTATGAAACTTGGGCTCAGGGTGAGTTTAGATCGAGAAAAAAAACACTGTAGATAAAAAATACTATAGGTCGTGCTGGGAAGCGTGTTCCGTGGGTGGGATGAATAGGATGAATAAAAAAAAAGTTGGATGAATAGTGCTTTTTTTTTTTGAGTTTGGGAACTAAATCGGATGGCGAAGGCAGCGGCGGCGAAAGGGATGATCACGATGTCGCGCGCGCGGGCCGCGATGGCGGCGAGGGCCGTGACGCGTGGGATCCACTCCACCGGCGGCGAGGTGAGCCCCCTCAGCGCCCCCTCCCTCCGCGCCCGGACGCTGCCGTCCTACCGCTTTTGCCACAATCATCAGGGTATCGAACTCATCGGCGCTTCCCTTCTCGCGCGTGCAGGTTGGCGGCCGTGGAGCCGGGGCGGCGGCGAATACGGCCGTGACGCGGGGGATCCACTCCACCGGCGGCGAGGTGAGCCCCCTGTCGCCTTTGAGCCCTCCCCCCCCCCCCCAACGTTGCCGTCCTACCGCCGTACCGCGTGCCTTCCCCTACCATCAGTCTATCGAACTCATCGGCGTTTCCCTCTCGCGCGTGTAGGCCGGCGCCGCTGGAGGAGCCGGGGCGGTCGCGAATGCGGCGAGGTCCGTGACGCGTCGGATCCACTCCAGCATCGACAAGGTGAGCTCCTCCCTCTCTCGCACTACCGCCTCTCTGTTCCCCTTTTCCTGGCTACTCCGAAGTCCTATGGGTCCAGTTACTTGCAGGTCTCTAATTTTGCTAGCGGAAGTGCGAAACCTTTACCTAGCTGTTGTGTCGATTCAAATTACAAGTTGCAATTGAAGAGGGTTTTCGACTGGGATTAGCAATTTGGAAACATTCATTTTCTTTCTCAGAAAACAAACCAAACGAGTAGAAAGATTCATATTTGGTTCTGATATTGCTTGCATCCAAGAGGAACTAAATTGGTTGATCATGCAATGGACATGAGTTTAGCGTCTGATTCTCCAAGCAATCTTCAAAGCCACCAGCATCCCATGACCACTTGGTGTCATGTCGTGTGTGTGATGGAGCTTGAAAAGATGGTTCGGTATTTCTAGCAATGAGCTTTGGGGCCGTGTGCATGGAGTGGTCTCCATGCAGGGTTGCAAAGCTCTGCTGGAGAGAAGGGGAATAGTCTACCCTGGTACCCCCTTAGAAAGGAATGGAATAGTTGATCAACCGCAAATAAGACACCAGGTATTCATCCATTCTTTGTCGGAGGGGTTAAAGACTGTTTGGGTTAAAGACCGTTGGCAGCAGCCTTTTGTCCAGGTTTGTTATCTGTTTCTCAGAGAACAGAGTGGATGCCTGCATTCCTCTTTGGGATAACAGCTGTTTTAATTTTTTTTTTTGGAATTTGGCATGTTTATAGTTATGTCTTGATATGCTTGTCATAAAAGTTGAGGTTTAGACTCATCATCCTAGTTTAATTCACATGAAATTACAAAATTTCGGGCTAATGCATATTCACCCGAATTTTTTTTAATGAATTACACTAGAAATAATTTGTAACTCAACTTTAGAGACAAAGTACATCAACACGTGCTACGGGTGTTTCGATTTTCTAACTATGATTTTGATGAATTTTCACCTATTTTAATCATGTCCATTTTTACAAGAGATGCTCCCTAACTGGTTACTAGATTACCTATGGTGGTGTTTTTTCTGTGGAGTGTATTTTTTCCATGTTTAGTTGGCCTCACTTGAAACGAGCATGTGGTAGGTGCTGTTTGTTTTCCTTCTATGTTTATTTTATTTTTGTTGTCCTGTTGAACCTCCTTGCATAGAGTCCTCTGTTCGCTTGAACTTGCTGTGGCTGTGGCCAGCAAGCAAAAACTCCGCAGCCAGCTCAAGCGAATAGGAGGATACACTGTCTATTTTTCCTCTTTAACTTGTATGATGTAAATTATTTTACTGGTGTCATTTCCTAAAAAAACTGTTGGTGCCTGATCTTAGGAAAAATACTTAGTTTCACCAATTATTACAAAACTGAAACAATATTAGCACCTTCTTTCCAAACTAAGCAAGAAAAAATCATGATATTTAGGTGAAAGAAGGGAAATTTAAAATAATTATCAAAATGCACTTTTGTACTTGAACAGTTGGACTTTGTATGTGTTGTTTCTTTTTGTAATAGTGAAAAATGCTCCCGCTTTACTTTTTTGTATCTTTTTGCAGAACAACATTGAAACAGCACTGATAGATCATAAACGTGATACAAGTAAACTTTTGCATGAGGTACTAAATAATCACTGAGATAGTTTTTTTTTTAAAATTTGGCTTTTGTTTACTGATTAACCCTCTATTTATTTACTATACAGCAAAATATGAAGATACTCAAACTACAGAATCAATTTGAAATCACCAAAGCAGAATTAGAAACAATGAAGTATGATATAAGGTAAGTAGTGAGTAAATTTCAGTAAAAATTTAAAAGTGACTATTTCTCTAATTATTTACATTTATTAGAAATGAGGTCACAAAAGGACAAACAGCCGTTCTTATTGCTATTGGGATTGTTTTTTTTTGCCTCATGTGCGATTAGTGCCGGCATGTCTTAAGTGGTATGTTCTGTTTCTTACATAAATCTTTTCATTATGACTTTTTAGGATTGCAACTGACTACAAGCAACTATCAGGCATGAAATATGCGAAGCCCCTTAATGAAATGCATAGAATAGTCGCAGGTCGTTGTAAGTAATATCCTAGTAAGGTCGATAAAACCATAATTCGGGCCTGGAGCTACTTCATTAAAACATCTGCCTTTACAAATTGAATACTAGTAAAATGTTTGGTCAACATGTTTAAGATGTGTTCTGCAACCAGATTAAAAGGTGCTCTATGACAGAACGTGTAAAAATATAAGAGATTGATCAATAAAAAAAACTTGTCTTGCTGCTACCAGACATCAAGTTATGCATTTAGTTTTGCTTAATTACCATAATATGAGATCATTATGAGTAGTGATGTACATTGTATTTTACTCCTGCAGTGAGGTAGGGTGACAGGAGGCAGGATGAGCTCTTGTGGATGACTACCTATTAGCATAGTTATAGTCAGTTAGCTTAAGGACAGAAGAGAGCAATGCAGGCAGGATGAGCTCTTGTGAAAGACTGCCTATTGACATTCTAGACAATTCGCATTGTTGTTGGACCAGGACGTTATGTTTGTTCTGTTTCGTTTTTAAACGGAGCCCTGTTCGCTCTGTTTCTTGGTTGGAATGCACTCTTAGTTCGTGTATCGTCGGTATGATTTTTAACTTAGTTGTCTTGTAGAAGTGGGTTAAAGTTTGTACTATCGTTGCTCTGGGTTTATGTGGTCCCTGCTGTGGAAGAAGTGGAGGTAGCGTCTTGCTTCCCTTGTGTGTTCAGATCTGAATGATGAAAAAGGTGTTATATGAATAATGTGTCCGTGCTCAAGGAATTTTTATGGATGAGCTGGTTTTCTTAGGATCAGTAGTGGAGTAAATATAACTTTTCTAGCACTGTAAGTGAAGTCACGTCTCCTGCAACAGGAAGCATGTAAGCAGGAAGGTGCTGTGACTGATGGAGACGGTCTTGAATACTCTACTCTTCTACAAGTGACCTGCTACTAGGCAATTTCAAATGCAAGGCACAGTATTGATCTTTCACGACCTAGATGAGTGGCTCATCCCTCGCTACTCTATCGTCCATGGCAAAAGGGTTGGTTCAGTCCGCAGCTCCAGCTTTAGGCGCTGTTAGCTGATGCATACCGTGGCCGTAAGGTGATAATGACGCGGCATGTGTTTTCGTTCGGTGTTCGTGGCCTTTGTGGATATATTATGGCCAGATGACAGAGGCCATGGCTTTCTACTCCTCAAGTGATTTAATTTTTAGGCCTTTTCTTTTTGTAATGCTTCACTCCGATCATGTATTGTGTTCCGGATCTTGTTGGTTGCATTGTTTTCGGCTTACTTGCTTTCATCATCAGTTTCTGTTGTACCAATCTCAACAGCGAAATAGTAATTGCTGGTCCCTTGCTTTCGATCCTTCCATTCCATTAATAATCACGAATGCAGTAACAAATTCCAACTGGGAGCTTAATTTCATCTTGTATTCTACTCATCAATTCATCATTTTTTTCACAAGGCCTATGCGCACAAGATATTTCCTAATGTTAAGCTGTCCTAGGAGCTAGCCATCTGTCCTTGGTGGTTGCCCCACGCCGTCGTCCTCTCCACGCGCGCGCTCCGGCGCACGAGCGGCGGCGATCACGGCCGTGACAGCCGCATCATAGCTATCCGCAGCGTCCGCAGCAAACTCAGCCATGGCGCCGGTGACCGCAGCCATCCCAGCGCACAGCACTCGCCCAGCCATGCCTTCCATCCCCGTGGCTGCGCCGGCGCACACCGACCCGACGCCGGCGACGAAGAAGTCGAGCCCGTCCATCACCCGCGCCTCCGTGGCGGCGTCCACCGCGCGCCCCCACTCCATGCACGCCACGAACGCCGGCGGCATCGCGGCGGCGGGGAGGGTCCCACCCGTGACGCCGAGGCAGCGGCGCGCCCACGCGGCGAGTGCGCGCGCGTAGGCACGCTGCGCCGAGAGCCACGTCTCCAGGGCTCCTCGCCAAGCCTGGATCTCGCACTCTAGCGCCAAGGCGGCTGGAGGAGGAGTCGCGGCCTCCAGTGGACCGAGGGAGATGGCAGTGGCGGCGGAAGGGTGGTGAGTCAGGAAGAGAAGCTTGGTGTCCTCGATCGTCTGCTTCTGAGCCTTGTGCCGTTCGGCCATGGCGTGCCACATCCGTGAGAGCCTGCATATAACACGAAGTTGCAGTTATGTGAGAATTATATATGTTTATGCTGTGAAATGCTAAGATCTAAGCTAGCTCCTATAGAGTTATGACGGGCTCATCGATCATGAGTAAAGACAGTTTGATCAAGCATAAAACAGAAGACAGTTTTGATCAGATACAGCTTTTAGTTGCATCTAGGTATGCCAATTTTGAATGATTTAAGGATCTGACCAAAAATGCTTGACTTTAGAATTCTTGCAGTATTCTGTTACACAAATTGAAGAATTTCATTTTTGCAATGAAAGCCTGTATGTCAATAATGAGTTTATGAGATATTGCCATGTACATCAGCATCAAACTACTGGATTCATTTATAACCAGCCTCAAGATTTTCCTAGCACTTCACCCTTTTGACGATTAAGAAAATGAGTCATTCAATTTTGTCACTCGTTTCTGACGCCCCCCCTTCCCCTCTCAGATCACAAGCTATTCGTCTTACATTAGTGGAAAACATGAACTGCATCAAATTGAATTTTAAGGACCTTTGTTTGGTGATCTTTAACTACACTCTACTTAGTCTGATTATGGATACTGTTCATCATTAAAAAAAAGTATTTTTAACCTATATATATGGCTATCAAGTGATCACAAGTGGCTATGGTATATTGAATGTTTTCATTTGCAGAATGTCTATAGCGAACAGAAGCATACCCGTGGATCAATTCCATAAGCTGAGGATGCAGCTCCTCATCCCTTAGAACTTCGATCCTCCTTGATATTGACTGAACTGTGTGTATTGAAACCTTCAACCGAGTTTGCAAGCTTCTCAGTGATGCACGAGTCTTATCGAAGGAGGAAGGTTCTTCACCTTTCACATCCTGATTCCTCAAATGTTTCAACCTCTTCTCATACTCAATTCTTAACCGTTCACCTGCCTGCAAGTGATAAAAACAGTTATGGCTTTCCCTTGCATTTGTCTACTGGTGCAAGTTCCTGACAAAGACTGTACCTTTACTTCTTTGTATAATTTCTTTTCCCATGTATACAGTCTATCTAATGTAGAGTGATGACTTCCAGACATAGTACTACAAGATTCTTCAGAGTAACAGCTGCTTGTCTCATTGTCAAAGAGATCATCTATTGAGCTAGAAGAAGCAAGAAGGAAACGGGAAGATGATGACCGCGATGACGCAGAACGCAGAAGTGCAACTGGGTTCAGCATCTTCGCTGCAATATACAATTGACAAGTTAAGTTCAGTGAGTATTAAATCTGAATATTTAAATCAATTTCAGTAATGTTTTTGAAATCAGTACCAGAAAGATCGTTTGAGGTTGAGTACTGAGCTCTACTTGCCTCCAACATCACTGAGATTTCCCGAGCGGCGTCACATATCCCTGAGAACTGACAATCGATATCCTTCATAGCCTCAACCAAACTCGCTGGCCTTCGATTCAGATATACTGTGAAACCAGGAGTTTCTTCTGCATTTGCTACTTTGTTCCTCATCAGTTCTTTCTTGTGTGCCTTTATCTCAAGTTCTACTGTCTTGTGAGGTTGAGGTGCTTCAGTACACTGAACACCTTTGGATTCAAATCCCTTTGTTTCTTGCTTGGTATTGACCCCAAAATTCCCAGAGCAAGCACCCTCATTAGAAGCCATACACTCATCAGAATGCTCACATTCCTCATCATCATCATCTTCCTCGTCGTCTTCATCTTCTTCTTCGCCCTCATCATCATGCTTTTCTTTTTCCTCTTTTTTGTGCATTGGTACATGCTCCTGACCCTCATCATCTTCCTCTTCGAGTTCTGGGATTCCTTCCTCCTCTCGTACCTGCTGTAATCTTGCCAGTTCATCTTCAGTGACCAAATTGTCATAGCTACTACGGAGGCGAGGATATGTAAAGCTGTCCAGCGACGAAAATAGGTTCCAGAAGAAGTCCCACGGTGATGATTCCTGTTCCTGGGGTGACGGAGGTGGGTAGTTGGGCCTCTCATATGATGCGTGATAAGAAGTCCTTACTTCCTCCTGGGGTGATGGTGGTGGATAGCTTGCCCTGTCATAAGATGCATAATAAGATGTCCTCATTGGCTCCTGAGGTGATGGAGGTGCATAGCTTGGCCTGTCATAAGGCATATAATATGAAGAATTCCTCACTGGTTCCTGTGCCGATAGAGGTGGGTAGCTTGGCCTGTTATAAGGTGGCGGGTAGTATGAAGACGATCTTATCGGTGAGGATTGCACCGGGACGAACCTATCCATGCCAATGTAGTTGTCCATGGGGTAATGTGATTCAACACGGACTGTTTCCACCGGTCGTGGGTGTTCCTCAACTGACACTGATGGGTTAGGTCCTGATCTCAAGTACTTGGAGACATGAATGGTTCTTTTCTCATATGAACTATAAGGAAGGCCAAGCATTTCCGGTTTCTGTTGCTTGACAGGAGAGATGAATGTATCGAATATGAGCTCGTGGTGATCATCTACAGCAACAAACCGCTGCAGAGCCATTGAAACACGCTTCAGGGATTCAATGTAGGCAATGTGAGATGATGCAAAGCGGTTGCGCTGCTCCAGTGCCTGCTTGATGAAGTCCCTTCTGTCCCGGCACATCTTGACAGCCTCCTCATCTTCTAACCTGGAAGTAGCACATCCCATCTCTCCAAAGCCTTGTAATGTTCAAGAACCAGTCATGCTTGCATCACAGCTTCAGAGTTTTGAACATGAGAAAAGAAACAAACAAATAGAAAGTTACTGAAAAGTTTCAGCTTCAGGAAACCAGGCATTGCTTCATCACTGTGGAAATTACCTAAAACTGTCGAAAGGCTGCTTGTCGGTAGCAAGAACACAGCTTCTGAAGCCAACGAATGTGGAGATGATCTGAATGAACCCTACAGTTTGCAAGTTCAGAGAGTTCAGAAATAACAGTGATGATGCACAATGATTATTTAGATGATTAAGTTCTTCTGCTTGTCTACTTATCAAGCCTTCAAACTATCTTTCCCAAAAGTGGCATGAAAGCTACAAGACATCTGCAAGATGATCCTTTGCGATGAAATACCCCACTGCGAAATACTAGTACCCTACACTGCACTACATATTTGTTCGGTAGCAACCACATTCTTTTTTCTCCTAAAAGAGAACCAGGGAAGCAGTGAGTGAAGAATGTCATCCTTGGCCCAGCAAGAGATGAAGGGGCCTACGTTCTGCCACTAGCATAATGGTGGTTACAGTAAACGGACTCAACAACTAAACTAAATTCACTTCAGGGTATGTAAAGATACAGAATGAAGACAGCGCCTTGAAAATTAGCAGTGCTAGTACAATGCAATATCATGCCACGTTTTTTCATGCCTTTAAACTGTAGGCATACACAATAAAAAGATATCGTAGAGGTGAAATGAGGGATTAGCAGCTGGACACTGGAAAAAACTAACGGAGCTGTAACGTTTCAGACGTCTAAGCAGCTGGCAAAAGTAAATACGCAGAAACATACAAAACTGTGGTTATAGCTAATAATGACTTTGTCTCTTTTCACATTGAGAGAGAGAGAGAGAGAGAGAGAGAGAGAAACAAAACTGATTTCAGTGGAAGGAAACTGCAGCCACTACATCATAGAGTGTAACCAGTTGTTCAGTTTCTGGAGTGGATCAGTGGAATGGGAATCGAAGTACTGTTGCCACTGAAAACTTTGATCCTTTAACAAATCAAGGAAGTGCCCATTGTATGCAAGATGTGAAACAAGCTGTGAAACCATGAACCCAACTAAAAATGGCAGAGCACACATGTTCTCACTCTGCAACATCACAGGACCCAAACTGAAATCAAATCCTGGACCAAACACTGGACAGAGATGCGCTGCTTCAAACTAATTCCACAGTCATGTGAGAAACTGCAGCACAATCCCGACGAACTCCAAAGGTAAAGAAAATGGACGAAAATCAGAGGGAAGAAAAATCGAAGAACAGGAAGGCAGCTGCTGCAAGAACTGTCAGCAATTCCCCTCTTGCCACATCAAAATCGAACAGCAACGATAAAAAGGGCAAAAAAAAAAGAAGATCGAGTGAACAGGAGCACTATCATTCTGAAGTGCGAAGGAAGCAAAGGCGAGGAACGGAACACAAACAGAGACGGCGGAGGTCCCGGGGGCGTACCGAGAAACCAGGGCCGCGACGGCATACATGTTCTTGAGGCGCTCAAACGGACGCGCAGAATTCTAAAGCTCAAGAGCAGGTGGCTGCTCTACGAACAAGAACCCTCCATTTTCTTCTCTCTCTCTACCGGCTTTGGCCCCACAGATTTCTCACCCGGCCGCATCTATTGCCAACATTAAACAAAACGAAAGCCGAGAACAAAAGCAGCGATGCGCGCGGGCTGTGTGTATGCATTCGTATTAGAATAAGAATCAGAGGCATACCTGAGGGAGAAAGAGGGAGACGGCCTTCTCTTTTTCGGGAGGCTGCGTGTGAACACTGGATTTGACAAGAACAAGCAGTGGAAGACGAAGCCGCCGCTTTGTGCCGCCCAGCAGCAGTCTGTTTAGAGAGAGAAGACAAGGGGCCGTGAGAGAGAGAGAGATGAGAGAGTGGCTACAACTACAACGGTCAAAAGGCTTAAAAGGAGGAGAAATCACCGGAGAGAGAGAGAGAGAGGAGGGGCAGGCAAGTCAGACAGATGCTATGCGAAAGCGAAACGAGGCAATGACCAATACCCTACATTTCTTTGTTATTTTCCAATAATACCCCACTCATTTAATTGTTTCTGCGGCGTCTACTCGTGCATTACAGGCAACCTCTGAGGCTGTACCTGGAAGCGAAATTTAGAAATGCTTTACCATAATAATTTATCTGTATATTCCTTAATTTTTATATTTTGTTTTTTTTAAAAGGAGCAGCCCATGGTGTTTGTTAGAATTAAATCTTTTTATTGTTGTTGGTATGTGAATGATGCGACAGGACAATCTTTCTTACGTTAGATACGATAAGAAGATGAGGTATGACCGTAACAGCCAAGCTTGGAACCTTCGCAGAAAAGTTTCTGGAATTGATGTGCTGTTCACCAAATCCGAATTTTTATTGGGATCTGTAACTCTTTTTACCTCACTTTTCTGCACAATTTTCTGAATTCAGTTTGGTCATCGGTCAGTAAAGCATAAGCATGGCCTTCACGCGTTCCGCTCTAGACGCTTCACACAAATCTCATGCCCTCTAGTCGACAATTTCAGTTGGCTGCACCAAGAAAACGCTTCATTCTCAAACAGCTGAGAGATAATTAAAAAAAAACCCTTTTAAAACAAATCCAAAGCTTTTCCAGCACCAAAAAAAACATTTTTTGTTCTGAACAGACAGGTCTTGGATCAAGAGAAGAATGTGATAGGCAATCATACGAACCATCGCTGCTCACCGTGTGCTGCACTTGGCTGGCTGCCATGCACAAGGCGTGTCATGGCCCCACAAGTTTTTTTTTCCCCTTTTTTTCATTGTATCAGAACAAGGAGAATGCAAGGGTCCCCAAAAAGGGTTTAGGAGAATATATGCTCGTCAATCTTTTAAGGTCGTGCTCAAATTCAGATGAAGGTTCGTCAGATGCCTTGTTGCACTATGTGGTGCCTAAGATCGAATTGGGGAATCCACGTAGCCTTTTTTCCTTCCAACTACCATTCTACCAACCTCTTTTACCTCCTCTTTTTGATGCAAACGTGTATGCCAACAGTTATGTTTGCAACTTCTTTTGCAAAGCAGGGTGATGCGGTGAGATGATTTGGTGCAGATGAATTGTATGACATGTGTAGTCTCGGATTGGTCATATCTTAACATTGATGTGGAATGCTAGCTGAGATAAACATACGCCAGATATCGATTGGACAGCGACAATTTGAAGTAGACGCATGGGGAGAACTGGAAATTAGTATGAGCATTCAGCATTCAACCGGCAAGGACCTAGTTTTGGTGGTCTTGATCATACCAATTGGGTATCCTTACCTCTTCATCATCCTATAAAAGGAAAAATGAGAATTGGACGGCAGTTTAGCCATCCACTCCGGTCAGGGAATGCAGTGCAAAGTCCATTTGTTTGGACACTGAATTGACTCAAAAGTTGCCAAAGTGGTTGAGAACATTAGGTAACCATTTGCAATCCTGTATCCCTTACTCTGAGTATTTTCCTAAAGAGTTTATTAATAAATATCGATTACGCGATAAACACTCTTCTACGGATAAAATGGTAGATTATCCTCTAGTTTTTTTTTACAACGAGGACGACACTCCAAAGCAAGTCTGAAAAGGACCTCGTGTATGGATGGAGAGGGGCATGCATGGGAATTTTCAAAAAGATAAAGCACGGCTTGTTAACCTGCCCCCCTCCCAGAGATGATAAAAGCAAAAGAGATTGAAAGATTCGGGCATGCTCCTCATTTTTTTTTCTCCAGACACCTTTTGCTCACGCCTTTATCTCGAGCTTAGCTGCTTCGTACTCCCTCATAGCACGCCTATCTGCGGCAATAGCCTCTTGGTTGCGAAACCAGCAACTCTTGAGGCTTTCTTTATCTGGACAGGCAGTGATTTGATTTAATTTCCTTTCCATTTCATTGGGATTGAACCTGATCTTCTATCAGACAAGCCAATCATTCAGTAAGCTGTTAAGATGGTCTTGTTACTGAACTCTCACTCGATAAGAGGCCAAAAGAAAACCTTGAGCATTTGCAAATGATTTAAGTTTTCAAACACAATCTTGGCAGTAAAGGCTTATGTTAATAGGTCAGACTTTTGTCTGAAGTTCTGGAACAGGACATTGCAAATGGTTAAAACAGGACAAACAAGGTCTTTCCATAAGTCAAGCATATGAGCAACGATTTTTATCCTTGTGCCCATCACCTGCTAGAAAGAAAACAAATGCAGACTACCAGAACACGCTTCCCAGTGTACTATTTATCTAGAAAAAATACTTTTAACTACAATCTGAACAGTACATTGGGAAATGTGTTCTGTGAATGAGATGAATAGAAAAAACTTGTTGAAGAAGTACTTTTTCGTGAATCTGAACACAGCCATGGCAAGCTGCAGGTGCAAAGATGGGTTGACACTCCAAGAAACGCCAAATTACAGTCACACCAGGCCCTGTTTTTTCAATGTCCCATCAGTCAGAGCAAGACACTGCATCAAGTTAAAAAAAGTCAGAAGAAGACATGAATGATTGGCAAGCATGGTCGTTTTTGTCATAGTTTACTGCTACCGGTATAGATCTATAGTACAGGGCTAACCTTAATCAACTGCCCAGCTCTTGGGACGCAGCAAGAATCTCAGCTTGCTCTTTTCATCAGTGCCATGTGGGCCACCATCAGGGAAAAAAGGCGTGAGGAAATGACACTATTGTATTTGAGAATGAGAGCTGCTGCTACACTGAGCTTAGTAGTGAGCATTCAGTCTGGTCAATTGCTCATCCATTGAAGTATTAGACTCAACAGCAGTTTCCCTGTTTGTTGTAAACACACAGCAATTTTTTCAGAATCATCTGTTCTTGTTCACTTGCACTGAACCACAAAAGCTGACATGAAAACTTCAATCAATAAAGAAATTGAAGGGCCTCCTAGGAACCAGGCTTGCATTTGCATGCTGCTCCTGCATGGGTTTATGATACTGCTGCATTTTCTTTGTCTGCAGGACTGGTGCAACTTGCAAGAGCAAAATGCAGGGGAACCAACCAGTAAATGGGTGGATCTGCATGCCTCAGCTACTTGTTGTACTGACGTACAGTATAGTAGACGGCAACTGCAAAGTGCCAAGTGCAAGTTAGGATACGTTTTGGACACACAACTCACTCATTCACTCGCAATAGAGTCCACAGCTCATGATACGGCTGCAAGAATCAAGATCCCAATTCTAGGTACTGGTACTCGTCTGGTAGTATTATCTGTGTTGCTGTTGTATGATCTGTATCTGCACATTTTTCCTGCCTATGTTTGGCTGACAGTTTTTCCATGGCTGTAGGTACACATGACCTACTTAAACCACCATCTTAAACCAAACAACCTACCTGTTTGTCTGTACTGAGATGAAACTGTTCCCTGTACAGCTAGTAATCAAGGACTCTCGGTGCAGATTCCTACTCTTTCCAGGCTGCGCTGCATTGAACGAACCATATGCAGATCGCCATATGCAGCTGTTGCCTTCATCACTTCACATGCTGTGCTGCCACACAGAGGCATTCACTCCACTCCACTCCACTCCACTCCCCACTCCTCCCTCCTGCTGATCCAACCGGCGTGGATGGCATGGCAAGCTTTTGTTGCTTGCGTGCTGGTGTGTTTAGTTGTGGTGGAATTTTTTTTTTTCTAGGATGCGTGTTATGTGAGGGAATGAATAGAAAAGGAGAAAAAGAAATTTTCGAGGATGCGTGTTCTGTGAGAGGAATGAATAGGAAGTAAAAAGTACTTTTGGAAACTAAACACGGCAAGCTCAGCAAGGCTTTTGTTTTGTTTGCAGGAGAGCTGAGAGACAGAGAGAGAGGCCACATCAGACATCAGTTACCTTCTGCTTTGAGGAGTTTGAGAGGACGACGACGGATTCCAATGAGGCCGTTGCTATCGCCATCGCCGTCAGCATCGTCGTGGATCTCGAGACTTTGGAGGAGGACGATGAGTAGTAAAGTCCACACATACCGTACAGCTTCTTCCAATTCAGCAATTTCTGCAGGTGAGCAGCAGTCCTAGTACCCTAGTACAGCATCCGGTTCAGAACAGAATACACAACCCTACAGCCTACAATACGGTTGTGTTTAGATGCAAAAGATCTTTTGCACTTACTATTCATTCCCCTCACAGAACACGCATCCCTAAAAATTCCTTTTTCACCTTTCCTATTCATCCCCCTCACATAACACGCATCCCAGAAACAAAAGATCTTTTCCCTTCATCAACTAAACACAGCCTACATGTAGCAGTCCAGCCTGAGCTAGCTCAAGGACGACTTTGACTTGTCCTATGAGAATGATATCTGAAGATTTGCCACAAAAAATTCTCCTGACTCACTGAAATTCCACTAACCTTTTTTGATAAATCATATCAAAATACCAATAGATAAAAATATGTCCATGGCAATTTTTTTAAAAAGAAATATTTCGATGTACTAAAAACACGGTAACTAAAAAGTGTGAAGTGAAGGTGGTCTGGGGCAAGATGAAGTGGAATCAGCACAGTGCGGAATTATGGCACATAAATTGCAGGAGCACAGTGAATGATCAGTTTGCCCACACACACGCACACAAAACCGCATTGATGAGTCCCCCACGCATTCATACGCCCGCAGCAGCAGCAATGGTGGCCAAACCTGTCTCCGTCCGTCTCCATTTGCTGCGTTCATGGGCTTCGCCTGACGCTGCCGATCCACGCAGGAGCACGATCGATCTCAGCTGGTCCCCCCTGCAACTGCAAGGTGGTGACTTGGCGAGCCATGGCGTTTCTCTCAACTATCGATCTCACATTCTCACTCGTTGTCTTCACCGAGATGCCATTTCCTTTGCATGAAGAATGTGATGGTAATAAGTGGCGACGATTTCACTGGAACTTCAACCTTCAGAACAAAAGCAAAAGGTCACGGTAAAATTTTTGGCTATTCAGAAAGCTTCCGGATGAGGCACTGACTGCGTGTCCTGAAAGGAAGACTCGACGACATGGCAGCAGCAGCTCAGCTTCGTCTAAAGGCTCATCATGGTCTGTGAGCAGGGCCAGTCGCACGCTCGCACGAGACCTGCACGTAGCGTCCATGGCTGAAGCCCAAGCAAGTGGCCTGGATCTGCATGCAGATCGTGCAGAGCAATCGTCGGACGAGAAAGGAGGGAGGTACAGCCAGTGGTTGCCCAAAAAAAAGAGCACGGCATCAAGTTGCTGCGACCGACGCAGCACGGCATCTATTGCACGCGTTGATTCAGAGGACAGTTTATCTGGGAGCTGAGATGCGTCCTCCTTATTAACATCATGTCATGGTTTCTCTAACACAGGCTTCAGAAACCTGTTCACGGGTGAAACGAAGCATGTTGCCCATGTTTGCATTGCATAAGCTCCCCGCTGAACGCACAGCAGCAGCAGCAGCAGCAGCAGCAGCAGCAGCAGATGTTTAAGCCCTACTTTAGTATGGACATTTCAATTCAACCTAAAGTCATGTACAATATCATCATAAGGCAGCCTAATGAACGGCATCAGCTACAGATGGCATGCCGGTGCCCCAGGACGACGCCGCCGGCTGTCAACAAGGGAACAGGATGGGGGATCCATCGCGGCGCAGCCGGTTCTCGGAGAGGTCCAGCTTGCTCATCTTCTCCTCGCACCACAGCAGCTGCTCCTTGCTCAGCTTCCCCATCCGCAGGACACGCGACACCACCTTGATGTCGATCAGGGCGAACAGCAGCTGGACCTCCTCCATTGTGGGTGGCCAGGTCTTGCTCTTCCACCCTTTCTTCTTCTTGAACAGCTCCTTCACCTTCGCCTCCTTCTGCAGATTTGGATACTTGCATTAGCGGGTACTACTCAGAGAAGTTATTCACAACTATGAGTCCAACCTCATTCTATCGCTGCCGATTTTTTAGACCACCACGGAAGACAAAAGATCATACAGAACAGGAGTGAAAGACCATACAGATGCCAACAGAATAGAATTTACCTTATCGAGTGAAGATTGTACGTGATGAATTGAGCTTCCAGTGTGGCCATGAGTACTCATGGCACTGTTCTTTTTCTTGTCCTTTTTCAGGAAAAGGCGGAAAGTTAGGACAGACTCCTCTAACAATTTGATGAGATCAGGTGCGAAAATCGATGGTTCCATTTGGTCTTCAGTGTTATCTTTCTTGTCCGCAACTGAATTGAGAGAACAAAAATGTCAATCAAGCTAAATCTGATACAATTGAACTCATCAATCATTCAAGTATGCAATGCAACAAGTGGCCAAATTTATCTCCTGCTTATTGGGGGGGGGGGGGGGGGGGAAGCAAGTGGCCAAATTTATAACCTAAAAATAGACATACATTCTGAATAAACATAGTAAAAGAAAGGACGAAATGAAACAAAGCAAGAACAGTATTGACTGTCTACTGCACTCAACACTTATTAGCTTACTGTAGTATAGGGTACAACCCAATGCCAGATTTTGGTACGGGATGATATGTACACGGTATTAAATATGTTACAGCAGTAACTGGAAAGAATTCATCAATCATCTTTAATGTAGTCAATCGTTATGGATGCACAAAGCTTAGGCAAACAAGCCAGCTAGCTGTACACATGACATTACTTTCAGAATCTGTACCAGGTCTTACCGACTGTACAAGAACTCCATATTAGTTGTGAAAGTTCTTGTGCGTGGCTTACTTATCCATTCTAAACTTGCAGATAAAAAAGGCTCTAAAAACTAATGTGTAGTGATTTAGCCTTTAGGCATCGATCCGGTAAATATTATTGGAACTTAAGTGTAGGAACAATAAAACATGCAGCTCATAATCCCAAAATTACATATCCATGTTTCCTTTTGAGATCACTCGAGGTATAGTCAAAATGAACCACTGTCAACATTTTACCCAATGTTAGCTGAACGTGAAATAGAAAAGAACATAAAGTACAGCATAGTAAGTAGATCACTGCTCATTATTATTGCCACTGTACAGCAGATTAAATTGGACTGTACCATGTGAAATGTGCAGACTATTCAATAACAAAATTTATTTACTGTGGTGCTGTGCCAGGACAGGGCAGAGCATGAATAACATGTTACACAACTTAATACGACCAAACAAAAATGTCCTCAGCATAAAGATCCTCAACCATTTCTACAACACTTGGCATTGTACACAGGGTTTGAAATCAACATTACGCCATTATCAAACAGGCAGAATTTCTGGAACCATTTTTTTCAGGTGTAGAAAGCATTGACTTAAGTGTCAAGTAAACATGAATCATCAACACAGCTAGAGACAAACAGTGAATGTGAGAATCACAATCCATGGCATCTTGCAATGGAATAATCTTTATTACTCCATACCTTCTATGATATTAGTAAGAGAAATAATTCTAAAAGTGAAAGGAGTTTGCTGAACCACACCAGCTGCCATCACACTACAGATGTAAGCATTGCTTGAATTTAAGTTAAGAACACAACATGATAAGTCTATAAAACCACAACCCTAAAGAAATTCAGTGAAAACTGTAGAGCGCACAGAATCATGTTTCAAATGGTATTGGTTACATTCGTGTTAGAAATGCAGAAACTACAACCCAAAGATTCTTACCTTGAAAAGTGGGGACCTGAAGCAACTTTGACAATAAGCTCCGAGACCGTGCATATATCTCAACCCGAGTACCATGCTCAAATGGCTCATTTTCAACGAATCTCTGCAACAGAACCTGGAATTGCTGGAATGCTTGAGCAGCACAGCTGTAGGTTGTAGGATTATCAGGTTGTGCGGCGACTATAAGGCTCAGGTGTACATATGTACAATGCAGAGCCTCCCAGCTCAGCGAAACATGAGCAACATATGCAGTTTCAAGTGTTTGATAAGGATCATCTTCGCTTTGCTGTTGCTGAAGTTGCTCACAATCCTCCTGGAGCTCATCCTTTCTTTTGAATGAGAGGCTGCGCAGTGTAGACGCCAATTTGGATGCTGATCTTGGAGACTTTTTGGACATGTACAGCGACTCTACAAAGTTTTTTTTTTCCAACTGTTAGAATGGTGAAATTATGCAGAAGGGATATTTAAATATAGAAACAAGAAACGATGAAATAGGAAAAAGCAGTAAAATGAAGTTTTCAACTTTATTAAGCAGTAGTAAATACCGCAGAGAAGCAATACTACTGCTCAAGGTGAGACAGAATCCTGAAGGCAATAAATAGCATGTAGAAGGTAAACACTAAACAAGAAATATTGGCTGACTCAAAGAGACAGAAAAAGTTGCACAAATTTCAGCAAGAAAAGGTGAATTCATAAATTACTACATGTGACAATAGTGTTCCCTGGACACAGCTGTGTGTGTCCAAGTCCGACTTGGGTTCAGTTATGGGTGTCCAATTTGCTAGAAAAAAATGTACATGCCAAATACCACTCGAATCCAACAGGGGTACATGGGCCTCCAAGTCAGACTCAATTAACAGGTAACGCTAGACAGAATACGACAACGGTGGTTGGTTGTGTGTGTGTTCATCTTGCTCTTTTGAGTGATATCAGCAGCCTGATGCTACAGTTTCATTTTAATAAAGACGGTTTCAAATAGAAAAGAAGCGGCAATTGCGGACATACTAAATAAGGCATGCAACTACTACAAAAAGCTTGTACCCGTCAAGCCTCTTTACAATAGTAGGGAGTATGTTTTATCATGCTAACAAGGCTCGGGGTTGATGATAATTTATATAACTAGAATATAGCAACAACAGCAAGAAGCTGAAGTATTCAAGACACATATAGGCATATAGCAAATATTATAGCACCAGACCATATACACACATAATAGCAAAAAAATGACAAGAATACTAGATACATGCATCATGTTACATATGAGAAAACACAGCCAAGCATGTACTAAGACACATCCACTTCTACATCTTTTACCTGGATCCTTCATGAGCTGCGCGATCATCTTATGAAACACCAGCATCCTCTCGCAGTACTTATCATACAGCGAATCAAACCCACACAACGGGAACCCACTGACAACATCCGACTCCAACCACTCCCTGGAGCTACTCCCTTCCTCTTCCCCTTCGTCCCCGCCATCCTCCTCACCCTCGCCGCATTCCTCCTCGGGGATGAGCACCATGAAGCTGTTCTTTCTCAGCTCCTTGAGCCTCCGCTTCACCTCATTCGTGATGAAATCATCATCGTCGTCATCCTCTTCCTCCTCCACCGCTTCCTCAGCCACCCCATTCTCCTCAGCTTTCTCCCCCAAAATGTCACCTTTCTGTTGTTGTTCCTGGGAGGCCACATTCCCTGCGGCGGCGGCGTGGGCCTCGTCATCGGACTCCACCACGGTCTCGCCCCCAACCCCGGCGCTCTTCTTGCCCTTGCCGAACTTCTTTATCTTGAAGAAATCCATGGGCCCCGACTAAACCTCTAAACCCCAAAGCTCAAACAGCCCCCAGACCCAAAAGACCCCTCCTTTTCTTTTCGCTGATCCTTGATCCCAAAGTCGCCCGCTCCCTTTCGCTTTCCCTGCAAATACCAGAAGAACCACGGAACGGATAAAGCATCGACAGGGGGGACGGAGGTGATTCAAAGGAACGCTTAATATGAAACCCTAACAAACCGCGAAATCGCCGTGCCAAAATACCTCAGGATACGGCCCTCAATCCTGTGCCGCGGCTATAATGCGGGGGGCAATCCGGCAGGAAGCAGCAGCGAGACGCACCCCCCGGCCTCAAGATCCGCCGAATCCGAGCCCGCCCCGGCTCTCCTCGTCGAGTGGGCCTCCCCTTCCCCCAGCAAGGCCGGCTCACGGGCGCGAGGCGGTGGTGGCGGCGTCGAGCGGCATCTCCGCGGACCGCGAGTGGTCGGCGCTGCTGGTTTCGTCTCGTCTCGTCCCCTCGTGGCTGCGGGTTTTAGGTCGGGGGAGGCGGTTTCTGGCGTGCTGGTGCTTCGCGGCGGCTCGCCGAGTCTGCGTGACTGGTGCCGTCGGTGGTGGTGCCGGACCTGGGAGGAATCGAATCCGAAATTTTTAACTGCGGGCTCGAGGGGGGGTTTAAGCGGGTGGTTTTGAGCTGTGCTGTGGTTAGCGGCGGCGGCGATCGCGATTAGCGTGTGGTCAAACTTCAAAGACGGAGAGGAGCAGAGGCCAGAGGGGGAGGGGAGTGTGGACTGTGGAGTGAAGTGGCGTGGAGTGCATGGGAGACCGCGCGGCGCGTACGACCCCTGTCGCCGTCGCTGGTCTCCGGCCAGAGTGGGGCCCGCGTCCTCGGAGACAGCGCGTTGGGCCGAACAGGACGGAATGATGCCCAGTTCAACAGATAAAACGAATCTCACAGCCCAGTAGTGTGCCATGCATTCCGAGCCCAATTTTCTTCCACGGATCATCATAGTATTCCCCTGGCTCGCTTGGGGGTCACCTTTGGGTCGTCTGCACCTTGGGCCAAAAGGTCAGACGAAACGAGTGAACGCTCCAACAAAAAAACCTACACGGGCAACACCGTCCAAGCACGCTCACACACACACACACAAAAAAAAAAGAGAGAGAGCAAATAAAGCACTGGTGGAAGGAGCTTTGGAGAAGAAAAGCCACAGCAAAAGCTCAGAGCCAGCCGGTGCCTTTGAAACTTGAAAGAGTCAAAGTCCAAAAGCTGGCGAGTCACTAGTGTGGTGTGTGAGAGGTCCGCTCGTCTCACTCGCGGCCTCAGCTCGCCGCCCCTCTCGTGAAGTCGCGACCTGCCCTTTTTTCCCTGGCCGACTTTGCCGCTCTCGTGCCACGAAATTCCAGCTCAAATCCACGTTGGTGGAATTGAACAGCGTCACGTACAGCAGCCATTCGTTTGGACTATACATGGCCAAACGGGCCGGCACGACACGGCACGGCACGGGCACTATTGGGCACGGCACTAAACGGCACGGCACTAAACGGCCCGCCATCCAACCGTGCCGTGCCTCTTAGTGCCACCGTGCCTAACCTCAGGCACTAGCACGACACGAAAGGTACGGTATAGTGCCGTGCCGTGCCAGGAGGCACTATAGTGCCCGTGCCGGCACGAGCACGGAAATTATACAGAAGATTCATAATATCCAGAATTTCAGGAGTATAAAGATAGCAACAAAACAAAAGAGATCAAGGAGACACAGATTTAACAAAAGATGGAGCTTAGTGCAATGGTTGCCTCATTAAAAACCTATCTAGGTAAAACTCACCCTTGTGAGAAACCCTAGACAGGAAAAGAGTACAACCAAGCTCCAATATAGTTCATTACATCAGTGATTCAATGTTCAAATGTTCATGAGCAGAAAGTCCAAGTCCAAAGCCTACTCTAATTATTACAGAGCATTACATAAATAGATCATGAATCAAGCTCAATGCCTTTGAAGGCATCTTCAAGCTCACTGTCCTCGGCAAATTGTTGCAGCCTCAACTCTGCAGCTTCCCAGTCCTTGATGCAGGTGAGCATCTCCACCATCTCCGGCTTGAGCTTCCTTCGACGCTCCTCGATGATCCTGCCAGTCATGCTAAAGGTAGACTCTGATGATATAGTAGAAACAGGACATGTTAAGATGTCTTTAGCCATGATAGAGAGGACTGGATAAGTAAGTTTATGCTGATGCCACCAATTCAGAATGTTAAAGTCATCAGAAAGATGGTTGACAGTGTCACAGTCTAAATATGAGACAAGTTCAGAAGCATTAGAAGCAGAAGCAGATGAAGTCACTGCATGCAAAAGAGAAGTTGCAGATGTATCTCTAGACATGGTAAAAGAACCAGAGATAGAGGAAGTGCTACCACACACAGCAGAACCTGCATCATCATCATATATTTCATCCCAAGCAGTCCTTGACTTACCAGGAGGCTGAGGAGGGTCATTTCTCTTCAATCTAACTGCACCAAACTTAGCATCATATTTGTTATACACATCAGTCAACCTAGCTCTAGTTTCAACTTGGTAAGTAGAATAATCTGTACTGGTGAGAGCACCCAACCTTCTAAGCACCCTATTAAAACCTTTCATTTTAGCTCTAGGGTCCAAGATGAATGCAAAAGAATAAAGCACAGGTATGTCTCTCCAGTATTTCATATATTTATCAATCATTGGTTGAATAACAGATCTGATGTGCACATCATTAGAATAGTTTTGCAAGTGCAGAGCTATCTTAAGAAGATGATGCATCATAAGTGGTGATGTGGGATAATAGACACCAGATAAGTCAACAGTTGCATTATAAAACAATTCAAGAAATGCAGTAACTTTCTGTGCCCTCAACCAATGCTCATCAGTTAACAGCAAGCCCTCACCTTCAGCCCTAGGGTACTGAGCATGGATGAAAGTAGTGAAAGGGACCTTATGAGGAAACAAATGCTTAAGCATTAGATAGGTAGAATTCCACCTAACATCCATATCAAGCTGAAACTTTCTAGGTGTGGCATTAGTTGCAATGCAGTAGCTTTTATATGCAGCAATTCTTTGATTAGATGAATTGATCCATGATATAGCAGTTCTAAATGTTTCAATCAAAGGCTTAAGAGAAGTGAGAGCCTCCTTAACAATCAGATTAATGATATGACATGCACAACGCTGATGCAAAAACATACTATTAGCAGCTTCAGAATCATCATTATCAGGAACTTGAATGCCAAGGTATTTAGACAGGATTGGTCTCATCTTTTGCATGGCAGAGACATTAGATGAAGCATTGTCTAGTGTAACAGCAAACACCTTCTCAGTCAAACCATACTCATCAATAACAGAAGTAACACGTTCAGCAATGTTTTGTCCACTATGGCACACATCAATAAGAACTAGACCAAGCACCCTTTTCTCTAGTTGCCAATCAGAATTAATATAGTGTGCAACAACACTAAGATAATCCTCTTTGGCATTACCAGACCAAATATCAGATGTCAAACACACAGCATTAACAGAGGACTTGAAAGTTTCAATCAGATTAGCCTTGCACTCATTGAAGTACTTGCTTATATCTCTAGTGGTGGTTTGCCTAGAAACTTTAGCATATCTAGGGTTATGGGCAATTTTAATGTATTCTTCAAAAGCCGCAGATTCACCAATAGAGATAGGGACATCAAGTCTAGCTATCAAACGAACAAGCTGAGTACGAGCAACCAGAGGACAATAGTCCCAAGCACGAACACTACCATCAGGATTAAAGGTAATCTGAGACTGAGTCAAGCGAAACTTCTCACGCCTCTTAACACAAGCAACAATGTGGCGAGAAAGGTGACCAGTACCACCTCTGGAAGAACCAGAGTACACCTTCGAGCAATGGAGGCATTTGGCACCAGTCCTTACCCGCTTACCATTGACGATCGTGTAAAGTTTCTCGAAATCATCCCAAACAGGAGAGGTAGAGGGACGTGTGCGTTTACCGGTGTTGCCGCCGTCCGGCAGAGGCTCAGGCTCAGGTAGCTCATCATCGCCGTCTGCGTCGACGATGATGGGAGCATCTCTGCCGAATAGAAACTCCCGGTCCTCGCACAAGTCATCCTCGTCGTCATCTCCGGCCAGCCCGCACCCCCGTCTCTCATCGTTCATGTCGATCTCGACCGTCTCCTCGTCGGACGACATCGTCAGCCGCCAATGACTTGGTCCCTCAACGGCTGCCAAAGAAACAAAGAGAGAACAGATCTAGGGTTAGGGTTCGTACCACACAGAAACGAAGAGAGACCAGATCTAGGGTTAGGGTTCATACCTTTGCAGCCGGAGCACCAAAGTCGTCGGCGGCGATGACGATGGCCGGAAGCCGAGTGGTCCCTCAACGGATCTAGATCCGGAGCACCAGCAGGGACATCGCAGGACGGCGTCGGCGACGAGGACGAGGACGAGGACAAGGACAACGAAAGGATGTAGCTACATCTTCTGTTACAAATCGAGATCAGGGTGGTAGATGGCCGTGCCGTGTGCCAGTGCCGGCCACCGGCGGCGCGAGGCCACCGGAGATCTAGAGAAGAGAGCACTGGAGAGGGATGAGAGCGGAGACGGATGAGAGCGCAGCCGCCGCTGCGAGTCGTGCGAGAGAGAGGGGAGGGGAGGGAAATGAATTAGGGTTAGCGCGCGACGGATGAGAGCGACGGCGACGGCTTTTATAGGGCGCCTCCCGACGATCGGATCCAACGGTCGGGAGGCGCCCTCGCGCCGATCCGACGGCTCAGGCGTGCCTAGGCCGTGCCGCCTGCGGGCCGAGGCCGTGCCGGCCATTTAAGCGGCCCGTGCCCGTGCTAGTGCCGCGGGCCGGCTCTGCGGCCCAGGCACGGCACTGGGCCGGGCACGGGCACGGCACTAGCCCGATGGCAATCGGGCCGTGTCGTGTTCGGGCCGTGCCATTTCGGGCCGTGCTAGTGCCAGCCCAGCGGGCCGAGCCCGTTTGGCCATCTATAGTTTGGACCCTGGCGATGATTCCAACCGTCCCCATACGAAACGTGGATTCCTAAATTGCCATCAAATCCGCATCTCGCCAGCCGCCAACTCTCCCTTGCACGGCTGCACCGAACCACTGCTCTCCAACTACCCCCGATCCTCTATGTACTGATTCCGCTGGCCCCACTGCGTGTCCAATTTCAACCATCAATGGGTTAATTAAACACACAGTACTACACCTGTGTCGTCATTCATGAGGCTGGGCCTTGGCCTCTAGTGGTTGGTGGCTTCAGTTGGTGATGCATTTTTGAACTTTCCATATATGTTCAGAAAGTTTTCCTGCTGGTTTCCCTTCCTCCTCACAGAGCAAGTGAGCAACATGAACCTGAATTCTAAAATGCGTATCGTGTGCGAGTACAAATAAAAAAAACTTTAATTGTGTAATCGTTGAAGTAAGTTTTACTTACCACACACAAAATTTGAGATGTAGAATCGTTCATCGATTTGGTCAACTTCTCAAGATTCATCAGCCACCTATTAGGTGCACACACACACCAAAAAAAAAAAAAAGGGACATGGCGCTCGCATATGTGTTCATTGGAGCGAGCTTCGGGTTTCTTTTAAAAAAAAACGATGCAAATTAAAGACCAAATCTTTGCGTTACCTGATAACCTGAGTGAAATCTTTATTCAAACCGACCGACAAAAGCAACACTCGGAGATGGAAATCTTTTTTTTTTTTTTGAGAACGGAGATGGAAATCAGATCATCCATCCCGGAGTCTGCGAAGGCTCGACACGGAAACGATCTCCACGTCGTGGCCGATCCCGGGAAGCCACCTGTCGCGGCCGGCCAAGTTAACCTAGACGTCGACGCCGCCTCCCGGGCCCCACGTCACAGTGACCCAGGCCCCCTCCATAGTCCATCCCCCACGTCCCGGACCCAATACCTGGCCGCCACGTACGCCTCCGTCCCGCCACGTACCGTGTCACGTGCCTCGCGCGCCATCAAAAAGATCTGCTGCGCTCCCCCGAGTCTTGTGTCCTAACGACACGGCACGCGCGCGAGCACGAGTCCGTTCGCCACCTCGCGGGCCGCGGCGTCGTTCCGTTCGTTAGAACCAAGGATTGGATTAGCCTCTCTCGCCGAGGAGGAAGAGGAGGAGGAGCCGAGGAGGGAGTTGGTGGCGAGAGGAGGGGCTTGCGGGGATGGGGATCTCGAGGCCGCTCGCGGCGGCGCTGGTGCTGCTGCTGATCGCCGTCGCCGGGGTGGCCGCGGAGGAGCCGGTGGCGGTGGAGGCGGACTCGGTGGCCGGGGCGGTGGAGGCCACGGCGCGGGCGCGGGCGGAGGAGGCCAAGGAGGCGGCGGCGCTCAGGGCGGAGCTGGACCAGCTCAGGGCGAAGATCTCCACCTTAGGTCAGTGGCTGGCAAAGCGTTTCAAAATTACGGGGGGCGCTCGATTTAGTTTCGTCCGGGGGGTGATCTGGCTCGAATTCAATGCTTCATAGCTAGGTTAATCTGTCCCGTTTGACTGGAATTGGTGCCACGGTCGTGAACTGCGAGGTTTAGGTGCCGATTCGATGTGGTGGTGGTGGTGGGATTTTGGGGGAATGTTTGGTCGAGCTAGCGGGATCTGTTTCATGGGGGTTTAGCCTCTGGGCGCTTCTATATGCTGTGCTCGATTGATCAAGTAGCTCCGGTTCCGGGGAATTTTTTCTGATGTTGCCAAGCTGTTTACGTTCGTGAGATGAATGCCGAATTGGGCACTTCTCTCTTTTCAGAAATTGTTCGCTCAGGGTGGAAAATTCAGCTCGTTCCGTTAGTTTCAACACATAGATTTGTTTCTAATTGTGGTTTCAAAGCTTTGTTTTACTAGTCCCTACTTCGGTTATTCACTACAGTGGGCCACTGTGTAGCAATAATAGCAGTTGTTGTGCTCTTGCCATGAATGGTGAATCCTTGCCATAATTTCTGGGGCCTGCTTCAACGGCATGTACTGAAACTTCCACCAATACACCTCACCTCTACCCGGACCATACATACCCTTACCGTAACTTGAAAGTCTTGAATTGAATACATTGCTAGCAATACTCCATTGATCTCAGTAAAACTGTAAATTAATAGCAGTCTGAAGAAGCTACTTGTTGAGATATACATTCAAACTTGATTGCGTTTGCCATGCTGTTTCTGTCGCGAGCAAAGCAATGTTCTTAACTTTGCCTCTTTGGCATACTGTATTAGCTTACTCCTATGTGGCTGGCTTTATTCTATGTTTTGTCATATGGCTGTAATGATCCTTCCAGAAATATGATGTGTTATTTTTATCATGCTGCAGAGTCAGGCATAGCAGAGCGATCCCAGGAACTGAAGAACAAGGATGTTGGCATTGCAAAGCTGGAGAAAGCCATTGAGGAGAAGTCACAAAACATTGCTTCTCTGCAGGCCGAGATTGCCTCTCTCCAAGTATGCTATCTAATATGCAGCACTAGCTACCATCCAATCTGCTGCACAACTTGGAAATAATCATGCCCTTTCACTTATCTGCATGTGCAGGCGAAGGGATCTATAGCTGCTGAGGAGCAAGCAGGCAAGGCCAATGCCCGGGCTGTAGAGCTTGAGAAGCAAGTATGGAATATAGAAGTTCATGAACACTTAGAATGTGCCAGTTATATGTTTGCGATTTCTCATTTTGTTTTCCTCCCATTCTAGATTGAGAAGCTTCAAACAGATATTGAAGCTCAAAGCAGCCAGAGAACAGCACTTGAGGCTAGGGCTAACGATGCAGAGAAGAAGGTAGAAGAGCTGACAGCAAAGCTTAGTTCTGTAAGTGCACGATCCTTGTCGACAGGGCAGTTATGATTTTCATTTGTTTCCTGTATCTGTGGTCAACTTAATTGTTTTATGTCATCTATTATTGTAACTTGTGTATCTGTTAAGTGGCTATGCCATCTGTTTTTTCCTTTTTAATAACAACAGTTGCAAGATCAATTGTCTATTCGATTGCAAGCCTGTAACACGATCTTTTGACACAGAGAGCTTGTAAATTGATTCTTAGATCTTCCTATACCAGAGTTTCAAGTCCACGTGAAATTTAAAATCACATTGAAGGCCTCTCTGTGATGAAAAAAGTTCTATGGATAAGTAGTTCGGATACTAGATTACATTGCGCTTATTTATTGACTTTTTCCTTGCTAGATCCAAAAGGAAAGCGACGAGCGAAAACGCAAAATCAAGAAGACAGAACGTGCTCTTAAAGTTGCTGAGGTTTGTGATATGTTTATTTATTATTAATGCACTTGATGTCTTGGCAGTCGTGTGGTACCTGTTACATTTTTTGTTCTTTCACATTATAGGAGGAACTGATGAGGCTGCAGCTAGAAGCATCAGCTAAGGCAAAACAGTTGACAGAGGTAAAGTCGTGAAGATATATAGAGTCACATCATCAGCTGTACTTAATGCAAATCCAGAAATTTCAGCAATGTGAACTTGTAGCATCCTTTGAGCATGGTTCCAAGCATATAAGACAAAAAGTAGACTGCATGCCTTCAAGGTGCACTATGGGCCCTATGTGTCATGTGGCACACTGTTACTTCACTAATGAGTGAAACTTCTAGCAGTACCTGACACTGGGCTAAGTAGAGTGCAATTGTTGTGATTCTAATGCCTTGAATGGCATATGCCTGTATTTTACGCCTTTTCCTTTATTGATCCCATTTACAACAAATATAAGATCCTGTGTGCACTCTCATTTCCTTTGGCAGGTTCATGGAGCATGGTTGCCACCTTGGTTAGTTGCACAATACGCCCACTACATGGTAAGATTGGAACTGCGAAATACGTAATGCTGCATTTTTCATTCTTGTGCTCTCTCACCGCTATTCTCATCATCATTTTTAGGAGGTGGTCTCAGGCCACTGGAGTCAACATGGGAAACCTGCCATGCAGAATTTTTTGCAGAAGGTGCCTCCTCATACTACTTGCTTTTACTGTAATTTCAATATGCATTCCACAAATAAAGCCACCAATTATGTCTGCATGTCTAATATTTCAGGCGTCTGAAAAATCAGCACAGGCAAAGAAATGGGCTGAACCTCATATTGAGACTGCAAAGGCGGTAGTGTCTCATCACTCATTAACTTCATCTGTTCATGTATTTTCGTTCCTTTTGATTTACCTTGCACTGACAATATTCTGACAAGATTACTTTCTATGGTTGAAGAAATGGGTCCCTGTTAAGGAAAAACTGGTTGTCCTCAAGAAAAATGCAGAACCTTACATACAAAAGGTTTCAACAAGATCAGTGGAGTTGTATGAGACATCACGGGACGCTGTTGCACCCCATGTAGTCAAAGCTAAAGAGTTCGCTCATCCATACTATCAGGTACATGTAGTGCTTCCTGATTCAAGAATCTGTAAACTTCCACATGCCATTTTGAGGGCAGAAGTTGGTTGATTATGGTAATTCAGCACTTTTTACATGCTGTTGTTGATCTGCATTTATTTGACTATGTGGATCCAGGAAGCCAAGAAGTTTTCCAAGCCTTATATAGATCAAGTTGCTGAGATTACAAAGCCACATGTTGAGAAAGTTAGAACTGCTCTGAAGCCGTACACTAAAAGAGTTGTTCATGCATATGGGTCATTTCTTGAGTCGGCAACCACATACCATCGGCAGGTTTGTGTTTCTTTTCCACTTTTCTTCCATTCTTTATCACTTGGTTTTCAGTTCCTCCATTTGCCCCATAGGCTTTAGCTCTAAACCGCACCCTGATGTAGTATTGAACTTGTGCGCTACTGCTGCTCCCCACAGCAACCAACTTCTAGATGCATCTAGATGCAACATTTTACAAAGCCACAATGTGGATTGCATTCTTCTAGACAGCCTTGTGTCTGCATCTAGATGCAACATGATGTCTGTTTATGGTTACCTATGGGTTGTGCCCTTATTTTAGCAGCCTTACCTAAAGGGTGCTGCTGGGCGATTATTTAGCTGCTTTTCTGTTATGCCTAGAGATAGTGGGCCCACTGATGTGGATAGTCTGTGTGCTCTTCCATTTTTGCTTTTTTACTACTTCATTTGTCTCGTGATTTAATTTGTGTTCTGTCCTACTGTTAGCTGACGTGTTTAGTTTTTTAATCATCTGAGAAACCCCTTCTTTTTGGGAAGGCTGATGTGACAAATTTTCAACATTTTCTTCTTTCTATAGGCTCAAGCAACCATCTTGGACTACCTTCACCAACATGAGATAACGAGATCACTCGCGACAAAGGAACTGGTTTGGTTCCCGGTAAGGAAACCTGAAAATTTCGCAAAGGAGCCATAGCTTAGTGGTCATCTAATAAACCTAACCTTCTGTACAGGCTTCTGCTTTGCTGGCTCTGCCTGTCTTCTTTATATACAGGCTTCTAATAGATACCTTCTGGTTAGTTTCTCTTAGATCAACAACTGATCTTAATTGCAACCATCGGTAGCATGACATTAAAAGGAGCTGACATTATCTGCTGTTGCTTCTCTGTAGCACCAAAAAGCCTAAAAGGTCTCGTGGGGGTAATGGTAACCATGGCCACAAGAGACACAAGCGCCGGCACACAGACAAGTAAATCGATTATCCTTCAGTTAGGGTTCTGCTGTGTATGATTGCATATCTTGAAGCAGGATTTGGATTTGCTCTCCCTCCCTGCCTAGCCATGGAGGAAGGAGACCTGAGTCATGGCCTCATGGAACCCTTACTATGGAAACATTGTACACCATCGACATTTCTCTTCTTCTTTTGCATTTTCACCCCATGTGTAATATGAACTTCAGTTGCAGCAGACATTTTATCTGCACCTTGCTGGGGTTCAGGGGTTAAGCCTCGGCCTTTGTTTTATTGTTCATTATTGTTTATTGTAACCTGTGAATGCGTTTGGGTTTGCGTGCTTGTTCTTGTTGGTGACCTACATTCAACCCATGTATAACAAAGTGGTTGTTTAGCTACCTGTCTCATATGTGTATGGTTGGCACCATGACCTAATAGAATGGTTGTCGACTTCAGTCGGTGAAGCATCATGAGAAGGAAAAAAGAATATATGCAAATCCACACTGAACTAGGGAGTTTTGTCATCATCACTTCTAACCTTGTTGGCCTGGAGACCGAGTTGCAATTTATCAGAAACAGACACATTATATAGTTATTATGATTTACCTTGTGCACCTTGGGCTGCCACTGATATGCAATTTCACAAGATTTCACCATAGGACCTGACCTATGTTGTGGTGGAAATGCATGGAAGTGTCACTGATCACTGATCTGTTGCAGCAATACAACAAAGTTGAAAGAGCTGTCTGGTATGATATACGCGTCTCCAGTACCCATGCTTTACCAGTTTATTTTCCTGCCCTGCATGTGAGGTTTTTTATTATTTTTTTTAATAACCACCATGCTTTATTCATTGGCTTGGGTACAGCATGTGAGGTTTTTATAGTACTACACGAGCTTCACTGTATATATACTCCTGCACAATGGTTTCAGCCCAATCCTTGATTGCGTGAAATAAATCAAGGAAAAAGTCCTATTAAGGTCCCTCAACTATCCCCCAAGTTCGATTTAGGTCCTTAAACTCCAAAACCAGAACTCCAAAACCAGGTAAAACATCTTTCAACTTGCAAAACCGTTTATATTACATCCCTGAGCGGTTTTGATAGCGGTTTTGCTACATTAGTAGTGGTTTTGTCATTTCCTTTTACTTATTTATTTCATCAAATCTTTCAAAAATTATAGTAAATTATAGAAAAGCTATATAATGAAAAATCTATTTTTTTTTACCCTTCTGAATATAAAATTTTTATTACAGTTTAAGCGCACAATAATTAGTCTACCATAAAAATTTCACCACAATTGGAATATAGAAACAACAGCTATAAATTATTCTAATTAATTACTAAAAATCACAATATTATATCATATATATAACTTAGCTATTTTATTTACAGAAAGCATAGATCTAAAGGTGAAATAAAAATTTTGTACTAAAAGATACCATAGTATATATTTAACGGGTAGATGTACTCATATGGAGTACGATAAAATTATTTATAATTTTTCTATGGTTTTTAATAATTTTTAAATAATATTTAGCAGAAATAAATAGGAGGAACAAAATAAAACCACGTTACTATAGCGAAACCGCTCTTCAAAACCGCTAGGGATGTAATATGGACGGTTTTGAAAGTTGAAGGATGTGCTTTATCCGGTTTTGGCGTTTAAGGACCTAAATCGAACTTGGCCATTAGTTGAGGGACCTAAATAGGACTTTTTTCAAAAATCAAATAGCCCAACCCATGACCTTTAGGCCCAGCCCATGAGACGAAGCTCGCTGCCAATCCACCTTCTATGGGCTTTGTGATCCCTGATCCAGCGCAACGGCCACACAAGCCGAAGCGCTGCTTCGCGGCCCCGCCGCCGCCGCCGCAGCGCATCCAAACCCCAGGCCCCCTTGGCGCGGCCGAACCGTCCTCCCCGTCGGCCGCCTCTCCCCGCGCCTGCCTCTCACCATCGCAGGTTCCAGCCGGCCTCGCCCCACTGTATCTGCCGCGCCTCGCCCCGCTCCGCTGCTCAGAGGAGCCCGGGCACCGGCTGCCACCGCACGATCCTGCGCCGGCGACCGTTTGCCTCCGCCGCCGCCGCGATATCTCTTGGTACGCTCTTCTTCTGGTACTAAGCATCTTGCACCCGCGGGAAATATTGATCTTGATGGTTGCCTTCCTTATTTAGCGGCGTTTCTGTTTCTGCGTGCAGAGGGCTAGAGCCGCCGTCGATGGCGGCCGTGGAGTAGCATCCCAAAGCTGGAGCCTTTGTTTCCGTTCCTTTCGCCATTATCTGCAGTGCCAGCTCGGTTTCCCCATGATCATCCTCCGCAGCGCATTGAGGGCCGCCGGCAGGCTCAGGTGGGTTCCTAGGGTCCAGCCTGTTGTGGAGCGCAGTGAGTCTTACCTTGCGCCACACCTGTGTGCTACTGCTTCCCCTTGTTGGGATGTTCAGGAATCACCACCCACGTCGAGTTGTGGGTTGGCTCCAATTGGTCACGGGTGTCAGTTGCGGCCTTTCTCGGCTGCTGCAGCTGCTGCTGTACGCGGTAGGAAGCAGAAACCCTTGGTGGGTAAGGATGACGATGAGGAGGAGGTGGATAAGGAGCTCAGGGCAATTGAGAGGAGACGTGTGTACTGGACCGCACAGCAGACTTTCATGGAGTACCTCCATGTCACGCGGGGGCTGGTCTTTGCCGATGCGGAGCATATAAGCACACACTCTCCCGCCTTTGTGAGCAAGCTTCTAAACGAAGTGAAGGATGCTATTAAGGACCCTGTGGAGGGAGGTGAGGAGGTGGTGTTCAAGTCGAAGGTGAAGAGGACCGAGGCGAGGGATCAGAGGGCCACTAAGGCGTTGGTGCGGCTTTTCCGGTACCACCCTATCAACGAGTTTGAGCCGTTCTTTGAGAGCATGGGCCTCAAGCCAGGCGAGTATGACCCCTTTCTGCCTCGGGATCTCATGTTTCTTGCCGATGATGAGAAGTTGCTGGAGAACTACCACGTTCTTTGCAATTATGGGTTTATGCGCACAAAGATAGGGAAGATATACAAGGCTGCTGCAGAGCTTTTTAGTTCAAGTGACAATGTGCTTCCATCTAAGCTGAGTGCTCTGGAGGATCTAGGGTTCAGTAAAACAACTGTGATAAAACTTGTGACCTCTTGCCCTGACATACTGGTGTGTGACCTAAATGCTGAATTCAAGATCATGGAGTGGCTAGATGGTGCTGGCATTCCGAGAGACTGGATTGGTCAATTCCTATCTGTACATAAGTCATATAATTGGAAAAAGATGGCCGAAGTTCCTCAATTTTTCACTGAATTGGGATTTGATAAGGAGGGTATTGCTAACTTGATCAGACAAAACCCAGATTTCTTGTTAGATGGTTCTGGGAAGGAACTGTTTAGAGTAGTCACCATCATGTTGAAAGCAGGGTCTGGAAAAAAAGGTCTGTTTGATCTTTTCCTGGACTTCCCAGATGTACCCGCCAGGAATTTCACAAGGAACATACAGAGTGCTATACTATTGTTAGCTAACATTGGTGTGAGTGACGAGGATATTAAGCAGTTCATAAATGCAAATGTGTCAATCGTTGGTTCTGCCCGGGTTAAGGCAGCCAACAGCATTCTTACAAATCTCAGTGTAGGGAAGGTGCGCTTGTGGAAGATTATAAAGGAGGAGCCACGACAATTGATGAAATACACATTGGGGTCAAAGGTCAGCCGCCTGCCCCCTTGTGACAGGAGTACTGACAAATCACTGTTGGAGAAGGTAAAATTTTTGAAAGGCATAGGATTTGTGGAAGGATCTGAGGATATGAAGAAGGCACTCAAAGCTTTCCGTGGCAAGGGTGATGAGCTACAAGATCGGTTTGAGTTTTTGGTTAAGACTGGACTGTCCACAAAGGACGTAGTGAACATGATCAAGACATCTCCACATGTTTTGAATCAGAAGATACATGTCCTTGAGTCCAAGATATCTTTCCTTTTAAATGAGACATCGTATCCCCTAAGTGCTCTAGTTGCGTTCCCCTCATTCTTGTCATTCACTGTAGAGAGAACCAAAGTTAGGTTTCTAATGTACAATTGGCTGCAAGAGAGGGGGTTGGCTGCTCCCAATTTTGCTCTAGCCACTTTCCTAGCTTGTTCTGAGAAAGATTTTATGAAGTATTTTGTAGGAAAACATGAAATGGGTCCAGAGGTCTTTGAGAAGTTCAAGAGGGAGGTGGCTGAAACAAAAAACATGCATTGTACTTCAGATCATTAGTATGATATTCTTTGTTAGTTGATATTTAACTGGCAATTTTTCTATTTGTTTCGTTTTATTTTTGCCTGCGTCTACAGGTTTGTTTGTTGGCTTGGTGCTGATCAATAGACCCCACTTTTGTTAGAGCTAACTCATGCTATCTTGACTATATATGTGCTCTTAAATCTATTTGATTGCCCTACTTCTTCTAGCTTTTGCCCCACAAAAATGATTGTGCGAAGGGTTCAAGGATTTGACTTTAAATATTTTGTTAAATTGTTTGGCTGTTAAGTCTTTTGCCAACATGTTTTCGAGAACAAGGGTACTACATGGTAGATGTTCATAAATTTTGGAAGACTTACCAGGAAGGACTTGTTCGAGAGGCCATTATTAGCTATAAAACTTTCAATAAACATGAAGGATCCGATATCTACCTATATGTAGAATTGTGTAAATTATCCTTCACGTCTGGATGACCTCAAGGTTTAAATTTGTAAGTCTGCCAATGTTTACTATCCATGTTAAGTCCAATTCTGTTAGTATATACATTGGCTGAACTACTACAAACATGAGTAGCATATACGTGAATACTGTTTTGCGAAAGATGGATGGGGTCTGCTGTTAATTACAGAGTACTTCACTACTTTGTTTTGTGAGCTATTTTGCTATATGCTTATCTTTATTGGTAATACATGGCTTCATGATAGATCCCCACTCTATTGGATATGGTGGCCTTTAAAATGCAATATACACACTTTGATTTCAAATGCTCTGCTCATATCAGTTTCAGTATCTTTTGTCCTGTTTCTCAAAAGAGGCATCATTAGCATTCTGTTCTAAGCTACTTGATGCCGTAGGTTTTGTTTTGAATTTTAAATGAAAGTTGGCTATCTAGTGTACTGTCGTTGCATTGGTCTGAGCAGTCTTTCCAGAATAGTGCTTGGTATAATGTTTCTTCAGTTTGCATAACAGAACCTTGCCTGTTATGGCCTTAGCTGGCTTCCTTATCCTAGTCGGAATACTAGAATTATAAGTTAGCTTGAGATTTTAAATTGTTGGATGGACTTTCTGAATGGTTCTGGACATGCAGCTAGGTATTTAGTCTCGCAAAAGGGAGGTCAAGGATTATATCCTCGCTTTGCTAACAGGATGCTTTTTATCGTCAAGGACAAGGAGAGTTGTGCTTGTGCTACCTCAGGCTCTAAGGGGAGGTCAAGGAGCCATGTGAATTCAACTAGTGTGCCAGTGTTGCATGACTGATTATGTACGCTTCTATGTATCAGATATTCAGATCTTTTTATTTAGTGTCTGCCGTTGCGATCTTATATAATTTACATTTCTGATTTCCATGTATATTGCATCATGCGGGTTGCGCATATGCGCGCGCTGGATCATCAGTTGGGCCATGAAACTAGATCGCGATTGTTGTGGTTTGGTTGAGAGCCTTCAGGCCCAATCTGCACAGGCCGCGTGTATTTCAAATAGAACCCTTCAGTTCTGAACAGCCTATTGAAAGTGGTGGAACTCATCTGACACCAAAGCCATGGAACTTGAGGCAAGACATCCTTTGCCAAGATCAGCGCGGCATGCGGTTTTGGGTGAGATGTTCAGCTGCACGCAGTCTGAGAGTACTACAACAGTCATAATACACAATCCACAATGACATAATGCAACCATAGTACAACACACAGGATTACTTCTTGGCTCCAATCAAATTACACAAAAGGAGCATCTAGCTGTAAACACAAAAAACTAAATAGACACTTTGCAAAAGGGGAAGCGTATGGGACACATCAATGACATCATGACCGCTTAGAGAAATATATGTTGCATCATAAGCATATAATTTAGCACACATGGAACAGCAAATCATAACTTATTACAGTGGAGTGATATAGTGAGTTGACCCCATATGATCCAGGGTGTCGATTTTCCCTAAGCAAGTTACTGTGCAGCAACACTGAACGGATATTTGTCTTCAAGTGACTTCAACAAGCGCTCAGAGGATTCGCTTATAAATGGTTCTTCCCCATCAGCGAATGGCCCTAATTGCATTGGCAGATGCCAATCCTCGAAGCATGAGACATCGTCTTGGCCTTTTGAAAGAAGTAATTTGGCCTCTCTTCTTTTCTCAATGTAAATGGCTGCTTCCTCTGGATCGTCAGGAAGATAAGTGTTCCAGTGGTGCACCATCTCTGCACTACTTCTGAATAATTTGAACCGGCGAGCCATCTCGGCATGGTCGCGTTCCTTGTTGAAAGCCTTGCACCAACGCTCGTATAACGCCCATACGGCTTCGTTCGACTCAAAATCCTTGTCCGTCGGGGTCTTGGCATCATCTATTTGTATATATGACAGTAGTTTTATAATACTTGAAAAAAAATAGAACTGTCAATTTCCAAAGATCTAGTGGTGCTAAAACAGGTGGTATTAGGCGGTACCGGGAGGTATCCAAAGAAAGGTAGTACAAACTAAATATATTTGTCTATGTTAAAATAAATACTTAGCTAGATCAACGGCTACCATTAATCATCCAAAAGAGTACCATGTGGTACCGTCCGGTACTTTTCAAGTATTGTAAAACTAAGGGCAGTGTTATCAGTAGTTTAATTTCAAGCACTCACGCACGCAGACACAGAGAATTTGTATACATGCAACAATATAATTTGGAATAAAAGTAATTATGAGATGGATAGATTCCTAGCTCTGTATATCTATGAAAGACCAGGCAGGAAGAGAGTGGCAATAATTGGTTAATTACCTGGCAAGTGCTCGTAATCGGCGCTGCGAAAGATGTGGTTATTTTGACTGGGCTTGATGAAGACATTGCCGTGAGTTGGGGCGTTGTTGACGGAGGGAGCTATGGCGTTGGCGCCTGATGAAGAGCCCAAGCGGGCGGCGGCTGCTGCGGCGTCGGCCGCACGCGCTGAGGCAGCGGCGCGAGATGCCGCTGCCGCAGCGGCACGAGATGCCTTACGGGCTGCACGCAGCAGGAGCCTCGATGGTGCCATTGTTGCCATGGCGTCCCTCCTTTCCCTAGCGCGCTTGGGTGTTGCAGCAAATCATCAGAGGATCCGTAAACCCTAGGCGTGCCCCAGGGCTAACCAACCCTGCTCATCGGTTTAATATAAAAAAAGAAAACAGATGCCGCACCAGAACCAACCCGGTGCCATAATTTTTTTCTGATAGAAAAACCCGGTGCCAATATTTTTTTTCTCTGATAGAAAACCCCCGGTGCCAATAATTGGTCGTTGTGGTTGGTTGAGTTGAGAGTCTTCAGGGTTCAGGCCCAATCTGCACATACCCATCCCCTTCAGTTCTGAACACACGCCAGGCCGTGTTTAGTTCCAGAAGTTCTTTTGACTCTACTATTTATTTCTCTCAGAAAACATGCTTCCAAAAAAAATTCCCTTTAAACTCTTTTCAACTTTTCTATTCATCCCTCTCACAGAACACGCTTCCCAGAAAAAGATATTTTCCTCCCCTCCTAACTAAATACACACGTGGTTCTTCCCTATTATCCTTCTCCCAACTGCGCGAACTTACACGTGGCTAGCTTAGGTGCATGCTAATGATGTTTCAGACACCATGGCAGACATACGACAGCTCCGCTCTATGCTTGCGTCAACTACACCACGTACTCCAGTCCAGTCTCCACCACTCTCAAGTTTTTACTCCCTCCATTCCAGAAAACATGCAATTCTCGCTTCCCAATAAATTCTAGAATCTTAACTTTGACCAATTATAAATAAAAAAATATAAATATTTATCAGATAAAATATATATCATTAGATTCATTTTTAAATGTAGTTTTTTAACAAATTTATTTAGAGCCATAAATACGAATACATTTTTCTAGAAATTTGGTCAAATATAAACTACTTTAACTGGCACGCATCCCAAACGTGCATGTTTTTTGGGACGGACCAAGTAGCATGGCTATGTTCAGATTGGCCCAAGAAGTACTTTTGGTGCACCTGCAGGCCGAAACTATTCATCTGACGGGCCTACCACAAAAAAGAACTTCTTGGGCCTGTTCATCTGGTGCATTGATGGACCGTTTGTGTGGGTCCCACAGATTACAGTCCGGCCCGCCGCGAAACCCTACCGCCCCCCTCTCCCTCAACCTTATCCGCAGCCGCACGCCGCCAGCCTCAGTCGCCCTCATCCCCATGCCGCCAGTCGCCCTCATCCAGCCGCCGCAGATTCCCCCACATCCCCGCCGCCAGCCTCCCGCAACCTCCCCCGCCGTCTCACCGCCGCGGCCGTAGGCCTTGAACCGGCTTGCGACCCCCTGGCTCCCGCAAGGCGTCAACGTTGCCGGCAATCCGGATATGCTCCTCTTCGTCGTTCGGCGCGGCGGCTCAGGGCAATGACGGACGGGTCGTGGGAGGCGTGGATGGGGTCCTGCTACTTCACCCCCGGCGGTGCAACCTCCGTGTCGCTTGTCCCGGCGGCGGACGGTGGGGTTCCCACAGCATCGCAACCGCCACCCACCGCCAGAGTTCGGCATGGCGCGTACCCTCCACCCGCCGGCTCCTACCTGCCACCCACCGGTGGCGTTCCCGACGGCCCCTACACGCCAGGCTACGGTGGGTTTCACGGCGGCGCCTTCACGCCAGGCGTCGGTGGGCTTCCCGGCGGCCCCTTCACGCCAGGCGTCGGTGGTGCTCCCGGCGTACCGTACACGCCCCATGACGGCGGCTACCCTCCATCCATGGCGTTTGGACCCACCGTCACCTTCAACTACGTGCCTCCCCCCCGCAAGGTGTGCCTCCCTATGGCTTCTTCTTCCAGGAGGGCTCGTCGGCTGCGGCAGGCCTTCGTCCACTTGGATCCGACAGTCCGCCGACCTTGTCGCGACTAGATCTGAACGCCGATGTAGTGGATCCATGCCGCCTGCACCTGCAGCCCTACGACGACTTGCCGGTGGGAGACCTGCCGCCCAGATCTGCAAGGAATGCGGGTTTGGGCGCCTTCTTTCGAGGCAAGGGAGGAAGACGGGCTCGCCGGGGGAGTAATGCCACCAATGACAACTCCCCTGTGCCGCCTGCTCCCCTCGACGACGGCGGTTCGACCGGCGCCGATGTCACTACCAGGAGGAGGAGGAACGCCTCAGCGACGGCGATGCCCGAGGCGCCCCTAACACGCAGTCGTGCAACGGCTACCCGTCGGGCCGCTAGTGCTGCGGCAGCTCCCATGGACAGCGGTCAAACCAACGAGGAAGAGGAGTCAGCTGAGGTATACATTTTCCTCCGCGCTTACGAATTTTCCTTTTGTTAATTGTCTGCATGAGATGTTGGTCCTTCTGAAGTAGTCATTGCTTGCCTATGTGGTAGCAACGTCGCATTAGAACTGTTTGGAGCGATGAGAACACACAAGTTTTTTGCAACCTTTGGATGGATGAAGTTGAGAATGGTCACTGCTCAAAGAGTAGAATGAAGAGTGCCGGTTGGAACCGCATGGTCCTCAGGTTCTTCGTGATCAAAAGAGTGTATGTAGCACATAAATGGCTGAGCAGTCAGAGCGGGGCGGGTCGAACCAGCCGTGGTGGTTACACCGCGAGGGAGAAGAAGTGGAAGGAACTGTCCGATGTAAGCATGCAATTCTTTCATGCCTCGTTGTTCAATTGATTTATACTTTTGCATCGTGTAATGTCGTTTTCCATAATATGCAGAAATGCCTCGACGTGTTGAGGCTTAAGACAGAGCGCATACCTTGGTTGCATTCCTTCACGACATGTTCAAGGACATTACCATTGATCCTGCAACCATGGTTAGCCCAACTGAAGAGGAAGGACAGGAAGATGAGGAGGCCGAAGGACAGGAATAAGAGGAGGACGAGGACGAAGACAAAGCAGAAGAAGCCTTGGAGCCCACTGCAACAATGCAGACGGCCAACAACCTTAGTGGCCGCAAGAGGGCTAGCAGTGGAGCAACCACCCCAGGTGACAGTGGTGCTTCCAAGCGCTCCAAGGCACCTGTTCTGGGATGTTGGAACACCTTTGCGCATGGACTAGCTGAGCACACCTCGGCTATCAAGGATGGCTTCGTTGGGATGATAAATAAACAGACTCAAGCGGAAACTGAGTTCGCAGAGGCCTTGAGATTGGTGGAGGAGCTTGGGATCTCCACTAGTGATCCTAAGTACTACAAGCTCATCAAACTCTTGACCCACAACCTGTTTCGTCGTAGCTTCCTGGATTGCAAAAATGAGGAAGCTAGAAGGGATTGGATCAACAATATAGACAATTTGCTGTAGACTTGTGTCACTGTTGCCTTTATGTCCCTTTGAATAATTTCACTGTGCTGTCATTGTTGTTCTGCGACCCCCATGTTGTAATGTTTAATTAGTAGTATCAAACTTTGAGCTTGTACAACTGCGTGATGAACTTTGATTTTTTATTATGATGCTATTTGAATATCTTTGTCTTGCGTTTGTTCCTGTACATTCCTGTTTGTAATATTGTTTGAGCCCCTTATTTCTGCTGTTGTGTAGTTCCTGTAAATTCTTTGTCTGTCTACTTTGGTGCTGATTTTGGTTTTAATTACTATTGTGTGTGATGCTCATACATGTTTCTAATATTTGTTTACTGCATGGCCGGGTTCCAGTACAGCGGAAAATGACAGATCATTTGCAATGGGGCAAGATGGCATGGACCTGGACGACAGTTGTTCGGCCCTGTTGGCGCAAATCAACGATCCAGAGGATCACCAGCTCGGTGGTTTGCTCTTGGCTAACCTGGAAGGTATGCGTAGACTCACAGAAATGGCATCTCTTCTAGCTCAACATGAACACCTAACCTTGCAAAGATCGGCATATACGGCTGCACCGCTACTATCCGGTTTACAAGTAGTAGACAACAACGCAGCTGATTGGGAACGTTGCTACATTATGTTTAGAATGAGACCACCTTTATTTCAGCTGTTGCACAAGCTACTGGTTGACTCTTATGGTCTGAAATCCACTAGAAAGATGGCATCTAGGGAGGCGTTAGGAATGACACTGTGGATGTTGGGGGCACCTCAAGGGGTTAGGACTGTGCATTGTATATTCTCTAGGTCAAATGGCACGGTCAACACTAAATTCAATGAAGTGATTGCATGTTTGTTGAAACTTGCAAAAGATAATGTGTGTTCTAGAGACCCAACCTTTAGTATGGTTCACCCTAAGGTGGCGAACCATAGGTATGGTCAGTGCTTCCGAAATGCTATAGGGGCTCTAGATGGGACTCATATCAAGGTGTGCATACCTGGGACAGAAGTGGACAAGTATGTTAATAGGAAGAGTGAGAAGAGTCAAAATGTGTTGGGCATTGTTGACTTCGACCGCAAGTTTACTTTTATTGTTATTGGTATTCCTGGTTCGGCACATGATGCTAGGGTGTTGAATGAAGCAAGGCAAAAGTATGGAGTCAATTTCCCACATCCACCGACAGGTATGAATGATAATACATGCCTGCTGTCTGAATCTCCTATTTTTTATGTTAGCTGCCAAGACATGATCTTTGACTTCCTACGCAGGCAAATATTACCTTTGTGATGCGGGATATGCCAACAAGACAGGTTACCTGGCGCCGTACAGGAGCGTCAAATATCATCAAGAAGCATGGCGCACAGGCCGCCGCCCAACAAACAAGAAAGAAGTTTTCAACCAAGCCTATTCTAGCTTGAGGTCAGCGGTGGAGTGCACATTTGGACAGTGGAAAGAAAAGTGGAGGATCCTGAAATATCCCTAGTTATCCTGAGACCACACAAGGTCATATTATACTTGCATGTGCTGCACTTCATAATTTTCTCATCGACAATGGGGATGAGGAAAGGGAGATTGTGGAGGATGCAGAGGAAGGCCAGGGGGTCGACCAAGATGACTCCGGAGAGGAATATGGTAATATGAACTCGCTGCGTGATGAAATTGCTAATGAATGCTTTAGTCTTGGGTACCATATTAGGCCAGACGAGTGCTAATGTGTGTGTGCCTGTTGTATTGGAACACATTCTTAGGATCTATAAATTATTGTGTTAAGCATTGTTTGTTAAGAGCAAAACTTAATAATATGTACAAAAGTACTTTTGAATCTGAACACCTGGCACAAAAGTACTTTTCAGAACCAAAAGTACTTTTTAGTACTATTCATCACAACAAGAAGTACTTTCGCTTTTGAATCTGAACACAGCCCATTTTTCTTGGCTGACCGACCTCAGGTCCTCAGCGCTAGGTCGTGCTATTTTAGCCACTCCACCATGCTGATGCCTGATGCTAACAGAACAGGGACTTGGCTGCCAACACCGCGGTGACTATCTGCCCATGTTAATTATCTTCTCTATCGCACTCAGCTATGCTATGACTTTGAGGGATATTTACATCAGTTTCCGTTGAGATGGAGATGGCACCGTTGACCAAGGACCTACTAGCTACAAAATTTTACCACTTACCAGGGTATATCAAGTATGTCAAGGCTATCTTGTCCATAAACATTATTGCCAAGTGGAGTAGTCGTAGCTCGTAGGACAAATCAAATTGTCCTGTGACATATAGGCTGCCATGCTGTCACGGTGAATAAAAAATAAACAAAAAAGATATATGGCTTATATCAACGGACACGGGAAGTATGAAAAAAAATTGAAAGATTATCCATAAAAAAAACTTTGGAGGGACTAGAATAGGATTTATTTTGTATTGAAGGTCACCACTGCAATAGGTGCACGCCGCTTGCTATTTAAAGAGGGCGAGCCAAAGGATCGATTCATGCAGCTGGCATGGCATGCAACTTAATTTGATACTAAGACAATAAGCTTAGTATAGAACGGTCGGAACCAGGAAGCTGAGAACAGGCAACCCCCCTCTGGATCGTCAAGCTAGTAATGTCGCCGGCATTAGTCATATGCATGCTGGCTGTGCTGGCCATGGCAGCTCAGCAGGCAGCGAGCCTCACCATCGGCATGCCAGGCTGCCAGACGAGATGCGGCGACGTCGACATCCCCTTCCCGTTCGGCGTCGGCGTGAACTGCTCCCTCCCGGGCTTCGAGATCAGCTGCGGCGTTGGCGCCGCCACGACCGGGCCGGTCTTGGCGGGCACCGACATCGCCGTGCTGAACCTCACCGTGATGCCACGTCCCGAGGCCCGTGTGCTCCTCCCCGTTGCGTGGCAGTGCTTCAACTCCACCGGAGACAGCACCGGCTTCTCCTACGGCACGGTGAGGTTCAACCCGGCCGGCGTGTACCGCATCTCCGACACGCACAACGAGCTCTTCGTCCTCGGGTGCAACACGCTCGTGTACACCAACAGTGGCCCACCTGGCAGGCTCCCGTACACCTTCTACACCGGCTGCATGACCTTCTGCAACGACTCCGGCAGCGCGAAGGACGGCAGGTGCGCCGGCGTCGGGTGCTGCCACGTGGACATCCCGCCGGGGCTCACCGACAACTGGATGGAGTTCGGGAGCCCTAGCACGTGGTCCCACGCGGACCAGGAGTTCAGCCCCTGTGACTATGGCTTCATCGTCGAGAAAGGCTACTACACGTTCAGGGCGTCTGACCTGGCCAACATGCCGGTGAGCCAGACCATGCCGCTGCGACTCGACTGGGCCATCCGCAATAACGGGAGCTCCAGCTCCATGTCCATGTCGTGCGCGGCGGCAAAGAAGACCAGCCCGGGTACGCATGCGTAAGCGACCACAGCGAGTGCGTCGACTCCAGCAATGGCCCCGGGTATTTCTGCAACTGCACACAAGGCTACGAGGGCAACCCATACATCGTCAACGGATGCACAAGTAATTTATTAAGCATAGCTGCCACACCATCATGGATTCATGGTCGATTATATATACCATGCTACTCACTCCCTCGCAATACGTATTCTAGCTGGCCCAGTTTGCATACTTGCATGATTCAACAATACGTTTAGGGCTAAACTTGATATAATTTGGATATGTTTTATATTATTAGTAAGTTACTGATCAGTAGTCAAAGTAGTAGTATCACATATAACTTACTTGAGGGAGAGTAATTAACTCTCTCAGAGAAATGGATCTTAGGGGAAAATAACTTTATTTTTGGCAACACAAATATATTTAACTTGAGGGAGAGTAATAAACTCTCTCAGATAAATGGTTCTTAGGGGAGAATAACCTTCTATGTATGTAAATATTAAAAAAATGTTTAAAACATTTTCTAACATAGCATATATAATTCTGTATCACCAAATTAAAATTGAACTAAAAAACAATGAGAATATTAGTAACCTAGGTATTTTTTGGGTGGTTGCGTGGGGGGAGGAGGCCACGAGGGCCTAAATGAGATGAGATTTTTTTTAAGGGAGGTTAAGGAGGAACGCAAAAAAAAAAAGGTATCTAACTACCAAACTCCATAAAAGCATATCATTTAAAATAAGTAAGCGACTGAGTTATATATTATGATATTACTTCCTATGATGGATCCAGTAGCATAAACCTTACTCCCTCCGTTCCATAATATAACAATGTTTAGCTTTTCTCAAAGTCAAATATTAATAACTTTGACCATAAATAGCATAAAAAAATTATAAATATTGGTAACTTAAGAATTATGTTTATAGATTGGTCATGAAACAAACTATTATAACATGTACCATTTTTAGTTAAAATAAATTATATTTTAGAAATAGTGTTGGTCAAAGTTAATGTTTGACTTTGAAAAAGTCTAAACGTTGTTATATTCTGGAACGAAGGTAGTACGTTGCAAAACTATATATACCCACGCCGTTCCAAATTGTAAAGTCCTTTTGACATATTTAGATACATAGTTTGTAGTATGTGTATCTAGAAATAGTGTATATCTAAGTACATACTCTTGACTATGGATTCAAAATATGTGAGAACGACCTACAATTTGGAAGGAGGGGGTAGACTTTACATGTTGATCGTCAAAACAAAAATGTTTGACTTTCAAGAAATCTAAAAGCACTTATGTTTGTGATAAGAAGGATGGCTTAAATAACCTTTTCTCCCCAAAACTATATCCGGCCGGATAAAACTTTAACTCATGCGACAAGTTGTTAAGCACGTGTTATTCATTTTGAATTGTTGGGAGGCTCACGTCATCTATAACATATACAGATATTAATGAGTGCGCCCAGCCTGCCGAATATCCATGCTACGGTGTTTGCCGGGACGGGTTCCTATGAATGCAAATGCCGTACAGGATACCAGAACAATGGTACCCGAAAGAACAACCATGCAGCCCAAAGTTTCACTACTAGAATTGCAACAATGGCCGAGCATTCTTAAACTGTCACTCATTGCCTAACACGCTCGGTAATAACAATGGCCTATTGTGCACTGTCGGGAACTTCTCCTTGGCGACTCTTGCTCGGTCATTTGACCAATTGCCAAGGGGTTGTTGGGCAGTCCATTAGCGAGGGTGAATGCCCGACAGTTGACCATCGGCCACATGTTGACTACGCTATTGAATTAGACAGTCACCCTTTCATCAATTGCCGACCGGTGACTACTCTTGGTCAGTGCCTATTTTCTTAATTAGATTATTCATCACATTTAACTTTATTTCCATATTTATTTAAAATATTATTTTAATCCACCAATCCTATTTCTGACATTGTTTCATGTAAATTTCTACAAACGTTCATGTGACAATCCAACTGCAATATATTGTATTATTTTCACATTTTATATTGACCCAAAGTTCACAACAAAAATCAAAGGAACATACATAACAGCTCATATTAATATGATTACACCTCACTGGAAAGCTGTATACATTAAACACAAATTATAAAGAATGAAATTACATAGATTCAACATCATACATTATCCTCAGAGCCAGGCTACCTACGAATTTCAAAGGGTAAAAAATGATTCTATCTATCTTCACGCATTGTCAGAAATCATGAGGCAGTAAATCGAAATCCAGAAAAATATTAAACTGATTAGAACCCCAGCTAGGACGATGTGAATCCTGAAAAAGAACAAGAATAAGGATAAGGACGGATTAGTTCAGAACGGTTTCTTGCAAAACAGGATATTAATTCATAGAGCAAGATGGATCATGGATGCAGCACCCCAGCCATTGGACGGTTGTTAAATGTCAATGTTGATAGATGTAGCCACGATCTAACCTTCTGACGCTCCCCTGCAACGTTGTGTGTGGTCTGGGTATTGGCGCCTCCTTGCTGCGGTAATTTATGATAACTCTCGTGCAAAGTTAAGATTCTTGTAGTGTTTCCTCTCGCGGCACAGCTTGCTCTAGGTATGAATTGAGACACAGTATTTTTTCTTCTTCTTAGCACGCACTCTAGAGGATATCATCATTCAATTTATATTGAGATTCGTGCAAAATAAAATTATTGCTCTCCTGTATAAAGTGATATGTTTTTTATTTAAAATATATGTGAGGATCGTCATTCTGAGTCTCTGATGAGTGCATGATCCTTTTTAATTAGGCATCACTCTGGGCCTTTCCTTGTTGATTGTTGCTATACTTGTTACACTAATGGTGATCCACAAGAGAAGAATGAATGAATATTTCAAAAAGAACGGTGGTTCCGTGCTAAAGAAAGTGGAGAGCATCAAGATTTTCACCAAGGATGAGCTGAATAAGATCACAAAGAACAACTCCGAGGTCCTTGGTCAAGGTGGCTTTGGCAAGGTCTACAAAGGAACTCTAGAAGACAGTTCAATGGTCGCCGTGAAGTCGTCCATCGAGGTAAACGAAGAGCGTAAGGAGGATTTCACCAACGAAGTTACCATCCAGTCGCAAATGATCCACAGAAACATTCTCAAACTCGTTGGTTGCTGCCTGGAGGTGGATGTTCCGATGTTGGTGTATGAATTTGCTACCAAAGGGAGCCTACAGGATATCCTCCATGGGGAAGGTACTCACAGACTCCCCATACCATTAGACTTGCGTTTGGAAATTGCGATTGGCGCTGCGGAAGGACTAAGGTACATGCACTCCTTCACAAACCACACCATTCGGCATGGAGATGTCAAGCCGGACAACATACTTAGGGTGTGTTTAGATTGTAGGAAAAAACACTGTAGCATAAGAAAAACACTGTAGCATTAGTTGGGAAACGTGTTTTGTGAGGGAGGAATAGTGAAAAGTTGGAATGAATAGTGAAAAGTTGGAATGAATAATGAAAAGTTGGGAATCTGAACATGGCCTTATTGATGATAAGTGGATCCCCAAGATCTCAGATTTTGGGCTATCGAAGCTGCTAAAGGTGGACAATTATATTGCCACGATGGTTATTGGGTGCATGAGCTACATAGATCCGGTGTTCATGAAAACTGGACTCTTAACACAAAAGAGTGATGTCTACAGCTTCGGAGCAGTTCTCTTGGAACTCATTAGCAGGAAAAAGATTGTCTACGGCAAAAACAATAGTCTCATCATGGACTTCTGCCGAGTGTATGAGAAGGAAGGGAGTGGAAGGGCAATGCTCGACGTGGACATTGCAACTGAAGAGAATATCTTTATACTGGATGAAATCGGCAAGCTGGCAATCGACTGTTTAAAAGATGACGTCAACGACCGACCGGATATGAATGAGGTAGCGGAACAGCTTGTGATGCTTAGGAGAGACAGGAAGTATGGAAAGTCACAGAACAAGAGCCCTCGTCACTCTGAAGGCATTGCTACAAGTGATTCTCCGAGGAGCTTTGCTACTGACACCACAAATAGCAGCGCTACGATTTCGCTAATTTCATCCGCAACGCCAAGCAGGGAACTCCCTGATCTGTAGATGAGAAAATTAAAGGAGTCAATAGGATACATATATATATAGGGTGTGGTATGCATAATCTATGTCACAAATAAAGCCGTATCGTTTTACTTGAAACCGGTGTCTTTGTGCGTGCTATATGCTACAGTACAATCTAGATTGGAGCCCATACAAGAAGCTGTAACCCTGCGTGTTGTTCTAATAAGGTTGCATTATGTTGTCATTGTAATCTAAGTACATGATGGATTACTGATTGATGCAATATAATACTCAGACTGCGTGTCTCTTGTGGTCATTCGAGCACCATGATTATATTCAGCTGAAGATGTCACCCAAAACCGCATGCCGCGCTGCGCTTATATATCTTGGCAACCGATGCCTTGCCTCCTCTTCAGCTTTGGTTGCTGGTGTCGGATGAATGTAGCTAGGACCGGCACATACAGGCTTTTATCGTCGACTCGTTAGCACCTCCTCTGGTGTAAAAACGAAAAAAAAAAAACCAGACACGTGCATGCGGCTGTGTAAAAGGGGCTTATGCTGATCCCTAAAAAAAAGGTTGATATGCTCAGAATTCAGATCACGCCACACATCATGGACGACCTTTTGTTGGGTCCCAAAAAGCAGCCTAGCTAGTGCATGAGGAAAATGCTCACCCTGCTTGGGCCCGGATGCACAGCGGATAAGATTGGTGACTGGGTACGCCGGCACAGCGGCTAGGGTGACTTGACATGGCAGCGTTGGTCCTAGGAGCACATGACAGCGGGTAGGGCCAAGTCAGCTCGCGGCCGATAGCGACGGTGACGCGGCGGAACCCAGCGGTGACCATGGTGGGCACGCGTGCCTGCCAATTCTCACGCGCTCGTGCAGGCCGCAGCGTCGTCAGGATCTGGGGCTACCCATGTCCTCCTCGGACCACAGGGCGGCCCCGTCAGCCCGGCGCGAGCAGCCGTCGAGGAGCACGTCCAGCAGCTACTCACATACGGAGTATGCCAATTCTGCGTCCTCCTCCGCTCACCGTCACCTCATCATTATCGCCCCCCCCCCCCCCCCCCCCCCGGTAAACACAGCCAATACCGAGACGACGTCCCGATCGACTCCGCAGAGAGAAGCCCACGGAGATGATTGCGCACAGGTCCACAGGTTGCTGGCTGCCCGTCCAAGAGGCCATGAGGCGTACAGAGAGCAGCCAGCCACCACCCAATCCCAATCTTGTTCACGCCAAACTCATTTCGCCTTGATTACCACCACGCCAACCCAACTCAACCCGTCATTATCTTCCCAATATAACATACAGAAATCATGCGCTAGATTGCCTTGCGGCTGCAGACATGCAGTGGCGTGGATCAATCTGGAACACGGACAGGTCAGCAAACATACCCTAGCGGCTGGCCAAGAGCAATGCACCTGGCTGGCTGGCAACTTGGGTATCCAAAGACCTGATGCTTTTTGCCCATTACCAAAAACAACCAAATGATCCTGGACGAGATCAGCAGTGACGCACATGGGTATACAAAAAGAAAAACAAAAAAACATGTTCATCAGACAACCGAGCTCCACCACAGGTCCACCATGCAAATCATGAGCTCAACAAGAACAGAAATAATATGCGGTTGGGTTGGGACACAGATTATTTCATTTATTGATTTATTTACGCTAACCTTTACGACGTACAAAATTGTTCTTCCATCAGAAAAGTTGCCTCCTAACGCCGACGAAGAGAGGTTTACTCCCACATCTCGCCGCGCAACTCAATTGACAGCCGATCGACCATTAGGTACAGGAGGAGGAGCCTCTACGTACCGGTCCGGGCTCAATGGAATCGAATGGAATCTATATATACAGAGGGGGGTTCTAGGCGCCTTGATCTTAGCTACAGGGGTCTTCATCATCCGAGGACCTAATGAATCGGGAAAGAATGTGGATACATCACATCTCGCGGAGCAGGTTGCTGATCTTGCGGAGTTCGGTCAAAGCAGCCATCGCGGTCACCTGACCTTTGCCTCCAAGAATATTGTTTGAGAAGTTCTCCATGGCGCTTGGCTGGCCTCGGTCTTGCTGGAATGCTGACTCAATCACCTGTAGATTGCATAGATAATATTATTCTCATATCTTAGGCAGCGTTCTGGACGCGGGAAAAGAAAACTAGGTTAAATGATAGAGAACTTCAAAGCAGGAGCTGTGCAAAACAATGAGATGATGACCAGCTAAAATCTGAACATAGAAAGTGCCATCATCAATTAAGGGACTACCAGCCCTCAAAAAAGAAAATTTAAGGGACTCCCAGTGCAGCATGTTGCAAATAAGCAGTCAAATAATAACGCCACACAACACCAACACATTTTTACCTGGATATTTTCAAGCATGTTCTGTCCAATGTTCTTGAGTGTGCCCATGACTTTCTTATCGCCAGAAGCCAAATTTATGCCGCCACGGGAGCTGTCTGAACTAACATCAGGAGGGGCCGTGCTGGGAGGAACAATGCCATGTTTATCATCCGACGCCTCATCAGTACCCTTCTCCAAGTTGCCTTCACCCGATGGTCTGCCAAACCTCAAGAACCATTGTAGCTTATTAATAAATGGCTTTCTTTCATTAGATACCACAGTTATCTCAGAGGGTCCAACTGGATCTGCATCTTTTTCAGACTTGGCTGCTTCTGGAATAGTCTTGTCCTCACAATTAGTGCTAAATGACTCGTCTTGCAAAACTTCATCCCTATCTTCATCACCAGCACATGAATTTGAAGTGATGCTACTCCTCTCAGAATCATGGTCTTCATTGTCATGACAATTTTCAGGTTCATTACCAGCATTAGCAGCATAGAATACTGGAGAATTCTCACCACTGGAACAAGCTTCTGCCCTTTTTGTTGGACTCTCATATGAACGTTTCAACGGTGAATCTAAAAGTGGATTGACCTTTGCCACACTTGATGGGCTTACGGTTAAATTCTCACTAACTGTCTTTAGCTTTAACTGTGACGGCCTTTCAACACTCATTAGAGGCTCTTTGTGAACTGTGACGATGGGTAATTCATCATTCTCAATTTTTCCAGCAACTTCACTAGACTGTACTGTTTCGTCTGAGTAAGAATTCAAAAGACAACGTCTCACATTCTTAGTTTCACCCCTTGCAGTGACTATTTTAACTGGAGTAGGATCTGACTCTGTCCTAGACAAACCAAGCCTCTGGCTCAGAGACTTTTTTAGTGACCTCTTATAAGACTGAACCTTGTCAATCTCCTTGGGAGATGTTCCATCCTTGTGCATATTTCTCCACTGTTCTTCCCAGTAACTCTCAGACAATGGATGCAGTGGGGTCCTTGGAGGAGTTGAAGTAGCAAGATTACTATGAACCCTATCACAATCGTAGCTATCCTTCTTTGATAGGAAAGATGGGGCCGCCGTGTTTGCATCAATGGCAATAGGCTGCAGAGATTTGGCTTTCTCAATAAGCTTATGCACATCAACATTGTTCGGAAAGTTCAATAATCTCTGAAGACAAGACGTATTTATTTCAGTAGCCAACAAAGATGATCTAAGGTGAAGAATCATTGAGACTGCCATGGCTGCAATGAATGCCCCTCTAGATGAACACAAGATCTTGAAACTGTATTCTTCATTTTCTCTAAGCAGCATATCATTGGGACAAGCAAAAACTTCATCCCATACGACTAAAAGATCATTAAGGCAGAACTCTCGTCCAAACAAGACGCGCAACCAACGAAGGGCAAAATATTGTGGTTCCACATTCAGCTCAATGAAATGACTATGAAGAGATGGCTCAACAATGGAAAGCAAATGAAACAAAGAAGATGAGGCCTCGATAACAGGTGATAGACTTGAGCTAGATCCAACTTTGGATGAGGAGAAAAACTCTGCCATGCGAACCACTCCACTACCTCCATCCATCAAACCATCAAATATCGAATAGGCGTCATGTTCCATGAACCTTTCAGACAATACAACACCTAGCTCACCCTCAGCTCCATATGCATCACTAAGTAAAATTATTTCTTTTGTATCCATGTCAAGCTCATCAAGACTGTTAACTTTGGAAGCCCTTTCAGAATCATTGCCACTGTCAGATCCAGAATGCCATTTTGAGCCCTTTCTGGGTTTGTAACTGAAAACCATATCTGTATCTGGGAAAGGCACTCCGTCAAAATCATCATTGAAACAGTCCTCATGGAGCTTCCTTACTTGAGACAGTTTATCTATGTCAACTTGAAGAACATACACTAGAGGAGCTAGTAATTCATGCATTCCTGTGAAAATAATAGCCCATTAGCAATCAAAATGAAAAGATTGATAATATTATGACTAGGGTGCGTTTAGATTCAGAATTTTCCCCCCCCAAAAAACACTATTCATCCAACTTTTCCCTATTCATCCCATCCCTCCCACTCACAGAACACGCTTCCCAGGACTCAGCTACAATGTATTTTTGGTGCTACAGTGGATTTTTGCCCAATCTAAACGCAGCCTAAATTATTTGTCCAGATTCAACAAAACAACAGTGATAATTTATCACATATTTACAGAACTAAAGCTTATTAGCGTATCCCAAAGTTTCATCTAAAAATAAAATTTACCTTCTACCAATTTAATGAGATGTAGACAAAAGGTTTCAGCTCCATGGGTACATTCGAGAGAATGCAAAGCTAACCAGATATGCTACAAAGGCTAGATACTTCCAATACATATGTAAAAGAGTTTCTTACCTTGGCGATACCCACACTCTGGGTGCTGAAGGCACCACATTAACAGTATTCTTCTCAGCATGGCCTGACAATTAGGTGTTTGAAAGTAACTACCATCTTCTGGATATAATCGAGACAAGTCTTGGTCGACAGTCTTCTCCAACTCAGCCCCTCTAAAAAAACGGCCCCAGCTGCTATCTGCACAAGTTAAATAATATATAAGATCTTCATACTTATCACACTAAACCTTGGTGCACCACATGCAACATTCTTGCATTTCGCAAAGCTGCCCTCATAAGGGAATACAGTTGTATCTGTTCATTCCATGTAGAACATGGAACCACACAAGAATTGATTATCTATCTGTAATAGAAATCTAGAGTCTGATTCAGGAAAGCGTGCTGTAAGGAAATTATATGAACTTCATTATCCTGTACTGTCCAATGTCCAGCACTAGCTTCAGCGCCATTGAGAAGAAAACAAGCTTCACCATACTTGTTGGTTGTGCGGAGTTAGGGGCTCCTTCTACAGGCTTAATTACGCTACCAAGGAGCACAAGGCCAATAGCAATCAGGCAAGCTAAATACATTTACACTTTCACATAGATTTCTTACTAATTGCACTCAGTGCCACTGGAATTTCTTGCCTAAAGATTGGTTCAGGAAACCTCATTGGAACAAAAAAAAAGGAAATAAAAACATCTACGATGACAGATGCAAAACAAAAATAACAGTTCCCATTTATATTAATGATTTCAATAGTTCCGCACCAGTAAACAGGTAGCAAGCAACGTATATCCAAATCCAGACCATATCATCATCGTAATTTCATGTTTATCATTTGTTGCTGTAAAATCTTGTCTAGGAAAAAATACCTGGGTTCTGCGACAGCGGGTTGTCAACTACGAGGTTGGATGATCTGTCCTCCTCCTTTGGAAGATGCGGGTCTACCATAAGGCGCCGCCGCAAACTAACATATCTACAAGAAAGACGAAACCAATGCATCTCATAAGTAGAATGAACCAGTGCTCCAATCATATATGGTTCAAAACAAAGTGCTCCAATCATATAAAGATGACAAATTCAGCAGGAAGAAGGAACCACTCCAATTATATCCATAATCAATTTCTCTCATCAAAATTCATGGCCATGTGCACAATCAAACAACCATAAAGCAAGATATACGATTTTTTTCACGAGTTATTCATTGAAAACATAATCAAATTGCAGGCATTAACTCTTAGTTATTTAATTGATTCCTCAAGAAAAAGACATTTTTTTCTCACCTCAATCATTTGAGGATGAAAACAGCACCCCGGCCCACACGAGAACCAAACTAAAGCAAATGAACGGCATAACAAGAATTGGACTCCCAAAAAAAAAACAGAACAGATTCCTGCCGACAAAAAACCCCAAACAAGCACATGGGCGATGGGCAGCATAAACAAGAGCCAATAAGTCTCACCTCCTCCGCGAATCGGCACTGGCGCGGCGGAGCTCGTCGACGGAGGCCTCGGGCGACGCCGGCAGGATGCCGAGATCGACCCGCCACCGGACGCTGCGCAGATTCGCGAACCGCCGCCTCTCCTCCTCGGCCATGAGCCCGGCGCCCCCTTCACCCGCAGGCGAATTTTACTCCCTCAAATCAACAGGGGAGCCAAGAACAAGCGTATCCACGAGACCAGACGCTATAAATAGCTGATTGTATCTGTATCGACCCAGAAAAGAAGGATCTTTTCTGGAATAAAGATTGGGATTCTGGAGGATTTTGATAGAGGAGGGGCGAGGTTGAAGGAGATGATTTTTCCTTCCCTCTTCTGCGCTCGCGAGAATGGCGTCCTGGCCTCCTGGGTTCGTTGTGGGGTGGATGATTTGGCTGCCAGGGAGGGTGGGTATCTGGGTGAGCAAGCAGAGCAACAGGAAAGAAGGGGAAGGGCGTCTCTCTCTCTCTCTCTCTGCCCCCTTCCTTCTCTCTCTTATTATCTTGTTTTTCTCTATTTTCTGTTTTTTACGAGAGAGAATCTAGAAGAGGTTAGGGATTTTGTTCTCTATTGGGAGGGAGGAGGAGTTGGTTAGAGAGACAGATGGAGATGATGACTAGGATAACTAGTGAGTGATTGGCTAGGTGGCTTGGCGTATTGGCTTAATCTTTTGTTCTTTTGTCTATCTTCTTAGAAGTATTTAGAGAGAAATATTAATGTAGTTTTCATGATATTGTTTTCTATATTGCTCTTTTTCTTGTGTGTTTGGTTTTAAAGGGAGCATGAATGGTTGGGATAATGATATGCCCTAGGTCTATTTTGGTGAGAGGATGAAGCATTAAATTAGTTTGGCCTTCGATATTGTGTCCACATTTTTGGTAGAGTGGCTTAAGTAAAAGGATTTATTTTCATGCGGCTTCTATGGTTAGTAGGAGGGCATGCAAATATGAGTTGAATTCATGGCATCCATGTATATCAATGAATGCTACTCTAGCTAAAATTTGGTGTTACAAATTCTAACAATAATCAAGTGCAATTTTCATGCGACAATCCCATTATCTGGCTATAATTACTTGTGAATGCAAGGATGAGAATATCATGCCATAGAAAACTCTATGTAAATAACACGATTAGTGCTAAATTGAATTGAATCCATCTAATATTTATTCTCACACATGTCCAAAATCATATGTGGCATTCGATTTTCAACTTTATCTTCAGGTTTGTCACACAAAGGGACATATTATACGATTGTGCCAAGTTCGGGCACGTAGATAATATATAGGCCACAAGAAAACATCGTTCCCATGATAATTTTGAATTTTCCACATGGAAACTCATCACTGAAAACTAGCAAAACTTCCTTGTTGAGGATTGAGATTCAGGTGACTTTTAGGAAGAAGTATCCTGTATACAAAACTAGCTGACGACGTTTATACAATGGGTACACAAAAACCATCACAATGCTAACGTATCACCAGCAGCTTTGAGCCTTTGATGTTATATAACAAATCAACAGAACAGCTGGTGATGATGATGAATGCCAATACGCTAAGCAGCCATTGATTAACATTCAGGTTGCTTAGAGGTTAAAACGACGACGGGGCAGCTGCCGTGCCTCCAAGTTTTTAGCCAGGTCGTCCAGTGCTAGCTTAACAGAGGCGGCTCAGCCACACGATGGCCACCTCACCATCAAATCCCAGCCACACGATGGTCAACTGCACAATTGGCACGAAACCATCAAATCCTCTTGTGAGAAAATGCAGGACGTACGAAACCGGCAGCATGCAGCACAACATACCCAGCACGTTTCCTCTCCAGCTCCAACTCACCGACGATGGCGACGCCCTCGAATCATGTTCTCCCTACGTCTTGCTCATAATTTTGCTGTCTCGTGCAAGTAATTTTAATCCTCAGTTTCTTGTTTTCTTCTTCCATCTTCCACAACTTGGAAGAAGACCAAACTAGGCGACCAACTGTTTTGTGGTCAACGACTGAACGGTGTTGACGCGCCATGCAGATTAGAGTTCATAATTCTGATAGACACAAGTTGAATGAGGTCTTCGAGCTGTTCATGTAGATTTCATCCAATTAAATGCCATTCCATCTAGGTAGACTGTAATTAGCAGTTTAAGATAAGCATATGCTAGCCAAACACATCTGAAAAAGGGGTAAAAAAAATAAGATCAGTTACAATCACGGTGAGATGATGCGATCGATGACGCTGCCTTTTGCTTAACATTCTTGGTTCTTGGTAGCTTCATGGAACATTGATGTTTTTGCTTGTCCAGCACGTTTCAACGTCGATTTCCTTTCACTTTCCTCTCGAGCTGGAAGTTCTCGCTCTTGTGACCTGGTAAACGATAGCGTGCTTTAGCCGCCAAACTGCGCACGTATTTGCTCTTTTATTGATCGCCGTCACTGAATTAAATGACAATTTGGCTGTCAGGAAAGGGAAGCTTATAATTAGGATACAGAGCTGTTAGTGTCTGAATTTACTTGGACGCTTCTTTCACCGGAGTAGTGAACGGTACTAGCTGTATGCATGCATACAGCATGCGCGTGCATCATGAGGACAAGTCAGGTTTTCTACATGCTTATCTGTCCATCTTCTACTCTTCTCATCCGACTCAGCAGGGCCCAGATGGCGCTGACTGTACCCATTGCAGACGCGTACGTAATGGTTTCACAGTTGACTCGATTTTGAGCTCTGGCTCCTAGTACTTGTACTGCACGCGTAGCTAGCTCTCCGAATTCCATTGATTGACTTGACTGTTGTGTTTCCACAACCTGCACCTTCAAGTAATGCATTGTGAATGTACAGTACCGTGTACCGCAATGGCTTTTTTGCCCCACTTCTTCAGTGATCAGGTACATAGTATTCGATCTTCTAGTTCTAGTACCGAACATCAAATGGTGGTCCGCTGCCGATGCACCAGTTAGGCATACTGTGCTGTGCTGCCTATGGTAGGCATGGAGGGTTTTTTTTTCCCAGGCTTGAGAAGCAGTTGACCGGCAATGGTACTAGCAGTGGGACTGCTCATGTGCCCATCACTACTATTTTTCTAGTGCAATTATTTGTGCAGCTACCTTGTCTGGTTAGATCCAATAGTGCAATAGACAACATTTGTACTCTGGTTGAAATATTTCAATCAGAAGATTAAGAATTCATGCCAGGTCCACCGACCCATATTTAGTTGGCATTATCCTTAACCATGCATGTGCAGCAAGCTCCAAGTCCTTGTAACGAAATATACGCATCAGGAAAGCTATTGCCTATTGCAGTGCAAGAATTTTTCTCGGTAATTTTTTTTCTTCGCAAATTTTTTTTTGCCCACCAATAACTTAAATATCGTCTTCAATAAGAAACTACATGTTCGCTTTCATCTCCTAACTAACTTTTGCAATTGATACTTGCTAAAACACTAGTTTTTTAAAAAAAATAATGGATAAACAGTGCTAATAATTTTATTTTATCTTATTATATTTTATTTTTATGATTGCTGGTGACGTAGCGGTCGGTGCGGAGGGGCGGCTCGAGACTGCGACGACGACAGGAGCCGTGCATTGGCTGGCTGCGTCGCCACCGCCACCGGACAGGGTCGGTGAGCCGGCGCTTTTGCTCATGTCGCAAGCCAATGGAGGTGCCGGCCTGTGACTTTTTAATCGGTGAATTATGGCGCCAATAATTAGCTTAGCTTAGATCCAAATAAGACACAAAAGCTCCCTGTCCTCAAATTTTGTCACCGGTCACTTTCTGCCACCGGCTGAATATGCTGTTCACTTCCACTGTTGCTAATTTGATTGGTTCATGGGCTCATGGCCTTGGAATAAATATTGGTATGTTTGCTATGTGTTCTGTATCAAATTGGCGGTTTGGATTTTAGAGAGGTAGTATTCTCTCGAACCGCCGGAGAGCTATATCGCCATACTATTTTTTGAAGGATGAAAAACAGTTTCAAATTACAACAGTAGTGCCTGGTAAAAAAAACTATAGGATCCTTATGTTGATAATCAAATCATTAACCTAAGCATTGATATGAATGATATATCAAGCTACTCTCTAGACAACAATCACTAGTGGGATAGGTCTTACATTATATATACTAAGGTGCAGGGAGAAGCAGCCTACCAAATTGGAATAGGTTGTCCCAAAATAATGAGCATCATTATTTTGATGCAAACAAAAGTAGCTAATGTGGACCAGATCGATTCTCCACCAATACTAGCATTATCAGAGACTTGGAGTGGACCACTTGTGTAGCCAGGCATGTCTCTCAACCACAAATCTTGCTCCAGCTCAACAAAACCAAACTGAATTACTGAGCCAATAAGCAAGGTTGAACCAGGAGCAGGAATTTCAGTAGCCACCGAGAATTAACTCTGGCCATCGATCAAAGGAGCATGACTCTGAAAATCTGAACTCTGAAGGAAGGAAGATTATTGCTTTTTTTTTTCACATCCAGGTAGCTAGGTGGACTGTGACACAAAGTGCAGGCAGAGAGACGCACATGAAAATGTTGAAGAATCTAATTCTGCCCAGTCGCAACGCAACAAGGGAAAAGGATGACGAGGAAGACGACCTGCATCGACAGCCATGTATGCGTTCCATGGACTGGACAGGTCCGTCAGGCTTATCGGCTCTCACGGTCACCACCCTACCTGTCAACTCCCAGATGGCCATCGCATTCTTACAGCTTGCGTTGTGAACGAAGCTGACGCCGTCGCCCTCAACAAGCTAAGGACAAGAAGAATCGCCTGTAAGCTATTGCATTTCATTATCAGTGGTGGTATAAAAAAAATTAGCTTGACTGCTGGTGTTAGGCAACAATGTGTGTATGGCTGTATGCAGACATGCATCACTCTAGACGTCATCACGAGAAGCAATCTGGAATTAGTTTTTTGGGAGCAAGGAATCAGTTCTTGTGCAGAAGCCAATAATGCAGTCAGAGTATTGAAGTGTGTCACATGAGTAAGTACTGTTGTCAATAACCTGCACATGCTGCGTTGGCTTACTTGATCAAATAAGAGAGAAAGAAGATATGAAGAAGTAGAAGAATTCTATAATGCTAAAAAAAATGGGTGTGGTTGAGAAGGCCGTGATCGAACCGGTCCAACTAACATATATTCCGAGCATATCTCGGCTGTTTAGGTGAACTAGTTTTGGGCCACTAGTGCCACCCAGGGTTCACAAAACCGGAGAAAACCGGTCGGTTCCCATGGGAACCGGCCAAACCGTCCCAGCCCGGTAGCGGTTCGGGGCGGTTTCAAACCGGTTAAATTTAAAATATTCAAATTTAAATTTAAAATGGAAAAGTATCAAAAAAATTCATAAAAATACTTCAAGGTATATGTAATCTATTGGTGTAAAAAATTTTCAAATATTTGCTCATTTGATATTTTTTGCAGGCATTAGAAGTTCAACAAAAAAAGGAAAAGAAAAAAAAACGGCTCATTGAACTTCTAATGCACACAAAAAATACTAAATACACTAATATTTGAAAAAATTTGACACCATTAAATTCTACGCACCTTGAAATATTTTTAGGAATTTTTTCTGTTATTTTTTTAAATTTTTAGTTAAATGTGGAAACATGACAAATTATGTATTGAGCTGGCTTACCGTCCAAACCGGCCGGTTTACCGCCCAAACCGCTCGGTTACCGACCCAAACCGGTCGGTTAGCCGTTCGTAACCGAGTACACGGGGGATTTGAATTTAAAATTTAAATTTGTCCGGTTTCCACCGGTTCCCACGGTAACCGGACCGGTTAGCCGCTACCGCCGGCCCGGTTTGGTTTTGTGAACCCTGGTGCCACCTCGCTGCATTTTTCTGTGGCCGGGGAGGTCTCTGAATTCTGCATGCATCGATCGCTTGCCTCCTGTCAACCTGCTTATTGATTCCATATCCATGGCGTGTTCTGTCAGAAGATTGTCACTCGCGCATTCCAGCTTCCTATGCATGGAAACTTTCTCCGATCTTTTTTTTTATCTCGTTATCTTTGTGCTCACCAGCTTTTAAGTTTCTTAGATTCTGTCGATCTGTCCACATGACTCCATGACATGGCACACTGCTACAACTGATCAGTTCGGACAGGATGGTAGCATTTCAGTTTCATCAGTGTGCCTAGTTCTCGTCGGCATGGTGACTGATGAGCAATCAGAAGCCACGGAATGGCGATCAGGTTCCATGGTCGACCTCTGAAGCCGATGGCCGTGGCGAGACGAGGAGCACCTGGATACAGGCACCCACGCACGTCGTGTTTCACAGGCGAGCCTGTCGGAGGCGCGCGGTGTCTTCGCGTCAGAATCCACGCCGCGAACGAGCGAGCGACACGTGTGTGAAGCTGCAGTGTGCTCGGGGGCCAAGCAGAGGAAGGAAGGATCCCTATCGAGTTCGGTACTGAACTACGACATGTTATCCCTGCATCATTCAGTCATTCAGTGCATGGTCGGCGTGTGGCGGCGGCGCCTACAAACGTGCATTGTCAGGTCGTGAGTGGTGATCAGCTCGCCGGAGTATGAGACCAGTACCGACGGAGCTGAGTCTGTTAATACTGGCATTGGCAGCCTCCGATCCCCTGCCGGCGAGCTAGCATGGCCGGCACATGGCGATGTCAAAGGGCAGCATAACATGATGCAAGTAACGTGCAGTGTTCTATTTTTTCCCCGATGAAAACAAGTTCGGGATCAATTAAGCAACAGTGTCGTCGGATGGGGAATAAAGATGGTGGAAGGATTAGGCCCAACAACTAGCGGGGGGCTCGCTCGCTCCATTTTGATCAAATTATGAGAATGGGCCGGCCTTCCAAACACAGACAGAGTAGGCCCAGGATCAAAAGCCCATTTCAATTTCAAAAGCAATTTTTAAAAAAGAGATTAAACGGGTCCATTCATGAAGCGAAGCAACAACCTGCCTGGCTGGAAAGACAAAAATAGGAATGTGCTTGGTGTACCTGATGAAGTGCAAGCATGCCAAATATGGCTCTAACACTGAAGGAAGCAGAAGCGGAGACGATCCCTGGTCGTTCGTGTGAGTCGAGACGGAGAAAGAAACCGTAACGAAGGCCGGCGGGTGGGAGGAGATGGTGCACGCAACCATCCATGACCGGAATGGCGGTGGGCGAAAGCTGGGGGGATGCGTCTAGGCTCGGGACGGTCACGATGTTTGATTTGATCCTTGTTGCATTGGTGCCTATACGCGTACCCGTGTCAAGTCAGACGTGACGGCGTGAAAGATCAAGTCGTGGCGTGGGAAGGTATCGACGCGACGTCGATCATCATGGCGCCAATCTCCCAGTCCTGCTGCTTGCTGGTCGCTCACCGTGCCGTCCTACTACCTGCCCCACACCTCATTGCCGTTCTTCTCATATGCACCTCGCCTCCCTGAACTCGGCAACACCGACCGAGTGTCCTCCGCCAGCGACGACCTCGCCCAGCGGATGGAGCTGATATCTCTCCCTGACCCACATCTGAGGTGGCTCAGGGGATCATCGCCACCTGGTTAGCATCGCGTTCGTGCCACACTCATACCTACCTCATCGGCAATGATTTTCTGCATGCTCCGGTTCCACGCACCTCTAGTGCACCACTAGACACGAGGCAGGAGCCAGGAGCTACTTAAAGGCAGTCATTATACTCATATGTCAGTCCAAGTGCCCAATCCACCACCACGTATGTGTTTGTCCTCGAGCGTTGTTGCTTCCTGGCCGCGGCCGCCGTCGTCACCCCCTCCGCCGCGGCGGCGGGCGAGGTGGCCGCGTCCTTCTTCTCAACGTGGAACGCCACTGCAGCCTCGCCCTGCGGCTTCACCGGCGTCACGTTCGGCGTCTCCATGGTAGGCCTGAAGCAGCGTCGGCCCCGTTCGCTGACCTCTGCGCCGCGCTGCTGCCGTCCCTGGCCACGCTCTCCCTCCCTGAGAACTACTTCCTCGCCGGCGTCGTCAAGTGCGCGGCGCTCGAGGAGCTCAACCTCGCCTTCAACGGCTTCGCCGGCGAGGTCCCGTACCTCTCGCCGCTGACCAATCTCCCCGCACCCTCACGTCTCCTCCAACCTCTTCGCCGGCGCGTTCCCGTGGTCGTCGCTCGCCGCGATGCGGGGCCTCTTCGTGCTCGCGATCGGCGACAACCCGTCCCCCCCCCCAACCGACGAGTCCCAGCCGTCGTCACCGGCCTCACAATCCTCACCGTGCTCTACATATCCGCCGCCAACCTCCGTGACGTCATCCCAAAGGGTTAGCAACAACAGCCTCTCCGGCAAGGTGGCCCGTGGCCGAGCGGCTATGGGCTAGCTCTCCCCATCGTCAACGTGCTCTACTCTACCTCGACAACAACCAGTTCATTGGCAGCATCGGCGACGACATCGGGACCTACTCCTCGCCGGGAACCGATTCACGGGCGCGATTCCGGCGTCGATCGGCCGCCCGGCGAGCCTGGAGACCATGGACTTGTTGGGGAACGAGCTCACCGGCGAGATACCGGAGAACATCGAGAGGCTGTCCCATCTCAACAGCCTCAACATCGAGGCGAACGGGGATCGGCGGTGCAATCCCGGCGAGCCTCGGCTCGGCGGTCGCTGCCGTCAATTTCGCCCGGAACAAGCTCGCCTGCGAGATCCCGCCGGAGCTGGACAACCTGCCGTGCCTGAATTCTCTCGATTTGTCAGATAACGAGCTCACCGGCGCCGTGCCGGGGAGCCTCACCGCGCTGAAGCTGACGAGAACCTCATCGGCGCCGGCGGGTTCGGGAACGTGTACCGCGCCAAGCTCGTGAGCGGCGCGGTGGTGGGGGTCAAGCACGCGAACTCGTCGTCGGCGGCGGCGCGAGTTCGAGTCGGAGGTGGGGACGCTGAGCGCGATCCGGCACGTGAACGTGGCGAAGCTGCTGTGCAGCATCACGAGCGACGACGGCGCGGCGAACTTGCTGGTGTACGAGCACCTCCCCAATGGCAGCCTCTACGACCGCGTGCACGGGCCGGAGGGGAGGAAGCTTGGTGAATTTCCCTTGAATTAATTAATTTTGTTATGGAATAATGTTGTCTGAACTACTCGTAATTGACACTAGCGCCGCGGGCACGTGTGTGATTGCAGAGTAGGCGTACACGTGGAAGGTGACGGAGAAGAGCGACGTGTACAGCTTCGGGGTGGCGCTTCTGGAGCTGGTGACGGGGCGGCCGGCGGTGAGGGCGGCGACCTGCTGGAGCCCTGGGTGTCGAGGAGGCTGGAGAGCAGGGACAAGGTGATGTCGGTGGTGGACGCGCGGGTAACGGAGGGGTGGGCGAGGGAGGAGGCCGTGAGGGTGCTGCGCGTCGCCGTGCTCTGCACCAGCCGGACGCCGTCGATGAGGCCGTCCATGCGCTCCGTCATGCAGATGCTGGAGGACTCGCCGCCGGCCACCAAGCTCCTCCTCGAGCTCAAGGTAGTTTGACGCTGACCCCCGATCCATCAGTCCATGTAGTTACTTCACTGCAGCATTCCTGCAGTTATTACTGTCCGCAGATAGAGTAGTGTTCAGAGAAGAAGTTAGAGAGGAAGGAGGTCAAAGCAGGCAGCGGCATGTGAGATCGAGTAGCATCAGCAAGATCATTACCAGAAACAATAATCAATCCATCAGTCCTCAGTCATCACACAAGCAAGCAAGCGACCTGTATGTGTGTGGAGTAATTTAGCATATCCGCAGCTGTAACAACAGTTAAGACAATGTACTAGTAGTAGCGTCAATGCATGGGACGGCTCCTCTTTCCATGCCACGCCAAACATTCTGCGTCCGGCTCCAACACCAGTTGATTGATTCATCTTCTCAGCAGGGGAAACATAAAAAAGAAAAAAGGAAGAGAGATTCTTGAGAAGTCGAGATCAGACAGACAAGCCACCTGCGACGGCAATCGACATTGGGCAGAGACCGACCTCTGGACCGGCGAGGAAGCAAACAAGCCCTCCTCCGTTGATAAATCGTGACATTTTCAGCATTACAGGAATTTGGCATCATACAAACACTGGAAAACACATAGAACACAGCATTAATCGGACATTGTATTGGTTTAATTTTCACCTGTCTCCAAGACTCCAACTCCAATCCAGATTATACACAATGTAAAAAGCAAGTCGATTTCAAAATTCAGGGATCAACCCGATCCAATTGCAGTGCATTGCATAAAAGGAATTCCAGTACATACTACATCTATGAGTTTTCAGCAAGACTTGCTAAGTACATACATCCTCATGTGGCCATCACATGAACACCGGGAAAACGTCAAACAGACGGTACAGAGGGTGAAGTCCACCAGGTTGGCCGTCAGGGCTAAGGTTCTCAACATAGGACCGCCCCCCACTTGAAAGGTCTCTCTCTTGCAAAACTCCCATCCGCTCCATCACAATGAAAGAATCACTTCCATTAGAGAAATCCATTGGTGAATCTGTATCTTTCATGTCTTGAAAGAGGTAATATTCCATCCACATCGATGTATCTGCTTCTTCTTTATGCACATCTTCCTTGTGTACGCGCTCCCACGAGCCATGGTCATTCAATTTCCAAACAGAGAAAATCCCATCTACATCTCTCACTTGGTTGCCATCGATCATGTCAACAGCGCAGAAACGCAGCCTTCCATCGACCGATCCCAGTGTGCGTCGCTTGCGGCTTGTAGAGAAGGGCAGTACGGGCGGCTCGCGGAAGACGAAGGCGCGGCCGCTGGCCACTGGCGGCTCTCGGAAGACGGAGACACGGCCGCTCGAGACATCGTAGCACACGACGCGACCAGGGCGCCTCCTGCTCATCCAGAAGAAGCGGCCGCGGGCATGTATGCCTGGAGATGCTGGTCCGAGGCACCGTGCGGCGCTGTGCACACCGAGCTCATTTACCATCCAGTGTCCCAGCTCTGAAGAGAATGTCAGCGCCACAAGTCTTCGGCGACGCACTCGGCTGAGCACCACAACGAGAAACTGTAGTCTCCCCATGGTATGGTCGACGGTGTAGCTGATGCCGAACGCTGTGTCGTCCTTCAGCGCCACGGGAGTTTGGGGAAGCTTGATCCAACGGTCAGTGGCGGGGATGCAGAGAAACAGAGTGGTTGGGCTGTTGGCGAGCAGAACACTCCCATAAGACGCGACGAAATAGAGATCAAGCATAGGAACGGTCTTCTCCAGGAATTCAGCCAAACATCTCGGGGGTAAGGGCAAATTGTGCGTGGCAGGAACATCCTCAACGAACTGCTCGTACTTGCGGTGGACAGGGAGGTTGGTCGTGTACGTGTACCTGCTGTACCTCCGGTAGTGGTCCAAAGTGGAGATCACCAGGTGTACGTAGCCCACGCGAACGTTCTTTGGCTGCACGATGACAGCGGCGGGGAGAGCGCTGAAGGCGATCGGCGGTGGGTAGAAGTGGTACTTGAGGGAGAATGGCTCGGACACGAAGTAACGCCATTCGCGAGCGAGCTCGGAGCACCGGTACTGCTCCCCCGTCGGTAGCTTCGCGAGGACGAGGGAGATGATGTCGTCGTTCAGGGCCAGGACCTCCGCATCGGACTCGTCCTCGTGTGCGTCCTCACCGCCGCCGATTCCAAGCCCAGCGGGCGCCTCCTCGGGTGCGTCCTCACCGCCGCCGATTCCATGAGCAGCGGGCTCCTCCTCGGGATCCTCAGCGCCGCCGATTCGAAGCGAAGCGGGCTCTTCCTCGGGGGCGTCCTCACCAACGCCGATTCCAAGCGCAGCGGGCTCGTCCTCGGGCGGGTCCTCGCCGCCGCCGCTTCCAGGCGCAGCCTCACCACCGCCGATTCCAAGCGCAGCGGGCTCGTCCTCGGGCGGGTCCTCGCCGCCGCCGCTTCCAGGCGCAGCTGGCTTCTCCTCGGGCGGGTCCTCACCGCCGCCGCTTCCAGGCGCAGCGGGCTTCTCCTTGGGCGCCTCATCCCCGCCGCCGCGAAACGCGACGGTCTCCTCCTTGGGCGCCACCTCGACGCCGCCGGCCACCGCCATGGCCTCCTCCGCCATCTCTCCGCCGCCGCCCGACTCCCCGAGCCCTAGCGCCATCTGGATTCCTCGGTCGCCGCCGACGAGCCTCGCCCTTCGGCCCTGCCTGCCAGGCGTGTGTTTCGTTGCGGCGGTGCCGCGGTGGTGACGTTTGTGTGGGTCCTGGTGTGACTGTCAAGTCTTCCCCGCCTGGCAGGCTGGCCCCCTTCTTAAAAAGCGTGGGCCGCGGGACCTTCGTTTTTCCTTCCTTTTCCTTGAAATGCACGGAAACGGTTTTTTTTTTTTCACTCTAGTTAAAAATAAATGCCAACGGGGTTAAACTAAAGCACGAATGGAATGGGAATGTTTATCTATAAACAGATTCACATCTCCAGGACAGTCTCTAGAAAGGAATAGCTAAAATGAAATGTAAAATTAAATGACTAGCAGAAAGGGGGAAAAAAATAAAATGACTAGAAAAAAAGGGAAAAAATTGGGGTGCGCCCCTGGCCCCGATTACCTCTGCGGTCAGCTGCGTAGCGTGGCTGGGCGGATCCAGTCGGAGACGTGGCGACGCAACAGGTCGAGTGGCATGTGGAGGGATCCGAGAGATTGCGACACCCCACGGCATTGTGCCTCGCCGCCGGCCGGCCCCGTGCGCTCTCTTAATTTCAAATTATGATTTATTTGACTTTTTAACTTCAAATTTATCATTGTCTTAGTAAAATAAATCATAAAAAATATAATATTTTATATATTTTTTTAATAAGGTTACTGGTCAAACTTGGGTACGTGTGTCGGTAGGGGGTAAAAAGAGTCAAACATTATAATTTGAAACGGAGAGATTAGAATAAAATGAACATGTTAATACATCCATCCCAAAAAAAAATATGGACATCATCAGAGCTATTGAGCCTAACTTTCATAAATCTGAACAAGCTTCTAGAAAACATTATAATCATCTATAACTTTAGATATATATGCTATGCAAATATACCTCATGGGAGTCTAATTATAATTACTGTGTGCATCGGGCACGTCCTTCTGATCTGCTTATGAACGTTAGAGTTACAAGAGGCCCCTAACCGCAACCGCAAGACATGAGCCTAACGAATCGATGCCCAAACTTATGTCATGTGTACACAAGCGACAACTCGTGAATTTTCCATCTCTGATTAGTGATTACTACAATGTTCAGTCGATCATCAGTGAATTCACCTCTTGCTGATCATGCAATTTAAAAATTGTTTGATTAGTTTTGTCGTTGTCACATAATTTGTCTATTAGATCAATGTTGTTTGAATTAATTCATCAGACATGGTTTTGTCATGTGATACCATCTCAATTAATTTAAATTATGTGTCTTTGGGTTACAAAACCGGAATAGATCGATTTATTTCCTCAATTTATATTAAACATATAACATTTTCTGTGTAACTGAATGAAAGTATGTCTTATTAATATTAAGTAATTGATTTTTTTCAAATGTATTAATATTGAACACATGAAGATTTCAGGTTTAAAGGGCCCCGATTTTAATTTTGCAGCAGGGCCTTGGGTATCATAAACAATATTATTAATTTTTCACCTATGATATGCATAGCTGCAAATCGAGCACCCAAGTATTATAACAACGACTTTACTGTCTGCATCTCCAGCCGGACCCTTAAATAGGTATCTATCTTTTGCTTTAGTTTTCTAGTAGAGAAAACATATCCAGCCGGGCCTCTAAACAAGTCTCTATTTTGGGTAGACCTCCAAATTTTAGTCCAAAGACTCTAAAAATAGAGAGCCTTTAAATTTAGTCACTCTAAGCCTATAAATTTTTGTGGGCTAACCTCTAAATGAAATATAGAGACTCGGGCCCGGCTAGAGATGCTCATACCCGTAATAGATCGATGTCGTGATGGGCAAATGGTGGAACGCACGGCGAGGTTATGCTAGTAGGGCTGTCGTGTGGGTCACCACGCGAGCGCGGCGTCGGTGCACGGCGGCGACGGAGTTGTCGCGGCGCACGGGCACATGATCCGAGTACCATTCGGACGTGTGCTAGCTGCACGCGTGCGTAACTGACTCTTGTAGCCTCCACTGTGCAACGAGCAATAAGCAGTACTCCCTCTGTCCCGCTATACAAGACGTTCTAGCATTTAAATTTTGTTTCACAAAGCAAGACGTTATAGCCATGCTCAGCCTAAGCATGTCCCATCGGTCCATTCATGTCTGCTCAGCTACTCTTCCCATCGCCAGGAAGTGGAAAAAGAGAGAGATGAGTGGTGCTGTGAGGCAGGTGAGTAGGGGGTAATGCAGTAATATATCCACCTCCTTGGTATATGTGACCAGCTCTAAAACGTCCAGCTTTGAGGGACGGAGGGAGTAGACGTGATAGCAAACATTTCAAGCACGTACCGCGTCACAAACGTAACAAACGCGACAGTCTGTTTAGAGAGGGGGTAAAGCCTGTTTAGATAGGGGGTAAAGTTGATAAAAGTTGGTGAAATATCATATCTACCCTTGTAACACTAATTAAGAGTATTAAATATAGACTAATTATAAAACTAATTATATATATGGACTCTAGATCGCAAGACGAATTTATTAAGCCTAATATGTGCCGTCAGTGACGTATTTTTAATGACGGATTACTGTAACATGACAATGTCTAATGAGAATTCGTTAGGCTTAATAGATTCGTCTCACGTGTGGAGTCTATCTATGTAATTATTTTTTTACACATATATTTAAAACTCTAATTAGTGTACAAACACTCGATGTGACAAGTTGGTAAAATAAACCAGTGAAAGTTGGCGAACTAAGTTGTCCGACCCGCGCCAGGGAAAAAGTTGCATGGGTCCACATGAACCACGAGTAGTCCTGTTGCATTACAACTCGACCCCTTTCCTTTCCCTAGTACTAGGATACATCGATCTCTAACCCACGTACAAGCCTCTCATATACGTTGACGAAGCTGGTTGGCAAAGGGAAAGAGGGATCGAGGGAGGTGGAAGGATAGACTAGAGACGGCCGCCGGGAGATCGAGAAACAGGAGGAGATTATGGAGCAGGAGCCGGGAGGCTGGGCCTCGCTGCCCCGTGACGTGGCGTGGGAGGTCTTCCGCCGCCTGCGACAGGTTGACATCCTTCGTGGCGCGGGCCTCGCGTGCGCTTCGTGGCGGCGGGTCGCCGCCGACGAGCCCGCGCTGTGGCGGAGCATCGACGTCGCGTTCGACAAGGACGACGACCGCAGCACCATCGACGAGCGGCTGGCGATGGGCCGCGCCGCCCTCGACCGCAGCGCCGGCCGCTGCGAGTCCTTCCGCGGCCCCGCCGATCGCCACCTCCTCGTCTACCTCGCCGACAGGTACTTGGATCATAGTCCCTTAACTCTTTCTTCTCTGCTTGTACACAATAAATAAATAGTAATTCTAGGTAAATAAAAATATATATACATTGGTGGATATGATGCATGTGCAGAGCGCCGTCGCTGAGAAGCCTGCACGTGACATCGCCGTGGTGCCTACCGGACGCGTACATCGACGGTGTGATCACGAAGCTCCCGATGCTAGAGGAGCTCGTGCTGACGGGCGGCCTCCTACTGACGTCCACGCTGCGTGCGCTCCTCAAGCACTGCCCCCGCCTCAAGATGCTCGACGCCGGTGACTGCAACATAGACCAGGATGTGTCCTACAGGCTGTGGCGGAAGTGTGGTAGAACGATCAAGGTCCTTGATCTGCCACGGACGGTCTTTTTCTACTGCCCGTGCAGGACCTGCCTACAGGAACGCAGAGCAAAAGAACAAATAGCCAGCCAGCCAGATAGCCTGCAGGGGTGTTTGGATTGGTGAAAAAACAAGGTAGTAGATCCCGATTCTCAAAAAATAAAAGGCTTTAGTCATAGCCCCCGCCTCTGCTTTGTTCCCGCTCTAGGCTTAGACCATCCTTCATCAGTGCTTCCTGCGCTTCTGATTATGGAGCTGTACGACCTTGGCCTTCGTCATGACATCAAACACCAACTCAGGCCTCTCCATCCAGAGTCGCTGACTGATGCGTACTGGCAGGCCAAAGACATGGAACGCAGTGCCCCACCTAAAACATTGTAATGGCGGTAACAACGTTTCATGTGGCTATAGCCTTTTCATTTGGCGGTAGAGGTATATTTTTGCAATTTTTTTTCCATCCGATATTTATTTCTGCAAATTCGTAAAATAAAAATGAGAAAATGAAGAAAAAAAAAATCCGCGAGTCACGCGAAGTCACGAGCCTCTCTCCCGGTCTCCGCCCGTGGGCTCGTGGCGAAAGCCGTGGGCTGTGCGGCCTCACCTGTTTGCCGTTTTTCTCATGGCCGAGCTCGCGTCGGAGCCCACCATCGTGGCTCGCGCGTACGCGCACAGCGGCCCAATATATCCTCAGCCGCCTCCTGGGCCAATTCCACTTCCACCTCGGCACCTCGCATCCCTGAACTCTCCAGCACCGACCACCGTCTGTACTCTGCCGGCGACGAGCTCGCCTCGCCCAGTGGATGGAGCTCCTATCCGCTCCGCCACGCGCGCGTTCCGGCGATGAACCGGCGTTTTTTTTTTTTGATAATGCGATGAACCGGTGTTGGTATTAGTATTACGAGAAAGAAAGGAAACTCCACAGAGACAGAGGTGGCTCAGCGAGCCCCCGAGATTATCGCCACCTGGCTACATCGCGAGCCGAGTTCGTCGTTCATATAGTCTGTTTCTCTGAATGAAGAACGATGCGACTTGCTGAACTAGCGAGCCGATTGCCTGTTGAGCTGATCCGGATTTGCCTTTCTTCTGAAAACGGTCGCTGGCCTTTTTTTTTTCTTTTTTTTGGCAGTGACACCCGCGACGACAATCTAGGTACCATTTGCCTACATGTTGCTGATTATTCATGTTCTCTCAGCGTCTCTCTCGACATCTGGCGCAGCTACGTTATCTACTCGTATGGGACGAGCGAGCGCCAAAACACATGCAGACGCCACACGTTGGCTTTCCCTGGTGCCGATGCACCACGGTAACAAATGTCTTGCCATTAACTAGCCTTAAAACTACTGTATAATTCTGAAAAAAATTATACAAGTCCTTGATCCGTGCAACAGGGTTAATTTGGAGCCAGCTTCGCCCATGCATGCGAAATAGCCAAATAAACAGCAATGAACAACCAAATAAACACCATCATGGGACGATAGAGTATGCTTTTAGAAGATTTTAGGAAAGCTCATTTAATTTATCTTTTAAAAAAAAGCTCATTTAATTTGGAGCTAAAATGAGGGAGATATACATGTTTGAAAATTCAAAACAGGGTTGAAGGATGGAAGGAAAACTACTATGCAGATGAACTCCGATTTTACCATTTATTTTCTTACAGAAAATTCATATGAGAAAGGTTTCTTTCACTGACATGTTGGGCCCACCGTATGTTTTTAAGTATATTCCCTGTATAAAAGCATGTATCCTGGATTTATTTTTCAAAAGGAAAAGGTGCCGCTGGTGTCGTCAGCAGGACATCAGCTTGCTCAAATGGTGCAGAGCCAACGCGTGCGCGTGAGGCGCGTTGGAGCTGGGCTAGCAGCACGAGCGCACGCGCTACACGTTGAGCCGCAGCTCTGCTCGGGAACCGAGGGTCACCAGAGCCTCGTCGACGACGCTTGGCACGGTGTACCGGCTTGTGATCGTGGATATACCTTCCAGGTTAGCCGGTTCAAGGCTTATGTGCAACACCAGTAAAAAAGAGAGTCTATGAGCACTAAAAGATTATATATATGATCGAAACAGTGATGCAATGGAAAATAGCGGATATTGTGGACTCGCAAGCATGTATGGTAAGCAGTATGCAAAATATGCGGAAAGTGCTATGCTCAAAGATGAAGGGTGGCGGCCTTGCAATGACCGAGCGCACGCGAATGGTCCGGAATTCATTGATCAAACGACCAATAGGATGTGACGGAAGGGACAACAGATGACGTGGCCCAATAGTGGCACCAAGTTCAGGTCTTTGGAGATTCCGAGATGGGTTTGCGCCTTGGCGGCGGCGGGGACCCCAGGCTGGACGCGGGCCAGCGCCGCCGCCGTTGCGAGCCATGGTCGGCCGGTCGTACCTGGACGGCTGGAGTTAGTACTTCACAGCACGCAGCGGGATCGGTCTGCCACGACCACGCGGACCACCGGTGTACGTACGTGCGGTGCTCACACTCGCCGTACGTGCTGGGCCGAGCCAGGGTCGATCTGTTGGGGGCTCGCACCGCACGTTCGTTCCGCGTCATGCCGCTTCGTTCTCTCCGGTTGGCTCCCTCGTGCACTGCTTCATCACCCTCGTTCGCTTCCCGGCCGGAGCTCGTCCTGCTGGCTGCGACCAATTAAGCTCTTCCTCTGCATGTCCAGTCGGGCGCCGCACATGCATGGACGCGAGAGGCTCCATCTCGTGCGCTGCTCCGAGGCGATCTGCCGTACGTGATGTGACGAGGTCTGAGGAGCTGGACAACGTTTCCGATCGACGCCGCAGCGTGTCTGCCGTGTGTCACCGTCTCGATGTGTGCAGGGACCCGAGAGGGCCACAGCATTATTGTGCCTCGATAATCGCCGTCGATCCAACTGATCCGGGGCAAAACTTTCGCCAAGAGGCTAACGTAAGCACACCGTGCCTCAAAGTTGACACGAACACACCATATATATGCGCTAGTCTGCAGGCCGCCGCGTGTATCCTGCAGTCCAGATTCACAGATGTAGCGACACGTACATACTCGATCGTGTTCAGCAACCAGCACTGCGGGCATTTTTGCTGCGCGCTTCATTTGCATTCTTGTCATGCATGCATGATGCAGGTTCAGACGATCGATGATGGTGCACATCATTGTCTCGCTAGTAGCGGGCAATGACACTTGGATTCTTGAACGTGTATATGGATCATTTCAGTTCTGCGCACAATCAGTTTATCGTCCTGCTAAAAAGCTCGGGCAAGACTTAATTAAATCCTCCCAAAATAAACATTACAATCAGCTGCAAAACCAAAACACGCTCTATTCCTTAAAGGGCTACTAGAGACCACCACACTATCTGGATTCTATGCTAGAATAAAATGAACGGGACAAAAATCTTACCTTATCCATCCTAAAATGAATACAATTCTAGATTTTTCTGGACTTCAGAAATCTAATTATAATTATTCAGTGTTATAAATAATATTAACCTTTTTCGTATATACTTAGTCATGTTAGTTCACAGGAATCACTAGCAGTAGATCAGTCGGAGTTTCAACATGAATGAGTAAACAACAAGGGTTACATCATCTTAGAATACATGAACTAGATGAAGGATAGAAAGGGACATACCGTCAATGATGTAGTGGATGCAGTGAAGTCGGTGTTGGGAACGACGACGATGCAACACTCGGGTGATGAAGAGGACGACGCAGTGACGGCGACCTGCAGGGACGGCGGAGCTTCCCGTCGCTTCATCGCTCCCTCTTATATCGGATTAGGGTTTAGGTGGTCGAAACTGGCGGCTACAGTGAACCTCGTCCTCTGTGACTGCGGCCCCCGCCTCCAGTATATAGCGTCGCGCAACAGGGGCCCGCAACCCTAGATGGGCTGGGCTCTCATGATTAGGGAGCGAGACAAGGCCCGGCCCATTCGTTGGATTGGACGGAAGAGATCAATACTAACAAGTCAAACTAGACATACATCGGTAGAAATCTAGAATTGTTATTTTTTCCGGAGGGAGCAAGGGTTGCATATATGGTGTCCTACATGCAAGACTAGACGAAACAACATGCTGCATTTCGGTTGGGGCAAGCGTACGTGTGCATGCCTATTGGACCACATCATCGCAACAACATACCAGGTCTGGTTAATAAAGCACTCTTTACCTGCAACTGATTTCGTGAGAAGCGCAAATGGCGGAACGCAAGGTAGGTGCCCACTGCACCGTGTGGGTTCGCACGCGGACGCGGCGTCGGTGCACGGCGGGACGGACTACGGAGTGGCGCGGCGCACGGGCACCGGATCGGACCATTCGGACGGGTGCCAATGGCTTTATTTTTATAGAGATGTGCCCGATGCATTTGGAAACAATACTTACCCCAGAGCATTATTCGTTTGGATAGAGATAGCACCTGTATGTTTCAGTTTAAACGGGTTTAGAGACCTTGTGCAAAAAAGAGATAAAGACCGACAAGAATCGCGTTTCGTTCATGCACCCGTTGGCGCTGGCTGCGGGACCCACACCGCTATCGGCAGTTGCAAGGGATCATTTCAAAATTACCTTTTACGTTTTATTCATCCTTCTCACAGAACACATATCTCTAAAAATTTTCTTTTTACCTTTTCTATTCATCTTCCTCACATAACACGCACCTCAGAAAAAAAATATTTGTCCACTTCATCCAAACACAGCCCAGCTCTGCCTGGTGCCGCAACTTTAGCATGCATGGCCATGGCAGCGCCTCTCTCTCTCATCTCTCTCCCTCCCGCGTGCATCATCCTGGGGATCCTCGCCCGGCTGCTGGTCTAGGGGCCCGATGCTGCTTGAACTTTGAACGGCCAGACTGCCCAGACATGAGATGGCTTTCCTTGATTTTTTTTTTCCAGCGTCCAGCAGCGTGCATCCTCTCGTCTCGATAGTCCAAACGGAAAGCTTCCTCTCCCTTTCTTTCTCCGGGGTAAAGTTTTCTGATCAGTCAGCGATCGACCCGTTCTTGCCAACAACTTGCTAGTACTAGCCTGCAAAAGCAAGGCTGTTTGTTGTGTGCAGGGTAGATTGGATGCATGCAATGCATCTCTTGCTGTGCATGGTCTGTCTCTGTGCGCGCGCGCGCGCGTACGCGAGAGTTTTCCATTAAAGAAAAAACCTAGCTCAACAACCTTTAATGGCTAGTTGATGTTTACTATTATACCATTATTATCGGCTAACAAATAAAATCGAGACTTGGAGGCCTTCTTCGGCCAAGCCAGTACCCTGATCGAACGCCGCCGCTAGCAGGCGAAATAACTTTTTCTTCACCGGCCGGGCCGAGAGACCTTGAGCGATCCTGTCAGCCACTGTGTCCAAAGGAAGCTGAAGCTCTAATCAGATTGATTACGGCTGGATTTACTAAGTAAAACGGAATTCCTTTTCTATCAGGATCTCAAAATTTGAATTGTCTACCGTCGTTTGTGAAAAAGGAATTTTTCAAAGAAAAAAGAGAAAGGAAAAGGTCCCGTACGCGCGCGGGGTGTATCTCGTCCAGAGGTGGCAGGAGAGGATGACGTCTGCGATGCCATCTCCTCCAGCCAGGCGGCCACTGGATGCCATCCTCCTGGGGATTCTGGCCATCTGGTCCAGGGGCCTGGGGCTTGATTCCCCAGACTACCCAAACATTTGCATTGCTTTGCCCCCTGTTCGGGTGCTTGGCTGGTGGCTGAGCTGATCAGCCGCTGGCCCAGCAGCTGAATCAGTCGCTGGAGCTGCTCAGCTGCTGGTGTCAACCGCAGCTCTACCTCCAATTCAAATATGCTCAGTCGCTAGAGCGAGCGAAGGATTTTTTGTTCAGCCGTTCGGCTGGGCTGATCAGCGCGATCAGCCAGCCTTCAGCCTAGCCGAATCCAAGCATCCGAACATGCCATTGATTCCTTGAAAAGTGAATAACTCTGCTTATGGTTAACTTATGTCTCAAGACCCTGGATAATGATCGTAACTATGCTCTTGGTTAATGAATGAAGCTCTGGCGCTTTCTAATTAAAAAGAATCCAGAACTGATTGGTTTCACAGACCGTGCATGCAGCACGTTGCAAGGTAGTATACATATTTTACCTGGCCACCTCGAATACACGTTGGTAGTTGGACATGTCCCACAGTCGTGTTGGAGCCTGGACTCTGGATTGGTTGTTCGGGGGCCTCGTCATGAACTCGACATCGTGAGTTCATGACTAATCAATCGGTGGCCGAATTGAAAGGGGTGCGCGCTGCTTTGGAAACGTTCTGTAAAGGTGGACATGTTCGTACTCAGATTGACTGTGGCATCGCTCCGGCCGGCTGCAACGGCGGAACCCCAGCGCAGGACAGGACTGCCAGGGTGCACCTCTGGGCCAGAGGCAACCAGAGGCACACGGTTTGTTGTACTAGCCTGCAGGCGGTTTGTTGTTTCATTTCAGGGTCGATTGAGTCAGGCAGTCGCGCTTGGATGTGCATGCATGGTCTCTCATTATGTTGTGTGTGCGCGCGCGCACGTGAGTTTTCATTAAAAAAAACTGCCTAATCAACCTATACGTAGTTGATTGCTGTTTACTATTGTATCATTATCGGCTAACAACATTGATACCTGGAGGCCTTCTTGGCCAACACAGTGCCCTGATGGAACCCCGGCGCTAGCAGGTGAAATTGCTTTATCTTCACCGGCCGAGAGACCCCGAACTAGAAAAAGGAAATAGTAATAACGTGATCGATGCGCAGGAACGCAGCAGGCGCTATCGTCCAGAGGTGGCATGACAGGATGACGTCTGCGATGCTATCCCCCCCAAAGCCCGGCGGCCACTTTGAAGTTGAACTCACCAGGGGGCGAGCGGACGAGCGATTAGAATATGCTTGTCCGCAAACGTGACAAAGCACGCTAACTTAACGTATATCGTGCTAATACGTTTTCAATTAGTGACATTGTGTACATTTGGTGAACTCTCGGCTCCGTGTCACCTCTAACTACAAAAGGAAACTGCCCAGGAATGCAAAACCGTCGAGAGTTTCCACATGGATTTTTTTTTAAAAAAAAAGAGTTTGCACAGGGAAAAAAGAAAACCCCTAGTTAATAACTTATCTTCGCAGGCCGCGAGCCCCAAGCTCTCACCTTCAACGATCTGTCACCACTGCGATCGTAAGGCATTATGGCAGCACATAAGCTCTAATCATTTTTTTCAATAGTTTTGGCTTTACTTAATTGTAGGCTTATAAGTTGTTTTAACAAACAAGCACCAGATTATGTTTTTTCATTGATAAACACAGAGGCTTTACGGAAATAAACAGCTGGTGAGCCGGTAATAACAAAAGCCTACTCTCTCCTTATTAGGGACTAGTGCTTTGCATGCACTAGACAAGCACCAATCATTGGCCTCGTTCTTAATTTTCATAAAAAAAAGCGAAAGCGCACCGGAGGGAGTCACGATATTGAAAAACTATAGCATTCCTCTCCTTCCATTATGTTCTTTATTATTAAAATTTTAAATCACTTCATAATTTAAATTGTAAGGAAGAGACCATTTATCTTATTTTTAATATTTGACTTTCATTTCAATATTCCCTCCCTGAGCAACTTATGCATTAGCACCATACCATATTTTTACATTTGTATTCAAAATTTCTGCAAAAATAAATAATGGAAGGTGTATGCAACGGGACACACTATCAATTTGCATGTTTCAGTAGAAATTATGATTCTTCCAGTAGTGGAAGTTCACAAAAAGATAGATACTACTACATCCCTCTAATGAGCCAGCGATCAATGCTTGGCATTCTTTCTGCCAACAACTTTCTTTTTTTCGTGGAAAAAGAAAACAACTAGCACTAGACTGTCAAGGCGGTTCGTTTTTTGTCAGGGAAAAAGAAAACAACAGAGGGCATGCAGATGCAGTGGTGTGTGAGGGTGAGGACAAGAGCAGGGGTAAAACTGTAATGTCATCCAGCCAGTCCACGGTGAACCCAACTGAAATTGTGCGGTGCACAGTAGACCCGGTGCACTGGCGAGTAGCCCTGCGTTCTCGCCATGCTGATAGCTTTTATAAAGTGGTTGCTGGCAGAAACCATTCAGAAACCTCGCACTCGCAAGGAGCCATGGGGGAGGGAAACTCGCAAGGAAAGGGCTCGCGCGCCGCTGGCAAGGCCGCGACGCCGTCGGAGGAGGAGCTGCACGGCAAGTGCGCCGTGCCGCAGCAGAGGAAGGAGGAGGTGCTCGAGGTCGCCGAGGAGGGGCTCAAGGCCGGCGAGGGGGAGGCGGCGCTCGAGGCCGGAGAGGAGGCGGCGCTCATGGTCGCTGAGGAGGAGATGAAGGCCGGCGAGGGGAAGGAGGTGCTCGAGGCCGGCAAGGAGGAGGCGGCGCTCGAGGCCGGCGAGCAGGAGGCGGCGCTCCAGGACGGCATGGAGGAGGAGGCGCTACAGGCCGGCAAGGAGGAGGCGGGGCTCGAGTTGTTAGGTTGATCTCTACCCCAATAGGCCCATTGGACCCTTGACCTCGCATCCTGATCGGGGATGCCCAGCCCAATAAGGCTGGTGGGCCCCTGTCGTGCAGTGCCATAAATAGGGAGGTGGGGCCAAGACACAAAAAATGAGGTTCACCGCTACAGTCCATTCCCCACCTCCAAACCCTAGCCCGATCGAAAGGAGGCGCTGTATGCGATGGGAAGCTCCACCGGCGCCGCCACTGCAACCTCGTCTACGGGACTACACCGACCACTGCAACCTCGTCTACGGGACTACACCGACCGTCGCTGCCCGTGCGCAGCCTCCATCGACGAATGAGTCATCGATAGCCAAAGGTATGAATCACATAGAAATCGATTTCTACAGTTTACCCCACTAGATCTACTCCTGGCCGATCAACAGAGCTTACAATTGGTACCAGAGCGACAGGTTATAGGGAGTAGATCCGGAGTTAGGGAAAGAAATTGAATAGAGATTTCGATCTCAGAACAAACAACCGAATCGGTTTCGGATCGAACAAACTTCGGTCACGGATCGATGGATCGAAGAAACAAAAAAAGGCAAACCCTAACATGAGAAAGTCGACTCACCTCGACAAGCCGCACTACGGGCGTGCCACGCCGTAAGGGCACCCCGGCGAAGCTCCTCGACGGAGCCGCGCGCGGGACGCACGCGACACCGGCGAGGAGGCCCGCAAGGGCGCAACAGAGATCCGCGGCGGTGCGGTGGCTTGGCCACCGACGCGTGCGTCGACGAAGGGGACTACGGCGGTTCCGTAGCGTGCTCGTCGGTTCACTCTTCGGCCTACCCTTCCGTGTGTCGCGGTGGGAGAGGAACAGAAAGTAACTTGGCTTTGCCGGCCATACGGCAGAGCTACTGCCCACGGCGGTGCCGCCGGCTCGGGCTGACTGAAGGGAGCAGAAGAACAGAGTCCAGGATTAGGGTTCCAGGAATGGACGCCTCTTTTATTCCCGCGAGATGCACGGTCAGCCGTTCGATCGCGACCGACGGTCCAGATCCCCTCGGGGGAGTAGTACGGCGTGGTGGGCCGAACTGGCGGCCCAACCGTTCGTTGCTGGGCCGACTGGGCACAGCGAGATGAGTTGGCCGAGCGGCAGCTTGGCTGCCGAGCAAAGCGGGCCGGGAGCGAGCCGAATCAAACCGCGTCTGCTGGCGGCACATGCCGTTCACGCACTGATCGTGAACACTGAAGCAATTTTTTTTTGTTTGTTTGTCATTTTCAGAAGCATTTATTTGAAGAATTTTGATAGAATTTGATCTCTAATTTAATTTGGACGAATGGTGGATTGATTAGAGAAGTAAAAGATTACAGATAATATTGCTTTAGAATAGTTTTTTTTTATTTATAGAATTTCGTTGCAAAGAAAAGATTATAATGGTTTTGCTTGTCAATAGATTTACAGTTTCCGCTGCACATCCGCTGCACAGTAAAGATATTAATTAGAGGAGAATAAACATATTTGTTTAAAGAAATTATGGTATTGTTATTTTCTGGCCAAAGCTGATAATAATAATATTATAATTAAAGATATTTGCTTAAAGAAAATTATGGTATTTTTATTTTCTGGCCAAAGCTGATAATAATAATATTATAATTAAAGACATTTATTTAAAGAAATTATGATACTGTTATTTTCTGGCGAAAGCTGATAATAACAATATTATAATTATGTGAGTTTTATGTTTAAAGGTTTAAATCTCTGATAAAGTTTGCATCAAAGTGATCAATTTTTTCAGGGAACAGATAAAGATCAAGAAATTCTCTTGAGCCAGAGGAAAATTTTGCATCAAAGTGATCAGTTTTCCAGAGATAAGATGAAGATCAAGAAATACTCTTGAACTAGAGAAATGTATATTTCATGTTTCCGCTGAAATAAAGATGATTACCTTCCTACTGAATTCGAACCAAAGGGAGAATTTAGTGTGAAGTGTATTGTTTTAACAGATAATTAAGATTTCATACATTATTTCCATTTCTGCCCAAAGGTGATGTGGAGTTAATGTAGAAGTATGATGTTCTAATGATTCAACAGATAATTGAGTCTTCATATATTATTTCCATTTCAAGCCCAAAGGTGATGTGGATTTAATGTAGAAATAGATGTTTTATTGTTCTAAACAAATGAATTGAGATTTTGTCATACGTTATTTCCATTTCTGCCCAAAGGTGATGTGAAAATAATGTAGAACATTGATGTTTTATTCTATTTTCTGCCCAAAAGTGATATAGAATGAAACGAAGTTTTAGAGAGTTTAATAGATTACTATTGAATCTTTTCTCAGACAACAGTTCCTTCATGTTTTCATTCATAAAAAAAAAAAAGAAAAGATACGAGATAAATGATTGGGTACTGGGGACCCGAAAGATGACAAAGAATGAAGGTAATAGCATGAGGGAGTATATTCTCTCTACAGAATGACTTCAAAAGAAAGGAATTCTAGGATATCAATCCAAGAAAGATATAACATTGAGAGTGTTGTTTGAGAAATGTTTATTTTTATTACATGCACTTTTTATGAAGAAGATTTGACTAAATTCAGATACATGTTTAATTTGACCAAAGTCAGATTAAGCATGTGGTTGTTACAGAATATTCGGAATTATTTCTGAATTTGATATAGAACATGAGCCAATACTGGCATTCTGGGAAAAAATCCCTGCATGACAGGGTAAAGTATAAGAAAGTAGTTATCCTGCATGACAGGACATATATATAATGACTCAATGTGATTTTATTGGATCATACTCTCAGACAAAAGTATGGAGTAGCTTTTATGCTATCCTAGTATCGACCATGCACTTTCACGTGCCATAGTTAATTAAGGACTCAATGAGTCTCAAAAGAATTAAAAGATTACAGACGAACCTCAAGAGAAGTATGATATGCAAGTGTGACTTGCGAAAGAATTATTGATAAAGAACTCTTTTGTGAATTGAGGAAAGTGTACTCCCAAATAAATCAGATATAACATTGTTTGCATGATATGCTCATGTGAATAAGTTGCAGAAGTTATGAATGGTTTCGAAATTGTGGCAGAAGAATTCACACCACATTTCGAGGGGGAGAAATGAAAGACAATTAAGAAAGATATTTATTTCCCCATACTCAGATAAAATGTGATGCATAGTATGCATATAAAGTGATCTATAAATGATCGTCCAGGGGAGTACGACGGTCATATTGATGATACCCCTAAAGTAAAGAAATAGATGTATTCCTAGATCTTTCACGGTTCCGGAATAATAAGATACTAACATGGTGCTAAAAGTACCATATATATAGAAGAAATTTTCAACAGAGTAAACCCAAATACCCCATATTTGAAAGATGAAGAGATATGGGGGAGCATGGTATGAATATACCTAAGGCTCGAATAGATTGTATCCAGGGGAGCATGTTGTTTAGCTCTATAAGAAGATTAATAAGTAAATTATATATTGCCTCTTGGCAATGGAAGACAGTAGAATCAATTACCTTTTGGTAATAAAGAGTAAACAACAAGCCCATGTGAAAGAAGTGCCAACAGTTGAGGCCTTGGGTGATCTCCAAGAATAAGGAAATAAGATTTACTTGGTGATTAGAAAGTGAAATTCAATTGGAGGATGATCACGTCCTATTTGAATAAGCCATGAGAGGCGCTCGCTCGTCTAAATGGTAAAAGAATTGATGATGAGTCTCGGAGATATCTGGGACTCAAAAGTAATTTCCAATGGAGCCAAAACAGTAGACTAAAAAGGGTCTACAAGATGAAATGTGACTCCAAAGGGAATATGTCAAGACAAAGCGCAACATAAATCAGCGCAACATAAATCGGAAGATTTGTGCGAAAAGAATGAATAGATAGTGGCACACAATTATCTGAGTTACAACGGATGAAAGAAAAAGGTAGCATTCACAAAGAGAATTTGTATGAAAACTGAAACATGGCACACCTTATGGTTTTGCATTGGAACTAAAAGAATATAAGACATGCTGCCTGAAGAGATCTGTTATGGACTAGAGCCAAGGCTCTAGATAGTACTCTAAAGAATTAGTTTTTTTGGTTTAAAGAAAATGAGAGGATAATATATTTGTGCAAAGATATAGAATGGGAAATTCATTTCCCAATCCTGTACATGTGGATGACGTCCTACTTGTTAGTGGTGATTTGGACCTACTACAGGAGGAGAAGAAGTTATTGTCCTCAAAGTTCAAAGAATGTTCTTGGTGAAATGTCTCTGTTTAAAAGGATTGAGATTCACCGAGATAGAATAGAAGGGGGTATAGAGAATGTTGTATAGGCATGCTAAGAAAGTTCTATAAAGAATGCATGCGAGAAAATAGATACGCCTGTTCTTATGAGTCAAGGGTAACGGATTTGGAACTTTAGTGTTCCAAGAATCGATATGAAATAGATCAAAAGAATATGGTACCATATGCTTTAGCTGTTGAAAGCTCAATGAATGCAAAAGAATATTGTTACCCTGACATAGTTCACGAATCCGGGTTGTTTTGGCAATGTCCAGTCCAGATATAGATCACTGGAATGGAGTAAAAGAACATCGGCCTCATGCTAAGTTGAAAAGATCAAGTGCTCTCAAAAGATTGCGAGTACAAAGACAGAATCTGCGCGCTAAGTTGAAAAAGGATTAAGTACTCTCAATGGTTGAGAGTGCGAAGATAGAATATGCGAAATGTTTAGCGAAATCCACAATTGTCGCTAACTTTCGCGCTTGGAGTTTTTGTGTGGAAAACCTCCAAAGAATGAAACATTTATTATCATTGTGATGAAAGATATGACTTAGCATGATACAAGGCTGAGGGACAGGCAATATGGTTTAAGAAAACCCGTGCCCAGAGTTGATAATGGTTAATAACAGCTATGACCATTCAAATTATCCGATCCTTTGACATCGAGTCAAGTGTGGCGCTAAACGCATTGACACAGAAGTACGTGTTGTAAAGGAGAGAGTCCGGAATCGTATTGAAATGCATTGTGCATAAAAGTAACAGACAAATGTTAGTGGATTCGCTCATTAAAGGCTTACCGCCCAGAGTCGACATGGGTTCATGGTATAGTCTATGACTTCCGGACAACAAGAAGGCCCGAAAAAAATAGAATTTGTTTCAAAACAGAGAGGTGTATTGTAGCTGTTGATTCTATCGGCGATTAGACCGTGACGATGAGACATGCTCTATGCATTAATCTGTGATGGAACGAGTACGTTGAAAAGAATTGCTTCGAAGCATAAGGTTAAAAGTATAAGATGAGATAAGGGGGAGATTGTTAGGTTGATCTCTACCCCAATAGGCCCAAAGGCCCATTGGACCCTTGACCTCGCATCCTGATCGGGGATGCCCAGCCCAATAAGGCTGGTGGGCCCCTGTCGCGCAGTGCCATAAATAGGGAGGTGGGGCCAAGACACAGAAAATGAGGTTCACCGCTACAGTCCATTCCCCACCTCCAAACCCTAGCCCGATCGAAAGGAGGCGCTGTATGCGATGGGAAGCTCCACCGGCGCCGCCACTGCAACCTCGTCTACGGGACTACACCGACCGTCGCTGCCCGTGCGCAGCCTCCATCGACGAATGAGTCATCGAAAGCCAAAGGTATGAATCACATATAAATCGATTTCTACAGTTTACCCCACTAGATCTACTCCTGGCCGATCAACAGAGCTTACACGAGTCCGGCAAGGAGGAGGCGGCGCTCGAGGCCGGCAAGGAGGAAGCGTCGCCGGCGCTCAACAAGGACGCCGACAAGGAGGCGGCGGCGTTGGAGGACGTCAAGAAGCAGGAGGAGGTCCAGGACGAGTCCGGCAAGGAGGAGGCGTCGCCGGATCTCAACAAGGACGGCGACAAGAAGGTGCCGGACCTCAACCTCGACATCATCGCCGACGCCGCCACGCGCCTGCCGACGAAGGCGGCGTACCAGTGCTCCGTCCTGTCCAAGCACTTCGACGAGATCATCCACAGCTCCTTCTTCTTCAAGCGCCACCTCGCGCCGCGGGCACCCTGGATCGACGACGTGGCCGGCGGGTTCCTCCTGCAGCCCGCGAACGTGCGCGAGGGCTACACGCACCTGTCCCTGCACGAGCCGCTCGCCGGAAGGTCTCTCTACAACCGCGTCGTTCGCTCCGACAACGACCGATCCGAGGACTACGACCTGCCGGGGTGGAGGGACGACAAGGCACCGCCGACCTTCTTCGACAAGACGGTGCGCGACCTCGACGTCCGCTTCGTCGCCTCCTACGGTCGCCTCCTCCTGGGCCGCAACTCCAACCACTTCTTCCTGTCCTCTCCAGAAGAGGATCGTTGGGTTACCTTCCCCCTCCCCAAGAACGTCCGGGTGAACTCGTGCAGCAGCAACATAGCGGCGGGGGTGAGGTACGCGGTGGATCCGGCCTCTGGGTTCGTTTTCACGGCTATCGTCCTCGTGCCGATCGGGAGCACGCACGTCGAGGTCGACACCTTCTCCTCCGCGGAAGGCTTCTGGAGGACGGCAGTGCTTCAGCACAACGCCGCCGCGTCTCTCCTGGGCGTACTCGGTGTCGGCCCGGGCATCTCCATCGGCGGCTCCTTCTTCTGGAAGAGCCGGGAGCCCAAGTCCAACTCCGGCAGTGTCACCACCGTCATTCTCTGCTACAGCCCCGTCGAGCAGCACCTCTGGCTGATCGCCGAGCCCCCAAAGGACTACCCGTTCCGCGCCGGAGCGTCGCTGGGCTCAAGTGGAGGCCGTCTGCGTCTCTCCACCGTCGACGTCGACTACGAGCCGCCGTATGGCTTCCACTTGCTCGGGCTCAACGCCAACCTCTGCACCTGGGAGCCGGACGGCGCCGACGGCTGGATGATCCTCAGCAGGGTGCCCGTGGGTGAGGTCTGTTGGGATCACGTGCGCCTCCGCGGCGTCCTGATCCCGTTCGACTACGACGGCGGCCGAGCTGAGTGGATCGTCGTCAGGAAGGACGAAAGGGAGGTTTTCTACTTCAACGTGCAGTCGGGTGAGAGGGTATTCATCACCAATCTGTACCACCGCGTCTGTGATATGGCGCACGATCTGTATAAGGTGTCTGATGTTTTTCCCATGTTCGTGTGATGGAGTAGTATAGTACTAGAGTAGTATTGTCGAGTCGTGAAGTCGAGTCGTGTCGATCGTGTTTCGTGTGCGGACCCCCTGCGACAGCAGAATGGCCGGGCAACGGAGATGATCAAAGGCTAAACTAGGTTCAGAGTTTGGCATGATAGATGTAACTCGTTCTCGTTCTCAATCCAAAATAAAATAAAAATAGCACTTTCGATAGTTTTTTTCCTGGTCTAGCCTGTCTTTGCTCGCTTCTTTGCTTCAGGAATAAAATAGATATTTTGCATAATTATTTGATTAGACGCGCGGTTAAATTTAGGGTTAAAAAAGACCAACAATCTATATTTTGAACGGATGAAGTAGCAAACGGCGATCCAATTGGGCATGGTCCTTGACCGGCCGGCAGCTTGGCTTGTGCGGGGCATTCGCTCTCGCGTGGATGCAAATGCAACTTAGAACAGTGGAACCCACAAGCTTTTTTTTATAGCATAGTAAAAGTTATCGTCTCGAAATTTTGCATTATCTACCTTATTTATCTTTCGCATTACATTTTGCATTCCACATTCCACATTTATCTTCATCAGAATTGTCATAGGATTAGACCTGATAAGATTGCTTAAAAATAAATAACTAGTGCCTATTTGAATCGTAATTGGAAAAAATGTTTTATACATGCTTTTGGAGATTTAGTTTCTAGAATACCCAATTATATTCACCTACCTCCTTTTATGTCATCATGGTCCCTTCATAATGGTTGTCGGATTTTCAATGTAATGTAGATCGAAGTTGAGTCCATATCAAGTTTGAACCGTTGATCCATATGTTCATCCTAAAGCCCCATGAAGACCCAATGCAAGGTGAAGATGAAAATGTTGAGCTGGTGTCATACCCGGTTTTAGAGAGAAAACCGAGTACATCTCATATGTGTGCCAGGATCAAATTTCACACATATGATAGACCGTGAGTGAATAGCAGAAACAGTACTCAAACGAATATTTAATAAATAAAGTATTTATTACACTCACGAATAAGGCACAAAGGCCAAAATAAACTGGTTCACACGATAACTAAGACGATATCTCCAAAAGCACTCCACAGGCAACTGACTGGTGGAACACACGCCTAGAACTCATCAAGATCGCTGAAGCACTCCGCTCCATTATTACCTTCTGATCCAATATGAGCAAGGGTGAGTACACTTATGGTTGGTACTCAACAAGTGGGGGAAATATGCAAGCTATCAAGGATAGGCTTGGTTTGCAGCGGTTAGCCTTTTAGTTGGTCAAGTTTTAATAACAAGCAACTATTTGCTAAGATATAAGTATATACCATCCCACTTATTAACAATAAGTAAACATAAAGTAAACCATAAACATAACCAAGAACATATGCATGCAATGATTTGATTTCATGTTTCGATAGATTAATCACGTGAGGGTCCAGGCCGTTCATGACCGCGAACACGGCTGTTATAACAGTTTTACACTCTGCAGAGGTTGTACACTTTCACCACAATTCGCGTAAAAGCTCCGAAGAACTTTAACCCAACCATGCTGTGCAAAAGTAGGCACAATATCACACTTCCGAGGTGTGATTGCATAGGGACGCTACGAAGCCTTTACAAAGAATTCCTACATGTGTGTTTGTTCCCAGTACCGACGGTTTCAACAGAAGATACCCTCTTCCGATCCCCGCACCAACACATCCACAAACCAATAACAGCCCAACAGGCAGCACAAGCACAACATGTAGTTCATCTAATTATTCAGCTAAGACCAGAGCCATATGGTATTGTGGTTGTACGGTAAATCCTGGGTGGTTCTCCATGTTCCGATTAACATGGTGATCTTGTATTAACATGACAAGATATAAATAATAAGGATATTCATCAATGTTGGATAGAACCCATCATGAACCAAGGTTAAGCATCTAGCATAGCTACCCAACATGAAAGTAAACCCGGTGTCTCAAGGCTTAGGGTAAAAGACTAGTCATCCTTAAATAGGACCCATCAAATTAATGCATCGCGAACGTAAATATAAACTTTAATGTTATGCAATGTGTATGGGTTCAAAAGAGTATGCAGAGGGGGAAATCCACTTGCCTTGCTCAAAGTACTGCGGTAGCTCCTCCTCGAAAACTTGATCTTGATCTCCCTCGAACGAATCGTTCTCTATACGTTTCACACAAGCATTCAATCAATAAAAGTAAAACAATACACCAAACAACTTTGAAAGACGCAAAGACGTGTCTAGAACTATTCTTGACGAAGAGACGATCGCGTGAGCGCAAAGATCACTCAAAAAGGATTTAAAACGGTCAAGATATGGCTAAAACAAGGTTTAGGGGCTTCTTTGAACTAAATCTAACCTTCCAGGGGCTTAAACAGAAGAAACCAGGGACCTAAAACGTAATTTCATATAAAAACCTAAGGACTTTTCTGAAAAACGACGCTGCAGGACGGCGGGTTCTATTTTTAGAAAGATCAGGGGCTAAACTGAAAGAAACAGGACCTAGATCTAATTATTTTTGAACTGGCTTGGACTGCGGGTTGATTTCTATAAAACCGAGGGGCTCTTTTGCAAAAGCGGCACGACTGACTCGGTTGACCGGTACGGGATTAGATTCGATCTAATCTCGACCGTCGGATCAAGATCGGACGACTCTGGGTAAAAGGGCAAAACCGCGGCGGCGCTGACGGCCGGAGACGGCGGCTCGCGGCGGCGCTTCGCCGGAATCGAGCGAAACTCGAGCTAGGAAGCTCTAAACCTCGCCGCGATTGGCTTGGGAGGAAGCTGGGACAACGGGGAAACGGTTTTGGGGGTTCTAAACGAAGATTAAGCAACGGAGGGAGCTCTCGACGACGAACGGCGGCGCGGTTGCGACGGCGAGGATGCGCGAGCACAAGAGAGCGAGAGAGAGAGGGATTAAAGACTCGGCGACTTCCAAACCTTCACGCGGACCTCGGCGACGAGCTTGGAGCGACGAAGGCGGTCTCGAGGGCACGAATCGCGCCGGCGGCTCAACCCTAGGGTTTGCGGCGGCTATGGCGCGATTTGCGGCGAGGAGCTCGGGGTTTTGGGTTGGGGATTCAAGGGCTCGGGACGGCGGCTTAAATAGCCCGGAGAAACTTGCGCGAGGGAAAAGCTCGACGCGGAGACGGGGAGCGCGCGGACTCGGCGGAGGAGTCCGGCTCGAGGACGGCGCGGCGGAGAAGACGAGACTGACAAGCGGGACCCACATGTCAGTGACGCGAAAGAAAGAGAGAAGAGAGAGCAGCTCCACTGGGCCGCAGGCGCGCGCGGAAGATGGGCCGAAAACTGGGCCGCGCAGCGCGAGAAAAGAAAAAAAAAGGCCGGGAGAAGAACTGGGCCGGAAAAACTGGGTTGGGCTAGAAGAGAGAGAGGGAAAAGAAAGGTTTTGAAATTGATTTAAACTTTTGCAAACTCTTTTCAAATTCAAACAAGCATTCAAAAATCTATGCAAATCAGCATGAATGCAACAAAGAATTTATTGACTCTAAATTAAATGATGTTTAAATATTTAAGAGCCAAAAATTTGAATTTGTAATTTAATATTCCCTAAAACAAAAACTAGGAAAATTAGTTGCCTATATGAATTTTAATGTGATGATAAAATTAGGGTGTTACAAATCCTACCCCCTTAAGAAGAATCTCGTCCTCGAGATTCGGAAAGATCAGAGAACAACTGAGGGAATTCTGCACTGAGCTCATCTTCTCTTTCCCATGTAGCCTCATCTTCTGTATGGTGACTCCACTGTACTTTGCACATCTTGACTACCTTATTCCGAGTAACCCTTTCTGCTGTCTCCAATACCTTAATTGGATACTCTGAATAAGTCAAATCATCCTTCACACTGAGTTCCTCTAACTGCAATTGCTCCTCTGGTACCCGTAAACACTTCTTCAATTGTGACACATGAAACACATCATGAACATCTGACAACTGAGCTGGCAACTCTAACTGATAAGCTACCTCACCTTTCCTTTCTAGTACCTTGAAAGGACCAACAAAACGAGGTGATAGCTTTCCTTTGACTTTGAATCTACGAAGACCTCTGATAGGTGATACTTTGAGATAAACGAAATCTCCAACTTCAAAGATCAATTCTCTCCTTCGGGTATCAGCATAACTTTTCTGCCTAGACTGTGCAGTCCTGAGATTATCCCTGATTAACTGTACCTGCTGCTCTGCATCCTGAAGAACTTCGGGTCCAAACACTTTACTTTCCCCAGTCTGGCTCCAATACAATGGTGTCCTGCACTTCCTTCCATACAATGCTTCAAAAGGTGACATCTTAAGACTAGCTTGGTAACTGTTATTGTAGGAAAACTCTGCATATGGCAAACTCTTATCCCAACTACGACCGTGTTTCAAAGCACACGCTCGAAGCATATCCTCCAGTATTTGATTAGTCCTCTCAGTTTGTCCATCTGTCTGTGGATGATAAGCAGAACTGAAGTTGAGTTGTGTACCCATTATTTCATGTACCTTCTGCCAGAAACGTGACGTAAACTGAGTACCTCGGTCGGATACTATCTTCTTTGGAACTCCATGTAGACAGACAATCCTGGACATATACAGCTCTGCTAACTTAGCACTTGTATATGTTGTGTTGACTGGTATGAAATGAGCAGACTTTGTCAACCTATCCACAATAACCCATATAGAGTCATGACCATCACGAGTACGAGGTAACCCGACAATAAAGTCCATACCAATTTCTTCCCACTTCCACTCTGGTACTCTCAATGGTTGAAGCAAACCTGCTGGACGTTGGTGTTCTGCTTTAACCTTCTGGCAAACATCACACAAAGCCACATAAGTTGCAACATCCTTCTTCAAACCATACCACCAATATTTCTCTTTCAAATCTTGATACATCTTAGTACTTCCTGGATGAATGGAATAAGGTGAATCATGTGCTTCCTTCAATATGATTTCTCGAAGCCTATCATTTTCCGAAACACATATTCTATTTCTGAACCACACTGTTCCTTGTTCATCCTCAGTAAAATCCTTAGTTTTTCCCGAATGAATTAACGCTCTGAATTCCTCGATTTTTGGATCTTCTAACTGTCCCTTCCTAATATCTTGCTCTAATGTTGACTCTACTTCCATAGTCACAGCTTCTGAATGAGCACAGATACCCAAGTTAAGTCGTTCCATCTCCCAACATAACTCTTGTGATATCAATCTCCCAATGACTGAGTTAACTTGACTCTTACGACTTAAAGCATCTGCAACAACGTTGGCCTTTCCAGGATGATATTGAATATCCAAATCGAAATCATTGATTAATTCTAGCCATCTGCTTTGTCTCAAATTAAGATCCTTCTGAGTAAAGATATACTTTAAACTCTTATGATCCGTGAAAATTCGACACCGTTTTCCAATCATATAGTGCCTCCAAATCTTTAATGCATGAACAACTGCAGCTAACTCCAGATCATGAGTAGGATAATTCTTCTCATGTTTTCTCAATTGTCTAGAAGCATAAGCTACGACTCTGCCTTCTTGCATCAACACACATCCAAGTCCCACGTGTGAAGCATCACAGTACACGTCAAACCCTTTCTGAATATCAGGCATTACTAACACTGGAGCAGTGGTTAATTTCTTCCTTAACTCCTCAAAACTCTGTTGACAAGCATCATCCCACTTGAATTTTCGTCCTTTCTCTAACAACAAAGTCATGGATTTAGCAATTTTGGAGAAACCTTCAATAAATTTGCGGTAATAACCTGCCAATCCAAGAAAACTTCTTATTTCTGCAACATTCTGAGGTGGCTTCCAATTCAACACATCTTGCACTTTACTCGGATCTACCATGATTCCTCCATCTGTTATGACATGTCCAAGAAAAGATACTTCCTTTAACCAGAACTCACATTTACTGAACTTGGCATACAACTGATGCTCCCGTAACTTCTGCAATACCAGTCTCAAATGTTCCTCATGCTCTTCCTCATTCTTGGAGAACACCATGATATCATCGATGAATACCACAACAAACTTGTCGAGATACTCCATGAATACCTTGTTCATCAGATACATGAAGTTTGCAGGTGCATTTGTCAAACCAAACGACATCACCAAATACTCATAAAGACCGTATCTACAAGTGAATGCAGTTTTAGGAATATCCTCTTTCCGAATTTTCACTTGATGATAGCCTGAACGCAAATCAATCTTGGAGAAAATTTTTGCACCTCTCATCTGGTCGAACAAAACGTCAATTCTAGGAAGCGGATACTTATTCTTGATAGTCACCTCATTAAGAGCTCTGTAATCAACGCACATCCTTCTAGTACCATCCTTCTTATCAACAAATATAACCGGGGCTCCCCATGGAGATGAACTCGGTCGAATATAACCTTTAGCTAAAAGTTCTTCTATCTGTTTCTTTAATTCTGCTAAATCTCTAACATCCATTTTATATGCTCTTTTTGAAATAGGTGCAGTACCAGGTATAAGCTCAATGATGAACTCAAAGTCTCGGTCAGGCGGCATACCTGGTAAATCATCAGGAAAGACATCCGGAAATTCACATACGACTTTGATATCCTCCAGTGACTTTCCTTTCATCTGATTGATTGTTGCTTCTTCTCGAACCACTGGACTCATCTGAAACTCCATTCGATCTCCTTGTGGACTTGTGAATAACACTGACTTCTTGGCACACTGAATCACCCCATCATGAGCTCCCAACCAATCCATTCCCAAAATAATGTCAATGGCGTTGGATCTCAGGATAACCAAATCTGATAGAAACTCTGTTCCCATGATACTAAGCGGAACTTGTGAGCACATATGTGTAGCTCTCATTTCACCACCCGGTGAATTAACTAACAGGGGGGTTTGCATAAGACTACTAGGTAATTTACTTTTAGCAACAAACTTTTCAGTAACAAATGAATGCGATGCTCCAGAGTCAAATAAAACGATAGCTGGTTCTGAGTAAACGAGAAACGTACCGAGCACCACATCATTGGCTTCTTGTGCAGATTCAGCCGTCACGTGGTTCACCCTTCCACGTGCGAAGTTCTGTTGTCCCTTGTTGCCTTGCTGAGAAGAAGGTTGAGCGGATCTCTGGCCATCGCTCCTCTGAGTCTGGGGTGTCTGAGGGTTACGCTTGGGACACTTGTTAGCATAGTGACCCACATCACCGCATTTAAAGCAACCATTGGGTGGTACTGGCGTAGCTGGATTGTGGATCCGCACTGGCGGGGTGCCATTGCCAGAACGATTCTGATGCTGGTTAGGTGTACGGGGTGTCTGCTGAGGATACCTCAGAACCTGTTGACCAGAATGTTGTATCTGCGGTCCCTGTTGGTAATGTCCACCATTACCTCCTGGGCGATTCTGGTAACCTTGTGAAGAATTGTAGCGAGGACGAGTGTTGCTTGTCTGTCCTGATGACGACGACTGGAACTTCCTCTTCTGCTCACTCAACTCCTTGCGTGTATTCTCACAACCAATGGCCTTGTCTAACATTGTCTGAAAGTTGGGGAAAGTATGAGTCTGCAGCTGGTACTTGATAGGCCCAATCAAACCTTTCAGGAAACGACGTTGCCTCTTCGCATCGTCATTCACATCATCAGGTGCATAACGGGATAGTTGAGTGAATTTATCCCGATATTCACACACGCTCATGTTTCCTTGCACCAATGCACGAAACTCCTCTTGTTTTAGATCCACCACACCCGCTGGAATATGGTGTGTGCGGAAAGCATCCTGGAACTGCTGCCATGTGATGGTGTCAGGAGCGTTATGCGCGTTAACGTACGCATCCCACCAATCAGCTGCTGGGCCTTCCAATCTTCCTGAAGCGTACAAGACCTTCTCACGATCAGTGCACTGAGCAATATTCAGCTTCTTTGCAACATTCTTGAGCCAATCATCAGCATCTAATGGATCTGCAGAGTGACAGTAAGTAGGAGGATGCTGACTCAAAAACTGCCTGTGATGATCCCTGGGCGGCTGGACTGGTTCTGGTGGTGGTGGTGGCTGTTGGTTCTGCTGTGCCTGCAAATTGGCCACTGTCTGAGTGAGCTGCTGGATGAGTTGCATCTGTGTTGCTAGGAACTGCTGCATAGCGGGATCCATTGCGGGTTGAGGCGGTGGTGGAGGGGGTGCTTGATTCTGCTGGTTCACCACGTGATCACGCCTCTGACTAGGAACGTCTCTACCTCCTCCGGTCCTGGTGTTAACCATCTGAGTGTTAGATAGATATGATTCAGAGAAAGATTACTCAGATAGATAGGAGTAAAGGAAAGACACTCTACTGCGAGAGTATGAGATAGCATTGAAGTTAAGAAGAAAGAACAAAATAGAGGAAAGTCAAATATTCCACATCACTCAGATTCTGTCCTCCCTAAATGTTCATCTATAACTGTCAATTCGTACATCCAAAAATTATACCAAAATTCCAGAACAATACTCATAAAGTTATGAATCCAATCCAACTAGAATCACCTCAATCGGATCTCTGAAACTCCGGATACAAAATAATCAAGCTGCCTGTGTCAAGCTGGAAAACAGATTCTGTTCCTGACAACTTTTGGTGTGTTTCCCTTGACACAGATTTCCAAAAATTATGGAAAAATCAACGAAATTTACTCATCAAATTCTGAAACTAACCCCACTGGTTTCAGGTCAAACGGATTTGTGTAGTTCCCGAAATCATCAAAACAGTACTGCTGTCTCGGATATTGACGCGAGCAGATTTCAGAATAAGGGATATAGATGCCGGATAGACTTGAGATAGATAAGAAACTAAGATCAAAGGATAAGAGGGGACTAGAATTAAACTCAACTAATGTTTTATTAATATTTTTCTTTAATTGTGGTCATCACTCCACAACCAAAGACACACAAACAAAGATTCCAACTCACACATTTATCCAAGCAACAAACATTAACAAACGATCGACCTCACAAAACCGTACTAACGATAAACTTACAAAGGAAACCTAAAGATAACCTATTCCCTAAACTGTGTGACGGAGAAAGGGGCTCCAAAGCGACACTTCTTCCGAGGCGGGGACCAAGCATTGGCCATCCTCTCATCATCATCCTCTTGACCTTGTTGCATAGCAAGCTGTTCTTCAAGTTCTGCAATCCGCTCCTGGGCTTGAGCAAGTTCATTGATAACACCTTCCAGATCAGTATTTAGTGCTGCAGTGACTCGGGCAAGAATATTGAGACGAGGGTCTGCTGTTGGTCCTCCTCCCACTACAACGGTTTGCTCAGTTCCTGGACGGCGACGAGGCAAGTGACGGTACTCTGTGCGAGACAGCTCCTTCTGGTACTGGTGGCTGATAGATGTCACTGCCCTCCTGGCGGCGTCACTGACTGCAGCTTCATAGGAGGTATGTAGAAGGCTTGACTCATGAATAGACCAAGTCCTGAAGCGAGAGGCATTCTCCATTTGCGCCCTAACATGAACCTGAGTATGGTAATACTCCTGGTAGTTTGCAGCGGAACTGTAAGTGGTTATGTAGAGTGGCCTGGTGTAGTTGCCCAATGCTTCCAGAACATCTTCAAGCAAGAGTGGGAAAGCACCAAGCTCATTTATTGAAGTGATCATCTCCACCTTGGGCTCTTCTTCATCATCCTTTTCATCCTCATAGACTTCATCACCTTCATTCCCAATGCCATCTGGATTTCCTTCAACATTTGCTGTGGGTGAAACAGAATCAGGTATATCCTCATCATCAGAGAGGCACACCCACACGGGATCTCCTTGCACATCATCCATCTGTGGTGAAGGAGGGGCTGGCTGCGCTGGTTCCGACTGGAAACTCTTGGCCATCTAAGAATAGAGAGAGAACCTTAGTAAAGATAATAGAGGCGAAGGTGACCAAAGAAAAGAGAAGAAGAACAGAGAATTTTTTTTAACTAATAAAATAAGACCTCTAAAGAAACTGACTTGGCTTGCTAAACTAAATCCTTACTTCGACCATTCTAACTAGGCTAGTGTCCTACAGTCAGCACGGCTCTGGTACCACTCTGTCATACCCGGTTTTAGAGAGAAAACCGAGTACATCTCATATGTGTGCCAGGATCAAATTTCACACATATGATAGACCGTGAGTGAATAGCAGAAACAGTACTCAAACGAATATTTAATAAATAAAGTATTTATTACACTCACGAATAAGGCACAAAGGCCAAAATAAACTGGTTCACACGATAACTAAGACGATATCTCCAAAAGCACTCCACAGGCAACTGACTGGTGGAACACACGCCTAGAACTCATCAAGATCGCTGAAGCACTCCGCTCCATTATTACCTTCTGATCCAATATGAGCAAGGGTGAGTACACTTATGGTTGGTACTCAACAAGTGGGGGAAATATGCAAGCTATCAAGGATAGGCTTGGTTTGCAGCGGTTAGCCTTTTAGTTGGTCAAGTTTTAATAACAAGCAACTATTTGCTAAGATATAAGTATATACCATCCCACTTATTAACAATAAGTAAACATAAAGTAAACCATAAACATAACCAAGAACATATGCATGCAATGATTTGATTTCATGTTTCGATAGATTAATCACGTGAGGGTCCAGGCCGTTCATGACCGCGAACACGGCTGTTATAACAGTTTTACACTCTGCAGAGGTTGTACACTTTCACCATAATTCGCGTAAAAGCTCCGAAGAACTTTAACCCAACCATGCTGTGCAAAAGTAGGCACAATATCACACTTCCGAGGTGTGATTGCATAGGGACGCTACGAAGCCTTTACAAAGAATTCCTACATGTGTGTTTGTTCCCAGTACCGACGGTTTCAACAGAAGATACCCTCTTCCGATCCACGCACCAACACATCCACAAACCAATAACAGCCCAACAGGCAGCACAAGCACAACATGTAGTTCATCTAATTATTCAGCTAAGACCAGAGCCATATGGTATTGTGGTTGTACGGTAAATCCTGGGTGGTTCTCCATGTTCCGATTAACATGGTGATCTTGTATTAACATGACAAGATATAAATAATAAGGATATTCATCAATGTTGGATAGAACCCATCATGAACCAAGGTTAAGCATCTAGCATAGCTACCCAACATGAAAGTAAACCCGGTGTCTCAAGGCTTAGGGTAAAAGACTAGTCATCCTTAAATAGGACCCATCAAATTAATGCATCGCGAACGTAAATATAAACTTTAATGTTATGCAATGTGTATGGGTTCAAAAGAGTATGCAGAGGGGGAAATCCACTTGCCTTGCTCAAAGTACTGCGGTAGCTCCTCCTCGAAAACTTGATCTTGATCTCCCTCGAACGAATCGTTCTCTATACGTTTCACACAAGCATTCAATCAATAAAAGTAAAACAATACACCAAACAACTTTGAAAGACGCAAAGACGTGTCTAGAACTATTCTTGACGAAGAGACGATCGCGTGAGCGCAAAGATCACTCAAAAAGGATTTAAAACGGTCAAGATATGGCTAAAACAAGGTTTAGGGGCTTTTTTGAACTAAATCTAACCTTCCAGGGGCTTAAACAGAAGAAACCAGGGACCTAAAACGTAATTTCATATAAAAACCTAAGGACTTTTCTGAAAAACGACGCTGCAGGACGGCGGGTTCTATTTTTAGAAAGATCAGGGGCTAAACTGAAAGAAACAGGACCTAGATCTAATTATTTTTGAACTGGCTTGGACTGCGGGTTGATTTCTATAAAACCGAGGGGCTCTTTTGCAAAAGCGGCACGACTGACTCGGTTGACCGGTACGGGATTAGATTCGATCTAATCTCGACCGTCGGATCAAGATCGGACGACTCTGGGTAAAAGGGCAAAACCGCGGCGGCGCTGACGGCCGGAGACGGCGGCTCGCGGCGGCGCTTCGCCGGAATCGAGCGAAACTCGAGCTAGGAAGCTCTAAACCTCGCCGCGATTGGCTTGGGAGGAAGCTGGGACAACGGGGAAACGGTTTTGGGGGTTCTAAACGAAGATTAAGCAACGGAGGGAGCTCTCGACGACGAACGGCGGCGCGGTTGCGACGGCGAGGATGCGCGAGCACAAGAGAGCGAGAGAGAGAGGGATTAAAGACTCGGCGACTTCCAAACCTTCACGCGGACCTCGGCGACGAGCTTGGAGCGACGAAGGCGGTCTCGAGGGCACGAATCGCGCCGGCGGCTCAACCCTAGGGTTTGCGGCGGCTATGGCGCGATTTGCGGCGAGGAGCTCGGGGTTTTGGGTTGGGGATTCAAGGGCTCGGGACGGCGGCTTAAATAGCCCGGAGAAACTTGCGCGAGGGAAAAGCTCGACGCGGAGACGGGGAGCGCGCGGACTCGGCGGAGGAGTCCGGCTCGAGGACGGCGCGGCGGAGAAGACGAGACTGACAAGCGGGACCCACATGTCAGTGACGCGAAAGAAAGAGAGAAGAGAGAGCAGCTCCACTGGGCCGCAGGCGCGCGCGGAAGATGGGCCGAAAACTGGGCCGCGCAGCGCGAGAAAAGAAAAAAAAAAGGCCGGGAGAAGAACTGGGCCGGAAAAACTGGGTTGGGCTAGAAGAGAGAGAGGGAAAAGAAAGGTTTTGAAATTGATTTAAACTTTTGCAAACTCTTTTCAAATTCAAACAAGCATTCAAAAATCTATGCAAATCAGCATGAATGCAACAAAGAATTTATTGACTCTAAATTAAATGATGTTTAAATATTTAAGAGCCAAAAATTTGAATTTGTAATTTAATATTCCCTAAAACAAAAACTAGGAAAATTAGTTGCCTATATGAATTTTAATGTGATGATAAAATTAGGGTGTTACAGCTGGACTATGGAAAAAGAAAGGAAGAACACATTAACTATTTTTACAAGCACAAAGACGCCCGAAAGCAGAGAATTACACGCTCCTGGACCCCAACACTTATTAATTCTTATGCAATTAATAATCATCATACGAACTGAATTACCAATAACTGAAACCCTAATTTCTTAAGCATCTACTAATAACCACGAACTGAAATTACAAAAAATTGAAATCCGGATTACATTATGAACCAAGAAACTACCGTATAACCCCTTTGATATTGTCAACTTTATTTGGCAATGAGACATCAACTCAATACTCGTAGTGAGAAGCCATAGATCAGAGCGCATGCATGTTGTCATTGGCTAATTGACCACACTTGTTGTCTTCCTCTCGATGCTTATATCTTTCAGTCATGCACCTGGGGCAAAAGCACGTATTGCAGAACCGAGGCGGACGAAACACCTTCATCTTCTTGTGGCACATCAAACGCATGCGCATCTCTATCGGCTTGTCGGTGCTGCACAAGTAGGCGTCGAGCACCTCGAGACGGGGGCAGTGTTGGAGTAGCCCGTCCAGCGTAGACCTCAAAAGGAGGCCGCCATGTAGCACAAGCCGCTCCAGCATCGGGAGCTCGGTGACCACCCTGTCGAAGAAGGCATCGGGCAGACACCACGCCATCTTAACCTCGAGGCTCCTCAGCGATGGCGCCCCGGCGGCGATGTGGGCCAGGAGGTCGCGGTCGGCGACGCCGCGGAAGGACTCGCACTGGCCGGCGTACGGTCCACGGCGGTGCGTCCAATCGCCATCCGTGCCATGTAGTTTTGTATGTCGATGTGGTCGCCCTCGTTGAAGTCGACGTCGATGGTCCGCCACAGCGTGGGCTCCTCGGCGGCGGCACGCCGCCACGCCGCGCACGCGAGACCCGCGCCGTGGAGGATGTCGCCTTGCTGGAGACGGCCAAAGATCTCCAGCAGGATGTCGCGGGGCAGTGCCGCCCAATCAGCTTGCGATCGCGGCTGATCGTCATCACGTGGTTCCATCCCAACCCCCGACCACAGCTAATTAACAGATTGCTTTGGTCGATTTTCCTTTTCTTATCTGTATCTTATTTATATGGAGTACATTATCTCCGCACACGTTGTGTTGTATAAAAATACGATTTGTACTCGTGCGGTCGTGACTGACCAGGATTTGCAGGAGCTTTTTTTTTCCATCAAAATAAATCGTGGTCCTAGAGAACATTAGTTCCAAATTGTTTTCTCCGTTTCAAATTGTAGTCCATTGTAACTTTCTTGGAGAGTTAAAACATCTATACAACAAAGTACTAACATCATGAAAACGGACACATTAGTTTCTTCATTAAACATATTTTCGTACTATATATACTTTATATCATAAACCTTTGTGATCTTCTCTATAATTTTGGCCAATGAAATTGTTTGACACCCAAAAAAAAAGATCATTTTGGAATGGCGTGAGTAAACCCTTTGCCAACGAGCATCCGACAGAAATGACCATGACACCATGTTGGTCACCCAAACCCGCGCGCGCTCGGGCGAAGGCCATCACGCGAGGCTCGTCGTAGTCCCTTGTTGGGGAGCTCGTTGTCGCCATTGATCGGATGGTAACGGCGTCGGAGACATCCATCTTTAAAGCATAATCTGACATAATTAACTGAGAAAGGAGGAAACAATGACCCATGTAATATTCAACATTTTCCTTAAATATGTTAACCTTTTTTCTAAGATATGTTCAACGTTTGATGTTGAAATGTTGAATTCTAAAGGTAAAATTTCAAAATTGCAACCCTGAAATGTTGAATTCAAAGTGTTGAACAACGAGCTCGGCGCCTTCTTCTCCGATGAGCTGGCGGCGGCACAGAGCCACGAGTCAGGCGCGGGGCAGCGCAAGGCCGCCAGCGAGCTCAGGGGCAGCACGACCGACATCGCGTAGGTGTAGGAGGCGGCGACATGGCGGGCTGGTGACCAGGCCAAGGGGCGGGCACGAGGAAGGTACCTGGAGACATGCAGCCTGTTCGGCTAGGCTGGAAATCAGCCAACGCTGGCTGGGAAGAGGAGGCGGCTTGGGCCTAGCTCCCACCTAGCTGCTCCAGCGACCAGCCCCAGCCACAAACAAGCAGCCGAACAAGCTGATGGCTAAGAGAGGGGGCTAGAGTTTTAGGGTGTATCCTGTGAATGGAATTGTTTACAAGAATCTAATCTAAGACTGTAAAAGATGCACCGGGCACGGAAGGGCTGATATTGACGCAGGCTGTGTTCAGATTGGAAGTAAAAAGTACTTTTTCTAGATGAATAGTGCACTGAGAAGCGTGTTCTGTGAGTGGGATGAATAGGAAAAACTTGTTACACAACATGAAAATATTTGTCATTCCGTTCGTTTCTCCGTAGCCCAAACACTAAATGGGTCTCCGGCCCAATACACACCTTAGATAACAAGCCCACTACACTAGGCCCAAGTAAAATTTCCCCCCTCTGGATCAAGGCCCGTGAGCAATTACCCAGAGTTAAATCAAACACAAAAAATAAACGTAAAAATCACTTGTCATATCTTATCCTCGCATTCGGTGTCTTCCCTTTCCCCTTCGTCTCCCTCCCGCGCTCTCGCCGCCGCAGCCCGCGCTTCCCGCTCCCTCTTACCGCCTCTGTGCTGGGGCGGCGCCGGCCTCCTCTCCTCTGTCTCCAATCAAGCAGGGCTAAACCACGGTGTTTCGCGCTGGGATTTCAACTCTGATCCTCCCGCTCCCATGGCAACGCCTCCGCTTTCCACCATTTCCACCCGCCACCGCGCCCCGCCGCCGTGGCCGCCTCCCAAGACCTCCACCAACCCACGGACGAAAATCCGCTGCGGCGTGCTCGCGCCACCGGCGGGTCAGGTCCTGCAGGCTGCCTCCGCTGCTCCAACTCCAAGGAGCACCAGATACCCGCCCAATCGGACCCTGAGCTCCGACGTGAACCTGCACATTCAGCGACTCTGCCGGGCCGGCGACCTCTTGGAGGCTCTGAGGCTGCTGGGATCTGACGGCGTTGATGTGCGGGGCTATTGCGCGGTCGTTCAGCTCTGCGGGGAGGGGAGGTCGCTGGAGGCTGGGAGGAGAGCCCATGCATTGGTCCGCGCATCGGGTGGTGCCAAGGGTGGAATTGGGAGCGTTCTTGGGAAAATGTTAGTGCTTATGTACCTGAAATGCGGCGACCTGGGGAGCGCAAGAGGGGTGTTTGATGAAATGCCTCCTCAGGTCGCCGATGTCCGTGTCTGGACTTCGCTGATGAGCGCCTACGCAAAGGCAGGTGATTTTCAGGAAGGCGTTTTGCTGTTTAGGCAGATGCACTGCTGTGGGGTTACCCCAGATGCGCACGCCATTTCTTGTGTTTTGAAGTGCATTGCCAGTTTGGGCAACATCATGGACGGCGAGTTGGTTCATGGCTTACTTGAGAAGTTGGGTCTTGGGGCAGAATGTGCAGTTGCTAATGCTCTGATAGCCGTGTACTCAAGGTGTGGCCGGATGGAGGATGCGATTCAGGTATTTGAGAATATGCATCCCCGGGATGCCATTTCTTGGAATTCTATGATTAGTGGTTGCTTTTCAAATGGATGGCATGGAAAGGCTGTTGATCTTTTCAGCAAAATGTGGTCTGAAGGTGTGGAGATCAGTTCAGTGACAATGGTCAGTGTTTTGCCTGCTTGTGCGGAGTTAGGTTATGAGCTTGTTGGAAAAGTCGTGCATGGATACTCTGTGAAATCTGGATTACTTTGGGAGCTTGAATCTTTAGATAGCAGAATAGACAGTGTTCTTGGATCCAAACTGGTATTCCTGTATGTGAAATGTGGTGACATGGTCTCTGCAAGAAGGGTCTCTGATGTAATGTCATCAAAAAGTAACTTGCACGTGTGGAATCTGTTAATGGGTGGCTATGCAAAGGCTGGTGAACTTCAAGAAAGCCTCTTACTTTTTAAGCAAATGCATGATCTTGGCATTACACCAGATGAACACACCATTTCATGCCTTCTGAAGTGTATCACTAGTTTGTCTCTTGACAGGGATGGCTTGGTGGCTCATGGGTATCTCATGAAGTTGGGTTTTGGGGAACAATGTGCAGTTTGCAATGCTCTCATATCGTTCTATGCAAAATCAAACAGGATTGAGAATGCGCTCGAGGTGTTTGATGCAATGCCTCATCAGGATACCATTTCTTGGAATTCTGTAATTAGTGGATGCACTTCAAATGGCTTAAACAACGAAGCTATTGATCTGTTCATAAAAATGTGGATACAAGGACAGGAGATGGACTCAGCTACATTGCTAAGTGTTTTACCGGCTTGTGGACAGTCACGTTATTATTTTGTCGGAAGGTGGCTTCATGGTTACTCAGTGAAAACTGGATTGATCGGGGAGACATCTATTGCTAATGCTGTTCTTGATATGTACTCAAATTGCTCAGATTGGCATAGCACAAATAAGATATTCAGAAGCATGGATCAGAAAAACGTGGTATCATGGACAGCAATGATCACGAGTTATACCAGGGCTGGGCTGTTTGACAAAGTCACGGGTTTACTTCAAGAGATGGTATTAGATGGTATCAGACCAGACGTCTTTGCAGTTACCAGTGCCCTTCATGCATTTGCTGGTGATGAATCTTTGAAACAAGGCAAATCTGTCCACGGATACGCCATTAGAAATGGAATGGAGAAACTTCTTCCTGTTGCTAATGCACTTATGGAAATGTATGTGAGATGTGGGAATATGGAAGAAGCGCAGTTGATTTTTTATCGTGCAACTAACAAGGATATAATCTCATGGAATACTCTGATAGGAGGTTACTCCAGAAACAATTTTGCCAATGAGTCCTTTAGTTTGTTCAGTGACATGTTACTCCAATTCAGACCTAATGCAGTGACTATGACCTGCATCCTTCCTGCTGCTGCAAGCCTTTCATCCTTGGAGCGAGGAAGGGAGATACATGCTTATGCACTACGAAGGGGATATCTGGAAGATAATTATACATCTAATGCGCTGGTGGACATGTATGTTAAGTGTGGTGCATTACTTGTAGCTCGACTTTTATTTGACCGGTTGACTAAGAAGAACCTCATAGCATGGACCATCATGATAGCTGGATATGGCATGCATGGTCGTGGAAGAGATGCTATTGCCCTCTTTGAACAGATGAGACGCAGTGGTGTTGAGCCAGATTCAGCCTCTTTCAGTGCCATACTGTATGCTTGCTGCCACTCAGGTCTTACAAAAGAGGGATGGAGATTCTTCAATGCTATGATAAATGAACACAAAATAGAGCCCAAACTGAAGCACTACGCCTGCATTGTTGACCTGCTTAGCCATACAGGAAATCTGAAAGAGGCTTTTGAGTTCATCGAGTCGATGCCAATTGAACCTGACTCAAGCATCTGGGTGTCATTGCTACATGGATGTAGAATTCATAGGGATGTCAAGCTTGCAGAGAAGGTAGCAGACAGGGTCTTCAATCTGGAACCTGAGAACACAGGGTACTATGTCCTTCTTTCCAATATCTATGCCGAGGCTGAGCGATGGGAGGCTGTAAAGAAGCTGAAGAATAAGATTGGTGGTCGAGGGCTACGCGAGAACACTGGCTGCAGTTGGATTGAGGTCAGGGGCAAAGTTTATGTCTTCATCGCAGACAAACGGAATCACCCGCAAGGGGACAGGATTGCAGAATTCCTGGATGATGTTGCCAGAAGGATGCGGGAAGAAGGCTATGATCCTAAGAAAAAGTATGCTTTGATGGGTGCAAACGATGCAGTGCATGATGAGGCACTTTGTGGGCACAGCTCAAAGCTCGCCATTGCATTTGGCGTTCTCAATTTGTCAGAAGGACGAGCAGTCCGCGTGACAAAGAACTCAAGAGTTTGCAGCCACTGCCATGAGGCTGCGAAGTTCATATCCAAGATGTGCAACAGAGAGATCATCCTCAGAGATTCAAGCAGATTCCACCATTTTGAAGATGGCAGGTGTTCTTGCAGAGGGTACTGCTGAAAGAAACATCAGTCATGTAAGTGTAGGTTTGTTTGTTCATAGCAGAGAGTAGTGATTGAGCTTCAAAATATTTAGAGGTGGCATTAGAATGCTATGGGATGATTCATTTGTAAGAAACAACAATTCTGTGTGTTCAAGAGACAAAAGTTACAGTCTTAGAAATGTAAAGAAATACAGATGATCAGATTCTTGTAGCAGTAGTGTTTTTCTGGGGCAGATTATTGTAATGAGCAGCTTGTTAGAAATAAAATGAGCAGCTTGTTAGAAATATCGAGGAAAATATAAAAGATGAAAGAGAAACTATGGGCCGGGCTCATAAAAGCCCATGCAACTGACCGGCCCATGGACCTAGCGCCTTCGCCTACCTTCTTCTTCGCTGCCACTGCCACTTACCACCGCCACCGCCTCGCTCTGCTTCGCCTGCGCGCGTTCCAACTTCCCCTCCATTCCATCTCTCCCAGAAGTCCGGAACCCTCGCCCCCCGCACCGCGCCAACAGCTCTGCCCAAAGGCGAAGGCGCGAGGAGAGGTAGCGGAGATGGTGGTGCGGATCCGTCTGGCCCGGTTCGGGTGTCGGAACAGGCCCTTCTACCGGCTGATGGCCGCCGACAGCCGCTCCCCGCGCGACGGCAAGCACCTCGAAGTCCTCGGATACTACAACCCGCTCCCCGGTATCGTCTAAGCCTAATCCATTGCTCTCCTCCGTCAAATTGATTTGTTTCTTAAGATCCAATAACCTAGCCTCGCAATGGGGAAGGATGAGCAGTGACAAAAATTGTGCTATTTTGTGTTGCTGTTGTGCAGGGAAGGATGGTGGAAAGAGAATGGGGTTAAAATTTGACCGAGTGAAGTGAGTGCACCTGCTCTAGTCGTCTTTTTGTTACTGCCTTACTGGAGATGTTTATCAGACTGCTAGATAACTTGTGCTGTGCGAAATGCCAGAGCATTCCTAGAATTACCTCCTGTTTTATTTTGCTCTGTTATTGAACTAGCCATTTCAATTTTTCTAAAAGTTTTGTATTGGTCAGAAGCTAGCTACATGGCTAGTCGTTGCTGTTGGCAACCGTGTTGGTTATATCTAATTTTTCAACCTTTGAGGCGGAGAAAGTGGTCAAATGTTAACCTGTTTGCCTGTGCAAAACTGTTACTCCTTTCAAGCCACACCAACTTGAGATCAGTCAGTAAAAAGCACTTGAAAAATGTTATCCTCATTTTAGTATTTCGGTCTTTCCATCTAGATGCTCTCCAATAATATCTGGAGTATGATCTTAATATAATGATGCACAGCTCTCAACCGTGTTTGGGAAAAAAATATCTGGAGTATTATAGCATGAGGTGAACCACCCATTGAAATTATTCGATTTCGCATAGGCATAAATGCATGGAAACCCACATGATAGACTTTTAAGAGTTACTGTAGACGTTTGATCCAAATTTTAGTGACTGCTTTATAGGAAGCCATTTTTTTGCTCTTGCAGTTTCCAACTTTTGAGTTCAGTATTGATTTTGGTCTATATATGTTATGGTGACTGACCAAGTTAAGAGTGTATAAATGGGGAAAAAATTGAATGTAGGGACAGTGACCATCTGTAGAACATGTATTTGTCTTAGAAAATGGAATGAAGCTGCAAGATTGTATTGGAACTGCTATTAGGTTGTTACTGATATAACTATCATCTTGCTGCAAGTATTGGCTGTCAGTTGGGGCACAGCCATCAGATCCTGTGGAGCGCATACTCTTTCGTGCTGGAATTCTACCTCCACCTCCAATGCTAGCTATGGCACACAAGGGCGGGCCTCGGGACAAACATCCTATTGATCCAATGACTGGAAAGCCTTTGGACATTGAAAGCCTCACAATTGTTGATGATCCTAATGGTGAAAATGGAGCACCTATTGAGGACATGGCATGAATGAGGCATTGAGGCATGATGTTTAGTATAATTATGCTAGATAAAGGATGTTTGTCACTTATGTCCTTCAGATTGGGCTGAGAGCTTGCTACTATTGCAAAATACGATAACCTTTCTTGCCAACTGACTTCTGAATGGTCAATTTACTTTTACTTTATATGCATCCAGAATTTACTTCTCAATATATCTCTGTGGAATGTGGATGACACTGGACAGATTTCTTTGTTTATTTATTCATAGGTGTATGTGGGATTTTGAAAGTTGCATGGCTTTTTTTATTGACATGAGCTTATTCTTGGCCTCATTGAGGGTAGAGGGAGAGCCAAGCCAGGCTTATGCTAAGTACGAGTATGTGAATTTCGAGACCTCTACTTGCTTGTGAAGTAGATACTGTTACCTGCATCATGATTAACTTCTTTGAAGCATAAAGTTGGTTGCACAAGGATGGTTATCCTTTTTTGTCATACACAATCTGAAGCGATGCTTTTATACAATCTGATAGGATTGATGATATTTTATTTTCTGAATCTACGAGGGTAGCAGCTGCCATCTCCTCTGTTGTTTATTTATAGTGATGAGGAACTGAGGATGATTCAGTTATCTGAAGTACTAGAATCAAGTACCATTGTGTGTGAGTTTGATATGCCTTCCTTGTACTGGTCTTATTCTGCCAGACAAGTTACCCACCTGAAAGCAATGCTCAGACTTCGGAGTCATATGTTATGCACCCCCCCCCCCCCCAAATAGTTCTTTTACTAGCCCACGGCTAGAAAAGGTTGCAGTTTTAGTTTATTCCAATTCAGTGTTCGGATTTTGGATGTGTTGTGCTGATTGGAATGGTCTTATATACTCTTATGCTCCAGTGACTTGCAAAAATACCATACAAGCATCACAGGGACCATACATGAACATTACACATGAGCATGGCTGTTGGCTTCTTAAGGACTGTATAAGATGATATGAACAATGCATATCTAATCAGGAATTAAGGTATATACATTGTAGCAAGTACTATTAGTAGACTAGCTACTAGCCCTACTACCAATTTCACTTTTATCCCTTGCATTGTTACATAAGGTATTTCTTCTCACTGAGGCCACCCCATGCACGCAAAATGCTAAAGCAATCTCACCAAGTAACCTTTTCTTGGACACCCGCAACCCAAAACATTTTAAAGCCAGCAACCACGTCCCAAAACATCTCCTCAATTCTCTCGAATGCTTCTAAGAACACAAACTCAATCCAAGCGAAGAGCACTCCAAGACCTGCACTGCACACCATGGGAACACCAAGAAGTCGCCGTTCACCATGCTCGCTGACATTCGTGGTAGCACTAGCACTACTATCCCATTGCTGCAACATCGCCATGGCGAGCTGCAGCTTCACGATATCCAACTACTGCTCCCATCCCATATGGCCAGCGACCCTCGCCGGCGCGGGGACGCCGCAGCTATCCACGACGGGGTTCAGGCTCGACCCAGGTCAGACCGTACAAGTCCCGGCTCCGACGGGGTGGTCCGGAAGGCTATGGGCGCGCACGGGCTGCGTGTTCGACGCCAGCGGCAATAATGGCACGTGCCAGACCGGCGACTGCGGCGGCCGCATGCAGTGCTCCGGCACCGGCGCCACCCCACCGGCGACGCTGTTCGAGGTCACGCTCGGGAAGGTCTCCGGCGACCTTGACTACTATGACGTCAGCCTCGTCGACGGCTACAACCTCCCCGTCCTCGCCGTCCCTCGCGCCGCCGGTGGCGGCGGCTGCAACGCCACTGGCTGCATGGCCGACCTCAACCGCTGTACGTGTGTCCATGTCGTGTTTAAACTAGCACCAACTATTTTGTTGCTAGTGTGTCTAACAAGTGAGGTCGTGTGTGTGTGTGTGTGTGTGTGTGCGTGTGACAGCGTGTCCCAAGGAGCTGCAGGTGGACAGCGGCGGCGACACGGTGGCGTGCCGGAGCGCGTGCGAGGCGTTCGGGAAGGACGAGTACTGCTGCAGCGGCGCCTACGCGACGCCGACGACGTGCAAGCCGACGGCATACTCGTCCGTGTTCAAGTCGGCGTGCCCGCGCGCGTACAGCTACGCCTACGATGATCGATCCAGCACCTTCACCTGCAGCAACGCCGCCGGTTACACCATCGCCTTCTGCCTCCCTCCCTCCGGGTAATCTCGCCTCACAAAACACATTCTCGCCATTTTTTCTTCAGTTCACTGAACGTTTGTTGCCAGTACAGTAACGCACTGATCACTGATACTGATCAGATTTCAAAATTAACAGATGATACTGCTACTGGTCGGATTTGAGTATCCACAGACCACAGGCACTGAAATGTGTTTGTGGTCAATTCTTGTCAGAATCACAGATGGTTTATTTCAAATGTTCAGGCTTCATATACTTGTCTGTTTGCACAGGTCGCAGAATTCAGGTGACGTTCCGGTCGGATCGCCGCCGGCCTACGGGCAGAGTACTAGCGGCGGTACCAGCGGTTCTTCTGACAGCACTCCGCCTCCTGGTACTGACAACAATGGCATCGGGAGCACCAACACACCGCCTCCTGCTACTGACAGCAATGGCGTCGGAAGCACCTCCTACCCGCCGCCGCCGCCTCCTACTACTGACAACAATGGCGGCGGAAGCACCTACCAGCCGCCTGCTAGTACTGACAACAATGGCTTCGGAAGCACCGATCAGCCGCCGCCTCCGGCCGCCAGCTACGGCGCTGGAAGCACCTACGACCAGCCGCCGTGGATGACGCTGTCGTCAGCAAGCACGCTACACGAAGAGCTGTGGCTTCTCCTGCCTGCAGTGCTCTTGTTCCTCCTATGGTCATTCTCACCATGAACGTAGTCAGCCTCAGCCACAGCTCTTGTAGGATTCACTGACAGACAGTAGCTCCCTGGACTTGACATGTGTAGCACCAGTGATAAAATCCATCTTACCCAGTCGAGATGGAAACATGTACAGATTGAATTCAGCAATTCGCTTATGCAGACTGTAAAATAAACGCGTTGTTCAGTTTTTCCATGAATTCAGCTACTCTGTTTCGCGTCGATTTTCAGGGTTTCAGACCCCAAACCATGGCCTTCACCGAATGCTCAGTTGTTCAGGTATCTGAAGAAATCGTAGCTACCATCGCAGTTGTCAAGCAAGCAGACGAACGAAAGAAGAATCAAGATAATCAACTACTAGTGATAAATTTACATGAAATTCAGGCTCATCATACGATGAGGTTTGTTACATGTCAGGTGATAATCTACTGTCAGGAGGGGACAACAATGGGAGCCGGCGGCATAGACTCCTCCAACGGCCAGCACTCCCACTCGCCGTCTTTGCTCTGCGACAATGAAAAGTGTTTGGGCATCCAGACCTCCCCCTTCTCGTTCCTCTCCTTTGCAAGCTTCCTCGCTTCGTCTTCCACCCGCCGCTTCGCCTGCCGCGCTCTCTCCCAATCTTTCTTCAGCAGCGCGTCGCTCACCTCCCCCCACACCACGGCCGATTCCGAAGCCGCCACGCCCTGCAACAGCACGACGTCACCATTGATCCATTGATCGATCAGCACATGAATACTAACTGCTACCATGTCGTCAAAATTAAGGTCGTTTTGTGATCGAAATGCTACAGTTAGTTAGTTTCTGAATTAATTACCTTGTTGTCGTGAACAGCCGGCGTGGTGAGGTTGCCAATGGCGCGGTGAGCATCGTAGAGCACAGAGACCTCGCCGGTGCTGACGTCCTTGAGCGAGACGGTCCGATCCCAAAACCCATCGATCTCGTACACGATCTCCCTCGACGCCGACCGGAGGATCCTCCCCTTGACGCACCTCGCATCACCGCCACCAAATCCAAGGAAAGATCGTCGGCTCCGGCAGAAGCTGACCTCAGCCTCGAGCCCAGACTCGACGCAGACGACCCTGACATCGCCGGACCACTCGACGGCCGGCGAGGGGAGGAGCCGGATGAGGAGGTTGGGGCAGTCGAGCTCGTACGTCTCGCCATGGCGGGGGAGGCGGAGCTCACGGCGTCCACGCACGGCGGCCTCGATGCTGGCGCCGTGGAACTTGGGGACCGGGCTCTGGCACCACACGAGGCGGACCTCGCCGCCGGCCGCCGTGGCGTGGAGCGCCGAGACGGGGGGACGGTGGGAGACCTGCTCGAGGAGGACGTTGAGGGAGCCATGGCTGACGTGGTGCGTCTCGCCGAGCACCGGGTTGTAGGGGGCGAAGCCGAAGATTGGGGGACGTGTCGTTGAGATGCTCCAGGCTAGCACCGATTTGAGACGATCCAGGCTGTCCTTGCCGCCGGCGCAACGGCTGAGGAGGTCCTCGCCGGCGCAGTACACGCCCTCGCCGTACATCTGGAGCTGCGACTTGGGCAGGTTGAACGTCGCCGGTAGCTGCAAGTTTTTTTTTTTTTCAGAAACAACAACATTGTGAGCCTTTGATCTTGATCTTGCATGGCATCCCCAGTAAAAAAGAACAGGATTATGAATTGCCACTTTGTGAAATGGAATTTTTTCCCCTCGAGAATGTCTTGTAAAATGGAAATAATAGTGATTGTGAGGTAAATGCTGGTTGCTTCCAACCATTGTTGTGTGCCTAGCTCATCGAGGTCGCATGGATTCATCATCAGACAGAGACACAAAGAGATGAAACTAGTCATCATCGTTCATCTCGTGCGCTGACGAGTCCTTGTCAGCAACTGCAGTCAGCAGGTGAGACGAACACAATGATCCGACTCGTCTGAATCCGATGTCAGAGGGACGCGCATCTTGCTACTACTACCATTTTGAAATTCGTTTTGTTGCTTTAGCTGACCCGGCGGCGCGCCCTCACCAACTCCATTTTTATGTCACATGCAAAATGCTGATCTGCTAATCCATCACTGTCAGTCCGCCGGACCAAACCATGATGTTTCTTAGGGCGTTCGATGCAGATTAGTGTTCCTGATTACTGGAAAGTGGAAGCAACTGGGTTAAGTACTCCCCCTCCGTCTGTTCTAAAATCTCTAGCGTTCAAGATATATATGTTGTACAGAATGGCATTTTTAACGTCTATCTAGATCAACTGAAAGGGACCTATTTATAATTGATACAGCTAGTGGTAGCAGTGGAGAACTGGAGATACCTGGAAGTGGGAGAGGTCGGATCCCGGGCGAACGTTGCGGAAGAGGCTGAGCACACGCTGGACGAGGTTGGCCGGCTGGAGCTCCGCCGCGAGGCCGCCCTCCAGCGACAGCGGCGGCGTCAGCACCGCCGCCGCGCACGCCGCTGCGTCGCCCTCCGACTCCACCTGCATTTGCATCACCAAACCCGGAGTGTCAGAACCAGATGCAGCTCCGGGGAACCGCAGAAAAATCCAGCGCGCGTAAAAGCTCACGGGTCGCCGGCGACAGACGGCCGCCGTCGCCGTGAGCTCTCTTTAACTTGCGTGCATCAAATGGACGATAGCGCCACACGTCACCGGCTGACTTGTCGTGTTGCCGTCAGGTTCCGTTGAAGCTACTACTTGTATCATTATTATTATATATGCTAATAATCCTGTCATTCGTGTACCAGCTAAGATGCTGAATGGCAAACGAACAGCCAGGATCTGTCACTTTGCCAACAAACGTGAGAAGTAGCGGATGGCACGAGGCCGGCACGCTCCGCATGGCAAGAGGCCCCCCGCCGGCGCGCCGGCGATCGAGACGCTGACACTGCCGAGCAGAAACGGTAGCGAGAGGTTTTCGAACGGACAAAAAGGAGCAATCACAAGGCAACAAAGATGGAAATGGCGTGGCGTGTGAATGTTCCAAATGGCACCGTAAAGAAATGGCTCGCGCACGGCGTCGCGCGTTGCCCTCGAGGCTCGATCGAGCCACCCGCCATCAGAAAAAAAAAAAAAGAAGAAGAAGAAGAAAGAAGGGGCGGCGGACCGTTCCAAGGAACACTCGCCGTCGGCGAGCATGCGTCGTGGTGGCCGAGAAATCTACATGTTGGAGAATATGCTGCGCTGGTAGCAGTAGTAGGTACAATACAAGGTGTATATGTACAAAAATGGGGAACTATTCTTCGAGATTGGGAAGAACGTCGTCGTCTCTTGTGATAATAACAAAAAGGCAATTGGGTCAATCAAAGAGAAAATAAAGGAAAAGGAAAGGCAACAACATGAAAGGAACAAAGGAAAAGAAAAGGCAGCATGGAACTGGAAAACTGAAATCACGGATAACAAGAGATATTGTACCATATCCATGGCCATGGCCGGTGGCCTGAGAGTAGCCGTGGGAAGAAGTCAGCGCCGGCCGGCTGCGGTAGGCTGCCGCGGCGTGTCGTCGACGGGCCACGACTCACGAGCGGCCGTTAGCACACACGTCAGCTGGGCTCTAGCTACTTTACTGAACGTTGTTAACGCGGCTAAGGAATCAGAAATGTATATACTTATATATATGTAAAAAAAAATTCAGAAATCGCGGGAATCAAAGAAGCCGCCTTTGATTCTTCTTCTTCCGTCGGCCCGGCTCTGATCGATCCCCTTGACATGGAAAGCGCCCGGCGCCTCGCCCCAAAATCGGGCGCCCGTTCGTGCGTGGCTAGCTTTTGTCTGGTCAGGCGAAGGACCGGCGGAAAGAGCGACGGAAAGGCCGACGGCTGCGTGGACGGAAAGGCCATTAGCTTTGCTATCGGTTGTGTGGACGCCGGAGCCTTTTCATTGCTTTAAACGCGAGCCGGAAATTAAGCTAGCGATGGGGAGGGAATCAGGGAAAGGCCGGCCGCGCGCGCCCATGCCGGGAAGTATCTTCGATCGGGACGGCCCGCCGGCCGGCGCCGGAGAAGAAAGGGAGGAGAACCCAAGCATCGAAACATATGTATGCATGTTCAAAGAGAGCTAGCTTGATGTTCGATCGGGAGAAACGGCCGACCGGAGATGGAGCAGCAGGCAGGCAGGCGAAGAGACGTACCATTTGGGCGCGCGGGCGACGAGGATCCGATTCGAGGCGAGGAAATTGAGCTGCCGCGGATGACCGACGACCACCAGCCCCCCTCTCTGTCCTCTTTCCTTGCGCGCGCTCTGGCTGTGCTAAGATTAAGAATAAGCAAAGAAATTGAGCTCGGCGATCCCCTTGGCTTTGCCTTTCTTTGGCAGCTCGACGGCCTGGCGTCTATTTATATCCGCTCTACCTTGGCTCGCTGGAGAGAGCCGGCGTGACGTCATCTCCCCTTTGTCCCGTCCGACCGTGTGGCCGTGTGAAAGCATCTCTTGGCTCGGGGCCGGAGGTGGGCCCGGGACCACAAACTCCTGCTGCTGGCATGCACGCACACGTACTATGTAGTAGTACACCTCCTCACTCGTCGACGGCCGAAAGCGCGGCGATCCTCGTCGTCGATCCATATGGAAGCATCCATCCATACCCCGCCGGGCGCCGGCATATCTTGTCGGCCAGATGCTGCCTCTTTGATCTTTTCGACATATGTAAAACGGACCTTTTCTATTTCCTTCGTTGGTGGATTATTAAACTAGTCAGCCTTTGCTGACCCCTGTCCATTTTCCAACACAATTAATATACCTGCCACGATAGGCTTGTGTCACCGACATAACACTAGGAATGCGTTGCTTATAGACCATATATCGAGTCCCGTTCCTCTTTTGTTCATTTCGCGTGTTATCTGCTAGTCGAAGCAGGGCAACATGCTAACTTGCTAATGCATGTTCCTAAGACGGTTCTTTCTAAAGTTTATGTACATGCATGTTCCTAACACATTAAACACTGGGAGGTAGGAATGCGTTGCTTAGAGCACATTGGGCCACATTCTTCTTTTGTTCGTTTTGTATCTGAAGCCGAGGCTTGGTTATCAAGCTGCACAAAGTCATCTTATCCTCTTAATGGGCATCATGCATGCTAAGTCAACCTGGTCAGGGTCAATTATCAAAAATGCGCTCAGATACATGGATATAAGATCAACGGAACATGGAATGCCATTTAAGGTGATGCTATGCTAAAAATTGTTCATCTGGCAATCCCTGTGTTTTCTTCTTTATCTTGACGAGCCTTGTCGATGGAAACCATTTAGATTGAGAACGAACTTACTTCAATACGCTCTTACACGTATTATGTGAAACAAACCTTTTTTTTGTTCCATTGCTTATTGGTGGATTAAACTAGTCAATGTGTCATGAACCTTTTTTTTTTGTTTTCTTAGAAAACTTCAAGTTGACATCATTTGACTGTATCTTAGATTTCCACAATCATGAATAAAATGGCTGTGTTTAGATAAAAGTTTTTTTTGACTTTACTATTCACCCTCTCAAAAAACACGCTTTTCAGAAAAGCTCCCCTTCAATTCCTTTCAACTTTCCTATTTATCCCTCTCACAAAGCACGCTTCCCAGAAAAAGGTTTTTTCACACCTCCCAAACTAAACACGTCCTATTTTTTTTAAGGAAAAAGTCTATTTTTGGCCATCCAACTCTTGTCTCAGTTTGGTTTTAGCCATCGAACTCCAAAACCGGGTATCTTTGGTCATCCAACTATCAAAACCGCTCAAATTTGGTCATTATGCTGTTTTGATGAGTGGTTTTAACTTTTTTTATTTAATCAACATTTTAAAAGATAAAATTCATCGTTACAAATGCATGACCACTAGAATCACTTAAATCAGAGATAGGAGAAAAATAATAATCATTTTAAGATCCAAAGATTAAAAGGACTAATTTAGTGCTTTTTAGTCCTTAGATGTTAAAATGATTACTATTTTTTTTTCTTTCATCTCCGATTTAAGTGATTCTAGTAGTCATGCGTTTGTAACGATGAGATTTACATTTTAAAATATTGATTATATTATTTTATAATTGTTTATTTAATTTTTTTATATTATTTTTTCTACAAAATGATAAAAAATAATATAAAAAAGAGTGATAAATAAATATAAAGATCATTTTAAAAGATAATGCTTGCTGTTACGAATACATGACCGCAAGAATCACCTAAATTGGAGGTACGGGCAAAAAGTAATGATCATTTTAAGATTTAAGGACTAAATTGTAAATAAAAAAATTGAAACCATTCATCAAAACATCCCAATGGCCAAATTTGCACGGTTTTATTAGTTGGATGGCCAAAGATACCTGGTTTTAGAGCTTGATGGCTAAAATCAAACTGAGGCAAGAGTTGGATGGCCAAAAGTAGACTTTTTACTATTTTTTATAATGCAAAGTTCATTTCACTGTTTCCAAGACTAGCTAGCTATTACATTCAATTCATGCATGATTTGGAAATATATAATTGGACATGGGACAGAGTGAAATGAAACTCTACTCACTCTGTCCCAAAAAGCATGTGCTTCTAGCCATGTACAGTACTGGTGTCTAGATTCATAGCATATATAACTAATGTGGATAATGTCTTGTCTAGATGCAATAAAGATGTTATGAATCTAGTGAATGGGAAACAAGCTTTTTGGGATTTGGGACGGAAGGAGTAGTTATCAATGGAAAATAGGTACATGGAAGAGCTCTATCTATCTATCTATCTTGATAGCCGGATTATATCCATTATCTAAAAAAAAATCTATCTACTATACCGAAAACGAATGAACCAAATTTCATCTATAAACAGACCCAAATCCATTTCACCTCTCTTCATAATTCTGCGACATATCACTAAATTTGTTTACTTGGCATAATGAAACCTCTATCAAGAATGGCTTTCCAACATTATTCCATCTTGCACTGGTGCTTGACGCATACTATTGGCATACCGCTTACTTGCATGGCGCATACCAGCCATATACGACTAACAGCAGAGTAGTATTAGATCCCAACGTGGTGGCAAGTCCAATAGGTGGCCGGGATAAGGTTATCGTCACCGGAAACAAAATTTTCTAATGAAGAATGCGACAACGAAGAAGAAAATGCCCTAATTTAATGTATCGTGAATGCTAGAGAACTATGAGGCTTTCAATAATCTGTTTTGACCAAGTGGTACACTGTTGACACCAAATATATTTTCATAGTATCTATTTGGCTCCATAAACTTTTTGATATCTTCTATAATTTTTGTTATACACAAAATGGTTTGACTTTTGAAAAAAAAATTATAATAACTTATAATTCGAATGGAAGGAGTAACACATAGTACAGATCATATATAGTGCATTGAGTAGTATCTCCCGCGGTCTTGCCGAATCAGGAACGTTGTAAATCTTCGATCTAGTGGCGGGATTTTTTTAGGCTATCATGGACACCGTAACTTTCCGTCTAGTGTCGGTGCTTTCATATAACGAACAGGAAGAAAAAAAATGCCCTCTTCTCATGAATGCCGGTAGTTATCTTTCACATGGTACGGGTGAAAATGGTTGGAGTAAACAAGGCTTGAATTTGGATAGGGACATCTTCTTTTTTTTTTTTTTAAAAAAAAGGATAGGGACCCATAATTTAACTTGAAGCTGTAATTATCCCTTCTTTGATCGGACGAGCAACGAACCTGACAACCATGACCAAGTGGTGCCGTCACACTGCACTGGTGTGGAACAAAAGGAGTGGTGATGCAGTGACCTACGAGGCCTCGTACTTGGACTCGTCTAGATGAGCGCACGATATACGTGCGTGGCTGCTTAATTCAATGGACCAATCGAGCTGGTAGTAGATGACTAGATGGATGTGTACCGGACCAGCACGTTTCAACTTTCAACCGGGGTTTTAAGTGTCTGTCAAAATCTCGGCCCGTCTGATTTTATGGCTTTGATTACGGTAAGGATTAGAGGGGGTCGTTTGATTCATCATGACAGCTGCCGGCGAGCAAAGCAGAGCCATGGCCGCAGCACCGTACCCGCGGCGGCGTACGGTTCCGCCGCCGATCGCGAGCACACGGCGGCCGGGGTTGCCGGCCGGGGCCGCGTGGTTCCCGTTGATTTTGGGCTTGGCTTTGCTTTCGCCGCCTGCCCCTGTCTCTGTCGCCGCGGGTGTCGGAGGGGCTTGTTTCGAAGCCACGACGCTACTGGCCTAGTCTGGGCCGGGCCCCAGCCCACGTACCGAAGCGATCCTTATCCAGTTTTAAAACGTTTCCCCTTCCCGTGGCCCGCACACGGTGACGTCGCACGAGACCCGCCGGCCGATCTGGAATCCTCCAGGCCTCACTCTCCTCCTCTCCAAGCGCCACCGGTGCCGCCATTCCCGGCCACCAGATCCGACGACGACGTCGAGGACGAAGGCGAGGAAGTCGGGATGACGGGGGGAGGTGCGGCGGCGTCGCAGGCGTACGGGGAGGCGTGGTACTGGGACGAGCGCTACCGCAAGGAGGCCGGGCCCTTCGACTGGTACCAGAAGTACCCCGCCCTCGCGCCGCTGCTCCGCCTCTACCTCGCGACGCACCACCGCCTCCTCCTCGTCGGATGCGGGAACTCCGGTGAGTCGGGGGTGCCTGGGACTCTGGGGGTGGTCGAGTGATTGGGACGGATTGCTTCTGCCGATTGAGGACGGGAGGGATTAGGGAAGGTGTGAGTCCCTGGCCGCCCGCCGGCGGCGCCTGCTCATCCATTGTTCCCGTCGCGATTCGAGGCTGGATGGAGGTTATTGGCTAGACCTACGTGCTGCGGAATGTGGCCGTACTGTAGATACTCCATCCGTTCCTTGCAGAACTTTGCACCGTGGCGCTTTAACCAATTTATCGATTATCGAAAGACTCGGATTGCACTTCCTCTGGCACCACTATGCTTAATCGAACCAATACAGCGATCGGCCTAAGTCTCTAGTACGCCATGTATAATCCTTTCGCTTTGTACCTCAGCGGAGCCTCCCCGGTTAACATTGAAGGGCCTAGGTCAGCGTGGCTTGTTTTCGAGCATGCCAATCTGCTGGTATGACTAAAAGGGCAGAAACGATTGAAGGGCCTAGTTCAGCGTGGCTTGTTTTCGAGCATGCCAATCTGCTGGTATAACCGAAAGGGCAGCAACAAAACAACAGATATGCTGGCATTTCAGTTTGTGGGATATGGATCCTTGCACCACAGTAATTTCGTAATTGAGGAATCCAATGGATGACCTCATGGGGTGTTTAGATGGTGAAAGTTGGGGGTAAATTTACTGTAGCAAAAAATAGTGAGGGGAATCATGGTTTTTAATGCACCGATGCGATGGGAGGAATAGTGAAGTGGTAGAAACTAAACAGCCATGATCCTTACAAACTTTGGCAAGGTGTGGGTTGTGTGGTTAACTTGGCAAGCTGGAAAGGCAGCTAGTGTTTATGGCTTCACGTGTCAAGAACAGTGGGGGTTCCAAAAGCTACTTGAGATCATAACATCAATCATGAAAACACATACTAAATGACTTTATGCCTAATTATTCTAGTAGTATCCATAGCATTAATCTTTGAAAGCAGCTAGAGATCCTTGATTTATTGACTGAAATTGCCTGAGAATGGTTCAAGACAAAGTTGAAAAATTACATGTGTTATAGGATGGCAGTGACTTAAATAACTTAAGAATAATTCATGTTCAGCCACTGGTGAATTCTTTTTTTTTAGTTGACCATAGGTTATTCAAATGTCATGTGTGCATCATTTCTTGCTTTGCTTTCAGATTAGAAATGGTTGGTAGTTGCAAAAATATATGTGCTTTCATTTATTTATTTTATTAATTAATCATAAGTGTTAACCACAAGATGTCTATAACATTACACCAGAGTCTAGCAGACATTATTGACACAGTTTATCTTCATTTTATCATTGCAGTCTTTGGTGAAAACATGGTTGATGATGGTTATCAAGATGTTGTCAACATTGATATATCTTCGGTGGTAATCGAGCAAATGAAGAAGAAATATCATGATAAGCCTCAACTTAAATGTATAATCGTTGCTCCCAACCTTCTGTTATTGAAGGCCTCTGCAGCATATCCCACCTAATCTGATATCATTTACTTCCATTGATTGGCACAGACATGAAGATGGATGTAAAGGACATGTCAGATTTTGAGTCTGGTTCATTTGATGCTGTTATTGACAAAGGTACCATTGCCACGCTGTATTGAACGCAATATAGATGCAATTGTTAACATTTATGCGTGCAACATGGCATTGGGTTCTAATCCCCTTTTCTATTTGCAGGAACCCTAGATTCTATCATGGTGAGTCAAACTTTTGCAAGGACACTTTGATATTCTCCAAGTGTGATACTCAATGGCATTTCTTGTATTTTAGTGTGGCCAAAATTCACAAGAGAATGCAACAAAAATGCTAGGGGAAGTCAACAGGTGAGGAGTATGCTGATATTTATCTGTGTTTGTGTGATATTGCTCTATTGACTATAGCTTCCGTCTGTTCCTCCGGTATGCAGGATCCTAAAGGAAAATGGTGTCTACATGCTGGTAACGTGAACTATTTGATTTTGAAATTTTAACTACTTCATGAATCTATAACATTTTCTGAAACCCATAATGCCATAGATCACTTATGGGGATCCAAGTTACCGATTGCGTCTACTGAAGGACATGGAAAATTGGACGGTAAAGCTCCATGTCATAGGTTAGTTATACATCACCAGGTCAATATAACTGTACCCTCCAATAGCTGCAGAGCTCCATTTACAATGAATTTTTTCCATATACAAAATAGTTTTAGACTCCTGAACACATTTATTGTGAAGTATTATGACCTGTTTTCTCTGTTTTCATTTAACCATTATGGAATTCTTGATTTTACAACTGTATCACTGGGATTATTGCAGAAAGATGGGAGAGAAGTTCAAATCAGAATAAATGGGAATTGACAAAACCATTGCCTTTAGACGATGATAGCACATCAGTGGTTTCAATTCTCGGACCCAAACCTGATGTCCACTACATCTATGTCTGTGTAAAGGTTAACCTCCGGTTCTCTTCTCAGAATGTTGTAACCTTAAATCCTAATCACTTCATAATCCATTTATTCATCGACTTCTGCTAACGGATGTACCATCACAGGGCAAGGATGGTGCAAGGGTGGATTCTGAAGCTGGAGCAGTCGTCAATTGATCCCACCAATAACCGTCTGAACAGTGCATACCCAGTGTAGCGAATAATATTGTACCTCCAGCTGTTGTCGCTTGATGAACTCGGTTCACCTTCAGTGAAGTTGTAGTTGATGTTTCTTCTAGATCAGATGTTTTCATGGTTTCCCGTTGAATCCCGTCTGGCAACAGATGTGGCGATTTTCTGGCTATCAATTGCGTGCAGTGTTTTTGTCTGTTTAGGATGTTGTCTTGGAAATGGCTGTTTTTTTGGGTAGAATTCTTCCATTCCCTGCATTTCGCAGAAGAATAGACTGAGAAGACACTATAGATGACCTAATGGGCAGTGCCAGTTCACCATTGCCATTCTTTTCAGTTTTCAGAGATTCATGTGGGCATGTGGCTCATACAGAAAGAGTGAGATTCGAAGCGCCCAAGCCAACGTGAGCAACGTGAACGAATGGGTGACGCGAGAATCCCTAGCTGACGGAAGTTGACATAAAGAACGGTTCCCATCCGATCCGACGGCTCCCAGGTCGGACACGTCACACTTTTTTTTTCTTCCCGACCGGCGCCTCCAAAAATCTCTCAAAAGCCCCCCTTTCCCCGTTCTCTAGCCGCCTCGCCGAACACTCGGTCTCCTCCGTCGCTCGCCGCCTTTCTCGCTGCTCCCACTCCTCTCTCGGTCTCTCCTCGCCCGAACCAATGGAGGCTCTCGCGGGCACCGCCGCCTCGTCCATTCTCCCCGTACGCCACCCGCCTTCCCGCCTGACTCCGCACTCCCTCGCGCTCCGCGGTAGCCGCTGCGGTCCCCTCCGCGCGGCCGGCGGCGGCAAGGACGAAGTCAAGGGCGCCCCCGCCGCCAACGGGTCTCCCGTCCTCAAGGTAACAGCTGCTGTGAGCCTGTGAGTGGTAGTCTCCCCTGGGGTTCTGTCCTGACACGAATCAGTGGCTTTGCCATGGGTGGTAGCCTACTAGCCTGGATGGAATAAATCTCGAAGAAATTGGCTTGTGTGTTTGATGCTGGGTTGGATGCGAGGCGTGGGGCGCTTGAATGACTGGGTAGCTCGGTGTTATTGTAACTGCTAGGACCCAGCTCGGTGTTATTGTTAGAGATATTTGTCCTGTTGCTAAGAGCAGCATATGCAACAATTTATATCTCATCCGATTTGCCTTCAGGTCTGCCATGCATAGTTGACTTACATCTAGCTGGAACTTTTATAGCTGAAGAGCGATGCAAGTCAAAATGGAGTTCTGCCAATAGCGGCTGACAAGGCGCAGAAGGCTTCATCGACCAATCCCGGTGCTGACTCAAGTGGAACCAGAGCAGGCCTGTTTAGAACACCTATTTCAGGTGGCGTGCAGAGCGCGACTTTCGCGCATGGTCTGCCGCCGCCGGCTTTGGCTGTTCGCAATTTGATGGAACAGGTAGCTTCTGCTAGTACATCTAAGTACCTCTTGAGCTTTCTGGTACGCCGTATCAGGTCTCATGGTGATCTTGTCTACTTGACTTTTGTGTACCAGGCGCGCTTTGCTCACCTATGCTCTGTAATGTCTGGCATGCATCATCGCCGTACTGGATATCCATTCGGTTCACTTGTCGACTTTGCTAATGACTCAATGGGCCGTGAGTTATCTCCTTGGTTGACTTTTGGATAATAATGGTACACTCTGTTATATCTGTTGTAGGTGATCTTTTGGTATTTTGCAGACCCAATATTTTCGCTGTCACCCTTAGCGATCCATACGAGGAACTTGCTGTCAGATCCAAGATGCACGCTTGTTGTCCAGGTATGAAGTTCCCAATTTTTTCTATTGGGGCTGTGGGGTATAGGTTTCCATCTTTGTAATACCATTTGTACCTTCCTCACAGGTTCCTGGATGGAGTGGACTGTCAAACGCACGAGTCACAATATTTGGTGATGTTTACCCTTTACCAGCTGAACAACAGGTTTATATAACTGCCTTTTGTTGTTTGATATTGCAATAATTTAGGTAATTATTTTTTCATTGATTACTGTCATATCTGGTCATATGATAGTGGGCTCTGACTTCTGAGTCCTATTGTGAAGTAACTGGACTGATACTTTCCGACATCAAATGCCCTAATTGCTAACTCCTGCTGAATTGCTATTATTTGGTCGCGGTAACACTTTCTCATGGATGTAAAGGGAGCAGTTTCTTTTTTGTGCTCTTGAGACAGATTATTTGAGTTTGGAATGTATTATGTATCCTCAGAGCTTTGATGAGCTAACTGATTATTCACATTCATTAGGAATGGGCCCATAAGGAATATGTAGCAAAACATCAGCAATGGTCATCACAGCAGTGGGGAAATTTTTACTATTACAGGATGCAAAACATAAGGTCTGAACTTTTGATTAGTTATTATATTCTTTTGTCGTTCTGTATTTGCTTTTCCATTGATCATTTGAGTTCAGCTCTATTGTTTCTATAACACACATATTTGAATATATGCTTGTGTGTTCATCAAAAAGCATTTTTTTTTCTTGTCCCTGGCCATGTGTAAATTAGGAGTTTTGACAAACAATACTCACTAATTACAGTGATATATACTTCATTGGAGGCTTTGGAACTGTTGCGTGGGTGGATGTTAAGGAGTATGAAACTATACAACCTGACAAGGTAGCAGTTGACGGTGCCAAGCAAAGTTTAAAGGTAAGCATACCATATTACTAATACATTATTTATGGTATAATTACCGCAGCAGGTTCGCTGGATCATTTGGCTAGCTATATGCTGCCAATCGCCAAAGGGTGCTTAGATCAGCTGGTCAAGTCACTCCGGCGGCACCCCTCAGGTCCTGAGTTCGAACCCCAGGTGGGGCGCATTTCAGCCTGAGGGTTAAAAAAATCCCCTCGTCGGTCCCGTGTGCCAAAGCACTGGTTTAGATGGCGGCCTAGGTCGGCCTGAGGACCGTGTATGGCCCAGGTAGGTAGTCTCACGGGCTAAGCCTCCCAGTGTCAGGGCGGGACCGGGGTTCGGGGGTTTTCTTGGCCTTTGTGAGAAGGCCTTCTTCTTACAAGTAATGCCCAGGGGCGGCTTGCCCCTCGCAGGTCGAGTTTTTTTTTTTTTTATATGCTGCCACTCATATTAGTTAGTACAATAAAATCTCAACTGATTCTGATGCATGCCTTTCATGTAGGAGTTGAATGCGATTTTCTCTAAACCTCTTCGAGAGTTCTTGTCATCAGAAGGCGAGGTTGATGATGCTGCTGTTATATCAGTAGATAGCAAAGGCATTGATATAAGAGTTCGCCAGGGTGCTCAGGTAAAATACATGCTAAAATTTCTTACCGCCAATCATGAGGCTGTTGTTTTCTGACTAGGAACATGTCTTTTTTCTCCAAATTTTTAAATTCGTTCTTCTATGCAGTTCAATATTCAGAGGTTAGCGTTTGATGTTCCTCACAAAGTTGAGACTCTAGAGGAAGCGAAGAAAGCGCTTCACAGGACAATCAAGACAATCAGCCAATAGACTGAAAAAAGTTCTTGCAGAAGCTGGCTTTACTCATATTTCAAATGGTGTAAGGTTTCACTGCAATCAGCTGAGGACAGAGGTGTACTGTAGCAAGTAGCATGCATAAGCGAAAACGACGGCTGTCTTTTTAATAATGAGAATCTCTCCTGTTGTGGCGAAGATTGTACATATGCCGGTGTTGTTATTTCAATAATGATGCTTATGCGGTTGCTGCTTGAGGAAACTAGACATTTTTGTTGTTGGCGTAGAGGAAGATACCAGCATAGGTTTTTGAACATGAAGGAAACTGCATGCCTGGATTCAGCAATAAGATTGATTATACCATTATGTGAGTGATGTGCTGCTGCCTGGTGAAATTGGCAGTAATTCTCAATTTCTGTGTTTCACAATGTTGGATGTACTGTTGCATGTGCACTTTCTGCTTGCAATAATGCAAACTCCAGGCATCTTTGAGCAGGACAGGAGCATCAATGCACACACTATCTGTGAGCTTTATGCAACAGGTTCGTTCTCCGGAAAACCCTCTCTTCTCCATGAGATTCGGCAATGTTTTGCCTTGGTTGGTGTTTGCACACACCTGCAGCTGACGCTGCGCATGGAACTGCATGTGGAAGTGGAACCTTGCCTTTTTGTTTCAGTGGTACCAGCCGGCCGTTGCCCGTATCTACCGAACGGCATGTCCATTGTCAAGAAAATGCATCGTTTGTCTGTTGGCTGAACGTGGGGAAAATGCCAATGGCTCACGAGTCACAGTCCTGAAAAAGGTCCGCTAATGTTAGTCATGTGTTTGCTGTTTGAAAAACGTTAATCTTCAAGATACAGATAGCATTTGTAAAAGAGCATAACGTTTTGCCGCAAACATATATTGTCACTTTTCAGTTTTCACGTGTTCCAGACGAAGCCCATCAAGTTTTTAGATTCAGAATTCTCTACCTTTCAAAACCTTCTACACCTTGACACTTCAGGCTGAGATAAAGACATAAAAAAAGTTTCCATACTTTATGTGAAAGATCTTCATACAGTCTTTTTTTTTTTCCACTTCCATCTTCATACAGTCCTTGCCTGTTGAACCAAAACCAAGCGGGACCCAAGCAACTGAAGCAAGCATAGTGAGTCCAGAACTCCAGATGGCCATCCCTCTGCTAACTGGGCCCCGCACACCGCGGGCCCACCGACAAGCCTCACGGGGACAAGTCAATCCCGGCCCCAACCGCGACACGTCACTGAACATTTCACTACGCGTCCCCAGACGCCCCCACCCACCACCCACTTCCGGGCTCTTCGTTTCCGCTTCCGATTGATTTCCCATCCCCCTTCCCGAGCCGACCCGGCCCGCGACATCCTCCAGATCGAGGCAGCGCGAGGCTGCCCTAGCTAGGATCTCGCCACCTCGCCCCAGCCCATGGCTGAGGTCGCCGACGCGTCCCCTCCGGCTCCACCCACCGGCGGCGACCGCAAGCGCCGCCACGCCTCGCCCGTGCTCCCGCCGCCGCCGCCAGGGCCCCCGCCGCCGGGGCCGCACAAGAGGCATCGGAGGGAGGAGGGCGGCGGCGGCGGGTTCGACCGGCGCCGGCTCGGGCCAGTCGGTGGAGGAGGGCACGAGCAGGACGACAGGAGGTGAGTGGGCGGTATCGGGAGCTTTAACTTGGTAGCTGAAACGAGCAGATCAGACATACTAGCTTGCTAGGAGTTTTGCTTGTTGCCGTTGGTCGGAATTGGTCGGTCCATATTGACAACCGCTGTTTTTTTAGCTTGGCTTAGCTATATGCTGATTAGAGGCTGTGGCTTTGCAGTTTGCGATATATGGATATCAGGTTCCTCTGTTTAGCTCCTGTATCCCTTTAACTATATCAATGACCTTAGCTTCCTGCAGTGACCGTGCTTAGTGTTCAACTGAATGTGCCATTGGTAACTCTATCAATAACCTTAGCTTTTTGCAGTTTTCTCCCATGGTTTTGTTTTCCCCATTTGTGAATTTTCCGGTGGTCTATATAGTGCAGCTGTATAAAGCACAAAGGAAGTAAATTATGTGACAGTTTTGTTGTCTGATCATTCATTTTTTTCCCTTGAACGTTGATTTGAGCACTGGGGCAGTTTTTGTAGTTACTGAGATTTATCTCCTATGTGTGGAAATGATCGTGGTGGCATAGTAGGGTAGGCGAGTGGGTTGTCAGCAAATGGGGATTTTAGTTTGGTAGTTGACATGGGCAGATCAAAGCTTGATAGGTATTTTAGTTTGAGCTGTTTGTCTCTTAGGACGTTGCTTCATTACGTTAGTATACGTTCTGTGATTCCTGTACTGAATCCCTACAATGCCATCAATTGCCAAAGCTTGAGCTATGACAATGCTTTCTACTTTCTAGTCAACTGAATATGCCATTGATAGTTTGTTTACTAAACACTCATGATGCTACTTTTTTTTTATGTGTAACAAATATATTTATTGTGCTATGAGCAGGAAGGAAAGCATGCAACATTTTTTTTCTGTGAACTTGCTCTACGGATTCTTTTTCTTGCACATTGATTCAAGTGTTGCAGCAGTTTTTGAAGTTGCGGATATTTGTCTCCTAGGTATGTAAACGGGCATGGTGGCGTAGGAGGAAGAGGTGGTGAAGGTCGATATAATCGTGCACCAGGTATGAATTAGTGAACCAGGGTTACCATTATCAGCTACTTGTCATATTAGTACAGACACTAGTAGCTGTAAGTTCAACAGGAGATTGGAAAAGTAGCATCGATCTAGTTCATTTGCCTCGTAAGTCGTAACTGATATGTTTTTTGCCTTGTAACTGATGATTTCTCGTGATCTTGTACAAGTCTGTTAAGCGTGCAACACAATGTATACAGTTTGGACTGGATCTAACTTGTAGCACATGTTTCTTTTCTAAGAAAATCTTGAAATGGAGGATTCTAGAAAACAATTTTGCGATAATTAAAGCAAATGTGCTGCTAAGTATTTCTTGTCAGTTCAAGCCACTTTGTATTTACGTACAAAGTTTCTTGGTAGTGATCTTCCCTTGATTGCAATATTCCTTATTTGTATATATTGTTCAGATTCTGGACGAGGTGGATGGAATGAAGGTCCTGGGAACAGCCGTAGGTATGCATAAAAATCTGGATTGGTTTCGCGTACTTATATTATTTCCTGCCTCTGCTGAGAAAATACACCTTCTGAGGAGCAGCTTGGTGTCAGGATTGTGCATGGTTTTCACTGTACCATCTTTCGAGCCTGGGCGGGCTTTGAACTTGTCATGCTGTGTAATCCATGTCCCTCTGCCTAGACACATTTCAGCATCTTTTTGCTTGCGTGGTGCCAATGTGTCATGCACTCTGCCCTACACAATGACCCTAACCCTAAGGCTGCAATATAGATATGTGATGAGAGAAAGCGATTCCAAACACACCGACTAGCTCCATCAGATGTTGTGGGGAGCAGCCATACCATGAAGCATGTTCCATCGCCACTGAACTTGTTCTGTCATGTGCTAACCCCAATTATGCTTGCTCCTTTTGCCACGCGAACCACCTTGCTGCTATTCATCGTGCATCACCAGATTTGATGCACACATCAACAATGTATCACTTAAAAAGATTAAGGAGCCAAAAATGTGTTTTGACTGTCTGTGGCAGTAGATGGCATTTTTTTTCTCGAACACGCAGGAGAGCTGCGTATCTTTGTATTAAGAAGAAGAAATAGTCCAAATACAAAAGACCAAATCCACCTTGGACCAGAATGGGGTTGGTAACCAGACACTCTTATTACTAACTATTACATATAACCACTATGGAGAGACCTGACCCACACAACTTTAGGACCCATTACTGAATCCCTCGGCCAACACCAAGATCAGCGAGGCCCTTCGCACCCGCAGCCTGCCAAACATGTAGTTCGTCTCTGAAACCTAGTATGGCAGACTGTAAATAGTATGGCAGTAGATGGCATAACACGACAAGTTTACTGCCTGCCCATGCATTTTACTTTTTATCTTTTTCTTCAAAAATTCAGTAATAGAGAAAGTAGAAGACCTTCTAAAAAATGAAAGTAGAAGAATAAAAACGCACACTAATAAAGAAAAAAACTTGGCCAGAACACACAAATTAACAGCAGGATCAGAGCAGAAGCTCTAATAACCCCTAAGCAGTTAGCACATGCTGTGCACCAATGGCATATGCTGTGCACACCGCTGCTTCAATGTCTGTTTTCAGTTGTCACCCTGGAAAACACGTTCGTTTTGGTGGTTCCAGATAATATCAACCTTCCAGAATGGAGTTGAATCCCTCTGTTGTTCCTTGTCCGCTGCTGCAGCAGAGCGATACCATAACTCCACAAAGATACATATAATCTGTGTTGGTGTGATGCAGACCAACTCTGTAGCATGATGATTTGCAGTATGTTATACACATTTACTATTTCAGAAATTCTAATTAGTCCATCATTGAGGCGATGAGCAGCTGAGCATGTAATAACTTTAAAATTGCAATTTTTTGATTTAATACATGTACATGGGATTGTCCTGTTTAGTGTGGAAAAGAAAACTAGACCCTGCAGGAGGAACTATATGCTTTCGTATTAAGAAAATAGAGACCCAATTTGAGTCAAAGAGGGCTTGAACCTATGTGGTAAGAGTGTACACCCAAACATCCCTGTTCGTGGAAAGATGTGGAAGACCAATGGATTCTTGAGTCTTGACAGTCTACTGCTTATGAGGTCTGTAGTAAATAATTGAAGAAAAATTATCACATTTCTCCTCATTGTGAAATAATGGTAATCAAAGAAGAAATGACCATCACAGACAATCTCATGCAAACACTACATTTTTTGAAAACATCCTCACCACAGCTCATTTTGATTCAACCATATAGAATTTGCATATCAGTTTCCTTCCATCTCTCCTGAAAGGTGGTGAAGCGGGACCAAGTTTGAAAGCTTAGTGGCCAAATTGGCAAAAGTAGAGGAACCAACGTTATTGCTAAAACAGAGGACTTAATTGACATGTTTAATGTTTACCTTAGTTTTGTTAGCTATTACTTTTGTTTTGATACAATACGGGAAATAACCAGAGTGATCAACACTGATATTCTATAGGGAAGGGCTGATGTCATACAAGCAGTTCATTCAGGAGCTCGAGGATGATGTTTCACCAGTCGAAGCTCAAAGCAGGTGTGCTGTGCTAGATCCCCTCTTTTTGGTGCCAATTGCTGGGAAGCTTATATTTCAACTAGAACCAGACTTTGCCTCTTTTCATCAAAAGAATCATTTCTGCTATGTGTGTTACACTTTCTTTATTGCTGTTGCGGTTGTATGGTTGATGTGAGAACAGTTTGGCATTTTAGTTCATCCTATGTATTTACAGATACGAGGAGTACAAGTCAGAGTACATCACAACTCAGAAGAAAGCATACTTTGACCTCCATAAGGATGAAGACTGGTAACACTTCTTTTATTACAACACTGTGTTTTATTATCTTATTCTCTTCAATAACATCTTAATTTTGCATCTCGTGTTTTCTTGTAGGTTAAGAAACAAGTACCATCCCACAAACCTTGAAGCTGTCATTGAAAGGTTTTGTACTTTCTTAATCTATTTCAGCCATTTTCTAGCCTCCCTTGTGCTAATATTCTGGCATTTTTATTACAAAAACAGAAGGAATGAACTGGCAAGAACTACTGCAAATGAATTCTTCCAAGATTTACAGAGTGGAAGTCTGGACACGTGAGATGCTCCCTCCCTCCCTCCCACACATGCACACGCCGCACACTCATCAAGGGTCTGTACTAATCATCATTTGCTTTTGGGAATCTGCAGTGGTCCAGGGCTAACAGGTTCGGCAGTGAGCAAATCAGGAACTAACAGCAGTAAAAATCTTGTGGATGCGGATGGTAAAAAGGGGAAAGTTGGAAAGAGCGCCGATGATTTATACTATGCTGCTCCTAAGGCTCACCCAGTTAGTTCTGAGGTTCGGCGAATCCAAATGGACATTGAGCAAGCTCAAGCTCTCATTTGTAAACTTGATTCTGAGAAGGGTATTGAGAACAATGTTCTCTCAAGTAGTGACCATGATAAGACAGACAGGGATAAGTCACACAGTTCAATGGGGCCAATTGTTATAATACGTGGATCATCTACTGTGAAGGGTCTTGAGGGTGCTGAGTTGCTGGACACTCTTGTTACTTATTTATGGCGTATCCATGGAGTGGATTATTATGGTATGTCTGAGACAAATGAACCTAAAGGCCTGAGGCATGTGAAAGCTGACGCGAGGACATATAATGGGGCTAGCTCAAATGCAACCGAATGGGAGAGTAAACTTGATTCATTCTGGCAAGACAGGATTCAAGCTCAGGATCCGCTGGAAATATTGAAAGCAAAGGAGAAGATTGATGCAGCTGCTACTGATGTGTTGGATCCATATGTCAGGAAAATAAGGGATGAAAAGTATGGGTGGAAGTATGGTTGTGGAGCCAAGGGTTGCACTAAGCTTTTCCATGCGGCTGAGTTTGTCCAGAAGCATCTTAAACTCAAGCACGCAGATGTGGTGGTTGAGCTAACTTCAAAAGTGAGAGAGGATATTTACTTTGAGAACTATATGAAGTATGTCTCTGAACTCTCATCCTTTTAATTAAGCTAATTTTAAAGTTGCAAGATGATTATGGCACATTTATCTTGAATGCAGTGATCCAAATGCGCCTGGTGGAACACCTATCATGCAGCAACCTGCTCCAGTAAGCCTCATCACTAAGTTTGTACTCACTTGCAAATTGATGACTTTCTTGTGTAATTCTTTGAATGGATCCATGTTCAGAGGGGAAAAGGCAGGCAAAGGCCACCAATAGAGAGCCGGCTGAGAGATGAGCGAGGCAATCGTAGGTTCGACTCAAATGTTGACTCACCACCACATGATGGTTCTGGTGAAAACCCTGATGATGCTATTTATGATTCATTTGGTGACCCAATACTGCACGGTGGCTTCCCTCCGGATATTCCCGCTCCCCCGATTCTAATGCCTGTGCCTGGTGCTGGGTAAGCCTGTGATTTCTGCTTGCTTATTTTGAAATTTGAATGGTGTACTCATCGTCAGTTCATCTGCATTGCAGTCCGCTAGGGCCATTTATTCCTGCACCTCCAGAAGTTGCCATGCATATGATGAGGGATCAAGGTGGCCCACCACCTTTTGAGCCAGTTGGAGGTCCACATCCTAGGAAAGCAGGGAGGGGTGGTGGCCCCCCAATGCGTGGCCCATCCCCAATCTTCAGTGCTCCTCCTCCTCATATGCATGATCCTCGTAGAATACGAAGGTTAGTACCTAATCTCGTTGCAGTTTACACTTGGGGTTTCCAGAAAGTCGTCAACAATTCATTTCAAACATTCTGAAACGTGGCCCACAGCAACTAATCAGTGCCCAAATATCCTGAACAGTAGAAGGCATCATTGATTATTTTACAATGATTTGCATGTTTGGGCAATGGGCATTTTTCTCCGCATGCTGAGTAACAAATTTAAATGCTGTTCGGCTGTCATTTTTGCCGCAACGCTGCAACGATTGCAGTTGCTACTGCTACAATCTTGCAGTAACTGAATCTTGGGCCCTTACAGTGCAGGCTGCAGCTGCTATAGCCGGAAAAAATCATAGCTTGAAAATTCAGCTGAGCAGCAAATTGAAACTCATTTTTTTCTGCCACTAGATTATTCAGAAAACATGCACACTGGTCTAGCTCAAGAATAGTTGGATTACTCAACTATGGAAATCTAGTTCCTTTGTGCATGCTAACAATGCAAATCTAGTTCTTGTGAGTTGTATTATAACCAAGCTAACACAATGGGAGGTGGATATTTAATTATTTATCAATGTGAACTACCAAGTACCAACAGATAATTCTCTGAAGCTTTATCTCTTTGCCTTTTTTTTGCATGCCTTTTCACTAGTTTTTGCCTTGCTCTGATTGCAGCTATCAAGACCTTGATGCTCCTGAAGACGAAGTGACTGTTATGGATTACCGAAGTTTGTAGAACTTCCCTGCTTCATGTGCCTCCTGATACTTGTAGGTAACATTACAGCTTGAAAACGCCTCTGCCATCTAGAATTATGGCTGAGGAACCCCAGCAGGCATCGTACCCAACTCTTTTGAGCCGTCGCTTCTCAGTGTTTGTAAAATGAAACACAGGAAGTAGATTCAAGTTAGCACATTCAAGTTCACCATGAAACAAGGAGGCTCTACCAGCACTACTGTACAATGTGGGGTTTTTCATTTATTTTCTTTGTGTACAAGTATGTTTAACCTTACCAGCAAATGCCCCTGGCGTACCAAGCCCAACATGATCCGTCCTTCTCTCAATTTTTAGGGCAATATATTTTTGTATTTATGATCTATTGTTCACTGTCACAGTGTGTATGTCCTATTGTCCTCCATAGTACTGTCTGCACATGCAAATGGCAAGTGGGGTCAGGATCTTGGTGTCGTTGGCCTGTGTGCTTGTAGCCTGAAGCTGGCTGTTTACAGAATTCTTCTCTGTGATCTGCCGGAGCTGGCAGGCATGTTGGTCTAGCTAGTGGACTGATCCTGGGTGCTGGTCCATCTCGTGGATGGAAACTGTTTGGAAAGGCAGCCTCTGCAGGACCCCGATCCGGTCCAGTCTGTCTGTATCTGCTGACCCGATCTGGAAACCATGTGGAATTTACGCTGCTGACTCAGCACTGCCGACTGCGATCGCGGCCACCCCCCTACCACGAAACCCTGTTGGTCTCGCTCGTCCGCGAGTAACCAACCACGCTTCCTTGCCTGTGCTATCTGCCACCTGACCGGAGCTCCTGCTTTTGCCGGCGTGCAAGCAAGCGGCGACGCCGACCGGCACGAAAGGGAAGGGAGAGAGTTGCTATGAAGGGCAAAGTGTGGGCCACGCGACGTGGACGGCAGCGGGATCCTGGAGAGGATCAAATTGGATCGAAATAATGGTGCCAAAGGGAGAGACGATGCTGCCACGTCAGCACTCGTGACAGTGTAGCAGTGTATCCATCTTCAGTTTACTCATCCACTGATCCACTCACACCTGATGACCTTTTCCGCTCCCAATTCAAACCTCGCAGCTAAACCCGCCGCGCCAAGCTGCGTATCCGTGTCTACCCATCCAGTCGTTGCTTCCCGCCAGATACGGTGCGCTGCTGACGTGTGGGCCATCCCCACGTCGCTTGGGGGGAGGGCCCACGCGGCAGAGTGACGCCTCGCAAGAAGAAGCTTCGTGGAAGCTTCACATGCCATGCCGCACACCGCAACCCGCCTCGAGAACGAGTCCCCATTTCCGACCGCAAAACCTGGCCGAGGAAGAAGAGAACAAAACGCTTTCCCCAGAGGAGAGAGAGAGAGAGAGAGAGAGCACGAGAGAGAGAAGGGGGTGCCGAAGCGGCGAGCCGAGCGTTTTCTCAGCTGGGGTGGTGGTGAAGCAGGAGCAGGGACCCGCCCGTCGAACCTTCGAGAAGCTTCGCGACGACGAGGTGAGCCCGATTGGTTCCGCCCCCCGCCGCTCCTGACAGGAGCCTCCTGTGGTTTACCCCGCCTCCACCACGGCCATCTCGTGACGACGCGGGGGCGCGCTCTTGTCTGTATGTGTGTGCCGTGCAGGTGCTCGCGCGCGCGCGCCGGTGTCGTCTCTCCTGCGAAGTCCCGCGGCGGAGGTTGCTGGCTGGCTGCTGCTGCTGCGGGAGTGGTGTGATCGGGCGGCATGGCGCAGGGCACGTCGCCGCCGCCACCGGAGATCCGCTCGCCGGACGAGCGGGGCGGCGCGGAGGACGGCGCTGAGGCGGAGGTGGAGGAGGAGGTCTTCGACGACGCCTTCGACATACCCCACAAGAACGCGCCGCACGACCGGCTTCGCCGGTGGAGGGTACGTTGCGCGATCGGACTCGTTCCCTTCGATTCTGGATCTTCGGTTGGCCGGGTGGGTCGGGGATCTGGGTTGCGTAATGCGTGTGGTTTCCTTGGATTTGGAAACGGTTGGTGCGTACACGCCGTGCTCTGATTGTTTTGCGTATGCCCAGAGAGTAGGACAGGCAGTGTCTGTCATCGTGACTGGAGTGTGGAGCTGTCATTCCGAGGTTCGAAGCGTGGGCATTTTACTCTTATCTCTGCTCCACATGGGGAGAAGGGGAATGGCGTTCGTGACGAACAAGTTTCCCTTTGATTCTTTGAAGGATAGTGTGCTGTTTGGCATTTCATTGAATGATTCTACTTCAGCGAAATGCCTTGATGCATTGCCGATTCTGATTGGGTTTAACTTTTGTCTACATTCCTACAAAGGCATTGTGGTCTATTCGATGATAAGCCACAAGTCTTACTAAATTGGTGACTGAAAGTGAAATACAGAGAGTAGAGGTTTGCCTTGGATTTGTCCATTTATAGATGGCCATATTCCGCCAAGGGTAGTTTCTGTACCTCAAATGGTTTGTCCTGTCGATACACTGGGGAATTTATGCTTTTACAGCAATGAGGCTTTACTAGTTTTGCTTAATAGTGAAAGTTGCTCATGTAAGAACTAGTCGTGGTAAACGCGAAGATGGGACAGAGAAGTATCGATTCCTGACAAATATGATTTCCCTCTAAATTTCAGCAAGCAGCTCTTGTGCTCAATGCTTCCCGCCGATTTAGATATACTCTAGACCTTAAAAAGGAGGAAGAGAAAGAGATTATAAGACGGAAGATCCGGTCCCATGCACAAGTTATACGGGTACTGTGTCATTTGCCTGCTGAGATATCCTACTCTCTTGTTGCTGTTTCGTTTTCATATTCTAAATTTGTGTTCTTCAGGCAGCATTTCTTTTCAAAGAAGCTGGCCAAAAAGATATCAGAGGTGCGACAACTACTCTATATTGTTATCTTAACCTCTGGTGTAATGCTCATACTTACCCAAGTGAATGAATACACCAGTCGAAAGTTGAGTGACTTTTTTTTCTTTTAATATGTTTCTTTTTGTTGGTGAGATCATGACAGACATTTCATGTTAACATGTCCATAGCAGTTTTCTGGTGGCAATGTAGCAAAGGTTCAATTCTTTTATAATAAAAGGACATGATAATTTGCTTGCTTTGCAATAACAGCCGCATTAATTTGTTTCACTAATCTTACTATTTCAAAATTTTTCCTTCAAATCATTTTGTTCTTTCAACTGTTCATTATTTACACTAAAATTCATCCGATTTGCTCATAAAATTCAGGTTCAAACTCTGACCGTGAATCATATCTACTTGGTCCGTCCCAAAAAATATGCACGTTTGGAATACATGACAAATTTCTAGAAAAATGTATTCGTATTTATGGCTCTAAATAAATTTGTTAAAAAACTACATTTAAAAATGAATCTAATGATATATATTTTATCAAATAAATATTTATATTTTTTTATTTATAATTGGTCAAAGTTAAGATTCTGGAATTTATTGGGAAGCGAGAATTCAATGTTTTTTGGGACGGAGGGAGTAGCTGTATTGTATTTTCCTCATGACAGATCTGCTTGGACAGTGGATAGTCAAATCGCACTATATAAAGTATATTATTGCTCTGTCTGTTTATACTTGTGCTTATGCTTGTATGTTCCTTTATTTGTCTGTTTTACATACAATTTATTTATATTCTTGTGTTATTTTTAATGGCCTTGCACGAAGCAGAAGCTTATAGTGGTATAAATCTTGCAACGGCCTCTCGCAGTTTTCCAATTGAACTGGAAAAGCTTACAACATTGAACAGGGAACATGATAGTGTTCTTCTTCAAGAAGTTGGAGGAGTAAGTTAATACTGAGCTGGGCCATCAATTTTCTTGGTTAACATCTTATTCTAAATTTCATTTAACCTGTTCAGGTGAAGGGCCTCTCGGATTTATTGAAGAGTAATTTAGACAAGGGAGTTACTACAAATGAGGATGAATTGTTACAAAGGAGGAATATCTATGGAGCAAATACATATCCACGCAAGAAAAGGAAAAACATACTGGTGTGTTATTTGTAAATGAGAAAAGATTATTATTTTTCAAGCATTTCGATTAGTAATCTCCATTTTAAACCTCTATGATTAATCCATTTGGTTGCAAGTCCCTATTGCTACATATATTTGATGTAGTATCTCTGCTTAAAATTTGATCTACTTTGATCGAAATCTTGTCCCCTATTTGCCACTGGATGGGGTTTGGGACCACATTTCTGTGAGATAGCTTAGTGTAAAAAAGGAGGAAAAAATCGTAAAGGAGATAAACTTCAAAGCAGTGGTAGAGAGGAAACTAGTCCTTACATTAAGATACACACTTTTTAACGGTAAAATCAAAGTACACATAGGTCCTACCAAAATTTGGCTCCAACATTTGCAGTTTCATAATTTAACCCTATTATGTTTCATTCACAGCGCTTTGTATTTGAAGCATGCCAAGATTTAACTCTTGCCATTCTAATGGTTGCTGCTGCCATATCACTGACGCTGGGTATGACCACAGAGGTATTATGTTATATACTTATATCATCTACTATTAGATTTCAATTTTATTTTACCCCACACTCCTGGCAATTTCGAACTGTAAAATTTTGTTGTCATTATTGCACATATTACATTTTTTTTCCTTTTCAAATATTTTTGTTTCAGGGTCCTGATGAAGGATGGTATGATGGTGGGAGCATCTTTTTAGCTGTTTTCCTCGTGATACTTGTTACTGGTAATGTAGACTAGAATTTAGATTTCATTCTGTAGCACAGCAGCATTTAATTTTCTAATGCCTATCATTGCAATTTCTCCAGCAATAAGTGACTATAGACAATCTCTTCAGTTTCGACATCTGAATGAGGAGAAACAGAACATACAAGTGGAGGTGAGTATGGGCATGTGACATTTTTTATTTTTTGGTTCTAGGTACCAAGTGTGAGCTTCCGTTCGTTGATTGTACTTCTGATTTGCTATCCCTTTTGGTTAGGTTGTCAGAGGTGGTAAAAGATCTGCAGCTTCAATATTTGACCTCGTTGTTGGTGATGTAGTTCCTCTCAATATGCTCATGAGAGTTGATGTCAGCAAAATTTAACACTTTTTAGATAAAATCCATATGATAATTGGCTGAAAATGTTTCTGGGAGGATTGCTGCTGAAAGCCTGAAATTTGGCAAAACCTGTCGAATGGTTACTACTGTCACCTCTATACTAGTTGGAAACAAGCTTCTGGATGTGTTTCGAGCATAATTTGGAGTTTTTTCTTATTATTTCTAAATCTAGCTCTTGTATTCATGAAAATTCCATGGCACAGTGCTCATTATATCTTATATTGTTTGTTATATTGGTACTGTCCGATTCCTGGAATTGCAGTCAGATGAAGGTGTTCATGTCCACTGGAAAGGTGCAGCTGAAATAGTGTTATCATCTTGCAACAGCTGGCTTTCTGTAGATGGTTCAGTTCAGCCAATGAGTGCTGAGAAGGTAATATCCTCTCCTAACTTGTTTGTTGGTTAGTCTGAGGACTCAACTTGAATTTTTAAAAATAATGGTATCTCCAATACTCACTTGTACCTTTAACCACTTGCAGCATGACGAGTACAAGAAATCGATTGAAAACATGGCAGCAAATTCATTACGCTGTGTTGCTTTTGCTTATTGTGATTATGACACTGAAATGATCCCGAAGGAAGACATAACAAATTGGAAATTGCCAGAGGATGACCTGACTCTGCTTGGCATAGTAGGAATAAAGGTTAGTTACTGTTTTGTGTTGTCATTTTAAGCTCGACTGTGTCAGCTTGATAGGTATGAGGGAGTCAAGTCCTATGTTCAAATACTTGAGTTTAGAACTGTAATCTAAAAGAAGAGAGCATATGTATCTGAGTTCTTGTGTCGTGAATGTGGCTTGGTCTTTTTTTTTTAATGGAGTGAGAAAAAAACAATATACATAATTTCATCACAATCCTATACTTCACATTCTTCAAAAACGTATCTATGAACTTGCATGATAATACCTCCCATTCAGTCACCCCATGCAACCATTTGGAAGCATAAATGCATAATTGGTGATAGCATTCAACATAACTTATTTCTAAAGAATTTATTTTTCTTTAGGACCCCTGTCGTCCAGGAGTAAGGGATGCTGTTCGGCTATGCACCACTGCTGGTGTAAAGGTTTGTATCACTTATATTGGTGTTCTATTCTTCCTGTATCTACCCTTCATTTTAAGGGTCACTTATGCTTGTTTTTTTCAACATTCGAAGAACTAGTAAAGTAGCATAAATCCAAACTACTATTAACATGATCAAAGGATCATAATGTAATTATACTACTAATAATATTGAAATTGAAAAAAGGATAATGTTTTCTATACATGTTTGAGCATGAAGAAAAATTGCAAGCTTATGCCTGTTTGCCATATGGATAGGAATGGAAAATCCCTTCCCTACAAGCCCTTGTCCAGATTGGCTTGCACCTTATTAAACACTATAATTGGTCATTAACTAAATACTGTGCTGTAGATTAGATTCGTCTCCTAATATCGTTGAACTTGTCCTGCTATGAGGTGGATAATCTTTCTACTTTTTTTCCTTCGAAATGATATGGCTCTTATTCCTTCAAAAAGATATGGCTCTTATTCCTTCAAAAAGATATGGCTCTTATTATGTGATTAATAGCTGCTGTATTTGCAATTCAGGTCCGCATGGTTACAGGAGATAATATTGAAACAGCAAAAGCTATAGCTTTGGAGTGTGGAATACTAGATGCAAATGGTCTTATTTCAGAGCCAGTTGTGATTGAGGGAAAAGTGTTCCGTGAGATGTCTGAAACTGCGAGAGTAGATGCTGCTGACAAGATAATTGTAATTCACGCCTTCGCTCTTATGATCCCTCACAAGTTATTTGGTCCTTTCTTTCGCTTTGCCAATGCAGTGTAATAGTAGTTTTTTCCAAAGGAGTAATATTTTAAAATTCTTTCAGTTTTTAGTTTTGTAGAGCTAATTAGCTTGTCTCAGGTGATGGGAAGATCATCTCCAAATGACAAACTTTTGCTTGTTCAAGCTTTAAAAAGAAGGGGCCATGTTGTAGCTGTTACTGGTGATGGCACAAATGATGCCCCTGCATTGCACGAGGTGACATGTTTAGCTCAGGATGTTGACAAGCCACTACATACTGTCACTTCTTTTGACATTGTTGAGTTTATTGTTCGTAATTGACGCTTGGTTTTTTTGTCTAGGCCGATATAGGTCTTTCAATGGGCATTTCAGGAACAGAAGTTGCTAAAGAAAGCTCCGACATTATAATCTTGGATGATGACTTCACATCAGTTGTCAAGGTTCGTTTAATAGTAGATAAGAGTATCTAACTGGCTAGCTGCACTCAACACTGATTTACCCCCTTGTAGTAAGTAATTCCACTTGCAGATAGCCAGCTGCCTTGATTAATGTACTTTTAAGGGAGTCATATTGTGCTTCTTACTAAATTTATCACACCTGTCACGGTCAACTATTGAGCTCATGTATAGCCCTTGGTCAAAAGTGCATTTCCAGGCAATAATTATGGTTGCATTAGTGCTGTTTTTTCTGTGATTGACATTAGAATTTATGGATTTAAACCTTGTTCTTCCCTTCAGGTTGTTCGCTGGGGGCGATCTGTCTATGCAAATATTCAGAAATTCATTCAGTTCCAGCTTACTGTTAATGTTGCTGCACTTGTGATTAATGTGGTTGCTGCTGTGTCCTCTGGTGACGTGCCCCTAAATGCTGTTGAGGTTGGGACAGTTTTCCTTGTTTTGCGCAAATTTTCTTTACTACAGTCATTGCTTATCTTCTATTGAGTTAGTTGCTTGTCATGTTGCACGAAAGATATGGTAAAACTCAATATTATGTCTGCATGTCTGTGGAAGTCTGAACTTTTCTGATAAACAATTAATACACAGAGCAACTGTGCAAGACCTGTAGCTTAACCATACAACAGTTTCCTTGGTACCCTTGTGTATCCTGGATGTGCCTCTCATCTACTTTATACTCCATTCTTTCTTTCAATTTTAGCTTCTCTGGGTGAACCTTATCATGGACACATTGGGAGCTCTTGCATTAGCAACTGAACCACCAACAGACAACCTTATGAAGAGAACTCCTGTTGGTCGAAGGCAAGTAAAAAGATCCTAATTTACTGTTGATACGATCGTGTGTAATATGTTCCATTGTATATTACCATGCATTCTGAATTTAAAATTTTTTCTACTGCAGGGAACCTCTTGTTACAAATATCATGTGGAGAAACTTGTTTGTCCAGGTTAGTATTCGTTCGTTACACAATTGGATTCTGTTTATTCTCCGCTCTTCTCCTGATACATTTGATTTTATGCAGGCCCTTTACCAAGTAGCAATTCTTCTCATCTTTGATTTTGCTGGAGTAAGAATTTTGCGGCTGCAGAATGAAAGTCGAGATAAAGCTGAGAGGATGAAGAACACCTTCATCTTTAATACATTTGTTTTTTGCCAGGTGAGTTATTAGTTCTTTGCTCATCCAATAATCATAGCAGAGGATCCCTGGGGACAGTGTTCTTTTGATTTTAGACAAATGCATAGCAACGGTGGAATATTCTTGCAAGAAAAAAATATTTTGACTTGACTACGTATATTGTCAAAAGTTAACCACACAAGGAACTAGCGCATGTGCTGACCTTGGTTTGTCTGTGGATGTTGTACGTCATGTGTGCCTTTTGTTATAGGCTATTTATGCTTTATCCTAGCCAAGTTCGATATATGGCATCGAGGCGCTTTATCCTAGTCAAGTTTGATATATGGCATTGAGACGCTTTATCCTAGTCAAGTTTGATATATGGCATCGAGACGCGGCACTTTTTCTTGACTTCGTCCATACTATACTAGGAAGAATGGAAGGAGGAAGATCTTTCTAAGCTATGAATTTTGATCTGATACCCAGACAAAAATGGAAAAAAAAATGGTCTAAGGAGTCTGAAATATCTCTTTCTATCAGTTTTGATGAGTTTCTACGTTTCTTGGCATTTCTCTGTTCTAGTATTCGATGTGGGTGTATTCAAACTCCTGGATTCAAGGCCTTGACTGACCATGTTTTTACATGTATAGCCAGACTATACTGAGCGAATTATATCATTTTTAAAATCTACATTCACAGCTCCCTCTATGTACTTCTGGGGGAAAATGTTTTTGTTAACGTGGATGTACTTTTGACTCTAGATTTTCAACGAGTTTAATGCACGCAAGCCCGAGGAGAGAAATGTCTTTAAAGGGGTAACAAAGAACCACCTCTTCATGGGAATCATTGGTATAACAACAGTATTTCAGGTATGGGCAACATATAACATCTTTTCTGTCTTTCCAAACTCCTTATCCACGGGGTGGTTATGAAGGTTCTCTCCTCTGGCAGGTACTGATAATTCAATTCCTGGGGAAGTTCTTCAAAACGGTGAGACTTGATTGGAGATTATGGTTGGTTTCTGTTGCTATTGGCATTATAAGGTATGCACATCAAAACTAGTTTGACTCTCTTATGCTTTTGCAAGGTTTATCAAGCCTTCAAATGTGTTTAATGCACTACACAGTAGTTTGAACCTATGATCCTGAGATGGATTTGAAGACATTGAGAAGCATGGCACCGGATCCATTGTTTCCATATTGCCTGTAGTTTCGTTGTGAAAATTATGCTAACCCGCCTTCTTACATTATGCTTTTAGTTGGCCTCTGGCATATCTCGGGAAGTTCATTCCGGTGCCTGTAAGACCCCTCCAGGACTACTTCAAGCCCCGCTGCTGTCGGAAAACGCGCCGAGGTGGGAACAAGCTACCGATCCTTCTCTATGCTTTTTTTAATCTAAAAAGGCTCATGCATTCAATTGATCGTTAATGCAGACGAGGAAGAAGGTGGACAAACGTAGGATGCAACGAGTAGATGGTGTAAATAGCCATATCATAAGACGAGAAGATAAATGAGATAAATTCTACAGGTTCCAGGGGAACAGCCGCTTGGGAACATATAAGCTGCCAACAAAGCCGGCCAGGTAGTTTTCCTAGCTTCTTCTGCGAGAAAATTCAGTGCGAACCTGTACAACAGCAAAACACCTGTCCTATGCTATTAGCCAACTTGCAGGCAGTGTGCTGAGGCAGCAGTGAAAGCGCAAGCTCAGTCGGAGCAACTAATTGTTTTGTGCCTTGCATCAGTGTAACCTGAAGAAGCTTAGCTTGCGATCTAACCATTTTTCTTTTGCTGGCAATCCGACTGTAAATTGTAAATGTTTATCTGCTACGAGGTGCTCTCGTTTTTTATTACCTTATGGAAATAAAATCAAAAGAACAGATCTCACAGAAGTTAATCTGTGTGCCGCCAGCTTGTACCGTAGTTTTTGGTCGTCTCACTGCTGTGTCTGAACTTGATGCCATTGCATCTGGTGGTTCGTGCACCTGTGTGACCTGCTGGTGCTCCAATGCTCGTACCATAACAAGTGAAATGTTCATTCGTCCATATGAACCACAAGTCATAGATGCCGTAAACGCTGTCCAAGGCGTCGGCCGCGCGACGGGTTCGCCGTACGTGCTGGTGCACGCCAAGGCGGCTGACCTCGTCACGGTGCTGGACGTGAGCGCGACCATGTCCTGGCGAGAAGCTGGAGCGCACCATGGGGTTCCTGATGACCTGACCGACAACCTACCTCGGCGCCGGCAACCGGCTCAGCGTCGTGGCCCGCCGTGGCGTGGGCGCTCTTCCTCGACGTGGCGACGGTCGCCGCCACGACGTCTCTGCTCAGCGTCCGGGCGTGCTTCCTCGCCGGCATGGCATGAGCTCCCACGCGCACGGCGGCGCGGCGTTGAGGCTCTCCCGTTCCACGACGTGGTCTGGGCTTTGGGTTTGGCGGGTGCCCCGTGCCCGAGCTGGTGTTCGCGACGCCAGCGATGAGGAAGATGGATGAGCTTTCGGAGAAGTTGCGTGATGAGCAGCAGAACCAGCACCGCCATCGCCGGAGAATGGGAGCACGGCCGTCCCTCGCCCGCGCCTAGAGGGAAAGCTGGCGTCGGCTCCTCCTCGTCTCAGCATGGTCAGGACTCAGGAGATACCGCCGTCTTCTACTGCTCAGGCGCTAAAGAATGATCTTGTTGTTATTTATAAATTACTCCAAGCCATTGTCATTCTGTTTCATCAGCCTGACAGAACCGGGTCGCCATCCTGCCTGCGTGACCTAATTGACGATATCTCGTCGATTCCTGCGACTAGTTCCCCATCTGCTACCTCGCCTCTTGTCGGCAAGTAGGTAACTCGAATTGTTCCATGAACTCGTTCGTTTTATTCCCCATTCTTGCCCTGTTTGTGTGACGCGATTAATCTGCCCAGGCGATCGCCAATTTCGGGAAATACACTGAAATTAAGATCGTTTTTCTCAGGTCCACCGGTCAAGATCATCTGAGATATATGGCCGGCCGATTCGTGTTCCAGAAGTTCTCCTCAGAGATGCCTAGATCGACAAGCCTCCTCGGTTCTCATGTGCCTGCCGCTAGGGCCAGCGTTGCCGTCACCCGAACGGCTCCGGTACGTACGACATAGACACCGAGAATCTGGATCCATCTTCCTGTAAAATCCGACCATGTTCTCTTTTATTTTCTTCTCTCTATCCCTGAAACTGAAACTTCTTTAGTTTACCTGCCACAGTACAATTTTTCTTTCTCCAAAAAAAATCGCATCGATGAATTAAGTTCAGAATAACCGTGGTCACCTCCCTATCAGGACTGTGGCACTAGGAACCTCAGCAACGTCTTGCATGGAGCTGCTCTTCGTCCTGGTATGGCATCTCCCAACAACCATGGGATTCATGTCTTAGTAAGTAGCTTTTCCCCACCCTGCTCTTCATTGCTGAAGTTTATCTTCACTCCTTCAAAGTTTCTGGAATTTATCATCTTTTTCCATAAAGCTACTATTTGTCCAGGCATTGTGGCTTCATTGCTGATATAACCATGGGTTGTTATATCAGGGTAGAGTGTTGATCAGGAATATTTCACCCGTTTTCACAGTCGCGTACTGAATATAAAATTGCCTTTGCTATGTATGAAGAATGATGGTTACTTCAATTACTTGATCCCTTCTGTATTTCTATTCTATGCATCGTTTGAAGATGGGTGTTGGGTGTTAATATGTGAAGATCACATTGATCCTTTCTGCCTTGAGAAAGGAACACCTATGGTAGCTGAGTGTTTTGAATTGTTATCTTGTGCATACTGCAGGCTGCAAGGTTCCCATGCTCTCATCCTGCTGCTGCTGAAACAAGCTGGCTAAGAACTGGAATGCCATCATTCATGAATCGCACAGCTCCAACATTTGTGGATTCTGTTACCGGTGTAAAGCGGGGCCTCTCATCCATGGCACCCAACGAGCAGGAGCCTTCTGAAAAAGCTAAAACTGCAGCTCGGCAAGGCGAACACTCTCCAGTACCGGTTGCTAGGCATCCATCGGTAAAAAATAGGAAAAAAATTTTTGAACTCGCAGAGGGGCTGCACATGCGCAGCACCATTTAGTCACAAGCCATGCGATTTTTTCATGCGTAAATGCGCATGCGCGGTCCGTGGGACTCGAACTCACGACCTCCCCTCGCACGATTCTTCCTTAACCATCCCACCTATAGAGCACTTGTGATTGAGTAAAGGATGTTATCCTTTTAAAGTAACTCTGGGTGGTGCATTTAATACCGGTTGGTAACACCAACTGGTATTGAACGCCACCATTCAGTACCCAAATGCAAAAGGGGCCTCGGGAACCCCCGGGACCATTTAGTACCAGCTCGTAACACCAATCGGTACTGAATGCCACTATTTAGTACCGGGTCGTGTTACAAGCCGGTACTAAATGGTTCCCAGGGGTACTGTGCTTACCAACCGGTACATACGGGAGGTGGACGAATGTGCGTTTTTCCTCTAAGTAGAAACTAAACCAAAGTGAGTGTTGGTATATTGCCTTATTGATATGATCAAAGTATTTCTCCTGTTTGTTTGGATTTAGGTAAAGTAAAAAAAGTGAAAATATTATTATATAACTATACATGTTCCTGGTATTAAAGAATAAACACGTGTACTTTAGAAAATAGTTACTAGCTCAGTTGATGCCAAGATGGGACTGAAGGAAAAAACACATCCTCTGCTGGAAGTATTTTCTTCTGTTGTTTTTTAATTAAGGTAAGGTCAATAATGAAAATAGCATACAGCTATACATATGAACATTCCGTTTTTCTTAATTGAAAAAGAATAGGCTCCCAAAAAAGTAGTAAATAAGGGTGTAAATTGGTGAGCCTTAGGAGCACCTCCAACCCTCTTTAGTTCAAATATTTATGGGTTACTAATTTGCACTAATGGTTACTAGCTCCATTGATGCCAAGATGATACTGAAGGCACAAAAAACGCATCCTGCTGGCACGTCATAAGAAAATCTTGTAATATTACCATTAGCAATGTATGTCTTTTTAGATGAACCAGACGCTGATCCAGGATCAGGATGAAGGGGGTGCCGAGCCTCTTATAATTAACCTAATTTCTCATTTCACAGGCTAAATATGTGCAATTTTCAAGATCAATGAGCTAATCTTACATGCAATTTCATTGGATAGGGTCATCACCCCATGTGGATCCACCATACTTTTATTTGTAGGGATAGGGTCAGCAACCCCTGTGGCTCCACCAATGAGAAGGATGCCATATTACTACCTAAATAAGCTGTTGTTTCTGCTTTTTGAACTGAACAACTTATTGCAATCACACATGAATATATGATGGTGTAGATGCATAGAAATTTAATTTGGTTACTGTTTAAAAGTGTCTATACTGGATATATTTTATTTGAACAAGGAAATATTATGAACTAGGAACTATCAAATGCATATGCAAATACAATTGGAATGGTGTAGGTTTGTACATTTCATCGTGCTCTTTTTCCTGACCTGCAGGCCACTTCATGATTTTACTCCTTCGGTGATTATAAATAGCTTTGCAACTCTGGTCACGTGTGCCGGTATAATCTGCGTGCTCGATGATGAGTAACATGGATCATGTTGTTGCTGCAACAGCTAAGCCAAAGTGGTTTGAAGTGCCCAAGCTGCTCCATCGGAGAGGTGGTCCAAAATCCATGCAATGGAATTAGGAGCTCCGAATAGTATGAGCCAAAATCCATTCTTGTTTTCTGTGATTTAATATCAGCACTAATGTACTTGTGGCTTGCGGTAACTTAAGAAATAAATAAACTCTCCTCCCAGCTCCCAGTCTGGTCTACCAAGGGTGTGTTTAGATTGGGAAAAGATTCTCCGAAAATATACTGTTCACAAAAAAAAACACTGTAGATGAATAGTATTATGTGAGTAGGATGGATGGGATGAATAGGGAAAAGTTGGATGAATAGTATTTTTCGGGAAATCTTCGGGGAACTAAACGCATAAACGGAATGGGAGCGTACTACGCATTGTTTTTATCGCATACTTTGCCTACCCATGTGTATTTACTTTGCCTACCCATGTGTATAAGGCGGCTTCGCCTAATTTCAGCTAAGGTGCTTTAAACTATAGACAAAGACACACACCAAAAAAAAAAAAGGATATCATAGAGGTCAAATGAGTGATCAGCAGCTGAAGATTTCAACACTAGCTGAAGAAAATTCTCACTCAAAACTATTGTTTGTAGCTGATTGATGGGTTCAACTTTGGTTAAAGGCTCAAGATCATTTGGTATTTGGCTTGGGGAAAAATTATCAAAGAACAAACCGGTTTCACTTGAGTGCTAGCTCGCCTGCGGCCTTTGCCGTCTGCGAACACCAACTCGTCGGCCCAATCTTTGGGTGAGATTTGGGGCTGCTGACCTGCTGTTGGAGGAGCTGCCGGAGAATGGGAGCACGGCCGTCCCTCGTCCGCTCCTAGAGGAAAGGCTGGCGTCGGCTTCTACCGCTCAGACGCTAATAAATTACGGAGTATCTTCTTGTCATTTATTTTACTAAGAAATAACGGGAAGTGGCAATTGTCTATGTCTTTTTCCGTTCTTTATTATGCTACTAGGACACATACCCGTGCGTTGCTACGGGCGAAAACATGACTTGGTGTGGACAGAAATGTATAACATTATTAATAGTTATTTTAAGTTTTAAACTAACAGTTGTCTTTATTATAATTAATTTTTTTTGTTACAAAACTATATCACTACAAAGCACACATTTTTTTTACCAAGACACTATACCATACGTTGTGATTTCATTTTCAATTATATTTCTTTATCCAAGGCAAATACTTTATTTCACACTGATCCACCTAGGCAAACACCACTGTTGTGCAGCGCGATGGTCACTTGTGAGTGAGCATGGCCATGTCGCTTATTCCAAGTAGCATTGCGAATTTGGTGTGCATCCAAAGCAAGCAAAGGTTTTGCTGTTACATATGATTAGTCAGCAAGATGCTGCGTTGCGCCATTGCAGCCTGCGAATCACGATCAAGCGAGCGGACGGACGGAAGAGCCCAGCAGTGCAACTGCAAGCTGCAGGCCCACGAGCGGGGGCTAGGTCCAACTCTACTCTTTTCGCATTAAAAGAACATAGTTACAAAAAAGGCCAAATCCTATCTAGTTATCCTCTGGCGTGAACCATATCTCGCCCGCTGTTGTTTGCGTCTCCCTTGACGAATCAAGCCGCAAGCAGAAGCAGCTACTTCGCCAGCATTGCCGAACTTTCATTTAGTACCACGTCGCCTGGGCACTGAACGATTATAAACCGAAGCGCTCCAGCACGCCCGTTCATGTGACGGGGAGGTGACGTGGTGGCCAGGTTGTGCATCTAGGCACCCACGTTCCTTTTCTACAGACAGGTGGGCGGGGTTAGTCTGACATAGACAGAAGACACGTAGTACCCACCGGTCAGGACGTAAAAAAAAAATTGGTAGAAACCTTACTTACTTTATAAATAGGTAAAGATACTAAAACTTTTAATAATCTATTTAATTAGAATTGCTTTATATTTAATTGTCCTGTCTAATTGCTTCAATCTTTCTTCGTACTCTAAAATCCAAAAGCCAACCTGATCATGAGCACATGAATCCAGCATAGCTGCCATGAATCTGTGGCACCGACGAAGTGAAAACGTCTAAGGAGTAGAGTAGAGGAGAAAGTAGCTCATCAAGCAGGGACTGTGGAGCAATTTTTTTTTTATCCCCGCACGAAATGCGTGACTCTGATCTCTAATAGGTCATCCTCAGCAAATCTGCGGTGCAAGTTGAGCCTAAATTGTCGGACTCGGTATAGCACATGGAACTAATTTTGATTTAGCGACCTCCCTCCTCCCCTGCTAGCTGCCGGCGGCTCCCCTGTGTTGCACGCCTCTTCCCCACCCAACATGGAGTATTGCGTGATGGTCACCGTGCCGTCCTGGCCATGTATAAGTCAAGTCATTCAAAATTCAGAGACAAAAAGAGAGTGGCGGCATGCCATACAATGGCATGGAGTATTGCCGTCATTAGGTTTTGTTTAGATCGCCAATTTTCCAGTCACATCAAGTCACATCTTCTATCACAGACATGCTTACCAATGTACTATTCACGCCTCTAACTTTCTCTAACTTCACCAACTAAACAAGGCCTAAATAACCTTCATTAGACAGGTTACTGTTACGTCAGAATAATTTAATTTGATTATATTCGAAAAGTTACAGTCCATGCAACAAATGCTTGTGTATAACGCGCCATACGAATTGAACATGTATGCTTTTGGTCGTACTCGTACTGTTACTTTTTCCTAATTTCCTCCGTCTATGAATATATAAAATGACGTGTTCCGATTTGATTTTAATCTGGAAGCTAGATAGCGCACTCCCACAGCTCAGAGGCGGCCGTCGAGGTCGAGGAACTCGTCGGGGTCCATCAACGGCGCTTCATCCTCCTCCTCGTGCACGGCGGCGACGCCATGAGCGCCGGCGCCGTGCACTACCTCCACTCCAGCAGCCGCAGCAGAAGCAGCAGCAGCAGAAGCAGCAGCAGCAAGATGCTGAGGAGGAGGTGGAGGAAGAAGAAGAAGAGGCGGTGGCATCATCATCATCGGCTGCGGCGGCGGCGCCATGGCGGCGCGCGCGTGCACGGCGGCGAGCTGGGCCCGCGTGGTGGCGAGCTCGTGCTGCACGGCCCGGATCTCCTGCTGCAGGCGGTCGATGACCCCCGTGCAGCCGTACACCGGGTCCTCCGCCCTCCACCTCGCCTCCGCCGCCATCGTGTCCGCCGCCCGCCCTCGCTCCTGCACCGGCAAGCTCTGCAATCCACAGAAATGGCGACGCACAACACAACACTTCATCATGCACATCATGCATTCTACTAATTAAAGCACATCATGTACATCATCCTACTAATTTAAGCTCTCTCGATCAACAAGTCATCAAGAGCTCACATTACAGTGCACGTGCTGGTCAGATGCAATTATACAAGTAGTAGTAATTAACGTACCTGGAGCACCCTGGTGGCGTTGCTGGTGCCAAAGACGGCGTGCACGTCGGCGTACCGGCGAGGCTGCGACGCCGGGAAGTAAGGAGCGAGGACGCAGTCAGGGGCGCACCTCCGGCGAAGGTACTTGCACGCGGCGCACCTCCGGGGGACATTGCTTCCGCCGCCGCCGCCGTAGTCCTGCTGCTGCTGGTGGTGGTCAACTACTTCCATATCGAAGCCGCCGGAGCCGGCGCCAGTGGAAGAAGACGACATGAAAATCTAGCGGAGATCGTCAAGGATCCCGGCGAGAGGAGTTGCTAAGATTTCAACGGATCTATGCAAGATTTGGAGGAGATACGGTCGCCCGCCGGTCGACGGGTTATATATATGTATATGTGTGTGCACGTCGCCGGCCGGGTTGAGGTGTGGCTAGGAATGGGAAGCTCAACGGCTACGTGGTGTTGCCAATTGTGGAGGGCGGCGAGAGGGGAGCTAGAAATGGGAAGCTCCAACGGCCGTCTTGGCTCCTCGTGTCGAGCGTACGCGCGCGCCGGTGAGCGTAGAGAGAGATCGGAAGGTGAAGGCGTACGTACGGCACGGGTTCCGGGGTATAGTAGACCGGCTGTTTGAGTGTTTGCATCGCCGAGAAAATGGCGGCGGCGGCATGCGACGGCAGGCCGGACGCCGGAGACAGAGCTGGTGGGTACACTGCTGCCAGCGAGCGCTTGCTCACGATAATCACGTCACGGCCAAAATCTTGCTTGGTGCATCAAAATTCTTCACCATTTGCGAGCTTTTACCAATGGCGTCTTTACTTAATAATATGTGGTGTCAGTGTGTCACGATACTCGATCTAGGTACTTTCATACGTGATGCCTTCATGTTTGTAAAAGCAATTAAAAAATAAAAGGAAAAGTCTATTTTTTACCCTTCAACTATTATAAAAGTCTGATTTTCAACCTCCAACTATAAAACCGGATACTAAAGGCCATCCAACTATCCAAACCATGCAAAACGAGCCTTTTGGGTGGTTCTGAATTTATAGAAATAGAGAAATATTATTTAAACTTTAAAAAACCATAATTAATTTATTTTGGACCCAAAAAATATGAGGGTGGTTTTGAATTTATAGAAATAGCAGAAATATTATTTAAACTTTAAAAAACCATAATTAATTCATTTCGGACCCAAAAAATATAAAATTAGTGCCAAAAGTTCTCTTACAATGTAACCAACCTATTGACACACTATTTAATGTTTTTTGAACATTATATGCTTATATTACTAGCGTCTTATTGTTTTTCTAAAAGTAATTATAATAAAAGTAAATAATATTCAAATAACTTATAATGGTGCACCAACATATAGGTCATATTTTTAGAAAAATTTAGCACCGGATTCATATTTTTATAATTAAAAATAAATTAGTTATGAATTTTTTAATATAAAATTATTTTAATTTTTTTTTAGAAAATACAAAACTACCTTCAAAACCACCCAAAGGGACAATTTTGCACGGTTTGGATAGGTGGAGGGTCTTCAGTGTCCGGTTTTGTAGTTGTGGGCTGAAAATCAGACTTTGTAATAGTTGGAGGGTGAAAAATAGACTTTTCCCAAAAATAAAAGCAATGAAATTCCAACACGATCTCTCTCTTCTCTCTAACACACACACACACATATTTTTAATTCCATCAGTGCCAATGTGCCATCTGTTTTCTTCCTTGTTTGCAAAAAACCGCTTTGCTTTCTTTTAAGGGTGTGTTTAGATTGTAGGAAAAAAACACTGTAGCATTTGTTGGGAAACGTGTTTTGTGAGGGAGAAATAGTGAAAAGTTGGAATGAATAGTGAAAAGTTGGAATAAATAGTGAATAGTTGGGAATCTGAACTGAGACAAATTTCTTGCTTTGCTGGACCGAGTGATTTCGCAGTGAAAAAAAAACGTGCCGCCTGGTAGGCCCATCTAAGTTTCGCCGGCCCAACTTTCTTCACACGCACCACCCACATAGTCTGTCTTGTACCACTAGCCGGCGGCGAGGGCCGAGCGGAAGAGTCAGCTGCTTGCCGGAGGCAACCGCGCGTGGTGTGGAAACAGGGAGGAGCCCTAGGCCCGTCGCAGCATTGGCTGCCGCGACCTAGTTTAGGAGGGAAGGGAGGCCTCCCACTCCAGGGCGAGCGGAGATGTCGAGGGCGGAGGGCGGAGCGCGGGGGAACAGTGGAGCGACCGGCGGCGGCTCACCTCCTGGTCCCATCACCAGCGGTAAGGCGCCACTTCCACCTCCGGCGTTATGCCGTCAGTGCCCCCCGCGCTTTCCTTTGGATTACTGTAGCTCAGATGCTTTCTATAATGCCCTGTTAAATTTGGCTGCCAATTTGTTTGGTTGAGACTCAATTTACCTGCCAATTATGCAGTGGGCAAGCACATGGAGGAACGAACCGTTGATTCTGCTATGCACGAATTCAGAGTCGACTACGAGCAAACCAAGAACCTCAACATTGGCCAGTCCATCCCCTCTAATGCCTTCTCTGCTGGCGGGTACATGTGGAGGGTGCACTACTTTCCCCATGGGGTTAATAAGGCAAACGAGGGTAACTGTATCTCTATCCTGGTCCAGCTGGTGAGCAAATCCAGAAATGTCAATGCCATATGGGAGGCCTTCATGTTGGACAAGGGTGGTGAGCCATGTCACAGAACTGCAGCCAGGTCAGGTATTGAGCTGTTCCAAGGGGTCAGTAAAAATAGCTGTAAAGGCTGATCTTGGTCCATTTCGCAAACTGATCTGAAGGAAGATTACCTGACAGAGGGACATATTGTGTTTGTATGCGCTATCATGGTTGTCCGCGGTGGAGTTATTCGTGTCCCGCCTCCAGACATCAAAGAGCATTTTGGCAAACTGTTGGATAGCACAGACGGGACTGATGTGTCGTTCGCCATTGATGGCGAGACCTTCCACGCACACCGAGTGGTTCTTGCTGCTCGTTCGCCAGTCTTCAAGGCCAAGCTCCTCGGATCCATGGTTGAGGCTACAATGTCTTCCATTACCCTACATGGCATTGCCCCTGCAACATTCAGAGTCATGCTTCAGTTTATGTACACTGATGCCTTGCCTGGAGATGACGAACTTGGAGGTCCTCCTGTTGACATGATCCAGAAGCTATTAGCTGCGGCTGACCGATATGCATTGGACCGGCTAAAGCTTATTTGCGCACATAAACTGTGTGATGATATGTCTGTTGATACAGTTGCTGCTACCTTAGCTTGTGCTGAAATGTACAGCTGCTCAGAGTTGAAGAGCCAGTGCATTGACTTCTTTGCAGCGGATGACAATTTCAAGAAGGCTGTGCTAACCAAAGGTTTTGTGCAGTTGGTTCAAATGTTTCCTTCAATCATCGATGAGCTGCGAGAGAAGGTTGGGTTATGAAACAGTGCAATAAATCTCCTTGTATATAGTTCAAGACACCAAGCGTGGTTGGGTAATGGAATTCAGATATTTTGATGACTGTTATCTCATATGGTCTGGATCATATTGGAACTCTAAAACAGACTTCCTGTAGTATCAACTCTGCTGCTGCCAAATGATACGGATAAGCAAAGGGTACTTCCACACAGGTGCATAGCCATGGAGGCGAGGACGCAAGGCGGGGTTATCATTGCACAGATGACACAAAGTTATCTATATGTTGCACACCGAGTAGCCCCTTTTTCCTTTTGTTTCTGTTCTCTTGGCCATGGCGTGTCTGTCTTAAGCTGTGGCTATGTTTGAACCTTTCGATGCTTTGTATGGCGCTCAGCCATTGCAAACTCCATGAACGCTATCTGATCTTTGAAAGCATGCTAGAACTGCTTGTACATTGTATTGTCGTATTGCAATCCTGAACCATTTCCTAAAGTTCATATGAGCTTCGACTGTCTTAATTCGTGTTTGCTAACTGAAACCATTGGTGACGTGCTGTTGCCAATTGAGGAGGGCGGCGAGGTGGGAGCTAGAAATGGGAAGCTCAACGGCCGTCTGGCCCCCTCGTGTCCTATTGGTAATTGCTTACGGGAAGCACGTGTTGATAGGCTAGTGGAATGAACGAGGATGAGAGTATTCCAAACTATGTTTGTCCATACTGGCGTTGTCTCTCTCTCTCTCTCTCTCTCTTGTGAGCCCATGGGCCATGGAGAAACTGACAGTTGGACCACTGGCGGCCCATCAATAATTTCATCAGCGCTGAGGGAAGAGGAGTCACATCAGTAGTGGTGTGATGGTGAATTTCATCATGCATGCATTATTGTTGGGACCGAATAAGACAGTTATTAGCAGCCCAAGCAGTAATGCGGCAGATGACAAACTCGCATTCGGATTCCCAACAGAACCGTCAAGAGAGAGTGCTTTGGTCCACGTCGCCCAGGGACGGTTGACCACCGACTCTCTTTGGTTGAATTTTAATTGAACAAGTTTTTCAAAATTACTGTGAGAGACTGGTTGCAATGTTTTTCTCCCCTTCTCTTTTAGTATGAGCACCACCAAATGGGCATGCATGCAGTGGTTAGAGACTCAGAGGGGAATGGAATAAATTAATGGACCCAACCTAACCAAGTAGTACTAAAGCAGAGAAATAAAGCAGAGAAGAGAACGCAACAACACAACTACATATATCATCGCTGGCTAGCTCAGTGCTGCCTGCATGCATGTGACGGGTTTGGGTTTGGCCGGTTGCTCCATCCATCTTTGTCATGACCCATGGACACCTGGCCCGCGTCATCAACAACACAACCCGTCCCAGCCAAGCCCAGCCCAGCCCAGCCCAGTCCAACTAATATATATATCACTCATGCATGCCATGCATGGCTATCTGATCTCCAATGGGCACCTCTTACCTACTTGGGAGATACATATAACATATGTTACAGCAAGGCTGCAAACCACAGTATATATAGCCGAATGCAGCAAATCCTCATTAGCAGCCTAGCAGGGGCAAATATACATGATGCAAGTTTAATTGGAGATCATACCAACCTGTAATATACAATATACTACTGTAATGTAAGGTGTAGTAAGCAACTACTGTGGCCGGCCGGCTGGTATAGTAGAGTATGCATTAGCTAGCTAGCTACCATTTGGCCAGCCAAATCTGGCTTTGATTCGGACTGGATTTATGCAGTTGGAACATCATCAGAAACACAAACAGACAAAAGATGATACTTTGAATAGTATAATCATATGCATACCCCTAATTAAGTACCCTGTTCAATCTGCTAACCTGGCCATGCCAAACGAACCAATAATGCAGCTACATTATATAATACAGCTCGCCGTTCCATCCCATCCCATCCCATCCAGAAAGGCACATTATATTCCCTCCAAAATGAGAAAGAAAGAAGAGACGCAGACGAATGAAAAGGTTCGGTTGGGCAACAACGACAGGCACGGTATGTAATTAAGTAAGTTGCATATATAAACAGATTAACTAGCTACTGAGAACGAAGATTGGCAACAAACAAACATATAAACATATAACTAGAGCAGGCGGGCATTATTAGCTAGCTGAAACTAACCATGCACCTTCCATAGCAATTGAATGAATGAAATGAATATAGAGTAGCTGGGCAGGCAGGCAGCAGACAAGCAAAAAGACAATCATTCGTTTTCCTTTGGTATCCCTTCTTCCTTCCTTTTCTACACGTACGCCTGGCCTCTGGCCTGCATCTACCTAATATCTGCTGGCCTTGCTTTCTCAGCATTCCCAATTTCAATCTCCAGGGCCGGCCATCCAAATGCTTTTGCTTTGCTTGAGGATGAACAATATCGATAATCGATATATGCAAAAATGTTAAATTGTAACGAGATTGAGCTAAACGAACAATGCTAAGTATAATGTAGTAGTGATCCAGCACACACCAATGTCAAGACAGATTAACCAATCAACCAATGTACTGTAAAAAGAATTCACTTCATTTAACTTTCTGCTAACTGGAGTTTAATATGGGCTATGTCTAGGAGGAGGTGATGATGATCAGGCTTGTCACCTACACCTACCGTACCAAATGGTGGTATGGCAATTGGCAAGGCATGGCATGGCTAGAGAGAGAAACAAGAGCTCGGATGGAGGGAGATGGGGACAGACATGTTGCTTACTGCAGTCCAGCGCGCGCGGGCGGCCCCTTCCTCTCCCTCTCCCTCTCCTTCCTTCCTTCCGGTGGTTGGGTAGGGTTGGGGCTGCCGAGCTCACACCTTGCTTTTCTATCTACTATTTTTATTCTTTCTTTTTTCTAGTTGGGCGGGCAGTATCTTCTGTGTCTCTTTTTTTTTTCTTTTTCTATGTAAGTAAGTACAGCCGAATGAACGAAGCCGTCGGTCAGTCCCAATTGCTGGCATGGCATGGCATTGCCTCCCCTTGATTCTCGCATTAGCTTAGTCGGATTGATCGATCCATCCATCCATTGCTGATTGCTGAGGTCAGGACCAGAAGGGCGCCCGGTGGGGGATCCCCTTCCGCCGGCGTCCTAGCGGCCGCGCCGCGTCGTTCTTGCTCCCGCCAGCATCCGCCTTCTCAATGCCAGCGCCACCGTCGGCGTCGCCAGCCGCCGCCGCGTGGCCGCCGTTGCTCCTCTTGGTATCCACCAGCTGCAGGAGGAATAGGAATCAGAGAGGCAGGGCGCGGTGGCAAATTAAACGTGACCGAACAGAACAGAACGCCCGGCCCAACCCGCATTGCATTGCATTGGCCGAGAATTCGATCATTTGGTTTGGTTGTTGATTGATTGGAGAATCACCACCACCGTCACCGAAAGGCGCAATCTTTTGGTGTTCTTTGGTGGAATAATAATGCAGGTGGGTGGGTGGGCGGGCGGAGCAATCAAGAAGAAGGCGAGGAAGAGGAAAGCACCCACCTTGCATCCCAGGGAGCAGAATCGGAAGGGGTCGAGCAGCGCGCGGCCGCATATCTCGCAGTTGTAGGGAGAAGCGGCGGCCTTGCCCGCCGCGGCGCCGGCTCCTCGCGGCTGTGGGCGCTCGTTGAGGAAGAGGACCCTGGCGCTGTTGATGACGTAGGTCTGGACGCCGGTTATGTCGAGGACGTCCTCCACCTCGGACACCCTGACGACGTCGTGGTAGGACGACCGCCGAATCTGCAGCAGACACGCAGGCAGAGCGAGTTCATCACTGCATTGTATTGAATTGCATTGCAGGAGAAGAGGAATTGAGGAGGAAGCAGACAGACAAGACAGACCTGGATGACCCTGTGGGTTGCGTGTCGGTGCGCCCTGCAGTAGTAGCAGAAGGCCGCCGGCGGCGATCCCCTGGTGCAGTCGAGGCAGAACATGTTGCACTCGTTGCGCGGGGACGCCGGGTGCGCCGCGCAGGCGAGGAAGAAGCGCGTGGCGAGGAGCGCCTCCAGCCATTCGGGCACCGGCGGCGTCGAAGAGGCCACGCGCCGCAGCATCATGCCTCCTCTACTACTGCTACTGGTTGGTGGAGGCGGGCAAATAGGCAAATTCCACTTAATTACTGGTGGAGGCGGGAATTGTTGGGGGAGGATGCCATGGCGGCCGGCTTCTTGGCCGCTGCGCTGCGCTGCCGGCGAGGAGAGGAGGGAGAGAGATGCACGCACGGGGGAAAGAGAGAGGTGTGGTGGGTGGTGTGGGGAATGGGGTGAGGGATTGGAAGGTAGCGTGGGCTTTTCGTTGCTTCTTCCCCTGGCCTGGCTTCGGCAGTTCGGCTTGGCTTCCTTTTCGTGCGTGTCAGTTTTGGTTGCGCCGCTTCGCTCGCCTCCTTGTCTCGCTTCTTCTGTTCCACTGGTCTGGTGTGCGATGCAGAGCTTACCAGCACTCCAGCAGAGTACTAGAGTAGGTGCCTGCCTGCCTGCCTACCTGGACTGGAGTGACCAGTAGTTTATAGTTGTGCCAGTGGCAGACACAGCAGCGGCGAGACGACGAACCCTAGCCGCCGGCGACGGGTGGCAGAAGAATCGGCTGCTTGTTGGAGCCAACCGTGTGCTGCGGAAAAGGGGAGGAGCCCTCGGCGACCGGAGCGGAGATGTTGAGGAGAGCGGGGAGAACAGGGGAGCGCCCGGCGGCGGCGGCTCACCTCCGGGTCCCACCACCAGTAAGGCACCAGTTCCACTTCCACCTCCGGCCCCTCTTTCTTTCCTTTGGATTACTATAGCTCAGGTGCTTTTGAATTGGTCCCTAATGCACAAATGTGCAACTGTGCATCGGTAAATACTAGGATTATTGAAAACTGCTGGCATTTGGCAGTGCATCTTTGATAATGCATTGCTGTTAATTTGGCTGCCAATTTGTTTGGTTGAGACCCAATTTACCTGCCAATTTTGCAGTGGGCAGCAAGGCTGGAGGAACGAGTCATTGATTCTGCTTTCCACGAATTCAGAGTCGACTACGAGCAAGCCAAGAACCTCAACCCCAACATTGGGCCAGTCCATCTATGCCTTATCGGTTGGCGCCTTGGCGGTATCTCCCTATGCCTATCATGGCCCACCTGGTGGGCGAATCCAGAAATGTCAATGCCATCTTGGAGGCCTTCATGTTGGGCACTGTCACAGGGCTGCAGCTAGCTAGGTTTCAGCTGTTCCAAGATGACAAGCTTTGTCGCGGCTGCAGTCGGTTCATTTCACAAGTAATCTGAAGAAACATTGCCTGAAAGGTCGTCCACGGTAGAGTTATTCCTGTCCTGCCCTCAGACATCAAATAACATTTTGGTAAACTGCTGGATAGCACCCATGGGCTGATGTGTCGTTCACCATTGATGGAGAGACCTTCCACGTCACTAATATGTGGATACCGCAAGATAGGTGATACAGGCAATGCAGAAGATTTGTTTGCAAATAGGTCTATTTCCCAATGTTGTACATTACACAATTCTAATTGGCAGTCTGTTTAAGAAAGATAAAGTAATCCATGCTGTAGAGTACTTTGAGCATATGCTGCTTAACCATTGCTCTCCTAATGATGTTACATTGCATTATTTAGTTAATGTGTATGGGCTCACAAATTGTTTGTTGCCTTGTATAATCAACTCAGACTTAGCACTGTTAAGGCTCAAAAGAAGACCGTGCTTTTAGATGTTTTCAAGGTATTGGTCTCTGATGGATTGGACCAACGGATTGCATCAAAGAATGCTATTATCCTCAGCCTGTGTAGGCATAGTATGCTTGAGAAGGCACCGGAATGGAAAGATAAGATGGCTAACAGAGGCTACTCGTCAAACTGTATCACATTCCTTTCACTTCTTTATGGGTTTTGTTCTGTTGGGAAACAAGTAAACTGGAGGAGCATCCTACCTAATGAATTCAAAAGGATGAAATCGAGATAATCTTTAGGTACAGGGCATTGTTCGATCAGCATGTAGTCAAGTCAGTTAGATGTGAAGTCTCTAGGGTCTTACATTTATGTGTTGAGGGGTTTCAGCCCATGCAACATCCAGAGCAGAGATTTGCTGGTTCTTGAATCATAGTCATGGTTTGCATGTTTTTTGGAAACAAGGTGTAGTTGTTATTTTAAGTTTGATTTCAGCAAGTGGATACTGAGCAGAACAGCACGAGCTATAATATCGAGCAAAACTGATGACAGAGATTTTCTCAAGAGCTAAATTTTAAAGATTAGACTGCCATTAGCAATGTAAAATATCCACTAGAGATCTTCCCTGGAGATAATAATCTGGTACACATGATTTTAGACAAGTTTGGACAAATGTTACATTTTTTAAATTGCTGAGAATTCTTAACAGATACTGTAGTTTTGCTTCTATTTAACAAAACTGTATATTTTCTTGAAACAAGCAAAGGGGTTTCAGTCTACATATATTTTATATCTACTATTTAATTGTTAGGCAAAGGATGTTCCATAAACTACAGAGGACTGCCACATGGTGCCTCAATAGTTTCGATAGTGATCATTTGAGTTATACTATAAAGTTCTTGCATGCCACTTTAAAGCTTTTTGTTAGATGCCAGCCTTCCCCAGTTTCCAGGTAAGAACGTGGATCTGATGTCTTATGTCACTCAGAAGCAGACTGAAAACACAGAGACATTTTTTTTTTTGCGGGAATACATAGGGACAGTTGGTAAACCAATTGCAGTGTAGCCTAATTTGCATATGCAGATACGTCTGTGCATAGTTGCTGACCATACTGAGTTACTTTGTCGGTATGAGGAGCTATGCACCATATGTTCACATTTATATGTAAAAATACGATGAATTATACAATGGTAGATCTATCCAAGTATGTTACAACTTTCAGATAAGTGTTTATCATCATCGGTTCATCCAAGCACGTACAAATTTACAAGACGTTATTATTGCTTTTTTTTTTTGAGAAACAGACGTTATTATTGCTAATCGAAAGACAGTATGAAGCTCTGGTCACTTAGCAATTGCAAGCGCCGTCCTTTCTCCTCACTTGCACACACAGGCCCATTTAAAACTTTTGAGAAACTTTTGAGCTACGTTACTGGACTTCGATTTCGCAGTGAAAAAAACGTGCGGTCCGATAGGCCCATTTAAGTTTCTCCGGCCCAGCTTTTTTCACGCACGGACACGGGCACACACACAGTCAGTCTTGTACCACACCCACCGCAGCGGCGAGACGACGAACCCTAACCGCCGGCAAGGGACGTGAGGGCCGGCGGAAGAGTCGGCTCCTTGTGGGAGGACGCAACCGCGTGCTGCGGAAACGGGGAGGAGCCCTCGGCCCGTCGCAGCATTGGCTGCCGCGACCTAGTTTAGGAGAGAGGCTTCCCTCTCCGGGGCGAGCGGAGATGTTGAGGGCAGAGGGCGGAGCACGGGGGAACAGGGGAGAGGGCGGCAGCGGCAGCTCACCTCCGCTCCCCACCATCAGCGGTAAGGCACCAGTTCCACCTCCGGCTCTTTCCTTTGGATTACTGTAGCTCAAGCGCTTTTGAATTGGTCCCAAATGCATCAAATGTGCATTAGCAAATAGGGATAAAGATAACCGCTGGTATTTTTTTAATTTAAAATTTGGCTACCAATTTGTTTGGTCGAGACTAAATTTACTTACCAATTAGCAACACTGCAGTGGGCAGGCACAGGGCAAGGCTGGAGGAGCGAACCATTGATTCTGCTTTCCACGAATTCAGAGTCGACTACGAGCAAGCCAAGAACCACAACATTGGCCAGCCCATCTCCTCTAATGCCTTCTCGGCTGGGGGCCACATGTGGAGGGTACACTACTTTCCAAATGGGATCGAAGAGGAACTCGATGGCAAATATCTCTCTATCATGATCCAGCTGGTGAACGAATCCAGAAATGTCAGTGCCATCTTGGAGGCCTTCATATTGGGCAAGGATGGTGAGCCATGTTCCAGGGGTGCAGGTAGGTCAGGTATTCGGCTGTTCCAAGAGGACAAGAAAATTAACTGTCACGGCTGGGATCAGTTCATTTCGCAAGATGATCTGAAGAAATATTGCCTGAGAGAGGGACACATCGTGTTTGTATGCGCTGTCATGGTTGTCCATGATAGAGTCATTCCTGTCCCACCTTCAGACATCAAAGAACATTTTGGCAATCTGCTAGATAGCTCAGACGGGACTGGTGTTTCATTTTCCATTGATGGCAAGACCTTCCACGCACACCGAGCGGTGCTTGCTGCTCGTTCGCCAGTCTTCAAAGCCGAGCTCCTCGGATCCATGGTTGAGGCTACAATGCCTTCCATTACCCTACATGACATTGCCCCTGCAACGTTCAGAGTCATGCTTCAGTTTATGTACAGTGATGCCTTGCCTGGGGATGACAAAGATTGGAGGCCCTCCTTTTGAGATGATGCAGAAGCTATTAGTTGCGGCTGACCGATATGCATTGGACCGGCTGAAGCTTATTTGCGCACAGAAACTGTGTGATGATATGTCTGTTGATACAGTTGCTGCTACCTTAGTTTGTGCTGAAATGTACAGCTGCCCGGAGTTGAAGAGCCAGTGCATTGACTTCTTTGCAGTGGAGGACAATTTCAAGAAGGCCGTGCTAACCAGGGGTTTTGTGGAGTTGGGTCAGATGTTTCCTTCAATCATCGATGAGCTGCGAGAGAGGGTTGGGTTATGAAACAATGTAATAAATCTCCTTGTATATAGTGCAGGTGGCCAAGTGTGGTTGGGTAATGGTATTGAGATATTTTTATGACTGTTATCTCATATGGTCTGGAGCATATTGGAACTCTAAAACCGCCTTCTTTTAGTACGAATTCTGTTGCTGCCAAATGATACCAATAAGCAAGGGCAAGGCAAGGTGATTATCATTCGCAGATGACACAAAGTTATCTATATTTTGTGCACCCAGTAGCGCCTTTTGCCTATGTTTCTATGTTCTCTTATCCATACCATTTCCTGTCTTGAAGCTGGGCTATGTTTGAACCTTTAGAGGCTTTGTATGCCGCTGCAAACTCTATGAATGCTCTGATCTTTTGAAGCATGGTAGAACAACTTGGACATTGTACTGTCGTATTGCAATTCTGCACCATTTCCTAAAGTCCATCTGAGCTTCAACAGTTTAAATTCGTTTGGTAACTGAAACCATTGGTGACTTTAGGAGCAGCAGTCTCATTTGGTTTCGTCTGTATCAATCCCAACTTGTTGGAGGCCTAAGCCCCACTTCATTGCAGAAATCGCCCTGTGATATGCTTCCCAGGAACTTGAGATCGTTGTGTTTTTGTTCAAGCTGAGAATACAAGCATGCTATAGCTTATTGACTGATCCTTCTGCGCTGCAGTATTTTCTCAGCTCAAGTAGTACGCTGACATTCAGTGTACTAGTTTTTTTTGTGTGTTGGTAGAGTATCTTTTTTCCCTCCAGAAATAGTGAAATACAGACGTCACAAGCATGGAAATTCATTGCCGAAATTCCTTGCTTGCTTGTTGAGTTTTTTTTTTTCCCTTGCCGTGGCTGCAAAGACAGGCTAGCATGTGGGCCCCTGAGCTAGGCTGCAACAAGTGCAGAGCGACCGACTCCTCGTCCTCGCCCAGCTCGCCCGCCGTACGGACGCCCAATATTTTGGCTAAACAGGATAAGATAGTAAGATTAGTCCCTCTCTCTCTCTCTTGAGTCTTGACCCACATCTTATCCCCATCTCTCGCTCTACTTTCTCTCATGAATGCATGGTACGTACAACGTATAGAAATACCTTATCTAATCACACACTTGCCCAGGCCCTAGATACAACTCACACCAGATTAGCACTCTCGCATTAACAAAAGAAAACAGTGTGGCGTACAGTCATAGGATGCTCTTTGCTCCATGCCCCCTCCATCACAGTCCCGGCATCGCCGAGCCCGTCCCTTGGAAACCTCAAACAACGCCGCTATTAGTTTTAATGCTAACTTTAATACTAGCATCATCGTACTAATCCTTCATTAAGACGGCGGCGCCCCACGCGACACCTCGCCGCCGCCCTTCCGGCGATGGAACTGACGCCGTGGAAGCGGCGGTGACCCCGGCGAAGGAGGAGGGAGGTCGGTGGCCGTGATCACCTCCAGCTTTCGTATGAAAAACAACACCTTTACTAGTACGTGGCAACTCGTCCTTGCTACATCGATTTTATTTGTTCCATTTTATATACAGTACTTTCTGTTTTTGTGGTAATGAAGCTACTCCATGTTCTATTGCTTTGAAACTTGTTTGTTTGATTGTATGATTATGCATTTATGCCTTCTTTTCGAGCGAAAGCTACCTTCTTGAAAAGAACCCTTTCATTTCCACTCTCTGCTTACATTTGTCGCTGCTTCGTGCACATTTTTTTTTTGTTAATTGATTAACCAGATTTAGCTAAATTATGGTGTAAAGGGGCCTGAAAAGTTTTTTTTTACCTTCTGTTTTTTGTGATAATGAAACACCTTCCATGCTCCATTGCAGTAGAGCTTGCTTGTTTGATAGAGTAAGTTGGTTGTATTATTGTGCCTTCTTTTCGAGCGAAAGCTACCTTCTTGAAAAGAACGCTTTCATACCGCTCTATGCTTAGATTTGTCGCTGCCTCGTGCATTTCTTTTTTTGGTTAATTGATTAATCCGCATTAGCTAACATAAGGTGTAAAGAGGGGCTGAAAAGGTTTTCTTTTTCTTTGTCCAACAACTGGATGGATGATAATGCTGAGACGGATGGTTGATCAGACCAGATCAGATTAGGCATAGGACTAATCACCCACCGTTTTTGTCTGCTCACACAATCCACACCCCAAGAACTGGAGAGCAACAAAGCCACTCATCACCATCATCCCCTTGAAATATTCTCTCTTTTCTTTTTCATCATTCATGATTACTCGCTCCTAGTGACAAGGTGAAGAAGCATATATCATGTCGCCAAGCCAATCAGTAACTTGTTCTGCAGAATGTTGAGCAATGTTCATGCGAGATTCGATCAGCAACGAAGACCATGGGCAATCAACAGGCGCAGCGCAGTGACAACAAGCACACAAGGAATGGAGTTTCTTCTTATATATATCTTGATTATATGGTAGTAGTGGCAGTGGCACCAGTTGTAGCAGTAACAGCATTTCACACCTAAAGATCAACAGAGGAGGAGGAAGAAGAAGCTCCAGTCTTGGCTGCTAATTGTACCCTGCGTTCTGGAGATCGGTCATGGAGAAGGACCTCGGGGACCTAAACGAGCTCGAGTGGGGGTTCCTCGGTGCCATCTGGCTGCCGGTGGTGTGCACGCTGAGCCGCGGGGACGGGAACGTGGGCGGCCTCCTGCTCCTGAGCCCGGCACCGCCAGGCTGCTGCTCGTCGTCGTCCTCGTCGTCGGCGCCCTCCTCGTCGTCCTCCTCCACCACGGCGTGGTCGGGGGCGAGGAGCGGCGGGAGGTACGCCGTGGCCAGGGCGCTGCAGGACGCGCGCCGCCGGTTCCACGCCGCCAGCACGCGGCGGCGCTTGTTGAACGGGTTCTCCGGCTTGGCGATCTCCTTGGCGGCCGCCGTCGCTGCGGCCTCCTTTAGGCTCGTGAACGACTTGGACTTGCCCGCGTAGAAGTTGGAGAGGCCACGCCTGCAGTTCATCCATCACACAAACACAGATTCTGGTCAGTTCAGGCTTTCAGAGTTCGAGCAAAAAGAATTGCTTGATTTGGTCGATACAGACTGGTTTCGAGATAAGACAGCATGGCATGAAAATTCGGAGCGACGAATTGCTAGTTTTGGCTACTAGGTGTTTTTGCTCGTCGTTAGCTTGGATTTGGTTGCTGGACCACCAAATCCATTACCTTTTATCTGTATGAACAGACGAACAAGGTGCTAATACTTTGACCATTGATTGTACAACTACAACCTAGGATGGAAAAAAAAAACTCTTTTTTAGCTAACTCTATCATTAACAGGATATAATCCTTGACAATTCCTCGCGAAGAACATTAGCCGCTCAAAAATCAATTTTATCCACCAGCAAATTGCAGGAGGCACTTAAGGGAAGAACAGAATCGTTGAAGAAGCAGCAGCAGGAGCTAATGCAATCTAAGACTAAAGCAAAGAGAAGGGGGGAAGCAAAGAAGCTTACTTGATGGGCAGGGCATCCTCCAAGGACTCGAGCGTGCCGAGCCCCATCATCCCAAGCCCCTCCACCTTGCTCTGGACCTCCTCCTCATCCCCATCCTCCTTATCCGACGCCGAGTTCTCCCCGATGGACGAGCTGTCCGACGACGCAGCCCCGATCGACGAGCTCTCCGACAGCACCTCCTCCTCTTCTTCCTCCTCCCTCGCCGCCGCTGTCTCAGCGCCGCCCCCTTCTTCCTCCTCCACCTCGTCGTCTTTGACGAAGAACCCGTTGGTATTCCTCCTCCGGCTCTCCGCCTCCTCCGGATCCGGCTTGTTACTCCCCTTGCCCGACCCCCGGAAGCCTCCGCCGTGCGCCGGCGGCATCCCCGCCGCCACCGCCGTCGACATAACCGCAAGCAGCCGACACAATCAATCAATCGACCAGCCCGCTACTCCTCCGGCTAATCTCGGGCTCTCCCGTCGGACTCCGGCGCCCCGGATCGATCGGCGACAGGAGGAAGAGGAAGCCAAGCGCAACCAAGCTGGACAAGAAATCTCGGCGAGCGCGCGGGCAAGAGCTGAGAGCGAGAGATGGGGAAGGGAAGGGAAGGGAAAGGAAAGAGGGGACAGGATAAGGCGCTGGACCAGAGCACCGAGGTGAATTGTATACTCGTCGGATGAGAGAGAGAGAGAGACCGGCGGCGAGGTGGGTGCAATGCACCTGGTGCAGGGCGGGGCGTGTGAGCCTGACGCGGTGGGGGGATGAGGTGGCGTGTCCCTGTCGGCCACGCGGTCGCTGCCGTGTGGGCCCCGCACGCCGCGGCGGTGGCCGGCCCGTCCATCGTGGGCTCGGCCCAGGGACGGCCGAGGTGGACCGGTCCGCCAGGTGGATGGGGAGAGAAGGAGCCAGCATTTATTTCCACTCGTGGCACATGCATGCGTCCCCGTCGTCTGGTGGTCTGGTCTGGTCCACCCGTTTCGTTTCGTTCGTGTACGATACGACATACGAGGCCGTAGGAATACGATACGGTGTATATGTACTGTAGAGATATTGTGTCGTATGTGTACGCCTCCGTTCGTGGCTGTGGCGAGACGAGGTGGATGGGTGACGACACGGCGGACGGGGAGGGTCGCTGCGCCGGTCGGGCTCGAGATCGACGACGGCCTTGACAGCGACGCCGGGCAGGCAGGTAAATCCGTTCCCGTTATCCGCGTTGCTCCGGTAAATTTCCAGACGCCGTTGCTCCGGTAAATCCATTCCTGGTATCCGTCGTCGCTGCCACGCGAGGTGGTTTTGGTTTTCACTGGTTTTGTTGTTGGGGTTGTTTCGTTTAGGACCGTCGGGCGGCCAACATTGCGTTGGTCACGTCCCACGTAGCCTTAATGCGTCCACCTGGTTAATCCATTGACTAGGTTGAATCGGCTAATTAGATAGTAGTTGATGTCGAATTGGTTACAAATTCTTGAACAAAAATTATTAGTTGGTTTTGATTCACTCCTGCTAAGATTAGTTAGTTAACCATTTTGTGGATCTAAACAGATACCTAATATATAACATAGATTGCAGTGACACCGTATTGTTTTGCATACTTGTGGTATGAACGAGCTAGAAAGTGAGTATTAGATTATGTCATTAAAGAGACATACTCTTTCCGAGGTAGAAAGTCAAACACCATGGTTCCATGTTTATCTTCGTTTCTATACAAATCTATGCAACCCAAAATTGCTTATACCTTATCATGATTTTACGATCCCTTACACTTTTCGGATTTTGAGAGGGAGTATTATACGCTCGGAACAGATACAACCGCTTCTACTTCGTTCTAGCATCTCATACGGAACAACATGTGATTAGACCACGTGGCTTTGTACGGATTTATAGTAAACACAGTACTATCGCTAATGGTGAACGGCGAGGACCAATTTGGATACTCCTACCGAGGAGGGTAAGAAAGAACCAAAAAACCGTTTACAATGGACTTAGTACATGAAGTTGGCTCAAAGTAAACTAACCCGCCCTAAGAAATCAAGTTCGAAGTAAACTTTGGCAGAGCTAGTAATAAACTAGTATTAACTGGTACATCAGCTAGTTTAACTAAGAAACCACTAGCCAATTACCTGGCACGGTGCATGGTTCCATAAAGCTGCAATTTTTATAATACGACCATGATACAGAGATAATGACCGGGGGCCCTAGCCAGTCCTTACACACACTTGCATGTGAGTACCTTGTACGTTGACCGGATCGAGCTGCCGGTATAACATTATCTAGTTCTCTCTGGGAGGCAGAGAGCGAGTTTAGGTCTTGGTCTAAGCTTCCAAATCAACGTAGACCTTTTGGAAAATGCGTATGGCCGGGGTTAGCTCAAGGAGTAAAATGCATGCATGCATGTTAGGTGGTGCGCGCCTAATGTTGTTGGCACGGAGATCTGGAAGAGAATCCCGTCTCGAAGTATTTTAGTCTGCGTGTCTTTGGCGCTGCGTTGGAGGTTTCATAAAACTATGTTATCGTCGTCGTTGGGTCCTTACTGTCCTTTTCTGTTCTTGGCAGTAGATCGAGACACACAGCTAACAGCTTCTTCTTCATCGGCGCAGCGGCAGATAGGGTAGTTCTCACCGGTCACCGCCTCTAAAAACAAATAATGATGTAATCTTAGTTTTATTTTAGATGAATACTCAAATCATTCAAAGTTAGCAGAATGTACAAAAATAATAATACGGTATTGATATTTTATTGTACCAAACAAGTATCAAAATAGATTTTGGTAATATACGGATTTGGTTTCATAAATGTTAACATAGTTTGTCTTCAAAAAAGGCTAAGCTGGCATTGTTCTTTCGCTTTCTAAAAAAACATAGTACAAAGTTATCTATTGTATACGACACAACTATATACCCCATGAGCATTTTGTAGACCGAGACGATAAACTTTGAGATATGTAAAGTCATGATATATGCGCCTTTCTGTCGATGAGTACGTCACCTATCTACCACTGTGAAATTAATACTGCTTAAATACTAGAATAAATCTAGAAAAATACGAGCGTTTGTGATGAGTTAAGGATCCAATCGTAGATGGATTTCACCATAAAGAACTTTACCTGCAGAGGTAAGTTCACTAACATGCATTGTTTTTTTTTTTACAGAGATGGTATAATGCGGTATGTTTAGGCAAGAGTGCAACGAAAGGTAATGCTGACATACCATTAATACGCATTTATAGAACTTTATTTAAATTTTAATCCATGACGCCTAAAGTAGTGCTTAAATAGGGCAACTATCTTATTAACAAACATTTTTAAAAACATTGGTGCGACCTCAGCTTTTAAGCGCCAGATGCAAATGGCATTGAAAAAACGATTGCCTTTTTTTTTTTTTTTTGCCAAAACACCTTTGTTCTAGTACATGGATGGCGACAGGCGACAGCCAAAGGCACATCGTCTGGAGCAGCCAGCCAGCCACCGTGACATTGCTGGCACGGTCGCAGGGATGAGAGAGAGAGAGATGCTGCCAAATGGCAATAGATGTGTAGTGGTGTACTATCTCCAGGCTTTGGGCTACATACGAAGGCGTCTAGGTACACGAACTTGATCCCGGACGGACGAGGTCGGTACGCAAAGTGCGGTGCATTATGTTAAGTCAAACGCTACGAGATCCATGGCCAAATAAAGCAAAGTTAAGTGTGGTCGTAAACTTTATCCTTCGTGCATTGGCCAAGAGATATTCTAGGCATCTCGTGTGTTTAATATTGTTGAGCCCCAGTGGAGCTGTCGAGGGAGAAGAAAAAATATCCAAAGGGATTATTCCTTTTTTTTTCCCCTTTGTGGGCCGGGGCTAGATTTTGGTCAAGGATCATGCTTCGTGAACAACCACACTTAGCTTGACAAAGGGGATAATGCTAGTTAGTTATTATTCGTAACAATGCTTAGAGGGGCGGCTGGTAGAACGGCACACTAATTGTGACGACAAAAGTTTCTTGCAAAGGACAGCGAGGAGCCTTGCATGTGCGTGTCATAGTTGTGTGGCCGTTGTTTCTTTTGGGAATGGGCGAATGGGAGTGTTGCCAACACAAGGAGTGTGCAGAAATGTTACTGCTGCCGAACTGCTATTTGTTTATGTACTCCTTCACCAATCATGCATGGCCGTCTATCTTGTGTTCAGTTTAATTTCTCCAAAGTACTTGCTATTTCCAAAGGTGCCTAATTACTTTTGGCCTCATAGCTTAACTACATGATTTATTTATTTCCTATACACAGTAAATGGAGAATGATCTTGTTAGGAGTATATTGCTTGCCTATATTATTTAGGTGCATGGCCAGGCCAGTGGTATTGTCCCAGCTTGTGGTTTTGTCGAGAAGCAGCTGTTTTGAGAGGTAATGCACGCATGGTCCAGACGTGTGTCCCATGGTTTTGCTTTGTCGTCCGCCGCTTATCTCCAACACAGCAATCCGCATCAACGCAATAATGCTACGGCGCTACCTCCACTATATTGCGCCGCCGGCCGGACGCCATGTGAGATCTTGGCGATGCTGCCTTGCAATTGGCCTGTGGTTCCTTGCATGCAACCAGCAAAAACAAATACAGGTCATTATCTCTCACTGCTAATCTGTTGCAGTCTGCTTCGGCCTCTGTCGTCTGTGGACGCAGCTCGTCGTACATCCTCTCGTAACTACCAGCTGCTCTGGGTTTGTCTTATGCTAAGCAAACATGTTGTCTCATGCTTTGTTGGTCGAGATTGCCTTATCTCGTCTGAAGATATCCGGATATTCTGCAGGTACGACGTTGTAGCAGCACAGCAACAAGGGAAGGACCTTGGCATAGTTGCATTGCAACAATGCCCAGCTAAAAAAATATCCAGCAGGAGACATGACTGGAACAATGCTTGCGATGAGTTGTTGCATTTATACCCAATGAAGAAATATCTCATGAGAATGTGCGGCTGTGACTGAGCGGACGTGCCAAGAAGATCACTCACTGGTCACCCTTTTTTTCTCTCTCAACTTTTGGTCCAAAATATCCCAACCCAAAAAAAAACCTGTTGGATGCTGCGTCCGTGAGTTGGATTGATGGTCAAAGATGTCGATCGACTAGGAGTCGGCAAGGCAACAAGAAGAATCCACCACCACAAAAAGAGAGAAAATAAAAGGTTAAAACCAACACGAATCTTTTATCAAATCTGAAGATCAACAGGAAGGAAAACGAACAGGAGAGGTGGCTGGCATGGAAGTGGAAGTGGTCTGAAGAATCGTGGCGAAACGGGGACGGGGACTGATGCCCTCTGTCGCTTTGCTTTGCTCAAATCTCCTTCCCCGGATCGCGTGGGGATAAGGCTGCCGATATTGCCCTTGTCCCCTTTCTGTCACATGCCATGGACGGGGAATCTCGCCGGGATATTCTCGCCGCGCGTCTCGCGGCCAACGACGTCGTCGCCGGCCGTCGATCCAGCATCCATGGACAAGATCGAGGTGGCACTGCTGACTCCTGTGGTTGGTCTCGTTCTCGTCTCTTTTTTGGTGGTTGGTTAGCTGGTTGGTAGCGATATTTGGCGGGAAGGAAGGTTGGCCAGAATATGGTCCGCGTGTGTTGGGGACTGAGGTGAGCAATTCGAGCTGAATTTTGCTGGGAAGATCTGGGGCGTGATTGGAAGGTTTGTGACCAGTGAGAGAGAGCGATCGGGTGAGTGGACAGGATCACAGCCTCACAGGACGCGTGCAGGTTCAGCTGAGCTCAATCATTCAGTCGCCGGTCGCCACCGGGGCAGACAGCACGACGGCCGGCCACTGCTTCAGATCAAAATTTCCCTTTTGATGTTTGACTTGGCTGCATCCTTGCTTTGCTGCTGGGTTAAGTTAAGGATCGTCTGGACACGCCGAGGATGTGCAACTATCCGCTTATGACTTATCCGTGTGTGCTTAGCGGCGGCGACCTTGTTGACTGTCTGTTGCCGCTCGGTCGTTGCTTTCCCTGATGAAACCTACCGCGGGTTCAGACTGGAGATTCAGGCAGCGGAGAGAGAGTCAGAACCAAGTGGATGCTAGTGGACGGTGTGCGTGAGATTATTCTTTAGAGCTGTCAGTCAGTTCAAGTTCATCAGTAGCGTCCGTCGCTGCGGTTCGGAGGAGGCTTTATTTTTCCTTTTGCTTCCATGGCACTGGCAGGAGCTTTGGCGTGAGCTAAACAGCAGCAGCTGATGCTGACGCGTCGCCAGAAAAAGGAGAACGGCGCGAGATTTCTTTAACCAACTGCCGGGCCGAAAGGCAAACAATGTAGCCCACGCGTTGGAGCTCGAGGTTAACCGGGCTGGATGCATCTCCCCCGTCACGGGCCCACCAGCCCAATTTGAGAAAAAGGTGCGCTTCAGACGTGGGCCGCGGCCCAGATCGCCGGTACTGGGTGGGTGCCATGCCAGGCAGACGCTGAGAGAGCCTGATTTTTTTCTCTAATCACATTTGAGGAGGAGAGGGGAAAAAAAGGGCTTACTGACGTGGATGAAGCTGTAGATCAGCAGGTAATAACGCTGTATGCCTGTATATATAGTAGTGCGATGCGGACAAACTTAAGATAGCGGAAGGACGACGAGAGAGAGATTGACAAAAACAGACGAAGGACAGAAGCCGCCCTGCTGCCTTTGATGTGGCTAACCCCATCATGCATGGGCCCCCCATGCATGCATGATCCATATCATCACGCACCAACGTGCCGCTGGAGGCACGTCCTTGGCGCCTAGCGGATTACATATGCATACAGTTTGTTTGGACAGGGAGGCAACGAATGCGTGGGTAGATTCGTCATCCTTCCCCTGGCGCATGCATGCATGCCTGCCCAAGCGCGCAACGCGCACAGGAGCTGCATGCGATCGATCGGCCAGCCTTCGATATATGCGGTTCACGCTGTGTTCAGATTCAGGAAAAAATACTTCTCCAACAAGTTTTTTCTATTCATCCCACTCACAGAACACGCTTCCCGGTGAACTATTCATCTAGAAAAAGTACTTTTTACTTCCAATCTGAACACAGCCTCACTTTTCTTTCAATTGTCGGCTGAATAATTGTCGCAGATAGGGCCACGAATTCTGCATCTATCGTCCCCACGGCATCGATATCTATCGTCACGTCAGGGAAAAGCAGAAGATCATCGTGATATCGTGGCCATCGGTACGCCCCGCGGTCCTGCTCCTGCCTGCACGCGGTTCGCTTTTCCCAGGTTTATTTGCCTCCCGCGCTGGAAAGATGCAGACGAATAGACGATAGATGCATGCAGTTGCAGGCCCTCGCCAACCCAAAACAAGAAAAAGATAAGGGCGTGGTGGTGCTAGTGCTATAGACGGCACATACGTAGTACGTATGGCGCGGCTTCTGTTTGGTCCACCAACCCAAACCTAATCCATTCAGATTTTTGCTAAAAGCAAAGCGGCTAGCTTAATTGCGTGCCATGGGCAATGGGCATGCATTGGATCCTCCCAGCTTAGCTTGCATGGAAAGACAAATCACAATGAGGATGAGATCAGGATCCCGCCGCGCCGCAACCATCATCATCGACCGACCGTGACAGAGACGTCAATCTATACACATGCGTGTGGGACCCAGCTCTGCTGCATGTCCCGCCGCGCGCGCGCCTTCTCCTTCTCAAGTTCTGATCCGGCTTATATCATCACTAGTTTTAATCAACACAGGAAAAAAAAATGTCTCGTGCATGCTAATCTGGATTATGTAAGCATGCTCGAAAAGTGGGCATCCGTATTAGCCGCCATCATTATCCATGCATTCTATGTGTGTGTGTGAGAGAGAGAAGAGGGCTTTTTAGGACAAACAAACCAAAAGGTTCTATCATTATTGCACTGCACGCAGAGTACAGAATTATTATGGTAAAGCCTTTAATTTAATTTGCATCGAGAGCGTCGGTCGATCCAGCTCTCGTACGGTAAAGCCGAAAGGATCCCATTTTCATTTCTTCTCGTTTCAAATAATAAAAATAAAAAACCAAGGCACCAACTGTGGGTGTACGGAATAATCGAAAGGATCCTTCGATGCAAATATGATTATATGAAGAAAGTGTTGGATAATTATCTGCAATAGGTCATATTTTAATTCGAAACGTTATAATTAGGTTCACAAATATTTGCATGACTATAATGAGTGAAACAATCCATGTGCACGTGTTCAAGTTTAACACAGATTTAAAGAAGAACACGAATAAGATGAAGGATAGCAGTTCGGACATCGAAAAGTACCCTGGGGCGTGACCTCTGCCGGGGCATCGGTTGCGCCATTACCAGCTGGAGGAATATCATCCAAACTCATGATGTTCCTTGACTGGCCTTGGTCGAAGTAGTCGTACAAATTCGATGCAGGAAGATCTGTTGATGCAGTGCAGTCAGTGCGCCGGAATCGTGCAGGAAGAAGACGTGGCGCAGTGTAGTCGTTCGACGGCGGCGGAGTCTCCAGGACGGTGAACCGTACGCCGGTGAAGACGTAGCAGTTCTGGGCGAGCAGTCGCGTAGAGACGCTCCCCAGAAACCTGATTGCCCCAATATCCCGAGCAGGATCTCAAGAAGGCAACGGTGTCGGAGGCACCTGCTCTCGCCGGTGGTGTGCGCGCAGCGCCGGCGATGGGGAGGCAGATTTGCAATAGAGGAAGGAGGAGACGTAATGGAATCAAAAAAATCTCTGTCTCACAGGAGAAGATGGCTTTCTATTCATAGCCCTCGGGTGAGACGAGAGGATGAACCTGGACGGGAGAGAATCGGGAAGGCTGAGTTATGGAAAGCTGAATTATGGAAGGCTGAATCATGGTATCAGTGATTGCCATAATCAGCCCTTCCAATTACCGCGTCTTCAGTTTCCATAACCAGCAAAAGAGAGATCCCTCCCGCACGCAAGTCAGGCTCAAGCTCAGGCTCACGCCAGGGTTCTTTGAGAACCGCCAGGGTTCTTTGAGAACCTCCAGGGTTGTCTGAGACCCACAGGATTCTCTGCAGAATCAACCCTGTGACTCGTACGAAGCGTTGCCAGGGTTCTTTTCCAGTCCGAGCAGAGTTCTTTTCCATTACCAGTATGGTGTTCACCATAATAACTATAACATAAAAAGTAGGCTATAATCCTTTAGAATAAATAGAATAATGGGGCAGACCCAAATGTTCTAACAATCCCCACCAAGGATTCTAAGCCGTACTTGAAATGTTCTCAGATCCTCTTTGATATACCAGTATTTGATGGAGACTGTTAAGTTGAACTTCCATCTAGAACTAGGGCTACATTCGTTCACAACTGAACAATGGACTATGCCTTGAATTGCCAGTTTTGTGCGAACAAGTTTCACCAGAACTCTACACTGATAATAGGCTGCAGTAGCATCCCCGCTGTTTTGGAGCTTATGGGTCATACTCCATGCCTTTCATGAGTTTCTAAAGATCACCCAAATCTCATAGACTATGACCAGTAGTCAGGCTCATATAGGTGTGTTCCTTAAAGATATTCTGTAGGACAACATCTCTGTTTTAATGAAACAACTGCCTTGTTCCATGAAACCACTTGGAGCACATTAAGGTATAAACCATCCTACCTTACAGGGTTGAAGAGAAATGCATCTTCTCATGGAATGAGCCTTCATTAAAGGTTCTCTTCTCTCAGTTACACTATAGCTTGTTGCTCCATCCTGCTTCACGGGATCTCTGATCACACAGAATGGGTTTCAACCATAGAGTAACTCACGTGGGTCTCAAGCCCAATTCCAAAGATGCATAGTCTATCACATTGCGTGAAAGACCCTTTGTGAATTGATCTGCCAGGTTTTTAGCCGTCTGAATATAATCCAAGGCTATAACTCCGGAGTTTCTCAGTTTCCTGATAGACTTTAACCGCCTTTTCACATGTCTGGATGACTTCATGTTGTCCTTAGAACTGTTCACCTTGATAATCACAGTTTGATTATCACAGTTCATCAGAATTGCCGGTATCGGTTTTTCAACTATCGGGAGGTCAATAAGGAGTTCACGAAGCCATTCGGCCTCAACTGCGGCGGTATCCAGTGCTGTGAGTTCTGCTTCCATTGTTGACCTCGTTAAGATGGTCTGCTTGCAAGACTTCGAGGAAACAGCGCCACCTCCGAGTGTGAACACATAACCACTCGTGGCCTTGAGCTCATCAGCATCTGATATCCAGTTCGAATCACTATACCCTTCTAGAACCTTGGGGTCCCCGGTATAATGAATTCCATAGTCCATTGTTCCTACTAGATAGCGCATTACTCTTTCAAGAGCTCTCCAGTGATCATCGCCCGGGTTTGAAACAAACCGACTCAATTTGCTCACAGCATATGCGATGTCAGGCCTTGTAGCGCTGGCTAGATACATCAATGAACCAATTATTTGAGAGTATCTCAGTTGATCTCTCGTTATCCTTTTATTCTTTTTCAATATCAGACTGGCATCATAAGGAGTTGAGACACACTTGTAGTCACTATAACCAAAGCGACTCAACATCTTCTCCACATAGTGGGCCTGTGACAGAGTCACCCCACCATTTCCATCCTTTACCAGCTTGACATTAAGGATAACATCGGCCTCTCCCAGATCTTTCATCTCAAAGCTCTGAGAGAGAAATTCTTTGACTTCCTTAATCACACTAAGGTTAGTCCCGAAGATCAGTATGTCATCCACATACAGACACAGAATTACTCCATCACCTCCACCAAAACGATAGTACACACATTTGTCGGCTTCGTTCGAAACAAAACCAGCAGAGGTTAGGGTTCGATCAAACTTCTCGTGCCACTGCTTAGGTGCTTGCTTGAGGCCATACAAAGACTTTAACAACTTGCACACCTTTCCCTCTTGACCATTTGCCACAAAGCCATCAGGCTGATCCATATAGATCTCCTCTTCCAACTCCCCATTTAGGAAAGCTGTCTTCACGTCCATTTGATGAACGAGAAGCCCATAGGAGGCTGCCAGTGAGAGTAGCACTCGAATAGTGGTCAAACGAGCAACATGTGAGTAAGTGTCAAAATAGTCCTCTCCTTCTTTCTGGGTATAGCCCTTGGCCACAAGCCTAGCCTTGTACTTTTCGATAGTACCATCGGGCCTAAGCTTTTTCTTGAACACCCATTTGCATCCCACAGGCTTGCATCCATAAGGGCGATCAACAACCTCCCAGGTACCATTAGTCATGATAGAGTCCATTTCATTTCTGACAGCTTCCTTCCAATAGTCAGCGTCAGGAGTTGAATATGCCTCTTTAATGGTCCTAGGCGTGTCATCCACGAGGTATACAATGAAGTCATCACTAAGAGACTTTGCAGTCTTCTGTCTCTTACTCCTTCTAGGAGCTTCATTGATATCCTTCTCAGGATGTCTCACGTGAGAGAATTCATCTTGTACAATCGGTTCAGCAGAGATATCATCCTCGATAATCTCTTGCCTAGATGAACTTGTTCCATTTTTCATTGGAAACATGTTCTCAAAGAACGTAGCATCTCTGGTCTCAAAAATTGTACCGACCACCATGTCAGGTACTCCAGAGTTCACTACCAAGAATCTATATCCAACGCTATGAATAGCGTAACCGAGAAAAACACAATCTACAGTTTTAGGTCCAAGTTTGCGCTTCTTGTTGATGGGCACACATGCTTTGGCCAAACAACCCCAAGTACGCAACTAGGAAAGCGTTAGCCTTTTCTTTTCCCATTCCTCGAATGGTGTCTTCTCTTTATTCTTTGGAGGTACACGGTTTAGGACATGACATGTTGTCAATATAGCCTCACCCCAGCATTCCCTAGAAAGTCCCGAGGTATCCAACATGGCGTTAACCAAGTCAGTCAAGGTTCGGTTCTTTCTTTCGGCAACCCCGTTTGATTGGGGAGAGTAGGGAGGCGTCCTCTCATGAATAATACCGTGTTCTTCGCAGAATAAGTCAAACGACCTTGAAAAGTACTCGCCACCGCGATCTGACCCAATTCTTTTGATTTTCTTCTCAAGTTGGTTTTCTACTACAGCTTTATAGATTTTAAAGTAGTGAAGAGCTTCATCTTTAGTTTCCAACAAGTAAATATAACAATATCTAGTGATATCATCTATAAGAGTCATGAAATATTTCTTTCCACCTTTTGTCAATACTCCATTCATCTCACAGAGATCAGAATGAATTAATTCTAGAGGTGCCAAGTCTCTCGCCTCAGCAGCCACGTGTGGCTTGCGAGTTTGTTTTGAACCAACACATGCAAGGCACTTAGAATTCTTGGCAAAGGTAAAATTTGGAATTAAACTCAGATTTGCAAGTCGTGACATACAACCAAAGTTAACGTGACAAAGCCTCGAATGCCAAACATTAGATTCATCAACGTTAACAATATTGTTCACTACTTTATTACATCCATCATCAAGTGAAAAACGGAACAAACCTCCGCTGTCATAACCTTTACCAACAAAGGTTCCAAATTTTGACAGGATACATTTATTTGACTCGAAGACTAATTTAAAACCATCTCTACAGAGTAGAGAGCCGCTGACTAGATTCTTCTTGATGGTGGGGACATGCTGCACGTTCTTCAGCTGCACGATCTTTCCCGAAGTAAACTTCAGATTGACCGTACCAACACCAAGTACAAGCGCATGAGCTCCATTCCCCATCAGCAAGGAGGTAGTCCCCCCGACCTGGTATGAAGAAAACAAGGAAATGTCAGCATATACATGAATATTAGCGCCAGTGTCTACCCACCACTCGGGTGTACACATAACTGAAAGAACTGTAGGTAAATAATTACCGTACCCCGATGTTCCTGCCTTCTTTGCGTTGAGGACACTTTCCAGCAAAGTGATCCTCACTCCCGCACACATAGCAGGCTCCCTTCTTCTTCTTGAACCCGGTGGTTTGTTTAGTCTTCCCAGGGTTCTGTGGCTGAGGCGGTTTCTTGCCTTTGCCCTTGTTGTTGGTGCGAGCATTAGTGTTCTTTTGAACAAAGTTCGCGCTTGCACCGACAAGTGTCCCCTTGTTACGTATGTCCTTTGCTCTCGCCTTTTCCTCCACATCAAGAGTGCCAATGAGTCCATCAATTGTGAACTCCTGCCTCCTGTGTTTCAGAGAAGTAGCAAAGTCCCTCCAAGAAGGTGGCAGCTTGGAGATGATACCTCCGGCCACAAACTTGTTGGGCAGCACGCAAGGGTTCTCTTTGTTGCAACAGCCGAGGTCTTTAGCCAGCACATGCAACTCATTAGCTTGTTCCACCACAGGACGGTCTTCCACCATCCTGTAGTCTAGAAATTGCTCCATGAGATACAGTTCACTGCCAGCATCAGACACCCCGTACTGGGCATCAAGGGCGTCCCACATCTCTTTCCCAGTCTTCTTCTTGAGAAGGGGATTAATCAGATGTGGGGCAATCACACCAAGGATGCATCCGCGGAAGAGATTATCTTTAACCTCGAACGCACTTCCCTGCTCGGAGGTGCATTGTTCGGGCTTTCCTTCCGCCACATCCATAATGCCCATGGTGGTTAACCACAGTACCATTCGTTCACGCCAACTCACAAAATTTGTACCGTCAAAAGTGTTTGGCTTAATGGATGAAGCAAATTGAGCAACCGAAAACCTATCAACATAATTACCACTAAAATTCAGGTTTCTGGATTGTTGGATAATTATCTGCAATAGGTCATATTTTAATTCGAAACGTTATAATTAGGTTCACAAATATTTGCATGACTATAATGAGTGAAACAATCCATGTGCACGTGTTCAAGTTTAACACAGATTTAAAGAAGAACACGAATAAGATGAAGGATAGCAGTTCGGACATCGAAAAGTACCCTGGGGCGTGACCTCTGCCGGGGGCATCGGTTGCGCCATTACCAGCTGGAGGAATATCATCCAAACTCATGATGTTCCTTGACTGGCCTTGGTCGAAGTAGTCGTACAAATTCGATGCAGGAAGATCTGTTGATGCAGTGCAGTCAGTGCGCCGGAATCGTGCAGGAAGAAGACGTGGCGCAGTGTAGTCGTTCGACGGCGGCGGAGTCTCCAGGACGGTGAACCGTACGCCGGTGAAGACGTAGCAGTTCTGGGCGAGCAGTCGCGTAGAGACGCTCCCCAGAAACCTGATTGCCCCAATATCCCGAGCAGGATCTCAAGAAGGCAACGGTGTCGGAGGCACCTGCTCTCGCCGGTGGTGTGCGCGCAGCGCCGGCGATGGGGAGGCAGATTTGCAATAGAGGAAGGAGGAGACGTAATGGAATCAAAAAAATCTCTGTCTCACAGGAGAAGATGGCTTTCTATTCATAGCCCTCGGGTGAGACGAGAGGATGAACCTGGACGGGAGAGAATCGGGAAGGCTGAGTTATGGAAAGCTGAATTATGGAAGGCTGAATCATGGTATCAGTGATTGCCATAATCAGCCCTTCCAATTACCGCGTCTTCAGTTTCCATAACCAGCAAAAGAGAGATCCCTCCCGCACGCAAGTCAGGCTCAAGCTCAGACTCACGCCAGGGTTCTTTGAGAACCGCCAGGGTTCTTTGAGAACCTCCAGGGTTGTCTGAGACCCACAGGATTCTCTGCAGAATCAACCCTGTGACTCGTACGAAGCGTTGCCAGGGTTCTTTTCCAGTCCGAGCAGAGTTCTTTTCCATTACCAGTATGGTGTTCACCATAATAACTATAACATAAAAAGTAGGCTATAATCCTTTAGAATAAATAGAATAATGGGGCAGACCCAAATATTCTAACAGAAAGTAAGAAACTTTGGTTAGTGGATTAACTAACTAAAAAAATCGTCAGATGCCAGTGGCGTGCAGAGAAAATGTTGCCCATATTTTTATGGCCACGAGCGTTGTTTATCTAGCTTTTGTAAATCTGAACAAATGTGGACCAATAATGAAGAGTCTATACCTTTCTTCTATACCTTTCTATGAAGCACGTAATATTTCTGCCATATTCTTCGTCTGTCAACTTTTTTTTTCTAGCGAAAATTCGGTTTTTTGGCCCGAAACCGATCGGGAGTGCTCAAAACGCGTGAAGACCTCCTGCATCAGTCTAAACCGAAGAGAAACCCGGGTCCTATGAGGAAAACCAGCGGCAGGTCGGGATTCGGGAGGTGCTCCAACGCGCGCACGACCTGTGGTTATGTGCGGCCAAAGGAGAAAAGAAAAAAAAAGAGGCGAGACGCAGGATCAAACTAGCCGTACCTATATTCTGCACCTAGCTACGCATGTGCTAATAATTTGGTGTATTAACAAAACTTATTTAAACGTGCAGAAATTACAAACCAGTAGTCCACTAAGTTCGATCACATTCAATTAAGTTTTGTGTATATATAGAAATAAAAACCAGTGGTCCAATATGGTTAGAAAAATCAATTAAAACACTATTTTAACTTATGATATGATTATTTAAATGCAATATGCATTCCATATATCCTTGCTCTATCATAATCGGTTAATCTTTAGGATAGCTTCAAAAATCACGATAACATAGGACTGCATCATGTATCATCCATGGCAACCTACTCCTAAAACATATAAGATTTCTTTCTTTGTTAGTTGTATGGAGATAGGTCCCACTTGTCAGCGATACAATCCAAAGAGCAACTGCAGTCGCGTCGTGCACACCATCCGGCTGGATCTAGATCATCCGAGCCTACCTATTGCGAGTGTTTCTTGAGAGACGAATAAAAAAGAAGGCAATCAACTAGAACTGGAATATAAATCCAATCAAAGCTCAAATCCTCTTTCAATCTAATTGGAAAAAAAAACAAAAGCATCATGCATCGGGACATCCAATCGAAAACAAGATTCAAATCTAATCATACACCACAACAAGCAAAGAGTCACAATCAACAAAAGACCTAATCGGTGGTGTACAGAACCAAAGGTCGTGAGCTGAGAGGCGTTGGGCATCGCTACCGCATCTCCTCTATCGCAGCCGGTGCTGCACGAGCAGTCCGCCCTGGCGAGCCCCCCAGCAGCCCACACATGGGTGATCTCGACCTCCACCCCAATGAAGCTGAGGCACGGGGGCGCTCATGCTCCGACCCTGCATGGCCGAGCTCGTGCCCAGCGAGCTGAGCCAAACACAACAGCCGCTGCGGGCGAGCTTGAAAGCAAGACTAAGAGAACATCAAACCCAAAAGTACAGCACTAACGAACAAATCGAGCTCCAAAGCCTCATACGCCTGGCCACAAGACATGGGACATGTAGAATGAGGGGATATATATCGTATTTACCTATAATAGCAAGCCCGTAGGTCGTAGCAACACACGGGCATGTGTGCTAGTAATTTCAAAAGGTGACGACCTGTTCCAGCCAGAGCAACGGACGATTAAATGTCACCGCCACCACGTTACAAAAGGGTAAAATAAATCAAATCGGTTTTTATTTCACTTCCCTCGCTTGCAGATAATAAATGGTTTTCAATTCAAAAAGAAAATAACTTTTTTCTCGGGCCCATAGGGCCCCCATCAGTCAGCCAAGCCAACTTGGGCCGGGCCAGGTCGGGTCGGGAGGAAAGACCTGGCCCACCACCTGCGGGCCCCCTGCTTTTCCCTCCGTCGTCTCATCCAAGCCAGTGGCAGTCCTCGCAATTCCTCGACAATTGGAGGTCGTTCTCCATCCCCTCTGACTCCCAAGTCTCCAACGAGATCCGTCGTCGTTTTCTTCAGAGCAGCAGAAGGTACGCTAGAAAAAGGCAGACATTCCTCGTGCAGTTCGTCGGCTCATCGCAAGCAAAGACACATTCGGCCGTAGTACGTTCCATGATCACGATTTCGAAATCTGAAAACTCTGTTCATGTACAACAGAATTTGGATCGAATTTTTTTTTAAAAAAAGAAACAGTCGCTGAAGATTCTTTTTTCTAAAAACCCGTGGTTTCCCGCGCTTGAATTGGGCCATCCAATAATGCGCCTTCAGTTTTATTTTTCTTTTGTTCTTTTAAAAAAATACAAACGGACGCCATGGATGATGGAGGTCACGTACTGGCCGCTGAGTGGAACGGTTGGCGCCTTGTGTCACTCACTCGCCTGCGTGTCGCTACTCGGGGAGGCGTTCCCGTCTACGCAAATCCTACTCGTAGAGTCGTAGTCGTAGTCTATCTTACAGATCATATATCTAGGCTGTCTTCAGATTCAGAAAAAAGTACTCCTTCAACAAGTTTTTTCTATTCATCTCACTCACAGAACACACTTTCCAGTGCACTATTCATCTAGAAAAAGTACTTTTTACTTCTAATCGAACACGGCCCTATCCCCAACCAATCCATCTATCCGTCAGTTGTGGCCGACGAAAAATGGGTGCCGAGATAGAGAAAGATCGGCCAGGCATTGATTATTGTGCCAACAAGGCCGCTGCCTGCGAAAAATCGAATTCAAATTCATGGTTCAAATACAATCAGGCGTTGTTTAGCTCGTTAATTTTCACCAACTTTCTAGTCACATCGAGTCACATCTTCTCTCACAGACACGCTTACCAATACACTATTCACACGTCCAACTTTCCACCAACTTTCCCATCTACCCAAGGCCTCGTTTTTCCTGTCCTTGTAAAGAAGGGGAACGAAATTCTTCTGTCAGTAGTAGGACAGGGGAGCCTCCTCGCGTGCATTGCACGGGTGCGATGTCACCTCACCTCACTCACCACAAGGCTTACTGGCTACGACTGCTGCTAGCTTGTAGCCGTAGCTCTTGCTCGCTTTGGGTTCGCTTTGCTTTGCTTGCATTGGCGTCTCTTTTTGTTCTTCACTTGTTGATCGATCTCTGCTGCTTTACCAGCGGTGTGGACGGTGGCCGTCGGCTGAGCTGTGCGAATTTGATGCGGCCGTCTCTTTAGTGCCGGCTCAGCTCACACCGCGGTGGACGCGATGCGTGCCGGTGACGCCTTTTCGTTCGCTCGCTTTGGTCGATGGTTATTCCTCACGCCATCATTGCCTGTGCCAGCCTCGATCGCATGCTTTCTGTTGGGTTCGCTACAGCCGCGGCGGCACGCACAGGGCGTGTGACAGGGCGGCGCCACGTCGGCGTGCACCGGTATGCCGTTGTTGTTCATGCGGCGATGCTGCCACTGCACCCAACATGCGTGGGGATTGGCATGGTTCGCGCCTGTCCTGCTTGCATACTTGCATGACAAGAATGCATAGTTGCATACCCATGTGTTAGGGTTTTGTTTTTCAGTGTCTCGATCTGCTGAGGCATATGGTAATTTACCGTAGGAGAAAAACAACCTAAGGGCTAGTTTGGCAACCGCTAGGATATCCGCGCCGGGATATCCGGCGTCGCCTTCTCGAGCAGCGTCGTCGCGAGCAGCGCCAGTCACGGAGAGCGCAACGTCGCTCCTGTGCTCATGCTCTCCGCCCTCTCCATCCCGGTGGAAACAAGCCCGGTCTAGGTAGGTCGGGCATTTTTTCCGTGGACGGACACCTCCGCTGCTGTTGTCTTACGCCTCCGCTGCTGCCACCGTACGCGTCTCCGCCGTCGTGCGTCTGCGTTGTTGTGTTCTTTCCCCGTGTGGATATCCCGGTGGGAGAATGGCGGTGCCAAACTAGCCCTAAAACATGTATTGTACCATTTTATTCACTATGTAAATAATGTAGTTAATTCTTTTTCGTCACCCTTTAGGCAATGTCTTTTTTTTTTCTCGTCGTGTGTATTTAAAGCAAACATTTAGAGTTGTTGTAAAACGTTTGCTTTTAATGACGGGAGGGAGTATGTTTTATTGGTCTTTTTATATTAAGGCGGAATGCTTCTTATCTCAATAGCCAATTTGGCGTGCTTTACAACCTCAAGAGAAAACAACTTAGAGGGCGCAGTATAGATCATATTACTATATTAGCAATGGTTGATGATTCTCCTCTATCTTCTTTTAGCCATGGCTATTTTTCCATCGATTGAAACACCTTGTTACTGGAAGTGCGTAGAAAGTTTGGTACTCCTTCCGGTCATAATTTAGAGTAGACATTTAGGAATGTTGTAAACACGTGTTTTTAATGATGCGAGGGAGAATGTTTTTATTAGTCTACTAGTATTATGGTAGAAGGTTTTATCTCAATTGATAACTATTCGCGCTGTAACTTTTATTTTTGCTAAGAATATAGTTTACCTTCATTCATACTAGAAAGCAACTTAAAAGGCATACTATAATTTGTACTACTATATTAGCAATGGTTCTTCAAACAAGACGTTAGGACTGTCGTAAAATGACTGCTTTTAGTGACGGGAGGGAGTATGTTTTTATTATTATCTACCGCTATAAGGCGGATTGATCAGCTTCTTATCTTAGTTGCTAATATGTCTTTCGGTTCTTTTCGCTAAGAATATAGTTTGCCTTAGGATAAAGTAACCTAGAAGACATATTGTAAATCATACTACTATATCTATATTGGCGTGCTTTTTAATTCTCCTTAGTGTCACCTTAGGCAATGGTTATTTTTTTTTGTCTTCAAGAAATTGGTACTACCATCGGTCATTAGAAGGAGACGTTTACGATAGGAATGTCGTAAACGTCTGATTTTAATGACAGAAGATAGCATGTTTTTATTAGTCCACCTCTATTAGAGATGAACAATCTCACCTTCTTATATCAGTTGCGATTATCTTGTTCTGTCATTTTTGTTTTCACTAAAATTATAACAACACACAAATTCAGAACAAAAAAAATATTTTTTAGGAGAATTTTGTTTACTTTCAAAAAAATTAAGTCCAATATTTTTTTATATCAAGTCCATTTTTGGATGCACTAAATCTAGGATTACCATTGGTATTTCAACCTTCCTTTCATCCTTTGTGGCTTTTACTACAAGGCTAAAGTCGATGGATGGGAGTAATAAAAGCTGGGCCCCACACAAGCCGATCAAAGCGGTTTCCTCTCTCTGTGTCTCTCCACTTTCCTCTCATCTGTGTGTGTCTCTCTCTCTAGACGGCGACTATTTAACAGCCTCGACGGCTTGGCGCTACCGCCTTGGCCTTGCATACTTTCCCTCCTCGTTTCACCTCCTCCTCCCCAATCTCTTCTCCTCCCTCCTCACCCGTTACGCCGCGCTCGCGCTTGCCTTGATCCTCCTCTAGAGCAAGAATTACGCGCGCGCGCGCGCGGCCAGAGATGAGCTCCACGGCCGCCGCCGCCGCGGCGGGGGACGTCCTCCCGTCGCTGCCGTCGATCAGGACCGCGGCGTCGCAGGCGCCTGCTGCGTCGGAGACGGAGCCTGCCTGCTCTTCGGCGGCCTCGTCGTCGACGCCTCCGGCGCCGGACGCGGAGTCGGCGACGGTGGCCCTGCCCGTGGCGGGGAAGAAGGCAGCAGATCAGGCGGAGCCCACGACGCCGACGTCGGAGGGGAGCAAGCTGCGGGCGCCGGCCGAGTGCCCGCCGGCGCCGAGGAAGCCAGCGTGGGCGCCACCGGCGACGCCCCCTGCGGGAAAGCGCAAGTTCCCGTCTTCCGCAGCGCCGTCGGCTCGCCGGACCTTCTTCCCCGTCGCGCGCGACCTCACCACCGTGTTCCGGGCTCTGCCTCCCAAGAAGCGGATCCGGGCGGGCTGACGGGCGGCTAGCCGGAGTTCGCCGGAGATCCGTGCCGCCGCAGCTGCTCAATTGGTGGTACCTACCATGGTCATCGATTTGCCCGTGGAGTTCTTTACATGCCGTGGCTTGCTTCTCTTCGCCGTCTTCTTCTTCTTTTCTTGCTTTGCACGGCCATGGCATGGTACAAAGCTCTTGTACAAATAATGTCTTGGTTTATTTATATTTTTTTCCTCTGCTTTTTTAGGGGGGTTGTGTGGAGTAGAAACTGTAGAATTGGGATATTTATAGAGATTATGAATGGGAAAGTGAAAAGTTTGTAAGAGAATTCCCAGAGATCTGTTCATTTTTTATTATAAACTTATAGCTTACAGCTTATATCATCAAAATTACGAACTTTTGCCTCAGGAGAAAGACCGTGGGCTCAGCTCTGCTTCTGTGTACTTGTGTTGCTTGCCCTTGTTTCTTGTGTCAATTGCAGGGGAAAGATCCAGTAACATAGCATGAACAATCACAAAAGCTCAACAAGAATTGTGGGCTTATGACTGGTAGTGGTAGATGCATGAGAGATGCCATTCTGCACATGAGGAGGCAAGCACAAGCAGAGATCTTTCCAGTTTTAACTGAATTTCGACCGGCAGGTTCAGTTTTCGTGACCCAGAAAAGAAGATGTGCACAAGAGCATTGTGATGCCTGGCCTGACGGTGATCAGATCTTGAGAAATTAGTTGGTTGAGCTTGTTATGGACGGATCCATGGATGGAGTGAGGTGGAAGGCGAAGAAACGTGGGTAGGCCGTGGATGTACTTTCTGCTCTTTTGTCCCGGCACTGGTGAGAAGAGATAGGCTGCAGGGAATCTTCTATTCATGGGAGCAGCATGCATGTCAATGGTGGCCAATGGCATGGGGTGTGTTTAGTTGGCAGGGGAGGAAAAGAACTTTTTCTGGGAAGCGTGTTCTGTGAGAGGGATGAATAGGAAAGTTGAAAGAAGTCCTAGAAAGCGTGTTTTCTGATAGGGATGAATAGTAGAGTGCAAAAGAAGTGGCTCCCTCGGGCCCTTTCACCTCCCTTGCCAGCAGTCCTTATTTATCTCTGTAAATATTTTTTTTCTCTGTGCTGCTTACCTGCCTTCCTGCCTGCTGATCATGGCACCACATTCCCCACCCTTCTCGCGTGGTAAAAAAGAAACCTCAAGTTGCAATTTGCAACAGGTGCTTGTTCTTCTTCAGATTACTGCAGAAATGGCAGGCACACAGAGATCAGGGGAACCCTCTTTGCTTGTTCTTCTATCCAGAGGAACAGCATCACGGCCACATGCGGCCATGTGGTGGAAGCTCTATGCTGGGTGGATCCATGGTGATTGCCGTGGTGGGAGGCAGGTTGGGTTGGTTGGTTGGACTTGGAAGGAAGCTGCGAGCTGTGCTGTGCATGCATGCTGGGTGAATGTGGCTGGGCCCTTCTCCTTCACTGGCCATGTACTCATGTGGGGTAGAGGAAGAAGGTAGTAGCTGCAGAAACTCTCCCCCTTCCAATCGCTTCACATGGGCTGTTGCATCTACGGTTACAGGCTGCTGCTCCTAGTTGTTTTAGGAAAGCCATCATGGAGCGAGAATGGAGAGAGCATCTTTTTGCCTCCTATGCTAGGCAGCTTATCAGGCTCTCAGCCTCCGGTAAGGTGAGACGGTGAGAGTGGTGTGGTGGTGCCTGGCCGTGTTTAGTTCCCAAAAATACTTTTTACTTTCTATTCATCCCCCTCACAGAATACGTATCTTCAAAAATTCTTTTTTCTCTTTCCTATTCATCCCTCTCACATAACACGTATCCCAGAACATCCTAGAAAAAAAAAATACTCTTTCCTAACCTCAACTTTTCACAGCTTGTGTGGCTAGATTCTTGTAGAGGCCGTGGGCATGTGCAGGAGATAGCGGTTAGCGGGGATGGATGAGTGAGGACACGTGTAGCGTAGCGGCGGGGAAGGCGAGACGAGGCGCAAAAGGCGACGCCATGCCCGTGTGTCCTGCAATCATCATGAGACTCACTGTCTCTATGCTCTCTCGCACAACTGAAATTTTTCCGGGTGCTAAATTTTAGCCGGATGACGCGCGTAATCGGCAGGACCAAAGAAGAGACTGAGGCGAGCAATGCATTTTTCTTCCTATGCACCTCGCACTAAAAAAACATATCTCTTTTTCTTTTCTCCAAAAAACGCGAGTGGATTTATAAATTGTTTTGGTTTCTCTAATAAAAAGCGCTCGACTTTCTTTGTTTTTTCTTGGCGGTACAGGCACTTTGGTTTTATTTCAGCCCCTTTCCGTTGAAAAAGCACTTGCCGAAATCAGAATCAAGATTGTGTAGCGTGCAAGAGCTGAAAAGAAAATCCCAGAAGAAACGTAGAACAGGGATGGCTTGGAGCTGCCGGCAGGGTCCACACCAAGATTCAACAGTTGGCGAGCAGAACACGAGCAGTTAGAATACAATATATAATAGAATACAATAAAAACAACCGTACCTTTTTCACCAAGCTTGCTTAACAGAGTAGTGTCCTAGTAACTTCCGCCCCTGCGAGTAGGATTAACGAAGCAGCAGCCGGTATGTTGGGATGATTCGATTCCTTTGGCTTGGCTTCACCGCTGGCTACCCAAAGATGAAAACGATCGATCAATGTCCGGGCTATCCCAAGTCAACCGGGCAAGTAGCAGTGAATTCCACATTGACCTCTCGCACGAATGCACAACGTTGCCACGGCAGCTGCAGTAAAAAAGCGACGAAATTTTCCACTGCGTTTGCAGCAGGGATCCGATGGGTCACGGGTCGATGCTTCCACGGTGTCCTTGGCTTCGGCTGCTCTGGCCACCGACGTGTTCGTGTCCCTGTATGCACGCGTCGTCTGACGGACAGAGACGATCTGATCTGCCTGTGCTGGTCCGTCCCTGACACGACAGGCAGCGCACGTTGCCAGTGTAACCGAACCTGTCTGCCGGCCGGCCTAGGGATCGCCACGGCCCCGGCGTAACAGCGGCGTGGCATGTTGCAAGTACCTGACTGTTACTGGCAATAACTGCCTCATCAACCGCGTTCATCGCTGCTCTAATCAGCCAGGTCAGCAGCAAGTGGATCACTTAAACCACAAGCAACGACACATAAAAGAACCTCGCCAGGTAAAAAAAAAGTACGACCCATTTGCATTGCTTACATGTTACACGTCAGCACCACCGACACACTTTGGTCGACGTATATACGTTTACACTAAAGTAGTGCATGCAGTATACCTCTACGCTTTTTCTTTCTGGATCTGAATTTTGCACCCTGGTAGATGCATCTGCTTCTGTTTATTCTCTTGCACGATTGGAGCCACATTTTCTTTTTATTTTTTGGGATCTGGCATTACATGCACCTGATAATCAACCAACGCCACTAATTCCTTCTACTTGTATTTTCTTTGGCGTCAAGACGAATAACTTAATCAATCTGGGATCTGAGACAGAGAGGCAGCTCATCAGCTGAGGTGAGGTGGCATGCCGCGTGCCTTTCACTTTACTCTTTCCTTTTCCACCCGATGCATCAGCATTACACATAGTATATACCAATTACCAGCAAAGTGATCAACACCAGCCATCCAGATGATTCCTTCCCCAATAAAAAAATCTACAACAAAAAAAAGAAAAGGAAAGGAAAGAGAAATTCAGGCTGCTGATACTGTAGATCCAGTTGTGGCCGCTTTACCCAACCACTACCAGCCACCCCTGATCTCCCTCCCTTCCAACCAGCTTCGCTTGCAAGATGTCCGGACCTGACGTCCATGGCTGGTGGTTGGACAAGGTATCTTTGCACGTTCCCCTCTCTATACACATCTCCAGCAAAGGTTGCCAAAGTTAAGGTACCCCCCCCCCCCCAACCCCATGTGTCATGTACTCATGTGTGTGCTCGACGTCACAAGATCTTGTGTCTGTGTACACCCGGCTCATTTCTTGCGCGGGCCGGGAATCCTATGGCAAGTTTTCATTGCAATGCAAGGAGACACACCGTGAAATACCATGAGGACAGCACGAATTGCTCGCTTGTATTACAAGTACTCGCAACAATTTTATGAGTATTATGACGAAAGACAAATGTGCCGAGGTGAATTAATGCTTCGTGTTTAATTTTGTGCGGAATTTCACGGGAAATTCAATTTTTGGTCAGTACTACTAGTAAGTGATTTCCTTTTCTTTTGAGCTACAATATATGGTGGAGATTTGTTTGTACTGCATGTTTGTTAGTATCATTTCTTTTTCCAGTGTCTAAATATTCCTGCTGCTGCTGGCGCAAAGTGGCAACATAGATCCAGATGAGAGAGGCCGCCACGGCGCCATGCATGGGATCCTGCCTTCGCTAGGGCGCAGCGAGCTGACATGAGTAGAGATCCACATCAGGAGACGGCGGCGAGGTGCTCTGCACTGCATATGGATGCTGGATCATGCATGCATGCATGGCAGTATGGCACGCACCAAAGGCGTGGTGTGGCAGATCTAGAAGGAAAGGAACAGGCAACGATTTCTCTGTGACAGCAGCAACTTGCATTGCTTGGCCGCTGATCAAAGCCCAATCCCTGTTTATTTTTTGACAGTTCCTCCATGCATTGCTTTAGGATTAATAAAAAACAAAAAAAACATAAACACCGGGGGAGCTAGCATCACTGTTCCAGGACTGTGGTAGGTGCTTTTCTCTTTTCTTGAAGACTGACTAGTTGTGATGACGCTTTCGAGCCCTGCCGGAGGACGGTTTGGTTGGAAAGTGAGACCGTCACATCACACACCCTACTGGTGTGTAGTACTCCTACACACTAACGTAATAGCAAAAGCAAAAACGAGTAATGTTGATGGGTATGCATCCATTGTAGTTACTCGTATTTACCAATGCAGTTTATTCCCAAACAATTAGATGAAGCACCTGCCTCTACCGCGTCCTCTGAAGGGCGTGCTTTCAGCAAACGCCTTTTTTTTACCCCTCACACATCTTGCAACTGAAGCAACACGTACTGATGAGATGGGATTAGCGAGAGTAAGAGCGAGTGGCCTGGCTGGCCCCACATAGTCTGGCAGGGAGACAGGCAGGTGAGTGGCACAAGTCCAAATCTTGATTCTCAAGCAAAGGCCCATGTTCTCTCTCTCTTTTTAGCCTTTTGATCACCCCCAAGCCTTTTGGGTTTGCCAGGGAGGGTTGGGGTTGGGGCACACATACCACTGCTGCATGGGATCCAATGCCACCAGATCACTCCCTTCTAGGATGATCTCCCCTCTCTATCTCTCTGTACTCAAAAGCCTGCGGCTGGAAGAAAGTGAGGTGAGGGAGATACTTCACCTCTCATCGGATCCCCCACCACTTGGGTGTTTTGATATTGTTCCTGTCACTCCAAAGCTGTGTTGGCACCATCATCATGGTGTGGTCCCAGCTTGTTTAGTACTGCAAATCCCCATCCATCCGTGTCAGTTGGTTTGGTCTCTCTCTCTCTCTCATGGAGTGATGGGATTAGAAGACGGGATAAAATTAAAAGAAAGATATACTAATACCTTGTACTACGATGCATGAGGAAAAGGTGCCGTGGCCGGCCCTTGGAATTGGAGCAAAGTATCCAGACGAGGTAGCCTTGTCACTGACTCAATGTCATGTGTGGCCGGTAAAACAGTTAGCACAAGTCTGCCTTGTCTATTATAAACTGCCATAGTGTATACTATCTCATACTACCTTCCATTTGGCTTTTTTTCTGAGAGGAGCTAGCTTATATACACCACCTACTGTGATCGTATTTGCTTGCATGGACCATCTGGGCCGCCAACACCCGATCGTACGGCGGTGATTGGTTTCGCATCAGGGCCCATTGCCAAACACAATGCCGCAGGTAGGTACGCGTTGGATCTATGCGTGCTGACACTGACAGAAGGGCGCACGCAGTAGGGGCCAGCGGAAGCATAGGATGCTGCAACGAACCAGAAAGGAAGGAAGCATAGGACCTGCGGTAGCGATGCAAAGACATACTGGTACGGCGCCATGATACGTACGGGAGTGTAGTACACACAACGTCCGTCGGTGCCTAGATCGTGGTGGTAACAAGTTAAAGGCCCCAATGCAAGTGCCCCCACCAGGTCCAACAAGAAAGCATAACTGGGTCCTACGCGTGTATATATACGGTCCGGACAAAAAAAAGAGATCATCATACGGAGAGACAGCTAGCCTTGGAAGCGTGTTTAAATTCAGGGGAATGAAGGACCGTACCCATACCATCATTACTGCAGGTATATATGTGAAAATCAAAGGGCCAGGCATGGCATTGGATGCTCACCAAAATAAAAGGAGAGGAGGTTACGATTGGGAGCACCGATCGCCCCCCATATGTTCTAGCTACATGGAGTACTACACAACTACGGATCAGCGGAGGTCGTTCGGTTCACAGCGACGACGCGTCTTAGTTCTTACAGTGATGAGCTATATGTTAGGTTGATCTCTACCCCAATAGGCCCAAAGGCCTATTGGACCCTTGACCTCGCATCCTGATCGGGGATACCCAGCCCAATAAGGCTGGTGGGCCCCTGTCGCGCAGTGCCATAAATAGGGAGGTGGGGCCAGGACACAAAGAACGAGGTTCACCGCTACAGTCCATTCCCCACCTCCAAACCCTAGCCCGATCGAAAGGAGGCGCTGTATGCGATGGGAAGCTCCACTGGCGCCGCCACTGCAACTTCGTCAACGGGACTGCACCGACAACTTCGTCAACGGGATTGCACCGACCGTCGCTGCCCGTGCGCAGCCTCCATCGACGAACGAGTCATCGATAACCAAAGGTATGAATCACATAGAAATCGATTTCTACAGTTTACCTCACTTGATCTACTCCTAGCCGATCAACAGAGCTTACAATTGGTATCAGTCGCCAAACTAGCGAGTAGATTTAGCAGGGGAAAGAAATGAAATATTCGGTCACGGATCGAACGAACAAAGGAAGAACCAGAAACATTTCGATCTTGAAATCATAGGTTTCTGTCTCGAAATCCAAGAGAAGAAAGACAGACGCGACTTCGATTCGAATCGGGGGGAAAGATTGAAAGAACGAATTTCGATTCGAATCGAATCGGAAGAGAACAGAACAAAAGAATGAACATACAATCGATTCGAGGTCTCGGACCGATCCGAACAAACAACCGAATCGGTTTCAGATCGAACAAACTTCGGTCACGGATCGATGGATCGAAGAAATAAAAGAAAGGCAAACCCTACGGGCGCGCCACGCCGTGAGGGCACCCCGGCGAAGCTCCTCGGCGGAGCCGCGCGCGACACGGTCGCACGCGACGCCGACGAGGAGGCCCGCAAGGGCGCAACAGAGATCCGCGGTGGTTCGGTGGCTTGGCCACACCGACGCGTGCGTCGAACCGGGGGGAAAGAAGAGGCCCGCAAGGGCGCAAGAGAAGCGGCGGTGGCGGCATGACCACGCCGTTCGCCATTCCGCGCGTTCGACCTTGAATCGGAAAGAAAACTCATTTCGATTCGAATGATAACATAGAACAAGAAGGATCTACCAAGATCCCTCACCACCGGTAACGAATCAAAGACACAGAACAAGAACCCTAACTATAATGATAAGATCCAAAGGAACCGACCAAAGGATCTACCTAGATCCCTCACCACCGGTAACACCACAGCCGTCGACGCTTGGACGTCGCACGGAAGACCGAGCCTTGTTGCTGCTCGACGCGTATCACCGGAGTCGAGGACTGGGCTCAAGGCACCACCGCGAAACCACTCGACGGCGGCGCGCTCTCTCTCGCGGAGAATGCGCACACCGGCGAGGGGACCCACGACGGCGCCGATTGGCCGTCGCCACTCCGTCTTCCCAGGCGGCGTGCGCAAGACTGGGGAGAGAAAAGAAAGGATCTTGCTGGCGGCCATGGAGGTTGTGGCAAGAACGGTCGGCGCGTTGGCAGAGAGCTCGCCGACGGCGCTGAGCACCGGCTGCGGCCGAGAGGAGAAAGAGAAGGGAAAAGAATCTAGGGTTAGGGTTTCAAGGGATGAACCGAGTTTTATTCCACGCGAAAAGAAAGGACAGCCGTCGGATCGCGACCAACGGCTCAGATCAACACGCGGGTTTAAGGGCGAGCCACGCATGGGCCGGGATGGCGGCCCGCAAGTCGTTTTACGGGCTCCAAGCCCAGGCGAGCCGAGCAGGCCGCGCAGATCTGGAGTGACGTGGGCCGCGCCGAGCGTTGGAGGCCTAGCGGGCCGAGCCAGCGATGTGCCGCACGTGCAGAACGAGTCGAGCCGGCCTGAGTGGGCTTTGAGCTGCCTTGCCGGTTGAGCCGCATGAACAGTAAAGTTTAAGAATTAAGTTTTTTTTTCAGAAGCAATTATTTGATGATTTTTTCATAGAATTTGATCTCTAATTTAATTTGGACGAATGGTGGATTGATTAGAGAAGTAAAAGATTACAGATAATATTGCTTCAGAATAGTTTATTTTTCGCTACACAGTAAAGATATTAATTAGAGGAGAATAAACATATTTGTTTAAAGAAATTATGGTATTGTTATTTTCTGGCCAAAGCTGATAATAATAATATTATAATTAAAGATATTTGCTTAAAGAAAATTATGGTATTTTTTATTTTCTGGCCAAAGCTGATAATAATAATATTATAATTAAAGACATTTATTTAAAGAAATTATGATACTGTTATTTTCTGGCCAAAGCTGATAGTAACAATATTATAATTATGTGAGTTTTATGTTTAAAGGTTTAAATCTCTGATAAAGTTTGCATCAAAGTGATCAATTTTTCAGGGAACAGATAAAGATCAAGAAACTCTCTTGAACCAGAGGAAAATTTTGCATCAAAGTGATCAGTTTTCCAGAGATCAGATAAAAATGAAGAAATAGATACTCTTGAATTAGAGAAATGTATATTTCATGTTTTCCGCTGCAATAAAGATGATTACCTTCCTACTGAATTCGAACCAAAGGGAGAATTTAGTATGATGTGTATTGTTTTAACAGATAATTAAGATTTCACACATTATTTTCATTTCTGCCCAAAGGTGATGTGGAGTTAATGTAGAAGTATGATGTTCTAATGATTCAACAGATAATTGAGTCTTCATATATTATTTCCATTTCTGCCCAAAGGTGATGTGGATTTAATGTAGAAATAGATATTTTATTGTTAAGATGTTTTATTGTATTGTTCTTAACAAATAAATTGAGATTTTGTCATACGTTATTTCCATTTCTGCCCAAAGGTGATGTGAAAATAATGTAGAACATTGATGTTTTATTCTATTTTCTGCCCAAAAGTGATATAGAATGAAACGAAGTTTTAGAGAGTTTAATAGATTACTATTGAATATTTTCTCAGACAAAAGTTCTTTTTTCATGTTTTTTCATTCATGAAAGAAAAGATACGAGATAAATGATTGGGTACTGGGGACCCGAAAGATGACAAAGAATGAAGGTAATAGCATGAGGGAGTATATTCTCTCTACAGAATGACTTCAAAAGAAAGGAATTCTTGGATATCAATCCAAGAAAGATATATCATTGAGAGTGTTGTTTGAGAAATGTTTATTTTTATTACATGCACTCTTTATGAAGAAGATTTGACTAAATTCAGATACATGTTTAATTTGACCAAAGTCAGATTAAGCATGTGTTTGTTACAGAATATTCGGAATTATTTCTGAATTTGATATAGAACACGAGCCAATACTGGCATTCTGGAAAAATCCCTGCATGACAGGGTAAAGTATAAGAAAGCAGTTATCCTGCATGACAGGACATATATATAATGACTCATGTGATTTTATTGGATCATACTCTCAGACAAAAGTATGGAGTAGCTTTTATGCTATCCTAGTATCGACCATGCACTTTCACGTGCCATAGTCATTAAGGACTCAATGAGTCTCAAAAGAATTAAAAGATTACAGACGAACCTCAAGAGAAGAATGATATGCAAGTGTGACTTGCGAAAGAATTATTGATAAAGAACTCTTTTGTGAATGGAGGAAAGTGTACTCCCAAATAAATCAGATATAACATTGTTTGCATGATATGCTCATGTGAATAAGTTGCAGAAGTTATGAATGGTTTCGAAATTGTGGTAGAAGAATTCACACCACATTTCGAGGGGGAGAAATGAAAGACAATTAAGAAAGATATTTCCCCATACGATAAATGTGATGCATAGTATGCATCTAAAGTGATCTATAGATGATCGTTCAGGGGAGTACGACGATCATATTGATGATACCCCTAAAGTAAAGAAATAGATGTATTCCTAGATCTTTCACTATTCTAGAATACTAAGATTCTAAGATGGTGCTTAAAGTGCCATAGATAAAAGAAAGTTTCAACAGAGTAAACCCAAATAATAAAGTTTAAAGATGCCCTATATTTGAAATATGAAGAGATATGGGGGAGCATGGTATGAATATACCTAAGGCTCGAATAGATTGTATCCGGGGGAGGATGTTGTTTAGCTCTATAAGAAGATTAATAGGTAAATTATATATTGCCTCTTGGCAATGGAAGACAATAGAATGAATTGCCTTTTGGTAATAAAGAGTAAACAACAACCCATGTCAAAGAAGTGCCAACAGTTGAGGCCTCAGGTGGTAGAAAGTGAAATTCAATTGGAGGGTGATCCCATCCTATTTGAATAAGCCACAAGAGGCGCTTGCTCGTCTAAATGGCAAAAGAATTGATGATGAGTCCGGAGATATTTGAGACTCAAAGTAATTCTCAATGGAGCCAAAACAGTAGACTATAAAGGGTCTACAAGACGAAATGTGACTCCAAAGAGAATATGTCAAGACAAAGCGCAACATAAATCGGAAGATCTGTGCGAAAAGAATGAATAGATAGTGGCACACAATTATCTGAGTTACATCAGATGAAAGAAAAAGGTAGCATTCACAAAGAGAATTTGTATGAAAACTGAAACATGGCACACCTTATGGTTTTGCTGTGGAACTAAAAGAATATAAGACATGCTGCCTGAAGAGATCTGTTATGGACTAGAGCCAAGGCTCTAGATAGTACTCTAAAGAATTAGTTTTTTGGGTTAAAGAAAATGAGAGGATAAGATATTTGTGCAAAGATATAGAATGGGAAATTCATTTCCCAATCCTATACATGTGGATGACGTCCTACTTGTTAGTGGTGATTTGGACCTACTACAGGAGGAGAAGAAGTTATTTTCCTCAAAGTTCAAAGAATGTTCTTGGTGAAATGTCTCTGTTTAAAAGGATTGAGATTCACCGAGATAGAATAGAAGGGGGTATAGAGAATGTTGTATAGGCATGCTAAGAAAGTTCTATAAAGAATGCATGCGAGAAAATAGATACGCCTGTTCTTATGAGTCAAGGGTAACGGATTTGAAACTTTAGTGTTCCAAGAATCGATATGAAATAGATCAAAAGAATATGGTACCATATGCTTTAGCTGTTGAAAGCTCAATGAATGCAAAAGAATATTGTTACTCTGACATAGTTCACGAATCCGGGTTGTTTTGGCAATGTCCAGTCCAGATATAGATCACTGGAATGGAGTAAAAGAACATCGGCCTCATGCTAAGTTGAAAAGATCAAGTGCTCTCAAGAGATTGCGAGTACAAAGACAGAATCTGCGCGCTAAGTTAAAAAAAAGGATTAAGTACTCTCAATGGTTGAGAGTGCGAAGATAGAATATGCGAAATGTTTAGCGAAATCCACAATTGTCGCTAACTTTCGCGCTTGGAGTTTTTTGTGTGGAAAACCTCCAAAGAATGAAACATTTATCATCATTGTGATGAAAGATATGACTTAGCATGATACAAGGCTGAGGGACAGGCAATATGGTTTAAGATAACCCGTGCCCAGAGTTGATAATGGTTAATAACAGCTATGACCATTCAAATTATCCGATCCTTTGACATCGAGTCAAGTGTGGCGCCAAACGCATTGACACAGAAGTACGTGTTGTAAAGGAGAGAGTCCGGAATCGTATTGAAATGCATTGTGCATAAAAGTAGCAGACAAATGTTAGTGGATCCGCTCATTAAAGGCTTACCACCCAGAGTCGACTTGGGTTCATGGTATAGTCTATGACTTCCGGACAACAAGAAGGCCCGAAGGATATAGAATTTGTTTCAAAACAGAAAGATGCATTGTAGCTGTTGATTCTATCGGTAATTAGACCGTGACGATGAGGCATGCTCTATGTATTAATCTGTGATGGAACGAGTACTTTGAAAAGAGTTGCTTCGAAGCATAAGGTTAAAAGTATAAGATGAGATCAAGGGGGAGATTGTTAGGTTGATCTCTACCCCAATAGGCCCAAAGGCCTATTGGACCCTTGACCTCGCATCCTGATCGGGGATGCCCAGCCCAATAAGGCTGGTGGGCCCTGTCGCGCAGTGCCATAAATAGGGAGGTGGGGCCAGGACACAGAGAACGAGGTTCACCGCTACAGTCCATTCCCCACCTCCAAACCCTAGCCCGATCGAAAGGAGGCGCTGTATGCGATGGGAAGCTCCACCGGCGCCGCCACTGCAACTTCGTCAACGGGACTGCACCGACAACTTCGTCAACGGGACTGCACCGACCGTCGCTGCCCGTGCGCAGCCTCCATCGACGAACGAGTCATCGATAACCAAAGGTATGAATCACATAGAAATCGATTTCTACAGTTTACCCCACTTGATCTACTCCTAGCCGATCAACAGAGCTTACACTATAGACGTGAAGCGTTACGCTGTCCGGAGATCGATGATCTACAGTCGTGCCGTTTCCAGATGGAGCTACGAGTAGTTAGAGCATCTCCAGTCGGACCTCCATATGACTTCCTATCCTTTGTTTTAGAGGCCCAGGTGGAAAAATCAACTCCAGCCGGACCTCTAAGTGGGCTACTATTTTATGGAGGCCTTCAAATTTTGGTCTATAGCCCCTAGCTTTGGAGGCCGTCCATTTCCACCAGACCCATGGGCCTGCTCTTTTTTTCTCTTTGTTCTCTCTCGTCCGCTTGCTCGACTTTCGCCGCCGCCGTCCCCGCCATCCCGCTTCGCCGCCACCGCCGCCATCCTCGCGGTTGCCGGAGATCCTCGCCCGCTGCCGGTAGAATCCTCGCCATGGCTGGTGAAGAAGGCCAAGGAACCCAAGGAGTTTCATTCCAATCTAGCGATGCATGCTCTCGTCAGCCTTTGAGATCTGCAACTCAGATTGCTCTGTTTTTCTTTTTTTTCTCCAGACGGACACACTCAAGATCCGCTTGCACTGCGAGGGCTGCGTCGACTGCATCAAGCGCAGCATCTTCAAGATCAGAGGTGCGGTCTTGCTTCTTTTTCGCCGCGGATTCCCCACACGAAGCCGTCAAAAGGATTCGAGCTTTTCTCGCCCAGATCGAATATTTGAAGTGAGGCCATGTTCAGATTCCCAACTATTCACTATTCATTCCAATTTTTCACTGTTCATTCCAACTTTTCACTAATCCTTTCTCACAAAACACGTTTCCCAGCGAATGCTACAGTGTTTTTCTTATGCTACAGTGTTTTTTCCTACAATCTAAACACACTCTGAATGTGTTTCCTTGCGTTGTTGATTCCATCCAGGTGTGAAGGATGTAGACATCTGCGCTGGCAAGGACCTGGTGAAGGTGTCCGGCACCATGGATGCCGCCCGTGGAGGTCATGGCGCGCGGCAAGAAAGACGGCGGCGACGGCGACAGCGAGGTGAAGAAGGACAAGTCCGCTGTCTCCGCGTCGGTAGCCTCGATGCCCATGGCCGACACCGGCATGTACCAGATGTTGCGAGGCGTGAGGTCGTCGGCGGGTGTGGGGGGAGAGAGGGAGAACGACGGCGAGGCGCGAGGTCGCCGACAGGTGCGGCGACGGCGAGGCGCAGGAGAGATTTCATTTTTCCACTGACAGGTGGGTCCCACTTTTTACGGGCTGGCATTTGATCGGACCGGCTGGAGTTGAGAGTGAATTTTGGGCCTCTAAATTATAGGGGCCGGCCTAGAAAAGAAAGATACGAGCTTAAATTTACAGACCCGACTGGAGATGCCCTTAGTAATTTCTTTCGGAGAGCTTGTTACGTTGGCGGAATAGTAGTCATGTTTCCGATCTTAGGGGGCGGGTGGATCATATATATCGACCGGACCGGGTGGATCCGATCGATCCGGCGCCGGAAAAAGACAAGCAAGCTGCATGCATGCACGGGCTGCTCTGACCCTCTCTGCCACGTAGTACGACGTACGGGCACTAGCTAATAATAGCTGATATATCCATGATGTCCCGATCGAAGCCCAGCAAGCAAAACAAATGTCGGCGCGAGGCGACAAGTGAAACAAATGTCCCCATGCAAGCTGGCTGACGTGCTGCAGCCACGACGACGAGTTACCGTGCGTGCACGCATGTCTCGGCGTCTCGCTCGCGCTCTAACTGCTCGCAGCGGCGCACGCGCGTGTCGTCGGCAGGGTTTTTCTTACCGAACCGGACGGCCGAACCGTCGCCCGGCGGTAGCGGTAAACCGGTCCGGTTGGACCGGTCACCGCTAGAAACCGGACAAATTCAAATTTTGAATTCAAATTCCCCGTGTTACCGGTTAGGACCGGTTAGCCGACCGGTTTGACCGGTTAGCCGACCGGTTAAACCGGTTAGCCGACCGGTTGGTTGGAAAACACGCTCACCGGTTAGCCGACCGGTTTGACCGGTTAGCCGACCGGTTTGGCCGGTTAGCCGGCCTGGTGGCTTGAAAAAAAATGGGCATGACCTATCCGCAAATTAATGGAAAAATTGACCACAAATGCATACAAATATCCATACATATAATTGTGCATACAAATATCCATACAAATAGTTTAGTAGTCCTCTGATACAAATAATTATTCATACAAATAGTTAGTTTAGTAGTCCTCTCATACAAATAATTGTTCAACGGTAGCACTGCGAGGCCATTTCATACTCCGCGGTGGACATCACATTCAAACCCTGCCTTACAAGCAACTCAGCTTTGAACTCTTGCCAAGTTTGGCCCGTCCAGGCCGATGTCGTCTGCCATTCCTGAAGTAACATATTATACCAATGAGGATCTTGCCATTCGTACACCCATCTCATCGGTGGCTGCATGCTCAACTCCGGTATAGGATAGTGATAACTAGACTGTGAGGATTCCCTATAGGAGGAGCTAGAAGAGAACTGTGGGGAGCCGTAATCCGTCGGTCCAACCGTTCTCCTCTGCGACATTGGTGCTCCATGGTCAATGTCCTGGGTTGCATGTGTGAACTCAGTCTCCCCTGCAATCAACCATATAGTATAATTAATACTCATAAGTCAGAATAATAAAAACATGTTCATATGGACGTACACTTGGTACCTGTAAAATGGAGACCAGCAGGTGGGTTTGAAGGTGACACGCCTCCGCCCCCGCCACCGCCATCAGCACCGCCACTGCCGCCACCACTACCACCACCATCATTGCTATGATCACCATCATTACTATCATCACCATCATCGGCAGAGCTGCTGTCCTGAGACTCCTGATACTCTCGACTTTTATCATCCTCACCATTATCAGTTTCTTCATCGCTCAGGACTTCTACTTCTTTTTGTTTGCCTTTTCCCGTTGCCTGGCCTCGTTGGCGCTTCGGGTTAACCTTGCTAGGCGCGATGTGGTACTTCCGCTTCCCTACATGAGTGTTACCTACATGTCGCCGTGCCCAATCACTGATGCAATCATCCCCTGTAGAAGTACGGAGGTCCGCCGGATTTATTTTATCAGCGACAATATTAGAGGGAAGCGGTGTGTCACCTTCATCATCGTCCTCATCTAGAACAGGAGCTTTGTTTGACCTTCCATATTCCATCCATTCCCGCACCGGATTTTTAGGATCATAGAATGAAAGATGGGCTAGCTGCTCAATGAAATCATCTTGATCCCGTGGAGGATCGGCAACATCCGCAAGTCGCAGGCGTAGGTTGTAGTTGACATAGACAAGCTTGTTCAGTTTTTTGTGTGACAACCGATTGCGAACCTTTGTATGCAGTAAGGCAAAAGTACTTCAGTTCCGCTCGCATCCACTTGACGAACAACATTGAGCAACAAGCCGCAAAGCAAGGCTCTGCAGCTTGGGAGTTCTGTTGCCGTTTATCATCCACCAAGAAGATGCAGTTGTCTTTGGGTCAAGCGCCATTTGTTGTGCCAATTGTGTGCCAAAGTCACCACGCCGTTGTCGAAACAGCTCAGCCTCTTGCAATGCCTGGACGGCGCTCGAGATATCCGTCATGCGCTGAAAAGCATCCTTCAGTGTACTCCACATTTCTGGAGTTGGAATAAACGAATAGGCATACCTTGGATTCAGGACACAAGCTGCAAAATAGAAAGTACCACGAATCAGGGTTATTTTTTCAGGTCCGGTAGTTCGAACCGCCGGCTAGCGGTAGCAGCTAGCCGGACCGGTTTGAACGGTAACCGCTAGAAACCGGTCAAATTCAAATTTTGAATTCAAATTCCCCGTGTCACCGGTTTGGACCGGTTAGCCGACCGGTTTGACCGGTTAGCTGACCGGTTAGACCGGTTAGCCGGCCGGTTTGTTGGAAACCAGGCTCACCGGTTAGCCGACCGGTTTGGCCGGTTAGCCGACCGGTTGGCTTGAAAAAAAATGGGCATGACCTATCCGCAAATTAATGGAAAAATTGACCACAAATGCATACAAATATCCATACATATAATTGTGCATACAAATATCCATACAAATAGTTTAGTAGTCCTCTGATACAAATAATTATTCATACAAATAGTTAGTTTAGTAGTCCTCTCATACAAATAATTGTTCAACGGTAGCATTGCGAGGCCATTTCATACTCCGCGTTGGACATCACATTCAAACCCTGCCTTACAAGCAACTCAGCTTTGAACTCTTGCCAAGTTTGGCCCGTCCAGGCCGATGTCGTCTGCCATTCCTGAAGTAAAATATTATACCAATGAGGATCTTGCCATTCGTACACCCATCTCATCGGTGGCTGCATGCTCAACTCCGGTATAGGATAGTGATAACTAGACTGTGAGGATTCCCTGTAGGAGGAGCTAGAAGAGAACTGTGGGGAGCCGTAATCCGTCGGTCCAACCGTTCTCCTCTGCGACATTGGTGCTCCATGGTCAATGTCCTGGGTTGCATGTGTGAACTCAGTCTCCCCTGCAATCAACCATATAGTATAATTAATACTCATAAGTCAGAATAATAAAAACATGTTCATATGGACGTACACTTGGTACCTGTAAAATGGAGACCAGCAGGTGGGTTTGAAGGTGACACGCCTCCGTCCCCGCCACCGCCATCAGCACCGCCACTGCCGCCACCACTACCACCACCATCATTGCTATCATCACCATCATTACTATCATCACCATCATCGGCAGAGCTGCTGTCCTGAGACTCCTGATACTCTCGACTTTTATCACCCTCACCATTATCAGTTTCTTCATCGCTCAGGACTTCTACTTCTTTTTGTTTGCCTTTTCCCGTTGCCTGGCCTCGTTGGCGCTTCGGGTTAACCTTGCTAGGCGCGATGTGGTACTTCCGCTTCCCTACATGAGTGTTACCTACATGTCGCCGTGCCCAATCACTGATGCAATCATCCCCTATAGAAGTACGGAGGTCCGCCGGATTTATTTTATCAGTGACAATATTAGAGGGAAGCGGCGTGTCACCTTCATCATCGTCCTCGTCTAGAACAGGAGCTTTGTTTGACCTTCCGCAAATATGCAGAATCTTGAGATTTTACAGTCGCATCAATAGACTTGTGGAACCACATGACCCAATTGCAATATATCAAAAAGTTAATGACACTCATCTTCGTCGGCCCAGTCCACGAATCACACATCAACGTGACGCCGAACATAGCCCACTCTCCCTGAACTTTGCGTACTGAACCTGCAAGTCTCGCTCGTTTTGATCCAGGTACTTACCATCAATATCCCGTCCAGTGGGTGACGCGATACCTTCACCTGCAAAACATATGGCACTCATGACATTAGATCTAAACATGTAGTTGCGTAGCTATTATTTCGGCTGCAAAGAAAACATACCCCACTTCTGTGTCTCTCTGACCGCGCTGACAAAGTATGGACTGTCAGCTTGTCTTCCAGGAACTCCCGCAGTATGGAAAAACTTTGACCAAGCTTTCCCAATAGCTTCCTTTGCATTCTTACCCTTCTGCGTCCATGAGCCTGTGTCAATCCTTGGCTGCGTCGATCCACGCGCCGAACCTAAGTTATAGTCCGTCACCCCAGGAGTCTGCCTCGATGAAGTTGCCCTTCGAAGCATCCTCTGCAACGTACCACCCTCTCCCCTAGTACCACTACCGTCTCCATGCTCGTATGCACCTCCTCTCTGTTGCACCCCGCGACGGAACTCCTCTTCCGCTCTTGATTGGTTCAGGGCACGCTTCAGCTCAGCCTCCTCATCATACGCTTCATCTCCACCAGGATAGTTACCTTCCGCTGCAGCCTTCTCCTTTCTCAACTTCTCTTGAGCACGTTGAGCAGTTACCTTCTTTGCCCTTTCAAGTTCACGCTGAAAGTACTCACGCACCTCCTTTGAAACCTTTTCACAATGGACGACCTCCGTCCCGCGCCCTGCCAAATGTTGTTTCAATCAAGTGGCACCACCTCCTCCCTTGGACTTATGACAATAGTTGCATCTCCAACCGGGGTAAAGATTTTCACCGTGTTCCCATACAACATCTCTATCTCTGCCAGACATTGCGTATCTGCAAACATGGAACGAACATAAACATATCAATGTCAACTTGACAACACATAGCTATATCACAATATTTGAATCCTACATCCATTTCCTTATTTCCAAAATCACAATACCCTACATCAAAATATATATACATGGCTTCATAGTTCATAGTTCATACATTCTAAAAATCCCATGGCTGCAATCAAAATATACCTAAATATAACCATCACTACATCCATTTCAAAATTTCATAAATCACAAATAGATTCAAAGTTTCAAAGGGACCATACCTCAGTCGGGCGGCTAACCGCCGCTGCCGGTCGGCTAACCGCCGCAACCGACCGATAAGCCGGCGTTTGCGGGCGGTAACCGGTCAGGCGACCGTTGCCCCGCAACCGGACCGGCTAGCCGGCAAACCGGACCGGTTACCGGGATTCAGCGGGTGGTTAGCCGGCTCGGGCGGCGGTTACGGCGGCGAAAAATCGCCAGGAGGAGGAGCGGCTGCGCGGGGGGGGGGGGGGGAAAGAGCGCTGGCCGTTGGGGGAGGGGGGGTTAGGGTTAGGGCGGCGTTGGGCCTTCATGGGCCGGCCACTGTTTTTCTTTTTCTTTTTTGATTTAATTTGTATTTACCAAAAAAAATACAAAATGAACAAATATTTGAAAAATTTTTACACCAATAGATTACACGCACCTTGAAGTATTTTTTAGGAATTTTTTTGACATTTTTCCATTTTTTGAATTCAAATTTAAAATTTTCAAATTCGGACCGGTTCAAACCGCCGCGAACCGCTACCGGTCCGGGGCGGTTTGGTCGGGAACCGGTCAAACCGGACCGGTTCCCGACGGTTAGGGAAACCCTGCCACGAATGAGCATAAGGTGTATGGAACGTGAAAGTATAAACTTTTGTTCACAATGAGCAGAAGCCGTCTTACCTGGAACCACACAGGTGTCAAAGAAGATGTCCTGCAACCTTCCGTTGTAAATCGCTTCATACTCTTTGAACGTGGAAACATTGCGGCCAAAGAAAGATTGCATTTCATTTCTCACACTCTGTACGGTCATACATACCTCGCACATGTTCGGCCGCTTGTCCTGATCAGCAAAGCGAAGTAAGCTGTATATTGGTTGGACTGAGTCAATGATAAATTTCATTCCCTCCCACCACTCTAGACTTGAAAATCTCGTATGAGTAAATCTACCCATATTTGAATTAGCCCATTTGCTCTGCAAAAATTCAGAGATGCCATCCACTGCATAAAACGATCACGTTTCCGATACATGCTGTCTAGGAACATGTAGTTGGTCCCAAAGCGAGTTGCACACCACTTCACCAACTCACCACCAATCGCCTGCCTCATCATTGCATTCAACTGACCATGATTGTGTAACCACGCTGATATTTTCTTGCATTGATCGATCAAATCTTGATGTTCGTACCTTTCACCGATATCCTTTAACATCAAATTGACAGTGTGTGCTAGACAAGGTGTCCAAGTAATGTGCTCATATGTATCTTGAATCCCCTTGCAAGCTTTCTTGTAGTTGGAGCCGTTGTCCGTGATCACATGAACGACATGCTCTGGTCCAATTTCGTCCACCATCTTCAGAATCTCCTGGTAAATACACATATTCTTTAGCAACATCCAAATCATATTCGGATCGAAATGAACTAGGTACGGGGTTACCTTCCGCAAATATGCAAAATCTTGAGATTTTTCAGTCGCATCAATAGACTTGTGGAGCCACATGACCCCATTGCAATATATCAAAAAGTTAATGACACTCATCTTTGTCGGCCCAGTCCACGAATCACACATCAACGTGACGCCGAACATAGGCCACTCTGCCTGAAACTTTGCGTACTGAACCTGCAAGTCTCGCTCGTTTTGATCCAGGTGTTTGCCATCAATATCCCGTCCAGTGGGTGACGCGATACCTTCACCTGCAAAACATATGGCACTCATGAGATTAGATCCAAACATGTAGTTGCGTAGCTATTATTTCGGCTGCAAAGAAAACATACCCCACTTCTGTGTCTCTCTGACCGCACTGACAAAGTATGGACTGTCAGCTTGTCTTCCAGGAACTCCCGCAGTATGGAAAAACTTTGACCAAGCTTTCCCAATAGCTTCCTTTGTATTTTTACCCTTCTGCGTCCATGAGCCTGTGTCAATCCTTGGCTGCGTCGATCCACGCGCCGAACCTAAGTTATAGTCCGTCACCCCAGGAGTCTGCCTCGATGAAGTTGCCCTTCGAAGCATCCTCTGCAACGTACCACCCTCTCCCCTAGTACCACTACCGCCTCCATGCTCGTATGCACCTCCTCTCTGTTGCACCCCGCGACGGAACTCCTCTTCCGCTCTTGATTGGTTCAGGGCACGCTGCAGCTCAGCCTCCTCATCATACGCTTCATCTCCACCAGGATAGTTACCTTCCACTGCAGCCTTCTCCTGTCTCAACTTCTCTTGAGCACGTTGAGCAGTTAACTTCTTTGCCCTTTCAAGTTCACGCTGAAAGTACTCACGCACCTCCTTTGAAACCTTTTCACAATGGACGACCTCCGTCCCGCGCCCTGCCAAATGCTGTTTCAATCTAGTGGCACCACCTCCTCCCTTGGACTTATGACAATAGTTGCATCTCCAACCGGGGTAAAGATTTTCACCGTGTTCCCATACAACATCTCTATCTCTGCCAGACATTGCGTATCTGCAAACATGGAACGAACATAAACATATCAATGTCAACTTGACAAACATAGCTATATCACAATACTTAAATCCTACATCCATTTCCTTATTTCCAAAATCACAATACCCTATATCAAAATATATATACATGGCTTCATAGTTCATAGTTCATACATTCTAAAATCATATGGCTGCAATCGAAATATACCTAAATATCTCCATCACTACATCCATTTCAAAATTTCATAAATCACAAATAGATTCAAAGTTTCAAAGTGTCCATACCTCAGTCGGGCGGCTAACCGCCGCTACCGGTCGGCTTACCGCCGCAACCGACCGGTTAGCCGGCGTATGCGGGCAGGAACCGGGGAGGCGACCGTTGCAACGCAACTGGACCGGCTAGCCTGCCAACCGGACCGGTTACCGCGATTTCAGGGGCGGTTAGCCGGCACGCGCGGTGGTTACGGCGGCCGGCGGCGAAAAATCGCCTGGAGGAGGAGCGGCTGCGCGGGGGGGGGGGGGAGAATGAGCTTTGGCCGTTGGGGGAGGGGGGGTTAGGGTTAGGGCGGCGTTGGGCCTTCATGGGCCTTAATGGGCCGGCCACTGTTTTTTCTTTTTCTTTTTTGATTTAACTTGTATTTACCGAAAAAAATACCAAATGAGCAAATATTTGAAAACTTTTTACACCAACAGATTATACGCACCTTGAAGTATTTTTAGGAATTTTTTCGACATTTTTCCATTTTTTAATTCAAATTTAAAAATTTCAAATTTCCACCGGTTCAAACCGCCCCAAACCGGAACCGGTCCGGGCCGGTTTGGTCGGGAACCGGTCAACCGGACCGGTTCCCGACGGTTCGGGGAACCCTGGTCGTCAGTCGTCCGCTCTGCTGGCTGAGGTTCTGACGTCGCCTCGCCGAGTCAGCGACGTACGTACGTACGTGCTGCCCATGTCGCACTCACCAGCTGCCAGCCTGATGTGACCGCGATTGGATCGGGCGGCGGCAGTCCACAGCCCTAGGGCCGTGTGCGTCTTCTCTCTGTCCGGCAGCTGGTTGAGGTAGAGCGCGCCCTCCGCTGCTACCTAGCATCAGTACCGGGCGCAAAGCCGGTTTAGTACCGGTTATACGCCCGGTACCGAGCTTTCGGTACTAATGGGTTGCCCATTAGTACCGGTTGCCCGAGCCAGTACTAAAGGACATCGTAGTATCGGCTGGTGCTACCAACCGGTACTAAAGCACCAGCCGGTACTAACTACAAGCCTTGTGGCCCCGCTCCACGCTACACCCCAGCTAGCTTTGTGTTTTCTTTGCTTGTTTTTCTTCGTTTGTTTTAGGCCGAGAGTTGAGATTTCGCACGCTATAATTTGGATTGGTAAGTTGTGCCAGCAACCATTTTCTTGCCAACACAGGGATACAAATCAAATAAAACTACATAGAACACGCAAGAATGGACTTTCCTTACAAAATCTCGAGCAAGACACAGAACAAGAAATTCCATCCCTTAGAAAATCAATTCGTCCAAGTCCAAACAAGAATGGACTTCCAGATCAATCTTGCTAAGCAAATCTATCTATAAAAGAACGAGTTAAATTGAAAACATTTCTCACCTCAATTAGGCCCACCTTACCTCTCACGTCGGACCCACGTTAAGGGTCAACAGAGGTGGGGAGGAGGTCAAATCCACCAAAAGTGATATTTAGAAAATGTTTCTGCCAAAATCGATATTATTTTCTCACCTCGGTGTATCTACCCGCCCGGCTCTGTAAATTAAATTGCTAAACCGGCTCGGCGTTGGCTTGGCGTGTTTCGCAGCCGCGCAGGAACAACAGGCGTCTGCGGCCCACCCGCGTGACCGAGGTATCCCACATGCATGCACTCGCCGGCCCATTAGCATGGCCCACGCAAGGTTAGCAGCTGGCCGGCGTGGAGTAGAAGGACCAATCAGGCAATCACGGTCATAGCACGGCACATCGTATGAGTAGGTGACAGGTGCTTGACTTGTTTTTCTATTTTTTTAAATGGAAAGGTAGATCCATGAGCGTGTTGTTCTTGGCACTTTTTCAAATGAACCCAACACGAGCTCCTGCCCTATTCATTTTAAAAAAGCCCAAACATAAACTAAATTAAGTAAAAAGTAGTATAATAATAGTGGTAAAATTACGTTTACTCACTCCGTTCCAAATTATTAGTCATCCTGACATTAATGTTACGAATTTAGACAAATATATATCTAGGTCCATAGAAGATGTCATAAATTTAAACACTTAAAATGACACCTAGAATGACTAATAATTTGGAACGAAGAGAGTACTTAGTAAATATTAGGGTTCGATCCAAATCGGACTCGCCGTACCCATCATATTCGACCTAGCTATAAGAGGTTGCAAAGGTTGTAAACCCTTGCGAGTTGGAGAATCTTTCTACCAAGTGCTAAATATTTTTCTCACAACTCTGGTACCTTATCCGTTGCATATATCTTTGTATCACGTGCGTGTCGCACGTGCGTCTTAGCTAGTGGATCCAAAAGAACATGCATAAAACAAATTGCCTAAGAAAAGAAGTAGTGCTGCATAGCTGCTTTTCCTCCGTTGCCCCTTCCGCTCATGCGCCGGCCGCCCAGCCTCCGTCCAGTTCGCACTGCGGGGGAAGCTAGATGTGCCAGCTGCCGGCCTGCAGGCCACCCCCGCGGCTGCCAGCCAACTCTGCGAGCGCGGCTGCCGGTCAACGCCACGAGCCCACGACAGTTCCCGCGGCCGCCGGACAACTCCGCGCGCGAGCCAACGGCGGTTCTCGTGCCCGTCGGCCAACTCCACGAGACGCTTGTCTTGCTGCTGCATCTGCAAGGGAGGATTAGAGAGGGATGAGCATACAGAGAAATCTGAAGAAAGGAAGAGATAAGAATGACCTTACGGTGAGGGGAGGGAGAGAGCGTCAAATAAAGGAAGAGAACGCACCGCGGGAAGAGTACTTAGTAAGTACCGGTTAAGGTCTGTAACCTGTACTAACGGAAAACGTTTAAGTATCGGCTGGTGGCTCCAGCCGGTACTAAACATCCTACACCGGCTAGAGCCATGACCCGGTGCTAACTGTGCGCATTTAGTACCGGCTGGAGCCACCAGCCGGTACTAAGTGGTTCTAGCCACTGCCCCTGACACCAGGGGTGTTGGTGGCCGCCATTTAGTACCGGTTGGTGACACCAGCCGGTACTAAATTGGTCCGGTGACGTCGACGCATGACTATTTTGCACGTTAGTACCGGCTCAAAGTGCAACCGGTACTAACGTGCCAGGGACGAATACTCGATTCTCTACTAGTGATCCATCTTTTGGTTTTGGATCCGTCGCCACATATCCTGCCCATTGACGTTAGTTCTCTGCACACAGATTTCAAGCTGATACGTACGATACTCAGGTTGTTCGGTGACCAAATCCATATGCACAGGTCAGGTCATGGCCTTATGCCATCATTTTCGTTCCGCGTGGACAAATAGGCCATGCAGCTGCCCAGCGCGTGTACCTGTTGGTTGTAGGAGTTGACCTTTGCAAACTTTTCGAGCTGCAGCCACAAGTAAGCCCAAAGGACAGATCATCATGCCACTCCATCCATTTCTCTCTACGATTATTATGTAGCTAGTTCGTTATGGACTTAGGGTACAGGTATACCGGCATGCTAGACTTTTGAGTTTTGACAACCCCGACCCCCACCGGCCACTGGCCACCACCACCACGGGATGCCTGCCTGCTTGTGAGTTGTGACAAACTCTATCCGGAACCACAAGTCAACGAGCAGAGGGTTGCATCCAAGTGCGTGCTGCGTGCGACCGTCTATGTGAAGCCAACACAGCCCGGCATCAAGAGAAAAAAAAAAGGCACGCATTTCGTCCAAAATGGCGTCATTGCCAGCGGAGAAATTGGTCCTCATGACACGACCTGGCCAACTTTTCATGCGGGAGTCTCGCCATTCGAGGCTCGACGTGAACGAACGGCCCACGACCCATGAGGACATACGGACCAGCTGACATCAGCTTTTCTACGCGCCAGTTTGGCCGTTCGATGCTGGGCATGCCACGAACCTGGCCAAAATTCTACTACTACTGTACGCGCGAGCGCGAGTGTCACCGTTCAAAACCGTCCAGATTTCGAATTTGAATGATTTGAAACGAATCGAAGACAATTGATGCAGAGATGTCATAAATGCTGCGGTTCATGTACACCGACATGCTACCAAGAGACGAGGAGCTCGGGGAGACCTCATCGGCGGCGAACATGCATGTTCCAGTTGGACAGGCTGAAGCTCTTGTGCGCCCAGATCGAAGCTGTGGGAGCGTGTGTCGCTGGAGAATGTCGCGACGGTTTTAGGGCCGGTAGCTAGGCATTGTGTGGTAATAAACCAAACAGGCCCTTAGTTGTGTCAGTCTTTGGCTACCAACCAAATAGACCCGGCAGAACAGGGTTCATAGCTAAGACTAGAACATCGTGCATTCTTGTGTTATACAATATGAGAATGTAAGAACATCTGTATCCCAAGCAGCATTATTAATTACGTACTACAAGTTCTCGGACCTGCCAGACGTGCCCTCCGGCCGAGAACTTGTCGGAGAGGAGAACGTCGCCGATGGAAAGGGTCTTGGTCGCTGCCCAGTCGATCTTCAACTCGACGAAACCAGCCCCCACCATGATGTAGATGTGAACCTTTAATTGGTTTGAGCCGTGTAAACTTAAGATAGGTATGAGGCCGGCAGTTGCACAGAGATAGAGTTGTAACAAATCTCCTTGTGCCCATGAAGATTAACTATCAGAGAATTGTATTAGCATCGGTTCCAAACTCTTAATGCAGTTCCGATTTTGGAAGCGGTACGCTCAATCCGTTTATATGCTTGTTTATACATTTTAGAATTTACTCGCAAACATGCTCGTGCGTTGCTACGGGCTTTGGATGCGGTGTATTTAATTTTATCTTTTAATATACTGTATTATAAATTTAAAATATGTTAATTTTAAACTGATTTGGTATTTATTTGTTCTTTTTAATTAGTTCAATATTTCTCTTTACTCTATATCAAATTCAAAACCGAACTTGTTACATTACCGGTAAGCATATAGAATTGCAGTCCAGGCCTTAGCGACCTCCACCTAAATCGAGGGTGTCTACCTCCATCATGAGCAGGGAGATGATGCGTGTGCAGAGTCTTTCATGCCCGACGCAGTTGTAAGGACGGCTGCCATATGCTAAAGAATACCGATGTTTACTATAAGTAGCACCTCGCACCGCATGCTGGTGATGGTGATGACGATGTGGTGTCCCTGCGCGAGAGGAAAAGGAATGGAACACACGGACGTTAAGGCAACCATGTCGATTATAGTTCCACGTCCTTAGCGAGCACCATGAATCCCCACTTTCTCATCTCCTCCACCTACACCCTTGCCTCTTTATTTCACACTTGTTGTGCACACAACACCTTACTTGATTCACACTTGTTTGCAATGTGTCCTATAATAGCTCGTTGTATGGTGATGAGCATCAAAACTATAGTGCAAGGTGGTCGCACACGAGTGAAGCGACGCTATGACGATGACCGAGTGGCCCTACGAGGCTATGGTAAGAACATCTATTTAGAATCATTTAAGTAACTATGGATGACTTACCTATTTAATTCATATTGTTAGAAATACAACGGCGAAACAATATGAGACATGTTAGACATAGGTTATTGAGATAATGATCATCCGGTGTTGACCATGTCTTCATTGGAAGCATTCATAATATGACCAGCCGATTTAAAGGATCCAATATTGAAGCTTTGGATGGTGGGTTCAAAGCCCTTGCATGGCTAATTTTTTCCCTTTCTTTCTCAGTTCACGTAGCTATGGATTTGTACATATATATAGTTTTTCGTTATCTGGTTTCTACCAGATGTTGTTTTTCTCTCAGTTCACACGGCTATGTATTTGCTACAAGCGGAAGCAGAGGTCGGGCGAAGAGCAGACTTCCATTAATCCCACCTCGCCAAGGCACTAAGGACGTACTCCCTCTGTCTCAAAATACTTGTCATTCTCGCTTCTTGAGAAAAATATCATCTTTCAACCTTAGCCAATTATAATTAATTTTTATAATACACCATTAGTATTTTTAGATAGATCTTTAAATCTAGTTTTTTAAGAAATTTATTTGAAGATGTAAATATTACACATGTTTACTACAAATAGAGTCAAAGTCAAAAAAGTAACATGTGTACGCATCCCATAGCGATATTCTTTATAAGACGGAGGGGGTATAAGACGGAGGGGGTACTTGTAAAGGAACGGAGGGAGTACTTATAAAGGAACGGACGCAACAAGCCTGTGTGCGCGGGTAAGGCCCGTGCGGTAGTGGGCAGAGTGCCTGACAGTCTCTATGTTTTGACGGCAGAAGAGGTTGGTCAGGACTAACAGCTGGTCCCATTAGCTTGTTTTAAACAAGACCGACAGTGGGGCCCACGATGTTACTTACTTTAGGAATAGGTATAGATTTATATTTTTTATTTTTCATGAGAAAGATTAAAATATATTTTTATGAGCGGTCTTACTCATAATTTTCTAATTGCACACATCAATAATTTAGATCAGGCATTAAGGATCATTTATTATATTCATAATGATAAATGTGAGAAATTTATATATAACTTAGGGGGTTACTTTGATAATGTTAGCGCCAAAGGAATGTCCGTCTACGCCTGAAAAAGCGGCCCACAACCACCGCGACCAGCTAGGCCGATGGCAGCCCACAAGGGGAATTGGCTCATCCTGCCTTCAAGATGGACCGGAAGGAGGGCAGATTGGGGAAACTAAGTAAATAACCTCTACCCTGGCGGGATGAACCCAATCTATCGCACTGTGAAAATATCTTCCTCTCACTTGCCTATGGCAGGGTAGGGCCACCGAGCGTGCCCAGAGACGGCAGCGTAGCTGGTCACGTCCCCTTTCCTGATGACCAACAGCGTGGGAGGGCCTGGCCACCCATCGGGTGGGGTCGACGCAGTTAAGAAGCTGAAGCAACGTAGCGATCCCGGGGTCGCCGGATCCTAGGGCGGCATATCGAGAGGACCATCCCGGAAAAATAGGCTCCATCGATGACATTCCAGTTAACGGAGAAGGCCAATTGAAGCACTTGCCCCAGTTGCAACAATGGCGCACCCAATCAGATTACGACAACTACGCGACTCTCTGCAAAGAGTCCCTGGGGAAGAATATAAATAGAATAGCCTATCAATGGGGAAAGGGACTCAAGCTATACAACTCTTTTAGTTCCGATGATCAATAGCCATCCTCCATACAGAACGTAGGGTGTTACCCTCGCGACGTCCTGGATCTGTCTAAACTTATGTGTCTCGAGATCCCATGTCTACCCTCCCGGCGTCCTGCATCTGTCTAAACGTATCTATCTCAAGATCTCCCACACAACCAATCTTGTGCTAACTCTACACCCCTAAACCTGCTCGAGGGTCTCACACAGTCAAAACTAAAACAGTTTTCAAAATGCACGGCAACATTGGTAATATAGTAATTTTGTTATTTGCCACCGAAAACATATAATCCCCCACATGCCAATGTGCCAATCGATGTGTCTATGAAACTTGGGAAGCTGACAGTGGCAGGCTGACAGCTGCGGGATTACAGGTTTAAACAGTGATGGATAAGAAATTATTTCATTGATGAACCAATAAGTTTAATCTCTTAACAAATTTAAAAGAATTTATTGCCCTATATATGTTTTTTTTCTCAAGATCATACATAAGTAATTCGGCCTCGGAAACCGATATTCTTACATTCTCATATTGTGTAGCTTTACTCATTGTATAACACAAGGATGCACGATATTCTACCTTTTGCTCTGAACCCGCTCTCTTATCTCATCAATGACAGATGGAAAGCTATGCATCAGCCGGTAATACCCCTCGGTTAGCACAGCGACCTTGAAATTTTTCTCGACGACGAAGAAGTCAAGGCACCTGTTCTTGAGCTCCGGGCAGCTGTGCGTCTCCGCGCAGCCCAAAACCGTCGCGACATTCTCCGCGGACACACGTTCCCACAGCTTCTGGGCACACATGAGCTTCAGCCTGTCCAACTGGAACATGTCCGCCGCAGCAAGCAAATTCTGGAACACTTCAATGTTCGCAGAAGAGCTCTCCTCGAGCTTGTCGGTGTACATGAACCGCAGCATAATCTGGAACGTTCCTGGCTTGACGTCGTGCAGCGTGACGCGGCTCATGTTGGCCTCCGCCATGGAGCCGAGCAGCTGCGCCTTGAACACCGGCGAGCGGGCGGCGAGCACCGCCCGGTGAGCGCGGAACGTCTCGCCGGCGACGTCGAAGGACACGTCGGAGCCGTCGGCGCTGTCCAGGAGGTGCCCGAGATGGTCAGCGATGTCGGAGGACGGCACGGGTACAGGACCTTGGTCGCCGCTGAGCAGAACTGTGACTCCGAACATGAAGGTGACATGGCCGTCCTTGACGCAGTTCGACGACGCCTCTAGATCGGCCCGCTTCACGAACGGCGAAAATCCCCATGCGTCGAAGCCCTCGGGCGGATACACCTGCACGCTGCTCTTTGTGTGCGACTTCGACGGCGCGCCGTCTACGCCCATCAGGAAGGCTTCGAAGAGGGCCCTGACGTTCTTGGATTCGCTGACGAGCTGTAGGAAGACAGAGACGTGAAGGCCATCAATGTCGTGCTGCTTGTGTCCATGCGGGTAGCATCGTACCCTCCAGACGTGCCCTCCTGCCGAGAATTCGTCGGAGAGGACAATGGCGCCGATGGAAAGGCTCTTGGTCGCTGCCCAGTCCAGCTTCAACTCGACGAAACCAGACTCCAACATGCTATTGCTGGCAGATATATGGTGGGTGTGTTAATCAGGTACGTAATCTGTAATTGATTTGAACCGGTTCGTTCAAAAAAGAAAAGAAAAGAAAAGTAATTGACTTGAACCGTGTAACTCAAGATAGATATGACGCCGGCAGCCGTTAGAGACAGAGTTGTACTCCGTCCGTCCTAGCAAAAAAAAAAAATGCAATCATAGGATAGAACTGAGTTTGACTATTACTCCGTAGAGAAAATTCTTCCTACGTCTGGAGCATTCAAATCAAAGGACAAGTTGAAAAGCCATGTTCTCCAAAAAAAAATGTTTCCGCAGTAGAAAAAAAATTATACCATGAAAATTAAGAAATATAATACCATGAAAATTAAGAAAACAATTGTTGCCGAAACTATGCGTACGCGTCCAAAGTTTGTCACCGTTGGGCCCAAAGTCTGGTGGCTGAGACGAGGGCCGAAACGAATATAAATCGAGTTGCCCAAAGGAAAGGATTCAATAATTTCTCGTGATCATCGATCGATCCTTTGCATCTCTCCGTCTCATCCAAAGGCAGCTGCGGCAACATCAGGGGAGGAGGCAGGAAGTATGGTCACTGATGTCAGTGGAGACCAACTATCGCCAGGCTAATTTTTTTTACATTGTCAATCATGTAAACTGTGTATAGATACAAGAGTTTTTGCAAATCAGCGTTGTCAGCTGACAATGTAGACTACACGTAGCTTCGCTAACCAACCCGACACCAGTCTCGGATCCGCCAGCGGCGACGAGGAGCCCTCGCTGGGTCTTGCTGGAACCCTACGTCAACAACAATGTCAGCGAGCCCTCCATCCCCGACGCTAAGACCACGGCGGCCTCCTGCACCTCCACAGGCCAATCCTTCAGCGTCTCCTTTGCCCCAGCGGCGCCGCCGGCGACCTCCACCTACTGCTGTGAATGGATTGGTGGTTCCCCCGGCGACGACAACGACGACGATCCCGATGAGGAACCCAACCTCACCGGCGACGACGAGTCCAAGAATCTCCACATCGTTGCAGTCCACGACGACTGTGCCCTAATCCAGATGACTCCTCCCGAGAGTCGCTTTTATTCTCGTTACGACAACACGTGCGACTACTTTTTGTACGAGGCCGGCGCCGGCCGGACGCCATGTCTCTCGCTGCTCCCCGGATGCTACTTTTCGACATGGAAGATGACGACGAGACATCCCCTAATAAGTTGCTGTACGTACCACTGCCTGTGCCGCTGCCGGAGGAGCATCGCCGGAAAACTGACCGGCCATACCTGCCGTACCGTCGCAACCTTGGCGCCGCCGGCCTCAACGCGGTGAGGTTTGTCAGCATTGAGCCCCGCTGCTGCTGCGGCGGCTATGGCAAGACCTCGTGTGAGCGCTCTCGCTTCGCTTTCAACGTGACCACATGGACGATGGCATTGAAGGAGGAGGGGGGTTAATGACATGGGTGAAGGACGGCGTGCTCGACTGCGACGAACTCTGGCAGCTCCCCAACTACGGGTGCCTCCCACACGTGTCACTGGAATACCCCATCGTGAGCGCAGACAACCCTGACGTCATCTGCTTTATGCTCTGTGAGGATCACTACTTGATCGACGGTGCAGATGAGACGGTATGGCTGCTCGAGATCGACACCAAGAGAAAGGCGCTGCTGTCTGTCGTTCGCCATGGCACTAGTGGCTACTATATAGATTCTCGTGTGCCTGTGAAACTTTGTTGGTAGAGCTGCTTGGCACTGAACAGCGACAAAGTAATTTCCCTTTTCCTTGACCAGCGGTACACACAGGATTGATTGATGTCTGAGTTACTACAAACTTGTAACACTAATTCGGAGCTTGTGAGAATGTAATCTCTTATATGGTTCCAATTTCGTAAAAAAAAAATAGTTATGCTTGATCATTGTTCTCTTCTCGACATTTAGTTGGTTTAACCTTTGAAACAAGTTTTTAGTTTTTGTGCTCAGGATCAATGAAAAATTGTCGAGAAGAGAACAATGATCAAGCATAAACGTCGAGAAGAGAATAATGATCAAGCGTGACTATTTTTTTTATTATAAGTAGCAAAATAGATAAATAGATGGCATCCTGAGCACAAAACTCAAACATGATAAGGTCTACAAGCCTATCACATTGATCAAGCATAACTAATCAAGTATATTATGTTCTTGAGGAATACATAATTAAGTGATGCTGACTGGGATACATATATTCATAGTTTCTTACATTCGTATAATATTGTATAATAAGAACGCATGCATGATGTCCTTATCTTAGCTCTGAACCCGCTCTCTTATCTCATCAATAAGAGATGGAAAGCTCTGCATCAGCCGGAAGTATCCCTCGGTCAGCACAGCGACCTTGAAATTTTTGTCGACGAAGAACTCAAGGCACCTGTTCTTCAGCTCCGGGCAGCTGTGCGTCTCTGCGCAGATTAAAACCGCCGCGACATTCTCCGGCGACACACGCTCCCACAGCTTCTGGGCGCACAAAAGCTTCAGCCGGTCCAACTGGAACATGTCCGCCGCGGCGAGCAAGTCCTGGAACACCTCGATGGCCGTCGCCGATGAGGTCTCCCCGAGCTCCTTGTCTCTTGGTAGCTTGTCGGTGACATGAATCGCAGCAGGATCTGGAACGTCGCGGGCTTGATGTCGTGCAGCGTGACGCGGCTCATCTTGGCCTCCGCCATGGAGCCGAGCAGCTAGCTGCGCCTTCAACACCGGCGAGCGGGCGGCGAGCACCGCCCGGTGAGCATGGAACGTCTCGCCGCCGACGGTGAAGGACACGCCGGAGCTGTCGTCGGTGCTATCCAGGAGGTGCCCGAGATGGCCGCCGATCGGAGGGCGGCACAGCTATAGGGTCCTCGCCATCGCTGTCACGCACAACTATGACTCCGAACATGAAGGTCGCAGAGTGAAAAAACCACTAGTATATGCGGCCGCGGAGCTTATCCTTCGGCATGCAGGCACCCTGCCTTCTAAGGATACGGTAAAGGTACCTGACCTGGACCTAAAATGTTCATGTATTGTGGTACTTGTTGGATCATGTATTGCATTATTTAAAAGTTAAAACTATTAAAATGTGCCCATTATTCAATTACATTTTTCTGCTCTATATAGCATAACGAAATGTTTGAATTTAGCTGAGATTTCAAGATCATGTGCTGCTAAAACTGAAATGTTCCTATTATTTAGATACATTTTCTTCCCAATATAGCATAATGTAATGTTCAGGGTACTTCTGCAACTGGACTGGATCTATGTACAGATTTCTTGTAGTCGAAAGTTTATGATTTGTTTTACAACTTTTAGGAGGTTGTTCTTGGCTTCAGTGTGGCTCGGGTATACATGAAAGTATGAAGCTAACCAGAATAGGTGTAGTATAAGCAAAAATTAAACATTCATGTTGTCATGTGGGCATGTGGTTCTCTGATCGGGCATATCCATTTATGAATCAAATGACTTGCTTGCTTATCATATACTTAAATGCAAATAGTTGGTCCTGCTAAGTACTTAGGACTACTTTGTCTTGATTGCACCAAAACATGAAATGTTCTTATGATGCCATAATATTTTTTAATTGGAGTGACCATTGTGGGCTTGTGATGTCCGTGTCACCCTTTTAAGATGTTCCTGCACCCATTGTCTTTGTTTTTATCAGATTTTCCTTTAGCTCACTTACTGGTGATGAGCACCTTTCAGCCGGCATCGTTCTAAAATGTGCCATACTTTTGGTTTCTGTTGGGATCAAATAATTAGGAATAGTCTAAATCTTGGTATTTGTTACTTTATAAACAACAGTCCAGTGGCACTTCTGGGACAAAAAATCAGAAAATGTCTCTTGGATCACACTGGGTCTCTATCAATATGTTTTTGTGATACTAGGAATTACTTTTTAGTTAAGTACTTTTATGATATCAGGTGAGCAGCTGCTAATACACAAAATGTATATCTTTTTCCACAGCTCTAACTCTGGAGTGGCCAGGTGCCCAGCTTGCAGACCCAAACCATGCATGTCTTCACTTATTAGTGGTCAAAGCCTTTCTGGTGCTTATAGTGGTTGTAAAATGTGCCATACTTTTGGTTTCATCACGTACTGCCTCTTTGGTGATGAGAATCATTCAGTCTTTTATTGTTTCCATACATTTCATAATGCTATTTGTGGTTGATATGTTGTTGGGGTTATCATGAGTTTGTTGTAAAAGCCAATAACATCTCAATACAAGAAATAATGAACTTTACATAGGCTACTATGGATTACATGCTACTCGGCACATAGCAGTGAGCAATGCTCTAGTTTAAAAGGGGTATCCAAGTTCATAGGCTACTATGGATTACAGGCTACTCAGAGCATAGCAGAGTATCATTTCAATTTTCAGACGTTTGGTACTGTCTTGTGTGTATACTAGTAGATCCAAAATGTACCACAGCTACTCTCGGTACAGGATTTGGTCTCATACTCCGTCGTTGATGCCTTTGGCAACGTGAGTGCCAGTACAGTCTGTAGTTGCCCACCGTCCTTGTTTGGCTAATCTGCGGCAGGAGGCAGTGTCCTCACGATCTTGTCCAGTTGTCCACCAATGTGGGTGTGTGGGCTACCGTCTGACGTCTGTGTGCTACTGATGCTGCGTTTACTTCACCAAAACGTGAATTCCAAACCACTGTAGCTACAGTGAAGTGGGGGATTTAGGGTGTTTAAATGAAAAAAAAAGTGGTGGTGATGAATAGTGGAGAATAGTGAGAGGTGATGTGATGGTGAATAGTGGATTGGGGAGAGTGAGGGTGTTTAGATGGGAAAAAATGATAAGTAATTTAATGAATGAATAGTAAATTAAGGGAATTGGAGGAGGAATTGGGTGCACTAAACCCACCCCGAGGGCCGTCCAGTTACTCGTCATCTCCAACAAGCTTACCATCAAGCCCTGGCTAGACATCTGCCGCCTTCAACTAATGCAAGGTATGTGACTTCAGCAATGACATGAAACCGAAGAGTCAGCGCTTCAAATTAAAACATGACATGTGCCGCGTATGGATAAACGGATCAATTAATTTACCCTAACGGATTTTACAGGCATGGAATACTAAATGAAGTCTATTTGCAAAAAAATTTCAGAGATGGGTGCAACTTTGCACGACGATTCTAATGAGCCTAATTAAGCCATGATTTATTATAGTAATATTACAGTAATCATCCTCTAATTGTGTGGTCAAAGACCTCGTTAGATTCGTCTTGCGAATTTGCTAGGAGTTGTGAAGATAGTTTTGTAAACTGACTTTATTTAATATCCCTAATTAGTGGTTAAATTAGAGGGTTAACACCCCCATGCAAACACAGACTATGGATGCATGATTGCTGCCTGGCCACACATGAGCGGCCTTGTCAAATACTACCTCGGTTGGTCAATTGTTGACGTTTCCGACCATGGATTGAACTATGAATGAACTAATCTACCCTGTCGGAACGTCATCAATAAGAAAACGGAGGGAGTAATAATGCAAGGTAGATGCTGTCAGCAATGACGTGAAACCGAAGAGCCGACGCTTCAAATTAAAAACGCGACATGTGGATGCATGATTGCTTCCTCCGGGCCGTTGGCGCGTAGTGATTGCAGGAGCACTTCTTCTCCAGGACATTTCTGTTTGTGCGTGTCGCCCTGGTCGCCCCAGGTTCAGACTTATTTAGGGATGGAGCAGCGCCCATCGCCCATCACCCATCACCCATCAGTAGCTAGCTCGCTCCTCCACTACAGTGATGGCCACCGCCCATCACCCATCCGAAGCTCGCTCTTTCACTACCGGCGGTGGCGCGCCGCGCGCACGCCGCGTGCTGGTGTTCCCGCTGCCGTTCCAGGGCCACATCGACCCGATGATGCACCTCGCCGGCGCGCTCCACGCGCGGGCCGGCCTCGCCGTCACCGTCCTCCACACGCGCTTCAATGCCATGGACCCCACGCGCCACCCGGAGTTCCGCTTCGTCGAGGTCCCTGACGGCGTCCCCGCGGATGTCGCCGCGGCGGGCCGGATCATCGACGTCATCCTCGCCATGAACGCCGCCATGGAGGCGGCGCCGGCGGTCGTGCGGGCCGCCCTGGCGTTGTCTGCGATGATCGCGGAGGAGGAGGAGGACGACAACGAGGCGGCGCCCCCTCGCGCTGCGTGCCTCGTCATCGACGCCCACCTCCTCGCCGTGCAGCGGGTCGCCGAGGAGCTCAAACTGCCGACGATCGTGCTCCGCACCGTGAGCGCCGCGTGCCTGCGGTGCTTCCTCGCCTACCCCATGCTCCACGACAAGGGGTACCTGCCTCCCCAAGAGTCGCAGCTCCACATGCCGGTGCCGGAGCTGCAGCCTCTCCGGGTGAAGGACCTGTACCAATCCAAGATCAGCAGCCACGAGATGCTCCGCGTGGTCATCGCCCGGATCACTGAGACGGTGAGGAACAGCTCGGGCGTCGTCATCAACACGTCCGAGGCCCTGGAGCCAGCCGAGCTCCAGAAGCTCCGCGGCGAGCTCAGCCACCTCCCGCTGCTCCTCGCCGCCGGCCCTCTCCACAAGCTCTCCTCGAGGAGCACCGGGAGCAGCCTGCTCGACCAGGACTACAGCTGCATCGGGTGGCTCGACACGCAGCCCCCGGGGTCGGTGCTGTACGTGAGCTTCGGGAGCCTGGCCGCCATGGATTCCGGCGAGTTCATCGAGGTGGCCTGGGGCCTGGCCAACAGCGGCCACCCCTTCCTCTGGGTCGTCCGGCCCAACCTGGTGCAACATGCCGACATCGTTCAGCTTCCCGATGGCTTCGAGGAGGCCGTCAAGGGTAGGGGCATGGTGATCCGGTGGGCCCCGCAGCAGGAGGTGCTGGCCCACGCGGCGGTCGGTGGGTTCTGGACACACTGCGGGTGGAACTCGACGCTGGAGGCCGTTGGTGAGGGGGTGCCCATGATCTGCAGGCCCGACGCGGTGGACCAGATGATGAACGCGAGGTACGTGGAGGAGGTCTGGGGCGTCGGGTTCGAGCTGGAAGGCGAGCTGGGGAGAAGGGAGGTTGAGGGTGCTGTGAGGAAGCTGATGGGGCGTGGGAGTGAGGGGGCTGAGATGAGGGAGAGGGCACAGGATCTTAGGAGAAAAGTTGCAGAGTGTTTGATGGAGAGGTCTGGGTCCTCTCACACCGCCATTGACGAGTTGCTTAGCTACATATTTTCTCTCTAAACATTCCGTTGTAGTATCTATGTACCTGGTTAAACATTATTGCAGATTGATGGATAATAATAATGCCCTTCGTTCTAACACAAGAATTTACTTCTTTTTTTTTTAAACGAATCAGGCTGCTGATTATATTAAAAAGAAGGTGAAACCAGGGCGAAAACAACAAATGGAAAAAATACAACACACCGGTAGGTTGGATTGGGTCATCAACACACGCTGCACCACGCTATCGCACTCAACTCTATTGAAGCACAACTCTATTGAAGCGGGTTTTTCCCCGCCTGACAACGACATCGCAACCGAAGGCAAACCGCGGCATCCACCAACATTCACACACTGAAGTAGTCATCGAAAACCTCCATGGATGACCCGACGCCGATAATGATCCAAAAGACGCACCGCACCTAGAGGGCCACCGCCATATGGGATCCCCCGCCGAAGTGCCGCTGCAACACCACGCTCCATCTGATGGAGTGAAAACACCAAATTCGAACCTCTCACACACTGCCTTGCAGCCACCACCACAATGTGCGGGGCCCTCGCCACATCCGCCGTTGGACTCCACCTCGCATGTCGTGGATCTGTTCTAATATAGTCGCCATCAGAGTGGTGAGCAATGTCACCCCGCTCCTCCAAATCTCCATCAAACTGCCAAGCCGCCACCACATGCCGACTTCACCTCGTTGCTTCACCCGCGCACCTTGCCACCGCTATCGTGCTAGTAAGCCAAGAATGTCGCTTGCACCGTCTTTTAACGATGTACTGCCCCGGATTCCCAACTGTGCTGAGCAACCCGACGTGGTCCGTTTCAAGTCAAGTTGTTGCATGTTATTGTTGCCGCAAGCAACATCTTCCGACATTGTCCCCATGTTGCACTGACTGTTGCCAAGTAACGCTAGCCACCGCGATCCGCTGCCAGCAACAAGAAATGACACCCTTGCGAAGACCCCTGACCACCACCAGCGTAGACTCAGCAACACCCTTTGCGCTTGCCGCGTTCCATGACCGATGGACCAGCAATGCCACAAACCTAGCTGGGTCTTCAGAGACGACGCCTGGAGGGAGGCGGCGGCCAGGGTTGGCTGCCCGATCCGCCTGCATGGGGGCGTCCGGGGAAAAGTCCTGTCGCGCCAATTAGTTTGATTTACACAGCCCACATTGAATAGAACGTTCTCTGGATCCACAAGAGCAATATAAGGTAGTAGCGTATACTTTAAGAGATAAAAGAAAAGATAAAAATCTACGATCTTCGAAGATCCGTCAACCGTTGCCCATTTCTATCTGTCTCACTATCTATGGACAGTGGCAGTCACATTTGACCAGATCCCTATATATTTGATATTCATGCATTTCAACCCAGCAGAGCGGCCCAACTGGCCCAACACACCTCCATACATATAAATTCCTCTTCCTCAACCCTAACCCTAACATTTCCCCCACCACTCCACCAGCCGGCAGCCGCCACGGCCTCCTCTCCTTCCTCACCACGCCGCCGCCGCTGCCTCCAAGTAGCAGGCAGCTGCGCCTCCCCGCCACCGCCGGCCACCCGGCTCCTCCCCTCCTCCCTCAAATCCGCCGCCGCCAGCTACCTGGCTCCTCCCCTCCTTCCTACCTCCATCAAATCTGGTGCTGCCTCCACGTACCGGGCTCGTCGATGTCCCTGGCCTGCAGTCCACCGGCCATCCACCCTCCAACTCCAGTGGACGCCACCGCTCCCTCCTCTAATCTCCCTCAGATCAGAGGTCGGAGGTGCTCTGCTGCGACGGTGGAGGGGGCAAGACGGTGCTCTGCGGCTGCTCTGCGGCCGGCGCTTGCCTACCCCACCGCCGCTCTGAGCCCGTCCCCGGCTGGCGCTCCATCACCCCGCCACCGCACGGGGCACGGCCAGGCGGCCAGCCCCCCGAGGCCCCGATCCCGGCCGGCCACCCACCCACCTCGGCACCTCCTCCCACCGACGGCCAACGCCCCTGGTCCGCCGTCCATCCACCCTCCTCCAAGGCTCCCTCCTCTCACCTCCCTCCTTCGTCCTCCCTCAGATCCGGCGCCCGCGGAGACGGAGGGACCCTGCTGCGACGGTGGAGGGGCGAGACGGCGTGGGCGGAGCAGAGGGTAGACCCCAGCTGTGATGCGCGGTCACCGCCGGCGGCAAGTTTTTTTTTATTCTGTGTACATGTGTTAGGGTAGCTCGGTTACTTTGGTTAGAACCGGAACCGAACCGAACTAATCGAAACCGAATTTGCTTGGTTCTTGATTCTGAGAGGAACCGATCGGTGCCTATTTTTTAAGAACCAAACTTCTGCGAGAACTGAGAAACCGAACCGATCGGTTCGACTTAGAGAGCATTGCACACTGCACGCACACCCGTGGCATACGAAGCTTCCTCCAACCATAGCAAATGGTCAAATATCTGATGAGGCCATGAATGCTAGATAGATCACGCTTGCCACTATTTATTATATATATTATATATAGCAACTCCAATCTCTCAAGCCGGAGCATCGACCGGAGGCATCATTGAGCCATCCTAGCCAGCCGGCAAGAATGGCCGCGGCCGGAGTAGGAGTGGACGGCAAGCGCGCCGCCATTCCAGGGCCACATCAGCCCGATGCTGAAGCTGGCCGGCACGCTCCACGCGCGGTGTCTAGCCGTCACCGTCCTCCACACGGCCTTCAACGCCCCCGACCCCCCGTGCCACCCGCCGGGGTTTGCCTTCATCTCGGTGCCCGACGCCGCCCCGGAGGCCGCTGTCCTACTACATGCTCCACGACAAGGGCTATCTGCCATCGACAGGTTAGCAGCAAACAGACCACACGGTGCATCTTCCTCTGTTTCTAACTCTGCACACGGTTTCAAATCAATTTCCCCCGGATGAATATTAATTAAAACTTACATCTCCATTTCTTAAAACAATTACTTTTAGCAATGGGCAGATCTTCACTATATATGAATATGACATCGTTTTACATTACTTTGTATATCATCATTTCAGAGTCCAACCTACCGCTACCGGAAACGTGCGCTTTGCCATGTGCCAGAGGCACACGGCAAAGGCCGTTTTACCCACGGCAACGCGGTACACGGCAGCGCCCCTACGGCAAACGTCCGCTTTGCCATGGGCTTTGCCATGGGCCGGTTATCGGGCACACGGCAAAGGCTTTGCCGTTTGCCTCAAGAACCCTATGCCGTGTGTCTGCTGCACACGGCAAAGAAAAGGCATTAGACGGCAGGGGTGACGGTGACGGCGGATTTGCCGTGTACTAGACGGTGCGGCACACGGCAAAGACCTAGACTTTATCGTGTGCCAGGTGGCGCGGCACACGGCAATGACCTGTCCTTTGCCGTGTGCCAGGTGGTGCGGCACAAGGCAAAGACCTGTCCTTTGCCGTATGCCAGGGATTTAGCACATGGCAAAAGGCCAAATCTTTGCCATGTGCCGATGTCTTAGCACACGGCAAAGGGGGTAGAATTTTTTTATTTTTTCCCTGTTTTTTCATATATATATATGGTTCCCCACAACATATAAAACATCGCAGGCAGTTATATTGATCAATTTACACATCACAGGCAGTTCATATACCTCAAATATCAAATCAAATCCATTTAAATTCATACAAGTCCATAGAGGTGCATACAAATTCTTAGAAAGTCACACAAGGTGTCCATACAAGTCCATAGAGTTTCATAGCAGTCGAAAGGCATAATAGTCCATATGAAACAAGCCAAACTTACATAAGGCGCTGGAGGTGCTGGCGGCGGTGGCGGCTGCGTCCCCAGCCAACTATGGGGCCAATGAGGCGGCATCAGCCCCGGTTGCTGCTGCGAGGTGGCGGCCCAGTATTGCTGCCACTGGGGTTTGAGCCGGCGGCCACGGAGGTGACATATGTGGATTCACTGGCCCATCATTGGAGGCGGCCGATTGATTCTGCAAAAAAGTGTTAGTCAATGAAAGTGCTAAGTCACAATGGCAAAATTGTAGCTTTTTCCATTCTAAGTCACTATGAGAAATAAAAGTGCTAAGTCTAAGTCATTGTATCTTTATCCACCATTCAAAGTGCTAAGTCACTATGAGAAATGATACTACAAGTGTGTCGAGTGACTCACAGGAGTAATTGCAGCCGCTGGAGGTGCAACTAGAGGTGGTGTACTGAGTATAGGAGGTGGCAGGGTCGAATGGCCTAACGCCGCGCCCAGACCTTGCATCCACTGCATCGCCTGCTCCATTCTCATGCGGTCCGCCTGCAACCGCTCCTCCATCTCCCGCCGTAGCCTCGCCTCCAGCTCCTGCTCCCGTTCTTTGAATTGTGCTTCCATCTGGACCTACAAAATTTGATCCCAAAGTCACGCTCACATTCAAATTGTGCATGAATCAATGAAAGATGACCGCCTCCATCTGGGCCTGTGCAGCGGTTTGTCGAGGTCGGATGGCCGGGCTTGAGCTGGTGCTCCTAGCTTTCATCTGCGCAAGAGTGGGAGTAGTAGCCGTGTCGAGTAGGCTATTGCCGATCGAATACCGACCATGCTTCTTGCCTCCTCCCACCCTCATGACGATTTCTCCATCTAGGGGCGTGGTGTTCGGATCGAAATCTGGCCCATGAACCTCCCTTGCCATGGTGCTGTAGCTACTGATGCGGCTGTGCACGGTCGCATTGGTGTACGCCTCGGGCGGGTCCTCCGGGTTGTAGGTGACATCAGGCGTCGCCTTGCCCTTGTGGGCTAAAGCATATACCTAGAGCTGGCTGCAAGGCTGGCCACCGTGTTTCTCCGACTGCAAAGCCAAAACAAGATGATTAAATAGTATGCAGAATTAAGCGTTACAATAAAGAATTGAAGTCACGTACCCATTTTTTTCTGATAGTGCCTGAGGTGACGGTTGCCTTGATGGTGCGGTGTGCCACCCATTTTCAAACGCCGCTCCCGGCAAACGTTGTGCATCTCCACCCAACCCTGCGCACACCACTTGTCCACAATCATCTCCCAGCACTGATCTTTCCCGACTAACCAGTAACCACCACGGAATCGCCTGCACATGTCATACAAGAAGATTGAATGGAGCTTACTTCATCAAAGAATAAAACAATATTATTAATGTTGTGTTGTATATTTACTGAGAGGAACTGTTCCTGGGTCAGCCTCATGTTTCTCGCCTCCTTCTTAGTCACCCGTTTGCGCCTGTCAGCAAGATATTTTATGATGGCCTGGACACGAGCCTCGTAACGCATATCTTGCACCAGCTTGAAAAAGGCTGTGTTTGCCACCTCACGGCAAGCACTCTGCGTTCCGTCCTCCCATCGGTAGAAATCCTGCTCATAGGTGTAGATGGCATTATTTCAAGGATTAATGTCCGATGAATGCTATGTAATGAGATATGTATACAAATGCAGTGTAAGGCTATCCCCAACCCTCCAAGTAGGATGGTGTTCATAGAATTAATTATAGTGCCACATAAGATTTTTAGGTGATGTGTCGTGTATTTAATAAGAGAGAGAGGAGAGATGGGAAGAAACTGGGTCTTGCAGGAGACCCAGTGTCTATACGAGAACCAATGCGACACTACTAATATTAGCATTGTGAGAGAGTAGTGTCCATATAGTTTATGAGGAAGCAAGATGATTGTTCAATAGAATACATAGAAAAAAGTGAATGAAATGGCTAATTAATTATTTAGACTCTTGGTAGATGTGATGCATTGTACATCATAGTTTCTTGAGTAGTGTCCATATGATATGGTACACATAGACATCACTTGGGTTGGAGATCACATAGACATCACTTGGGTTGGGGATAGCCTAAGGATACTTACCCATAGTTCGTGAAGCACCCAGTCTGCCCTATTCCGCAATCGCAGGCCTGTCTCATCTATTATGTCGGGAGTTACGGTGTAGTGCTCCCACTTCGAGGCCGGCTGAACGGGACCGCCAATCTCAATCAAGCCAGGGTAGTGTTGCTTCAAGAGCAACCCCAGAATGTCATTGGGCAGGCGTGAGTGAACACCTGGAATGACAATATCAAAGTTCCTACACAAGTGATTAAGAGGAATTATTAGTTTAAAATGTGCTTTTGAACATTTGAAATGAAAAAAGTTGTGATAAAGGCAGAAAGTACGTACCTAATCCCATCTGGTCGAATAACCGGTCGTGCCTCGTACGGTATAGGTCGCTCCGGGAGCCTCGAGGGGCCTCGCAACCAGACGGCAGGTGCCTCCCCCTGCTCCTCCCCCTCCCCCTCCCCCTGCTCCTGCTCCACCTCAGGTACGAAGTCCTCGTCCGTGTTGGACGAGTCCTCTACTACAAGCGACGGTGCAGAGTTCTTGCGAGCCCCACGACTCGTGCCCGAGTCCTCAGCTGCTGCAGGTCTTGAAGAACCCGCTCCACCCTTCGCTCGCTTCGTGTTCTTCGCCGTACTGCCACTAACTCTAGTGATCACTGAAGTGAGGGACCTGTACACACCTCCTTCGGGCGCCGCCATGTTTGATCACCCACCTGCATTTAGAAAGAATAAACTCATCAGTGCATGTATTAGAAATTTATTGAAACAACTGGTAAATTAACATTGCATAGAATTACAACTAAGAAATTCATTACTATGGATCTTACATCTATTAGAAATATTCATCATAATCATCATATGGATTAGCTGGATCATATGTCTCATCATCGCTATCATGCATGTCTCATCATCGTTTTTCATTAAACTTGCGTGGCCTGTTGAGCCACAATATAGATATCTTGTCCTGAGTACACGGACGACTGTTGAATTTCGACTAGCCCAACATTCTTAGGCTTTCTCACTACACGAGGATCAAACCAATAGCATTTGAATATGACAGGTTCAAGAGACGGGAATCCTTGAAACTCTAGTTCGTATATTTCTTCAAGTCGGCCATAGTAGTCTCGGTTATCGTCTCCAAATGGCAGCTGGAACACCAGCACGCGGCGCGCGCGTGGCGCACCGCTGCCGGTAGTGGAGGAGCGAGCTACTGATGGGTGATGGGCGCTGCTCGATCCCCAAATAAGTCTGAACGTGGGGCGACACACACCAACAGATATGTCCTGGAGAAGAAGAGCTCCTGCAATCCCTACGTGCAAATGGTCGGGCGGCAGCAATCATGCATCCACATGTCGCGTTTTAATTTGAAGCGCCGGCTCTTCGGTTTCACATCATTGCTGACGTCACGTACCTTGCATTATTTGACAAGGCGGCATATGTCTGGCCAGGCAGCAATCATGCATCCATAGGCGGCTGTGTTTGTATGGGGTGTTCAATTTTTTTAATCCCACTTTAACCACTAATAAGGAGTATATCTCCACAATTCCTAGCAAATGTGCAAGACGAATCTAATGAGGTCTTTGACCACACAATTAGAGGATGATTAGTGTAGCTAATCATGGCTTAATTAGACTCATTAGATTCGTCGCGGAAAGTTGCACTCATCCCTGAAAAGATTTTACAAATAGACTTCATTTAATACTCTATGCATGTAAGATTTGTTAAGGTAAATTAATTGATCCGATCATCCATACGCGGCACATGTCGCGTTTTAATTTGAAGCACCGGCTCTTCGGTTTCACGTCATTGTTGTGTCACGTACCTTGCATTATTTGAAGGCGGCAGCTGTTTGGCCAGGACTTGATGGTAAGACTGCCAGCTTGTTGGTGACGACGAGTAACCGGACGGCCCTCGGGGTGAGTTTAGTTGACCCAATCCCTCTCCCAATTCACTCAATTTATAGCCTGTTCGGCTGGAATGTTGAACAGAGCTCGGCTGGCAGGTTTCGGCTTATTTCCTCTCACACGATCCTATTCATTCTACCAGCCGAGCACTATTTATTCTACCAGCTGAACAAGCTCTTACTATTCACCCATCACATCACCTACCACTTTTTCCCATCTAACCACCCTCAATAGGTGATGTGATGTGAATAGTGAATTGTGGTAGAATTTGTATGGGGTGTTTAGTCGTGAGGGAGAAAAGTGGTAGGTGATGTGATGATGAATAGTGGATTGTGGTAGGAGTGGTGGAAACTAAACCCAACCATACTATCATCTTCGAAGATCCGTCAATCGTTGCCCATTTCTACCTGTTGGCCCTTTGACCAATCTGTCTATTTGATATGATATCCTTGTGGCTGCTTCGACAGCATGCACGCACATTCATGGCTTACACTACTTAAAAACGATTTGTAGGAGGGTCCTTTTTTTTAGGGGCGAGTAAAATTGCCCCCTCACGGATGGTTACTGTAGCATTAGGCCCGCCCCTAAAAATCATTTTCAAGGGCGGGTGACGTCATTACCCACCCCTGAAAATGTTCCCGCACAAAAAAATTCATAACTTTTTCATTCGAACTCGGATGAAGATGATCATTATATCAAAATTGTATAGCTCAACGAGATATAAAACTTTGTAGTTGAAATTTTTTTCATTTGATATAGTTTACTATTTTAAAATTTTTATTTAAATTCTCTAGTTTTAAAATCTAAAACGTGAGGTCATTTAAAATTTGAAAATTTGAATTTTTAAATGACCTCAAATGGAAAAACTTTCAAAATAAAAGTTGTAGAGCCTGAGATGTTATAAAACTTTGTAGTTTAAAACTTTTTTATTTGACCTCGAATGAAGAAATTCTCAAAATGAAAGTTGTAGATCTAAGAAAGTTATGAAACTTTGTAGTATTAATTTAAATGTTTAAAGCCTTAAAAAGTAATTTACACTCGGTGTATTATTAGATGAGGAGAATGAAAAATGGATATGGATGCATATGACTGTGTGGTGTAGTGGTACGGAAGGCTCGCGCGAGGGGGGAGGTCACGGGTTCGAACCTCACCGACCACGTAGCGCAGCGACCTTGCGCAAAAAATGGCGCGATTTGCGGCTTTTTTAATTTTTTTATTGGCATCACTGTTGACGGTCGTTAGTGGTTCACTTTTGTACCTTATTTGGCGGTGTTTTGAGCTCAGTTCTTATACTAACTCGCCACTTGGCAGTTGCAATAACCCCATTTTTGAATGTCTTGTATTTTGGAGTGTTTTATAAAATGATAGGAAATACGACATATTTGGGGATATTTGCACGCGGACTTCAAAGCATACACGAACATGGATTGGAGGAAAGAGTTGACTCGTGGAAGATGAGGCCATACTGGGCCAGAAAAGGCCTTGGCCAACTGGCCAAGGACCCTATGGGCCGGCCAGCCAAGCCCTTCCTGAAGCCCAACTGAGCCCCCCCCTTTTCTTGAGGACGAAGCCTGGAGAAACCCTAGCATGTATTGCCGCCGCCATCCACCAGAGACGCATAAAAACACACTCGAGCCCGATGGGAAAAAGGATCGATACACAGAGACCACGAGAAAACATTAGCCACAAGAGAAAAGTGACGCCGGAAGCCCTAGCCGCCTCTCGGGCGCCGCCGCAAGTTGGAGGACAGCGAGGAGTTCATCTACGTTGGAGGTTTCCACACCATGCATTGTGACGCTATGCCTAGCTTCATGGGGTAAAGTTCCTCGTTTTGTCCATGGGGTTGTAACAGAGATCTTGTCTTGTAATCACCGAATCCTTATTTGAGATCAATCTTTCTTGATTATGTTGATGATGATTTTCTCTCTAAATAGTTGGCCAACATTATCGTGCGTTTGCATGAGATCGATTAAGTGCATACCTAGACTACATCAACGTCTTGTGATCCTATGATTCGTCGGTAGAGTACCGTCGCGATGTGACATGATTGCGGGAGGGAAAACTTCGAACTCGGTTCACATGTTCATACTGATAGATTGGATTGGTTCGTTCATGCTTGGTTGTTACATCTCTAAGTGATCCTAGACCCCATGGGCAAATGTTCTTCATATCTTGTGCACACCTTATGCTTGCTCTCATTGACTTAGTATAGATTAGACTTGTTAGTTTGGTTCTTTATATACCCATTACCATCATTCGATTAGATTCTTTTACTAACATAATTAGTGCTTAGTTAAGCGTTAGCAAATCCATTGTTATGTGGATTGATAAACCTTGGGGGAATCCTCTAAGGAAAGAGTTACATACGATCCGTACGCTTGCGGTTTGTACTTGGCGCGTCTAAGGAGCGTCAACAGTCACCCGCCCCTGGAATTGATTTTCAGGGGCGGTCACCCGCCCCTGGAATTGATTTCTAGGGGCGGGTGCGTCACCCGCTCCTAGAGACAACTATTTTTAGCTGCGAAATCTAAGTGCGGGTGTCGCACCCGCCCATGAAAATGCCATTCTTCCGGCCCTTAAAAACCTTTTCTGTAGTAGTGTTACGAAGCTTCCTCCAACCAAACTCCCAGAGTCCCAGCATTAGCATGGGGATGTGGTGAAATATCTGATCTGATGAGGTCATGAATGATTTGATAGATCATGCTATTTCTTGCTGTTTATTATTACTATTATTATTACTACTACTATTATTATTATATACTAGCAACTGCAAGATCCAAGCTCTCAAGTCAGAGCACCGACCAGAGGGTGGAGGTATCATCGAGCCATCCTAGCCAGAGAATGGCCGTGGCCGGAGGAGGAGCGGACGGCAGGCGCGCCGCCGCCCGCGTCGCGCTGTTTCCGCTGCCGTTCCAGGGAAACATCAGCCCGATGCTGCAGCTTGCCGGCGCGCTCCACGCGCGGGGTCTCGACGTCGCCGTCCTCCACACGGTCTTCAGCGCCCCCAACCCCGCGCGCCACCCGCCGGGGTTCGCTTTCGACGCGGTGCCCGACGCCGCCCCGGAGGCCGCCGCGGGCGGCATCGCCAAGATCCTCGCCCTCAACGCCGCCATGGAGGCCTCGGGTCACGTCTGCGACGCGCTCGCGTCGCTCCTGGCGGCGGAGGGGGAGCCCCGGCTGGCGTGCCTGGTCATCGACTCCACCCTCACCGCCACGCAGCAGGCCGCCGCCGGCCTCGGGCTACCCACGCTCGTCCTGCGCACCGGCAGCGCCGCCTGCTTCCGGTTGTTCAAGTCCTACGACATGCTCTATCACAAGGGCTATTTGCCAGCGCAAGGTTCGTATAACTCAGCGTTTGTTTATCTGATTGAACATGAATTAAGAACTACTCACTCCATATAGTCGACAAAAAATATGTTCAAAGCATGCAAATTTAAAAAATGTTGACATTTAGTTTTATTAAAAATATTTATATCATTTGCGAGAGAAGATGTGTGTATGCTTGTATAGAGTTTCCTACGTCATATGGGTAAAATTAAAATAGTACTCCCTTCATATCGAAATACTTGTCGTTCTTAATTTTTTATAAATTTGACCATTCATCTTATTTAAAAAAAATATTGAGATATCATCTACTTTGTTTATAATATGCTTTATTGATATATAGGTATTTTAGTTGGCTTTATCTTTTTTTATGTTTTCAATAATTTTTTGAACGGTAAAAGTTGCAAGAAAAAGTCAATGACGATAAATATTTCGATACCGAGGGAGTAGATTCCTACGTCATTTACTTATTCTACAAGGGGATGCAGCATTTTCCAGTACTCCATCCGTTCTAAATTATAGATCGTTTAACTTTTTTGACCCTAAGTTTGACCGCCCGTCTTATTATTTTTTTAATCGAACAGAAAAGAGAAAATGACCACCGATCTAATAATAGCATGTAATTAAAAAGGAGAGAAACTCTCATAAAATTAGAAGCATACGGTCAACAATATGGAAACATGTGATCATAATTGATAATAATAGTAATACGATCTATTATAATTTCTATAAATAATTATTATCAACATGTGCCATAATGAAAATAGTTAAGTAACCCCTAATGTTGCTTATAAATTACCCACCCCGTCATTATGAAAATAGTTAAAGTAACCCTCAAAGTTTGCATATAAATTCCCCATATTTGTTATGAAAATTGTCGAAGTACCGCCTAAGTTTACACTTAAATTAGGAAAAAGTCTAAATCCCTACCCTCATCTATCAGCAAAGTCCACATAACCCCCTAATCAATTTTATTGTTTACTTAACCCCCTCTTTTCCCTACACCAGTTCACTATATACCTTTAGCCCATCTCAATCCTGGTTTTGCTGACTGGATGCCTGGTTTCCGATCAAATGGCTCCACGCGGGCCGTCCAACCTGGAGAATTAATCATTTATCCCCGTCGTGAACCAGCACAGGGGCACGGGTGAACCCTTCTCCTCTCGCCACCTCTTCCTGAAGTCCACCATCAGTGGCGAAGCTAGAGCGAAATGGAGGGGGGTGCGACAATAAAGATGATAAGATTTTACTAAAAGAAAAAAGTCCGATTTTCACCATCCAACTATAGCAAAAGTCCGATTTTCAGCCTGCAACTATGAAACTGGACACAAAAGGCCATCCAACTATCAAAACCGTACAAATATAGCCCTTTGAGTGGTTTCAAAGACGGTTTTTTTTGTTTTAAGTAATTTATTTTAAGTAAAAAAGATATGAAACTTGTGCCAACCGTGTTAAAGAAATATAAACTATACGTTGGTACAACATTTGAAGTTATCTGCATTTTATTTAGAGTAAATTGTATCCACCATACAACAACTTGTCAGGTGGGTGCAGATTGGTCCAATAAGTTGTAAAATGCTCAATTTAGTACGACAACTTAGCAGGTGGGTGCATATTGGTCCAACAACTTGTAAAATCCTCAAATTAGTGCAATAACTTGGCAAATTGGTGCATATAAGTATAAATGTTACTTTTCTATGCACAGAGGGATATAAAGGTATAAGTCATGTATTGTGTCATTTTTGGATTATGTTTCTTGATAACATAACCAATTAATTTTGACTTTTATCATATTGTTTTAATTTGATGTTATTTTCTTATAATTTTTCAATTTTTATATTTTCATCTAACCACAATAGATGTAATTTTTTAAAGATTAATAACAACACCAAATGCTTCATATAAATGTATTTATAACTGAATATTCATGTTCATGATGTAATATTGCCTTAGTGAATTAACTTATGGTTTTTATTTATTGAAAATTATAGATCAAATTAAAGGGGAAAAATTCTTTATCTAAACTTAAAAACATAAATATGCATCCAGCTGATATTGCTTTATAGAAATTATCTGTCAGACTTAGAAGAAAAATATCTTATATGAGAAAACAAAACATCTCTTATTTTCTAACGTGAGTTATTTTTTAATTTTATTATAAAGGTTCTTGTCTTGGATAAATATATCATCACTGTTAACATGAATATCAATGGCCACTCAATGGTCAATTTTTTTGTTTGAATGCAAATATAGCATGTATTTGTTGTTTGACATGGCCAAATACATGTTAATATAACATTTGGACTCTGTATATACTAATTTTCCAAGTTGTTGCACTAAGTTAAGTATTTTACAAGTTATTGGACCAATCCGCACCTACATATCAAGTTGTTGCACTAAATTGAGCATTTTACAAGTTAGTGGACCTATTTGCACGCACCTAACAAGTTGTTGTATGGTGGGTGCAATTAACTCTTTTATTTATCTCTATTCCTAGTATTATTTGAAAAATAATAAAACACTATAAACATAAACAAATAATACCCAAATAACTTTGCATGGAATATCAATAGGTAGGTTGCACTTTTAGAAATGTTTTGGCATTAGTTTCATATTTTTTTATTTAAAATGAAATAGTTATGGATTTTCTTAGTTTAAACACAATTATTTATTTTTGCATAAAATAGAAAACTACCTTTGAAACCATTCAAAGGGCCAAAATTGCACGGTTTTAATAGTTGGAGGGTCATCTGTGTCTGTTTTTGTAGTTGCAGGTTAAAAATCAGACTTTTGTTATAGTTGAAAGGTGTAATACAGATATGACTATGACAGGTGAGAGGAGTGGCGTTAGGTTATTAGACATTTTCTAATGATGCTAAGTTAGCTAGCTCTTAGCAATATTATATTATATTTCCATCCATGCGAAAGAGAGAAATTCTAAATCATGTGGCACTTACACATGTGATTATTTAATCATAAGAGCTAATATGTGACTCGAACCATTGAGAGACCTACCTCTTAAACCATCTCTCAGGACATAAGAGCTGGTAGCTAGTTCTAACCATTGAAGAAGATTTTATTCTTGGATTTTTAATTCATCCAAGCTGCACGCTGGGTTGTGGGGGGGTGCGGTACATCAAGCTAAGGGGATAGCGTTAATACATATATTCAATAACTTGAAACCAGAAATTTTGGGGGGTGCGGCTGCACCCCCTGTCTTTAACGTGGCTTCGCCCCCTCACGGTGCTCCTAGCAAATCGATCAAAGGTGGTGATCACGATCCAGATGAGTTGATCGGCAATAGTGACGTCAATGTACATTCAGCCACGAATAAAATCCACCAGATGCTGATTCTAAATATTTCTATTTGAATACTGCTATCAGTCACAACCAAATCCATTGGTTATTTTTTATCTGAAGTACTGACGAGGAGGGTCCTCTCATCGACCTAGCGGTGAGCATCTTCACCATGCACGTGAAATCGTACGCGCCACCGGATGCTGCACAAGTCAGCTCACGCCGTCGTGGCGTCGCCGAAAGGACGGCAGTGAGCTCAGCCGCAGAGCTCGCGTCGTGCACGCAGTGACGCAAATGGCCGCAACCACGCGCAAGAAGGAGACGGGGGGTGGCGGACATCGAAGTCTGAGAAGGCCACACCTCACATCCGGCCTTGGTGCTGATCGAACTCAGCAGCGCCTGCGCCGACGGCAATGGTGGATAGCGGCGCGGTGAGCGACAGCGAGATGGCATCCAGAGATGAGACACGAAGGGACTTTATGGGGAAGATAGATGGGCCAGCAAACTAGTTGCCACGTTGGACAGCTCGCGTGGCGTCTTTTTGCTCGAAAACCAAACATCCAGTCAACAAAATCAGGATTGAGAGGGGCCAAAGGTGTAAAGTGACCTGATTTAGAGAGCAGTGGGGGTTAAGTAAACAATAAAATTGATTAGGGGGTTAGGGCAGTCCCAACCCAGACTCTATCTTAGAGTCTAAACTCATTTATTAGCCTTGTATTAAATGCCCTTTTGCTGATGTGTCACTCAATTATTTAGACTTGGTTTCTTATTTGGACTCTAAGTCTACAATTCCCAAGGTATGGACTGTAAGATAGAGTCTGGGTTGGGACTGCCCTTATGTGGACTTTGTAGATAGATAAAGGTAGGGATTTGGACTTTTTCCTTTAAATTATACACTTTTATCACCATTATGGAAAATTATAGATAATCCTTCATTCTTAATCTAAATTATTATCTATGCATGCAATTAGAAAACAATAAGTTAGACCAACATGCTCACGAAATACATTGTTAATCTTAATCATATCTAACCTATATTTATAGATATAGTGGAATAAAAAAAGAAGTGGTCAAAATTTAAACTATTGACTTGAGATAGCTTCAAAACATTTCTTATACATGACCAGCAACAAATGGCGACAAACAAGTGAACTGGTTACACGATTTTAAGTTGATACATACATATGTAATTTTCAATTTATAATTTGCATGCAAGACCGCAAGTTACAAACTTATACGCTATTGGATTGTTAGGTAATATTAGCTTATTGTTGTTCAAGGGAATTCAGAAATAGAAACATTAAGATTAGTGACATAAATATCATATCAACCAAAATAGATAATAAATTTTACAAATAATTTTTAACTCGGAATATAATTTATATATATAGTTATTTTTTCAGAAATACTTAAGAACATAAATAGTAGCCCGTGCAGTAGTACAGGTTGATGAACTAGTGATTTTTAATCGCTTGACAATTTAAAAGGAAGTTCTTACCCCTTACGAGATATTTAAGCAATACATAAGTAATAACACAGCCTGGGATACATATATTCTTATATTCATATAGTATGATATAAGAATGCACGATATTCTGATCTTAACTCTGAACTCGCTCTCTTATCTCATCAATAACAGATGGAAAGCCCTGCATCAGCCGGAAGTACCCCTCGGTCAGCACAGCGACCTTAAAATTTTTCTCCACGACGAAAAACTCAAGGCACATGCTCTTGAGCTCCGAGCAGCTGTGCCTCTCCGCGCAGCCCAAAACCGTCGCGACATTCTCCGCGGACACACGTTCCCACAGCTTCTGGGCACACAAAAGCTTCAGCCTGTCCAACTGGAACATGTCCGCCGCAGCAAGCAAATTCTGGAACACTTCAATGGTCGCAGAAGAGCTCTCCTCGAGCTTGTCGGTGTACATGAACCGCAGCATAATCTGGAACGTTCCTGGCTTGATGTCGTGCAGCGTGACGCAGCTCATCTTGGCCTCCGCCATGGAGCCGAGCAGCTGCGCCCTGAACACCGGCGAGCGGGCGGCGAGCACCGCTCGGTGAGCGTGGAACTCCTCGCCGCCGACGTCGAAGGACACGTCGGAGCCGTCGGCGTCGTCCAGCAGGCACCCGAGATGGTCGCCAATGTCGGAGGGCGGCACGGCTATTTGGCCGCCGCCGACGTCGAAGGACACGCACCTGAGACGATGGTCGCCGATGGCGGAGGATGGCACGGCTATAGGGCGCCCGTCGTCGCTCAGAACTATGACCCCGAACATGAACGTGACATAGCCATCCTTGACGTAGTACGTATACGGCGAATCCAGATCGGACCGCTTCACGAACGGTGGAAACCCACATGATAGGAGGCTCCAAGTCTCAGATGAATACACCTGCACGCAACGTTGAGCGTGGAACGCCGATGGTTTGCCGTCAATGCACATGAGGAAGGCGTCGAATGTGACATCCCTGATGTAAAAACATTGAAAGTACTTTTAAAACAGGTTCAAAGGGGGAAACAATGGTGTTAGAATTCAAAAAAAAAAATTGACCAAAAATTCAAACTGAAATAAAAAAAAAAAGGTCTGGTGACACCCAACTGAGATCTCAAGATTTTGGTACTGAACTAAAAAGAAATCTCCGACAATAAGAGTTGCCGTCATCACAAATACAGCCCTTCACCACAAACCTCGCCACGGCGTTCGTTCCGCTTGACGACCCTCGAGCGGCGATTTCCGTCACCCTCGAGGCTCCGCAGCCAAGCTCGAGGGGCATTCACCCTCGAGCGGTGATTTCCGTCACCCTCGAGGCTCCGCAGCCAAGCTCGAGGGGCATTCACCCTCGAGCGGTGATTTCCGTCACCCTCGAGGCTCCGCAGCCAAGCTCGAGGGGCATTCACCCTCGAGCGGCGTTTCCGTCACGCTCGAGGCTCGGAAAGCTCGAGCTTGCGATCCAAGCTCGAAGCGCATGGTCGAAGCGCCTGGTCCAAGCTCGAAAGTTGTGTCCCACATCCCAAACTCCAACTTTTAATTTGACACGTTTCGAAGTTCAGTTCAAATTTTTTTTGGAATTTGAGCCATGCCAATCAGTTGACCTTTGCACCGCTCACGGCGCGCTCACGGGTTGCCAGCGCCGCGCCCGCGCGTGCCGCGCTCGCCGCCGGCAAGCGCCTGCCGCCGTCCGGCCTCGCCTGAGCCGACAAGTGACATGGCCGGGTGTCCCCGCTCACGGTGCACGCCTCTGACAAGGTCTCATGGTCGGAGACGCACTGTAGCGCTGACTCCGCGCTCGCCGTCGCGTCGCCGCCGCGGACCGCCGGGTTTTGCCGTCGCCGCCGTTGCCCGCCGGTCCAAAGCGCGACTTTTGCGTCCCCGCGTGCTCCTTTTTCCTCGTCCTGTCTCTTCCCGCCTCGCCCACGCGCGCCTGCCGCCTGCAGCACGCCTGCGCGCGCGCGTTGACGCCGCGCACGGCGCCAACACGGCCGCGGCAAGCCGCTGTCGCCGCGAGACGTCACCGTGCTGCCCCGGTCTCCATCTAGTGATTCCCGAGCACCCTTCCACTCCCCTCTCGCTCCTACTTAAGCCCTCAACAGTTCCCCTCCCTCAGCACGCCGGAAAAACCTCACCGGAGCTCGCAGAGCCGCCGCCGAGCTTGCTCTCGTGGGCAGCCCTCGCCGTTGCTTCCCCGGCCAAACCAAGGCTCTCACGAGCTTCCCCATCCTCCACTGCTGACTCATGATTATATGCTTGTGCTTTAAGAAGGAGCACTGCGCTCACCAGGTATAAGTTCTAGCCTTAATGAGACCGTTTCGAGTGTTGACAGATACCAACATATGCTCCGTTTATTCCGGTAGTGATCACCCGGTAATTGAGGAGGCACAGGCAGAGTTGCACGAGGCTAATGCCGAGATGGTTGAGTTGGAGGCTCATATGGAGGTTCCCGAGGGGGATGAGGCAGAGGACGAGGCAGGGGATGACGTCAAGTCCGAGCTGGACAACGAGGAGTTACCCCCAGTTCAGCCACCACTTTCCCCCACCATGAGCCGTACTTCGGTGAACGACGTGGATGACTTCTAGAGCGTTGAGTTAGAGATTAGGTACTCTTCAGCATGGCTTTTCCGTGTCACGTGGAGTTTAGCTAGTTGAAGAATGGATAATCTCTTGTATCTCCTTGTATCTGTTTCCCTTCGCATTGGTGTAGCATCTTAATTAGAATGTGTTGTCAGCATGTGTTGTAATGGATTCATCGAACCTTGTCTTGGATTAATGAAGTTGCTCATTCTATGAAATTTTGCTTTTTATGCCACATTCTTTTGTAGCATTGAGATTGTCTCTTAATCATGCCTGTCGTTCTCTTATGAGTAAGTATTCATGTGATTAATGGAGACTCAATCATGCAGATGGTAGGACCTACGACCCGACTGACTCCGGGTGGTTTCGGGACAAATCAAGGCTCAACTAGTGCCCCGAATCAGCAGGTCCCGCTAGAGCAGCAGCCACCACCTGCCCCTCCACTGCCAAATTGGCAGCAGATGATGGCTATGCACGCCGAGGTCATGAGGACTATGCAGCAGCAGATACAATTGCAGCAGCAGCAGTTGGCCCAGAACATGAACATCGGTGCTCAGCGTCAGAGTGGCCGAAATGCCCCGCCTGCTCAGGTTGCTCGATTTGAGGGCTTTCTGGGTACTCAGCCCCCGGTGTTCTCTAAAGCTACTGAGCCTATGGAGGCTGACGCGTGGATTCGGGCTATTGACTCGAAGTTTGCTATCTTGGCTGTCCCTTGCTCTGAAGAGCGCAAGGTCACTTTCGCCGCACAACAGCTTCGCGGTCCGGCCTTGGTTTGGTGGGAGACTTATCGTGGCATGCTCCCCGCCGAAACTGTGCTTACTTGGCAAAACTTCAAGGATGCGTTCAAGGCGCATCACATTCCTAAGGGTCTTGTTGAGAGGAAGTTGAGGGAGTTCCTGACCTTGACTCAGGGCACTCACACGGTGTACCAGTACGCCCAGGCTTTCAACAACCTTTGTCAGTACGCTGGTCATCATGCTGACAGTGATGATAAGAAGAAGGAGAGGTTCCGTATGGGGCTCAGCACCAAGTTGCAGGAGAGGCTGCTCAACATCAAGCCTGCCACTTATGCTGACTTGGTCAATGTGGCTATCGCTCAGGAGGATGCCATTATGACCCATAGAGCCGACAAGAAGAGGAAGGCTCCTGCTGTCTCTGCCAGTGGCGGTAAGCCGCAGCGCTTCCGGATTGTTCCTCCACGAGGACAGCAGCGTACAGGGCAGTCTGGCCGCTGGGTGGTCAACCCTCCTCAGCAGGGTGGTTCTCGTTTTCCACCACAGCAGTGACAGCAGCAGAAGACCCCGATGAAGCAGCAACCAGCTCAGCCTGGAGCTGGGTATTCTTGCTTCCGTTGCGGCAGTACCAGTCATTTCATCAGGGACTGTCCCCAGGGCAAGCAGCAGAACAATGGCAACCAGCCAAACAAGGGCAAGTTGTAGAAGATTCACGTCAAGCAGGGAAGGGTCAACTTCACCACCTTGACCGACCTTCCCGAGGGAGCACCAGTGATGACGGGTAAATTTCCGATTCATAACCAACCTGCAGTCATTCTATTTGATTCTGGTGCCACTCATAGTTTCATAAGTCCAAGTTGTGCTAAGAAATGTGGGTTAAAATGCGTATCTACAAATGCGGCCTACAAAATAATAACCGCAGGAGGAAACTTGAATTCAAATCATATGGCGCGGAAGGTGCCAATTAAACTGGGTAGTAGAGTTATCTTGACCGATCTGATTCTTTTAGAACTGGATGGGATAGATATAATCTTGGGGGCTAATTGGATGGCACAGCACAAGGTTGTGTTAGACATTGCTGAGAGAATTGTTGATATCAACTCACCTACACATGGATCTACGACACTCTATCTTCCGTCTCCCAACTCCTTGAGCTCATGTGTTTTGTCATGACTGAACCCAAGCTTGAAGACATTCCTATTGTATGTGAGTTCCCCGATGTCTTTCCAGGCGACTTGCCTGGAATGCCACCGGATCGGGATATTGAGTTCGTTATCGAGCTACAACCTGGTACCGCACCAATTTCTAAAAGACCCTACAGAATGCCACCCGCGGAATTGGCAGAGATGAAAACTCAACTCCAAGATTTACTGGACAAGGGTTTCATTCGTCCGAGTACATCACCTTGGGGTTGTCCTGCCATATTTGTCGAAAAGAAGGATCACACGTTAAGGATGTGTATTGACTACCGGCCTCTCAATGCGGTCACTATCAAAAACAAGTACCCTCTTCCCCGCATTGATGTATTGTTCGATCAACTCGCCGGAGCCAAGATATTCTCAAAAATTGATCTTCGTTCCGGATATCATCAAATCAAGATTCGTCCTTGTGATATTCCCAAGACGGCTTTCTCGACCCGCTACGGACTTTATGAATTCTTGGTTATGTCGTTCGGGCTGACTAATGCTCCTGCTTATTTCATGTATCTCATGAATTCGGTGTTCATGCCCGAGCTGGATAAGTTCGTAGTGGTTTTCATTGATGATATTCTTGTCTATTCCAAGAATGAGGAAGAGCATGCCGAGCATCTCCGTATTGTTCTTCAACGACTCCGTGATCACAAGTTGTACGCCAAGTTCTCCAAGTGTGAGTTTTGGCTGGATAGTGTGAAGTTCTTAGGTCACACTGTTTCTCAAGATGGTATCTCAGTGGATCCTACGAAAGTGCAGCAAGTAATGGACTGGAAACCTCCTACCTCTGTCCACGAAATCCGAAGCTTTCTGGGTTTGGCGGGATATTATCGTCGTTTTATTCCGGACTTCTCGCGAGTTGCCAAGCCAATGACCGAGCTATTGAAGAAGGGGCAGAAATTTGTGTGGGATGAGAAGTGTGAAGAGGCATTCCGCACATTGAGGAAGTTATTGACCTCCGCTCCTGTTCTGACCCAACCGGATAGCACCAAACCCTACGATGTCTATTGCGATGCTTCAGGCACCGGACTCGGTTGTGTTCTTATGCAAGAAAATCGAGTTATTGCTTATGCTTCACGTGCTCTCCGTCCCCATGAGCTGAATTATCCCACTCACGACCTTGAATTGGCAGCCGTGATTCACGCTCTGAAAATATGGAGGCACTATCTTATAGGAGTTCCTTGCAACGTGTATACCGACCACAAAAGTCTCAAGTACGTCTTTACTCAGACTAACTTGAATATGAGGCAACGAAGATGGCTGGAGTTGGCAAAGGACTATGACATGAGTCTACATTATCACCCCGGAAAGGCGAATGTGGTTGCGGATGCCTTGAGCCGCAAGTCTCATTGCCATTGTCTTTCGGTCGAATCGTATGCCGACACTCTATGCCATGAGTTGGCGAAACTCAATCTCGAGATTGTTCCGCACGGTTATTTAAACAACATATCTCTCGAGTCCACATTGCACGATGAGATCTTTCTGGCCCAGCAGACCGATAAAAAGGTCGGAATTATTCGGGAGGAGCTGGCCAAAGGAACGGAGGAACGGTATAACTGTTTCCATCAGGATGCCCGAGGCATGATATGGTTTGGGAACCGTATCGTCGTGCCTAAAGATCCGGAATTACGGAAGAAAATTTTGAGTGAAGCTCACCATTCTAAGTTCTCTATTCACCCTGGCAGCAACAAGATGTACCAGGATATGAAGAAAACTTTTTGGTGGACCAAGATGAAAATGGATATTGCTCGGTTTGTATCCGAGTGTGACACTTGCCGGAGGGTAAAGGCTAGTCATCTAAAGGCGGCTGGAACTCTTCAACCTTTGTCTATACCCTCATGGAAATGGGAGGATATCAGTATGGATTTCATTGTTGGCCTTCCCAAGACCGCACGAGGGCACGATTCTATATGGGTCATTGTGGACAGGCTCACAAAGACCGCTCATTTTATTCCGGTCAACACCACTTATGCCGTCAAGAAGTATGCCGAGATCTATCTCAACCAAATTGTACGTCTGCACGGGGTGCCTAGAACAATCATTTCGGACCGAGGTCCGCAGTTTGTGGCAAGGTTCTGGGAGCAACTCCATGCATCTCTCGGCACCAAGCTTATTCGAAGCTCGGCTTACCACCCGCAGACGGATGGGCAAACCGAGCGGGTGAATCAAATCCTTGAAGACATGCTTAGAGCTTGCGTCATTCACTATGAAGCAAGTTGGGATAAATGCCTGGCTATCGCCGAGTTCTCATACAACAATAGTTACCAAGCAAGCTTGAAAATGGCCCCTTTCGAAGTCTTATATGGGAAAATGTGTCGAACTCCGTTATGTTGGTCTCAGCCTGGAGAGCGAGAAATATACGGGCCCGACCTGGTAATTGAAGCCGAAGAGCAAGTCAGAGTTATTCGGGAAAACCTCAAAGCCGCTCAGTCTTGTCAGAAGAGTTACGCCGATCGCCGAAGAATGCCTCTCAAATTCGCAGTCGGTGATCATGTGTATCTTAAGGTCTCACCAACTCGGGGAGTCCAAAGGTTCGGAGTAAAGGGAAAGCTTGCACCCCGTTACGTCGGACCTTATGAAATCATTGAGAAATGTGGATCCGTGGCTTATCGCCTACGACTTCCCGACAAACTTTCAGCCGTGCACAATGTCTTTCATATCTCACAACTCAAGAAGTGTATTCGAGTTCCGACTGAAGTCGTGGAACAAGAAGACGTAGAAGTTGAGCCCGATCTGACCTACGTTGCTGAACCTCTCAAAATCCTTGATCAAAAAGAAAGGCACACAAGAAGGAGCTCAGTTAAAATGTATAAGATTCAGTGGGTTCATCACACTGAAGAAGAGGCAACATGGGAGACCGAGGAATATCTCAATCGCCATTATCCTGGATTTCTCACCACCCCACCAGGTACCGCACGTTCCGCACTTTCTAGCATTCCCGAATCTCGGGACGAGATTCTTTTAAGGGGGTAGGCTGTGACATCCCTGATGTAAAAACATTGAAAGTACTTTTAAAACAGGTTCAAACGGGGAAACAATGGTGTTAGAATTCAAAAAAAAAATGACCAAAAATTCAAACTGAAATAAAAAAAAAGGTCTGGTGACACCCAACTGAGATCTCAAGATTTTGGTACTGAACTAAAAAGAAATCTCCGACAATAAGAGTTGCCGTCATCACAAATACAGCCCTTCACCACAAACCTCGCCACGGCGTTCGTTCCGCTTGACGACCCTCGAGCGGCGATTTCCGTCACCCTCGAGGCTCCGCAGCCAAGCTCGAGGGGCATTCACCCTCGAGCGGTGATTTCCGTCACCCTCGAGGCTCCGCAGCCAAGCTCGAGGGGCATTCACCCTCGAGCGGTGATTTCCGTCACCCTCGAGGCTCCGCAGCCAAGCTCGAGGGGCATTCACCCTCGAGCGGCGTTTCCGTCACGCTCGAGGCTCGGAAAGCTCGAGCTTGCGATCCAAGCTCGAAGCGCATGGTCGAAGCGCCTGGTCCAAGCTCGAAAGTTGTGTCCCACATCCCAAACTCCAACTTTTAATTTGACACGTTTCGAAGTTCAGTTCAAATTTTTTTTGGAATTTGAGCCATGCCAATCAGTTGACCTTTGCACCGCTCACGGCGCGCTCACGGGTTGCCAGCGCCGCGCCCGCGCGTGCCGCGCTCGCCGCCGGCAAGCGCCTGCCGCCGTCCGGCCTCGCCTGAGCCGGCAAGTGACATGGCCGGGTGTCCCCGCTCACGGTGCACGCCTCTGACAAGGTCTCATGGTCGGAGACGCACTGTAGCGCTGACTCCGCGCTCGCCGTCGCGTCGCAGCCGCGGACCGCCGGGTTTTGCCGTCGCCGCCGTTGCCCGCCGGTCCAAAGCGCGACTTTTGCGTCCCCGCGTGCTCCTTTTTCCTCGCCCTGTCTCTTCCCGCCTCGCCCACGCGCGCCTGCCGCCTGCAGCACGCCTGCGCGCGCGCGTTGACGCCGCGCACGGCGCCAACACGGCCGCGGCAAGCCGCTGTCGCCGCGAGACGTCACCGTGCTGCCCCGGTCTCCATCTAGTGATTCCCGAGCACCCTTCCACTCCCCTCTCGCTCCTACTTAAGCCCTCAACAGTTCCCCTCCCTCAGCACGCCGGAAAAACCTCACCGGAGCTCGCAGAGCCGCCGCCGAGCTTGCTCTCGTGGGCAGCCCTCGCCGTTGCTTCCCCGGCCAAACCAAGGCTCTCACGAGCTTCCCCATCCTCCACTGCTGCTCACCGACCTCTTCCCCGACCCTCTCCGACCGCGACGCCGCCGCTCGCCGCTCGCCGGAGCAAGCCGAGCCGCCACCGCCGTCGCTGACCGTGATTCCGGCCATCCCCGACCTCGAGACCTAGCTCAAACGAATCACGGTGAGCCTCTCTCCATTTCCCCCCACTTCCCCGGCCCGGTCTCGCCGCCGTTTGGCCGGCGTAACCACGCCGGCGAACTCGAGGACCTCGTTGTGTCTTCAACCTCTTTCCAGGGGGCCGAGCGCAAAATGCAGGGACTTGTTTGTAATAGATTCAAAACTTCCAGGGTTCCTCGCGTAAAATAGATTCTATGTTTTAGGTTTAATTCGCTGAGATCTTCAAAAATTCGTAGAAAATCGTGGAAAAATCAGAAAAATGCCAAACCAATTTTGTAGTGACCAGTGAATCTAGAAGGCCAACTTCTTCCTTTGCACCTCACTTAGTTGAGCTGTAGATTTTGAATTATAAATTCAAATCAGTTTGAGGACTTTTCATCATAGTTCAAAATCTATACATGCACTAGAGCTGAGCTTGGGATATGTTGTTAGGGTGGTTATCATTAGCCTAATGCGCAAAGGGTGCACAAAAATTCCCAGTGGATTTAGGGTTATGATTTTTTCAAACACATACCCTGCTGTTTTGGCAAATAAATCACAGAAAATAAATTACTCAGAGAAAAATCATCTCCTTCACACAGAGACTAAATCAAGCCATGAGAAACCTTAGAAAAATGAAAATGGTAATTTTTGGACACTGGAAAATGGCTAAATGATTTTTGGTAGTTTAAACATGGTGAAATTCCACAAAAATAACCATAAATCAAAATCACATGCAAACTTGCAGAGAGGTCACCCTGGGTACCCTAAGTCACTGTGCCAAGTGGTGTGGACAGAAACCTTGTAATTATTTTTTAGGATTTTAGTTTGTGTTTAGGCAAAAAGATAAGAATAATTTTAATAAATTATAGAAAAATTATCTTGAGCCAAATTTTAGGCTAAGCTCCTGCCTTGGCATGAGCAAGCCTCCGGCCAAATGGTACATGAACATAAATTTCCTAAGTTCACCTTTTGAATAATCGAAAAAGGACTTGAATAAGGGAAAAGAGAAGAAAAGAAAAGAGAAGAAAAAGAAAGGAAAAGAGAAGAAAAAGAAAAGAAAAGAGAAAAACCTAAACCTCTAAAATCAAAGTAAAGGTTCAAAATGAAATGGGAATATCCACTTATAAGTAATGTTTATCCTTTCCAACTTTTTAACCAAGATTTAAATTAATCCTAACTATTTAAATCTCGATACTTAAGCATTCATGCATTCGTGTAGATTCGGGTCTCGCCGACGGAGTCTACGACCTAGTTCCCGCTGCCGAGGAGATCGCCCAGGAGTCCGAGGTGAACGTGGTGCACGTGGATCCAAGCCCCGAGCAGGAGTACCGCTTCGAGCCGGAAGGCAAGCCCCGGAGCATAACCTAACTTTACTTACGCGATTTACTTGATTATATGCTTGTGCATTTAAGTTTCAAGGAGTTGAATGAAACCCTAGATTGCATGATCATAGGTTCCTTTGATTGAACACTAGTATGTTAGGTTCGATAGTTGCTATGCTTAAGACCGTTAGAAGTCGAGTGTTTTCCGACACTCGCGAGATATAGGAGTTGTATGTCTACTCATATCAGAAACATAGAGATGATGGACGGATGCTGATAGATTCCCGTCTATCGATGTTTTAATTGGAAACATGTGGTACTTTTGTGTCAAGCGTTTGAACGTACCACATATATGCACGGTTTATGGGACCGGTAAGTCCCGGTATCAGATTGAAGCAGCTAGGGCCGACAGCCATCTCTCCTTGGAAACCATTGTTTTCCCCTGCCGTACACTTGTGGATATATGCGTGAGACTGTGAGTGAAGCAGTAAACCTTTATCCTGAGGAAATGGACTCGGTTCCGAATTGTGGATCGATGAGAAAGGATTGGGGTGTGTTGGCATTTCCAACCATTCCGTATGTGTGGGTTTCCCCTGGCCAGGTAGTAAATTCGGTTCGAACTGTCCGCTTCTCGCGGTTAATGAGACTGCTTGACCGATGTATGGCATATTATGAAGTGAAACTTGGAAGGATGAAATCTTTGTATGGAATAATTGTATTGCAAAACTTGTTTGCTTAGCTAGGCTCACCTAGAATGGATAGACTAAGGAAATTAAAATCAAAATAAAGAAAGTAGAAAACAGCTTAGTCGCTTTTGGCAAAAGAACCCCACTAGCCAAACAGCCTCTCATTTTAGGAGTCGGTGATGTAGTGATCACCAGTCGGTTAAGTCTTGTTGAGTATAACTAGTATACTCAGCCTTGCTTGTGGCTAAATTTTCAGGACCATCCCCTCAGGAGGTAGCTGCCTCTATGGCTTGGGCCTCCCAGCTTCCTCCTGGTTACAGCATCGAGTGGGAGCCGACCTCTCCCGAGGATCGTGAGGAGTAGCGTCACGGCTGACTTCGTCGTGACGATACTATGGATCGTCGCTAGTATCTCGTTTATTTTCCGCTGCATGAACTCGAACTATCTTATCTACCTTATCATTTCAATTTGGTTGTAATAACTCTAAGACTTGTTGTAGTTTGAATTGTGGAATGATGTGATCTTTGGAACTCGCCTTCGAGTGAGTGTATGGACGGACGATCTTCAGTAGCCGATGGTCGAGCTTGACTCGACGGTCGAATCCGCACTTGGGAACATTTTCGTGTATTAGCACCAATGGAAGGTGAAATATACTTAAGTGGGCTCATTTCTCGGGTGAGATCGCTACAGCTGGTATCAGAGCCGACGTTCATACGCACCAAAGAAAGCATCAGACCCTAACCAATGTTTTCTAAATAAAATCTACCAAACCCCGATTCCATTGCGCCTAAGCAAAAGGAATGAAACGTACAGGATCGTTAAGGATAAAACTAGAACGTGAAGTCCTTAAGAGTTAAGGGTTGCGCTTTGTTAGGTGGCATAGTCTAACTTAGGAGTGATGTTTGTTCTTCCATGAAACCCAATCTTAAAAGACTTTCGTCGAAATTCCTCTGACTGCTACGAAAGGTTTACGAGTAGGAGTCCGACTAGATCTATAGAGAGAGACGCATCTATGCCTAGCCACCGACACTAACTCCGAAAGTCAAGTCTGACTTAAAATGTGAGGACGTTTAGGTCTTGCATGCATCTCTTAATTAAAATCGGAATAATGATAAACTTAAGAGAGTCAAAATCCAACCGATCAAATCAATGCTTAAACGACCCTAATTAAAAGCTTAAGCACGTTCTTTACCTTCAGTTTTCTCCCAGTTTTTCCCTTTAGTCTTTTTGACGCATGGTACTCACCTCTGAATTTTTGTTCAGATGGCCGTTCCCAGTCACCTTGCTGGCGCGAACGAGAAGGTGGAGTGCCAGGACTGCCTCAGCTGGGAGGGTTTTCCGTCCCTCTTTTGGAAGATTCTGAAGGAGGTTGGCTACCCGTCTCCGCCGGTTTACTTTGGCAGAGAGTATGCGGAGCGTGGTGTGACTCGGTGCAGTGTCCGCATGGAGGCACCGGTACACCCCGAGCACCCCGACTGGCCTAGGCTGGGAGTTGTGGTGCATGGCCACCGCTTTCCGGACACTTGGGAGCTGGCCGCTTTCGCAGGGCTGAACCAGTTCACTTCACAGCACCACGACTTGGTGGATAACACTTTGGTTGGCTTCCTGCCTTCAGCCCGCAGGGATGACCCTCAGTGGTTGTCACGTTACTTGGCTTCTCCGCAGTTGTTCCTGGAGTTTCCCCGGAACGCACCAGCTTTCTTTGCTAGCTGGATGAAGGCTAGCATCCGCATGGCAGAGCTACTCAAGATGTCACAGGATTCTCTGCTCGACTTTGCCGATGCGATGGTGAGAGTGTCCGCGGATAAGGACATAGCCGGGATCTGCACTTCTTTGGACATGGCTGCCAAGGATACTCAGATCCGGGATTTGCAGGCTCGCATTGCGGAACTTACCATGGAGAAGGAGCACTGCGCTCACCAGGTAGAGGTGTTGACAGATGCACTTGAGGAGGCACAGGCAGAGTTGCACGAGGCTAATGCCGAGATGGTTGAGTTGGAGGCTCATATGGAGGTTCCCGAGGGGGATGAGGCAGAGGACGAGGCAGGGGATGACGTCAAGTCCGAGCTGGACAACGAGGAGTTACCCCCAGTTCAGCCACCACTTTCCCCCACCATGAGCCGTACTTCGGTGAACGACGTGGATGACTTCTAGAGCGTTGAGTTAGAGATTAGGTACTCTTCAGCATGGCTTTTCCGTGTCACGTGGAGTTTAGCTAGTTGAAGAATGGATAATCTCTTGTATCTCCTTGTATCTGTTTCCCTTCGCATTGGTGTAGCATCTTAATTAGAATGTGTTGTCAGCATGTGTTGTAATGGATTCATCGAACCTTGTCTTGGATTAATGAAGTTGCTCATTCTATGAAATTTTGCTTTTTATGCCACATTCTTTTGTAGCATTGAGATTGTCTCTTAATCATGCCTGTCGTTCTCTTATGAGTAAGTATTCATGTGATTAATGGAGACTCAATCATGCAGATGGTAGGACCTACGACCCGACTGACTCCGGGTGGTTTCGGGACAAATCAAGGCTCAACTAGTGCCCCGAATCAGCAGGTCCCGCTAGAGCAGCAGCCACCACCTGCCCCTCCACTGCCAAATTGGCAGCAGATGATGGCTATGCACGCCGAGGTCATGAGGACTATGCAGCAGCAGATACAATTGCAGCAGCAGCAGTTGGCCCAGAACATGAACATCGGTGCTCAGCGTCAGAGTGGCCGAAATGCCCCGCCTGCTCAGGTTGCTCGATTTGAGGGCTTTCTGGGTACTCAGCCCCCGGTGTTCTCTAAAGCTACTGAGCCTATGGAGGCTGACGCGTGGATTCGGGCTATTGACTCGAAGTTTGCTATCTTGGCTGTCCCTTGCTCTGAAGAGCGCAAGGTCACTTTCGCCGCACAACAGCTTCGCGGTCCGGCCTTGGTTTGGTGGGAGACTTATCGTGGCATGCTCCCCGCCGAAACTGTGCTTACTTGGCAAAACTTCAAGGATGCGTTCAAGGCGCATCACATTCCTAAGGGTCTTGTTGAGAGGAAGTTGAGGGAGTTCCTGACCTTGACTCAGGGCACTCACACGGTGTACCAGTACGCCCAGGCTTTCAACAACCTTTGTCAGTACGCTGGTCATCATGCTGACAGTGATGATAAGAAGAAGGAGAGGTTCCGTATGGGGCTCAGCACCAAGTTGCAGGAGAGGCTGCTCAACATCAAGCCTGCCACTTATGCTGACTTGGTCAATGTGGCTATCGCTCAGGAGGATGCCATTATGACCCATAGAGCCGACAAGAAGAGGAAGGCTCCTGCTGTCTCTGCCAGTGGCGGTAAGCCGCAGCGCTTCCGGATTGTTCCTCCACGAGGACAGCAGCGTACAGGGCAGTCTGGCCGCTGGGTGGTCAACCCTCCTCAGCAGGGTGGTTCTCGTTTTCCACCACAGCAGTGACAGCAGCAGAAGACCCCGATGAAGCAGCAACCAGCTCAGCCTGGAGCTGGGTATTCTTGCTTCCGTTGCGGCAGTACCAGTCATTTCATCAGGGACTGTCCCCAGGGCAAGCAGCAGAACAATGGCAACCAGCCAAACAAGGGCAAGTTGTAGAAGATTCACGTCAAGCAGGGAAGGGTCAACTTCACCACCTTGACCGACCTTCCCGAGGGAGCACCAGTGATGACGGGTAAATTTCCGATTCATAACCAACCTGCAGTCATTCTATTTGATTCTGGTGCCACTCATAGTTTCATAAGTCCAAGTTGTGCTAAGAAATGTGGGTTAAAATGCGTATCTACAAATGCGGCCTACAAAATAATAACCGCAGGAGGAAACTTGAATTCAAATCATATGGCGCGGAAGGTGCCAATTAAACTGGGTAGTAGAGTTATCTTGACCGATCTGATTCTTTTAGAACTGGATGGGATAGATATAATCTTGGGGGCTAATTGGATGGCACAGCACAAGGTTGTGTTAGACATTGCTGAGAGAATTGTTGATATCAACTCACCTACACATGGATCTACGACACTCTATCTTCCGTCTCCCAACTCCTTGAGCTCATGTGTTTTTGTCATGACTGAACCCAAGCTTGAAGACATTCCTATTGTATGTGAGTTCCCCGATGTCTTTCCAGGCGACTTGCCTGGAATGCCACCGGATCGGGATATTGAGTTCGTTATCGAGCTACAACCTGGTACCGCACCAATTTCTAAAAGACCCTACAGAATGCCACCCGCGGAATTGGCAGAGATGAAAACTCAACTCCAAGATTTACTGGACAAGGGTTTCATTCGTCCGAGTACATCACCTTGGGGTTGTCCTGCCATATTTGTCGAAAAGAAGGATCACACGTTAAGGATGTGTATTGACTACCGGCCTCTCAATGCGGTCACTATCAAAAACAAGTACCCTCTTCCCCGCATTGATGTATTGTTCGATCAACTCGCCGGAGCCAAGATATTCTCAAAAATTGATCTTCGTTCCGGATATCATCAAATCAAGATTCGTCCTTGTGATATTCCCAAGACGGCTTTCTCGACCCGCTACGGACTTTATGAATTCTTGGTTATGTCGTTCGGGCTGACTAATGCTCCTGCTTATTTCATGTATCTCATGAATTCGGTGTTCATGCCCGAGCTGGATAAGTTCGTAGTGGTTTTCATTGATGATATTCTTGTCTATTCCAAGAATGAGGAAGAGCATGCCGAGCATCTCCGTATTGTTCTTCAACGACTCCGTGATCACAAGTTGTACGCCAAGTTCTCCAAGTGTGAGTTTTGGCTGGATAGTGTGAAGTTCTTAGGTCACACTGTTTCTCAAGATGGTATCTCAGTGGATCCTACGAAAGTGCAGCAAGTAATGGACTGGAAACCTCCTACCTCTGTCCACGAAATCCGAAGCTTTCTGGGTTTGGCGGGATATTATCGTCGTTTTATTCCGGACTTCTCGCGAGTTGCCAAGCCAATGACCGAGCTATTGAAGAAGGGGCAGAAATTTGTGTGGGATGAGAAGTGTGAAGAGGCATTCCGCACATTGAGGAAGTTATTGACCTCCGCTCCTGTTCTGACCCAACCGGATAGCACCAAACCCTACGATGTCTATTGCGATGCTTCAGGCACCGGACTCGGTTGTGTTCTTATGCAAGAAAATCGAGTTATTGCTTATGCTTCACGTGCTCTCCGTCCCCATGAGCTGAATTATCCCACTCACGACCTTGAATTGGCAGCCGTGATTCACGCTCTGAAAATATGGAGGCACTATCTTATAGGAGTTCCTTGCAACGTGTATACCGACCACAAAAGTCTCAAGTACGTCTTTACTCAGACTAACTTGAATATGAGGCAACGAAGATGGCTGGAGTTGGCAAAGGACTATGACATGAGTCTACATTATCACCCCGGAAAGGCGAATGTGGTTGCGGATGCCTTGAGCCGCAAGTCTCATTGCCATTGTCTTTCGGTCGAATCGTATGCCGACACTCTATGCCATGAGTTGGCGAAACTCAATCTCGAGATTGTTCCGCACGGTTATTTAAACAACATATCTCTCGAGTCCACATTGCACGATGAGATCTTTCTGGCCCAGCAGACCGATAAAAAGGTCGGAATTATTCGGGAGGAGCTGGCCAAAGGAACGGAGGAACGGTATAACTGTTTCCGTCAGGATGCCCGAGGCATGATATGGTTTGGGAACCGTATCGTCGTGCCTAAAGATCCGGAATTACGGAAGAAAATTTTGAGTGAAGCTCACCATTCTAAGTTCTCTATTCACCCTGGCAGCAACAAGATGTACCAGGATATGAAGAAAACTTTTTGGTGGACCAAGATGAAAATGGATATTGCTCGGTTTGTATCCGAGTGTGACACTTGCCGGAGGGTAAAGGCTAGTCATCTAAAGGCGGCTGGAACTCTTCAACCTTTGTCTATACCCTCATGGAAATGGGAGGATATCAGTATGGATTTCATTGTTGGCCTTCCCAAGACCGCACGAGGGCACGATTCTATATGGGTCATTGTGGACAGGCTCACAAAGACCGCTCATTTTATTCCGGTCAACACCACTTATGCCGTCAAGAAGTATGCCGAGATCTATCTCAACCAAATTGTACGTCTGCACGGGGTGCCTAGAACAATCATTTCGGACCGAGGTCCGCAGTTTGTGGCAAGGTTCTGGGAGCAACTCCATGCATCTCTCGGCACCAAGCTTATTCGAAGCTCGGCTTACCACCCGCAGACGGATGGGCAAACCGAGCGGGTGAATCAAATCCTTGAAGACATGCTTAGAGCTTGCGTCATTCACTATGAAGCAAGTTGGGATAAATGCCTGGCTATCGCCGAGTTCTCATACAACAATAGTTACCAAGCAAGCTTGAAAATGGCCCCTTTCGAAGTCTTATATGGGAAAATGTGTCGAACTCCGTTATGTTGGTCTCAGCCTGGAGAGCGAGAAATATACGGGCCCGACCTGGTAATTGAAGCCGAAGAGCAAGTCAGAGTTATTCGGGAAAACCTCAAAGCCGCTCAGTCTCGTCAGAAGAGTTACGCCGATCGCCGAAGAATGCCTCTCAAATTCGCAGTCGGTGATCATGTGTATCTTAAGGTCTCACCAACTCGGGGAGTCCAAAGGTTCGGAGTAAAGGGAAAGCTTGCACCCCGTTACGTCGGACCTTATGAAATCATTGAGAAATGTGGATCCGTGGCTTATCGCCTACGACTTCCCGACAAACTTTCAGCCGTGCACAATGTCTTTCATATCTCACAACTCAAGAAGTGTATTCGAGTTCCGACTGAAGTCGTGGAACAAGAAGACGTGGAAGTTGAGCCCGATCTGACCTACGTTGCTGAACCTCTCAAAATCCTTGATCAAAAAGAAAGGCACACAAGAAGGAGCTCAGTTAAAATGTATAAGATTCAGTGGGTTCATCACACTGAAGAAGAGGCAACATGGGAGACCGAGGAATATCTCAATCGCCATTATCCTGGATTTCTCACCACCCCACCAGGTACCGCACGTTCCGCACTTTCTAGCATTCCCGAATCTCGGGACGAGATTCTTTTAAGGGGGGTAGGCTGTGACATCCCTGATGTAAAAACATTGAAAGTACTTTTAAAACAGGTTCAAAGGGGGAAACAATGGTGTTAGAATTCAAAAAAAAAATGACCAAAAATTCAAACTGAAATAAAAAAAAAGGTCTGGTGACACCCAACTGAGATCTCAAGATTTTGGTACTGAACTAAAAAGAAATCTCCGACAATAAGAGTTGCCGTCATCACAAATACAGCCCTTCACCACAAACCTCGCCACGGCGTTCGTTCCGCTTGACGACCCTCGAGCGGCGATTTCCGTCACCCTCGAGGCTCCGCAGCCAAGCTCGAGGGGCATTCACCCTCGAGCGGTGATTTCCGTCACCCTCGAGGCTCCGCAGCCAAGCTCGAGGGGCATTCACCCTCGAGCGGTGATTTCCGTCACCCTCGAGGCTCCGCAGCCAAGCTCGAGGGGCATTCACCCTCGAGCGGCGTTTCCGTCACGCTCGAGGCTCGGAAAGCTCGAGCTTGCGATCCAAGCTCGAAGCGCATGGTCGAAGCGCCTGGTCCAAGCTCGAAAGTTGTGTCCCACATCCCAAACTCCAACTTTTAATTTGACACGTTTCGAAGTTCAGTTCAAATTTTTTTTTGGAATTTGAGCCATGCCAATCAGTTGACCTTTGCACCGCTCACGGCGCGCTCACGGGTTGCCAGCGCCGCGCCCGCGCGTGCCGCGCTCGCCGCCGGCAAGCGCCTGCCGCCGTCCCGACCTCAAGACCTAGCTCAAACGAATCACGGTGAGCCTCTCTCCATTTCCCCCCACTTCCCCGGCCCGGTCTCGCCGCCGTTTGGCCGGCGTAACCACGCCGGCGAACTCGAGGACCTCGTTGTGTCTTCAACCTCTTTCCAGGGGGCCGAGCACAAAATGCAGGGACTTGTTTGTAATAGATTCAAAACTTCCAGGGTTCCTCGCGTAAAATAGATTCTATGTTTTAGGTTTAATTCGCTGAGATCTTCAAAAATTCGTAGAAAATCTTGGAAAAATCAGAAAAATGCCAAACCAATTTTGTAGTGACTAGTGAATCTAGAAGGCCAACTTCTTCCTTTGCACCTCACTCAGTTGTGCTGTAGATTTTGAATTATAAATTCAAATCAGTTTGAGCACTTTTCATCATAGTTCAAAATCTATACATGCACTAGAGCTGAGCTTGGGATATGTTGTTAGGGTGGTTATCATTAGCCTAATGCGCAAAGGGTGCACAAAAATTCCCGGTGGATTTAGGGTTATGATTTTTTCAAACACATACCCTGCTGTTTTGGCAAATAAATCACAGAAAATAAATTACTCAGAGAAAAATCATCTCCTTCACACAGAGACTAAATCAAGCCATGAGAAACCTTAGAAAAATGAAAATGGTAATTTTTGGACACTGGAAAATGGCTAAATGATTTTTGGTAGTTTAAACATGGTGAAATTCCACAAAAATAACCATAAATCAAAATCACGTGCAAACTTGCAGAGAGGTCACCCTGGGTACCCTAAGTCACTGTGCCAAGTGGTGTGGACAGAAACCTTGTAATTATTTTTTAGGATTTTAGTTTGTGTTTAGGCAAAAAGATAAGAATAATTTTAATAAATTATAGAAAAATTATCTTGAGCCAAACTTTAGGCTAAGCTCCTGCCTTGGCATGAGCAAGCCTCTAGCCAAATGGAACATGAACATAAATTTCCTAAGTTCACCTTTTGAATAATCGAAAAAGGACTTGAATAAGGGAAAAGAGAAGAAAAGAAAAGAGAAGAAAAAGAAAGGAAAAGAGAAGAAAAAGAAAAGAAAAGAGAAAAACCTAAACCTCTAAAATCAAAGTAAAGGTTCAAAATGAAATGGGAATATCCACTTATAAGTAATGTTTATCCTTTCCAACTTTTTAACCAAGATTTAAATTAATCCTAACTATTTAAATCTCGATACTTAAGCATTCATGCATTCGTGTAGATTCGGGTCTCGCCGACGGAGTCTACGACCTAGTTCCCGCTGCCGAGGAGATCGCCCAGGAGTCCGAGGTGAACGTGGTGCACGTGGATCCAAGCCCCGAGCAGGAGTACCGCTTCGAGCCGGAAGGCAAGCCCCGGAGCATAACCTAACTTTACTTACGCGATTTACTTGATTATATGCTTGTGCATTTAAGTTTCAAGGAGTTGAATGAAACCCTAGATTGCATGATCCTAGGTTCCTTTGATTGAACACTAGTATGTTAGGTTCGATAGTTGCTATGCTTAAGACCGTTAGAAGTCGAGTGTTTTCCGACACTCGCGAGATATAGGAGTTGTATGTCTACTCATATCAGAAACATAGAGATGATGGACGGATGCTGATAGATTCCCGTCTATCGATGTTTTAATTGGAAACATGTGGTACTTTTGTGTCAAGTGTTTGAACGTACCACATATATGCACGGTTTATGGGACCGGTAAGTCCCGGTATCAGATTGAAGCAGCTAGGGCCGACAGCCATCTCTCCTTGGAAACCATTGTTTTCCCCTGCCGTACACTTGTGGATATATGCGTGAGACTGTGAGTGAAGCAGTAAACCTTTATCCTGAGGAAATGGACTCGGTTCCGAATTGTGGATCGATGAGAAAGGATTGGGGTGTGTTGGCATTTCCAACCATTCCGTATGTGTGGGTTTCCCCTGGCCAGGTAGTAAATTCGGTTCGAACTGTCCGCTTCTCGCGGTTAATGAGACTGCTTGACCGATGTATGGCATATTATGAAGTGAAACTTGGAAGGATGAAATCTTTGTATGGAATAATTGTATTGCAAAACTTGTTTGCTTAGCTAGGCTCACCTAGAATGGATAGACTAAGGAAATTAAAATCAAAATAAAGAAAGTAGAAAACAGCTTAGTCGCTTTTGGCAAAAGAACCCCACTAGCCAAACAGCCTCTCATTTTAGGAGTCGGTGATGTAGTGATCACCAGTCGGTTAAGTCTTGTTGAGTATAACTAGTATACTCAGCCTTGCTTGTGGCTAAATTTTCAGGACCATCCCCTCAGGAGGTAGCTGCCTCTATGGCTTGGGCCTCCCAGCTTCCTCCTGGTTACAGCATCGAGTGGGAGCCGACCTCTCCCGAGGATCGTGAGGAGTAGCGTCACGGCTGACTTCGTCGTGACGATACTATGGATCGTCGCTAGTATCTCGTTTATTTTCCGCTGCATGAACTCGAACTATCTTATCTACCTTATCATTTCAATTTGGTTGTAATAACTCTAAGACTTGTTGTAGTTTGAATTGTGGAATGATGTGATCTTTGGAACTCGCCTTCGAGTGAGTGTATGGACGGACGATCTTCAGTAGCCGATGGTCGAGCTTGACTCGACGGTCGAATCCGCACTTGGGAACATTTTCGTGTATTAGCACCAATGGAAGGTGAAATATACTTAAGTGGGCCCATTTCTCGGGTGAGATCGCTACATCGAAGATGGCCTTGACGTTTTTTTTGGATTTGCTGACGAGCTGCAGTACCACAGAGAGATGAAGGCCATCATTGTTGCGCCCCTTGGGCCCATGCGGGTAGCAACGTACCATCCAGATGTGCCCTCCTGCCGAGAATTTATCGGAGAGGAGAAAGTCACCGATGGCAAGGGTCTTGGTCTTTGCCCAGTCGAGCTTGAACTCGACGAAACCAGACTCGAACATGGTGGCATAGATGTAGACGTTACGCAGGTCGCAGGGTGAGCTTGCATCTGGAGTGTGTGCACAGTGTAGTATATGTAGAGGGAGAATGAACCGGCCGAACGGAATGCCAACCGACCCGTATATTGAGAGAAAGTGAACGTCTGTCTCTTCGTAATGCACGGCGAGCGCCTCGGTTTCCCACCCAGCCGCTTCGTTTGAGCTGCCACACCACCAACTAATTATGCCGTGTTTAGTTGAGGTTGGGAAAAAGTATTTTTTTCTAGAATGCGTGTTATGTGAGGGAGATGAATAGGAAAGGTAAAAAAAGGAATTTTGGAGGATGCGTGTTCTGTGAGGGGATGAATAGGAGGTAAAAAGTACTTCTGGAACTAAACACAGCCTTACTCTCTTCGAGCTCCGTAGCGAGAGATGGAAGTTTGTGCACCGAAAACCGAAGAAAATGACGTCCTTCTCCACAAGTCCACAGTAAGGGCAGTCCCAACCTAGACTCTATCTTAGAGTTCATACCTCAGGAATTGTAGACTTAGAGTCCAAATAAGAAACAAGTCCAAATAATTGAGTGATACATCAGCAAAAAGATATTTAATACAAGGCTAATAAATGAGTTTAGACTATAAGATAGAGTCTGGGTTAGGACTGCCAAGTCATGGGACCTGTTCAGCTTCAGCTCCGAGAAGATGTACGTTCCATATCTTCAGGCGATCGTACCGATCAGCTGCGGCACACAAGCAGACGCCTCATCGTCTTGACCGGGAGGCTCGTCGTCTCTTGGCAAGGGTGTCAGCACAGCAGTCACTCCAGTGCCAAGTGCAGGCCCACTCCTACTATTATTTTTTTCTGTTTCTTTTTCACTGCAAAACTGGTAATTCTCTGGTGCAAAAATAATTGATCGTGCGAGCAATGTCAAAAAAACTTTCAGTACGATTGTACTTCACTTCGGATACATTTTCCATCCTTCTACTACAATTCTAGCTCATGGAAGCTTCACAATACGCATCTATTAGCCTCGGCTACTGTAGCAGCTGTGCATTCCATTCAGCACATGGCCGCCCTGGTTACCCCACAAGACAAAGAACTCCAAGATAAACTCTACTCTCCCTATGTCCCGCAAGGAGTGCTCTTTTAGAGTTTAAATTTTGTCTCATGAAAGAGTGATCTTTTAGTTTAATTATTAAGCATAGTTTGTACTAGTGCGCTCAACCAAACAGGTGATGTGCTCATTCTGTATGAACCCACCTAAGCAACCAACACAAGCATGTTGCATGCCTCAAGCCTGTCCTAGGTCAACCTGGCTAATGCATGTGAGCTAGGCTCCCCGAGCCAGCAAACCATCGCGCCCTTAGCACCGGTTCCAAACTTTTATTTAGGACCCATTTAGATAGCGAAAGTTTTCAAAACTTCACTATAGAAAAAATTTATGAGAGGCTTATAGTTTTCCAATGACCGAAAGTGTAAATAAATAGTGAAATTGAATCAATTCTAAATTAGGCCTTAGTCATGGTTTTGAAAGAAGTCAATCCAAGACTTTTTAAGTCTCGACTTAGTCTTTGTATGAACAATATCTTGATGCTCGCATGACAGAAGCAGTGGTTTGTAGAGATGGCATGTGCAATTAGCTAGGCGCTATGGTGTACAAAGAGTTCATCTTGAAACAGACTGCCTGGAGTTGGTCAATCTTTGGAAAATGGAGGAATCACAAGTGCTCTTATTACATATGGGACCCTACTCTCTGACCTGGTGACAAGGCGTTGCAGGAAGTAAGAGTAGAATCTACAGCAGTGGGCCGGCATATATATGAAGGATAACATGGCACATAGATGAAAATATTGAAACACGATACACGTTCACATACAACATGGATAGATCAATCTTTGGTTCGGAAGACGAGCGATTATTTGCATCCATGCTGTTGACCCACACGGTGTGCCCATACGGCAGATAGTGGCAGATCGGTGTGCCGCCAGGCTTCGTACCAAGGATCTTGAACGAGACATGGTCCGAGTTCCAGTGGGTCGTGTCAGCGTGGCAAATAGCGGCAACAGTGACGACAAGGCCACTGCGTGCACCCTCAAGCTCCACCATGTACGCCTTCGTGGACGGCGTATTATGGCACATGTAGACGGTGTACGGGTAGGCATGGTCGTGGCACGACGCGAAGCTGGACCCATCCACCTGGCGTACAGACCGTACGGTGTAGGGTTGCTTCGGTGCCCCTGATCGTGGCAGGTCGGAGATCACCGGCCGGATGTTGCGTGTGCCGAGCGCCGCCATGGAACCCTCGACCAGAGCTTCTAGTGACGTGGCACAGAACTTGGCCTGACCGGCTGCTGAAGGTGGCAGGTCACACATGTACAGCGTCTCCTCCATGCTGGCTGCCTGCACGGAGTTCTTGGCGATACCTAGCTGGGAGAGGACGCTTGGCAGCGTGGACTTCGAGAATGGAATGGAGTCCGCCACGTGGCGTGGCAGTAGGCCCAGCGGTGCACTGGCAGCCAACGGGAAGTATAGGGTTAGGGTCTTGCCTACTTGCACTGCATCCTCGTAGAAGAAGAGCCCATGGGCCAGATACTCGTCGGCGCTGTGGTCTCACGCTCATGGGATGGCATCCCGGGAGACGAGTGCTTCGAGGGAGAGCGAAGCCCCCACATTAACCATGTCAGGGAGAAGGCTTCAGCTTGAGCAACCGTATCATCCTTTTGTTTGTTTACAGAGCTGGTCTCTGCACCGTAAAGTAGTAAAGCATCAGCTAGCCCATACCTTCTTTTGTATTCCACTTATAATCATATATATAGTTTTTACTTAAAAAAATCATATACTGTATACAGTTTTGAGAACTCATGAACTAACTAAAGGATCAAGTAATGGACGGACCAGGATGCAGGAGCTTGAGGATGGGATCCGGGAGCGGAGAATCCGGCAAGACGGTGCGCCAGAACACTTCGGCCTCCGTCAGGACTGCGTTGCTACACTGTCCAACCTGAACGCAACAAAGCAAATAAAAAGATATTACTGGTGGCCTTATCTATATATCTATGCCTAATATTAAAGATCCATTGTTTTTAGTTCACTTCCTCATAACTACCCGGACAGTAGAAATATATATGCAATATCCAATAAATGTATATTGTGAAAATACATTTCATAGTTTATCTAACGGAGCGTTTTTTATGCATAATTTTATAAACTTAATCAAAGCTAAGAGCATATCTAAAAGACTAGCCAAATAGCTTAGGAAGTTAGATGTAGTATGAAACTATAAAGACATGATTATTTTGGAATGTCACGAGTAAATGATTACCAGAAGCAGAACAAAAGTAACGATTATAGCAGAGTGGATGCGTGGCGCCATGGAAAACAGCTGAGATATTCAGATGACTCGCTCAGTCCAGCTCCGGTGTGTTTCGATTCGATAAAGGCAGCCAAGGTATGCTGATACTTATAGTAGAACCTTAGAAGCTGTCAAGCTGGTTCCTTGTGTGATATTTTACACGATGTAATATCTAATATATAAAGGCTGCTAAGAAAATCTTAATGAATGGCTGCTAAGGGAATCTCAATGAATGAATGACTGTCAAGGCATCTTTAATTTCGGGAAACACTGCGGCAGTCATTGGCACTGCTGGAAGCAGTGCGCTGAGCTCTAATCTAGCTAGGTCAACTACAAACTCTGAAGCTAAACACTGGCAGTCGTTTAGCCATGTTTGGAACGAACGGACCGCACCGGCCGGTTGCAGGTTCATGGTCGGCATCGTTGATGACAGATGACAGATCCGATACAGTTACGACACGTGTAGTCATGTCACTAATGCGTGGGCCAACGAACCGTAGGACCCACATGCCAGTGTCTCGTTCTTACAGAGGAAGGGAGCCATCAAGACCGGATGGAGACCGTCAGATCGAGTTAGAAACGTCCACGGTGTTGTCATAGCCATGATCTAGCGTGTAGACCGTGATGTCAAGCAGCGGGCGTGTTCGAAGATGATCCAAAATCAACATGTACATGGTGAAGCATATATCTTATCGACCCACCTCGGCAGGAAGAGATGGATTAAGTTTTCTCGAGCTTGGCTGCCACCATTTAGAAGACGGCTCCAAGTCCCAACATAAAACTTGTTTCGTTCACAAGTTTTGCAAAAACTTTTGCACTGTTTTGCAAAATGTTTTTTGCAAACTTTGCCAACTAAACAGGCAGTACACAGGAGGAATATATGCAATTGGGTAATGCAATTTTCGATTAACGATGCTGCAAATGAAATATGTTGAAGATGGCAAAAGAATGCTAGATTCTCTGTTCCCACCCAACGCAACAGATGCATCTCAAGTGGGGTCAGCATCTGCTCTTCTTTACTTGACTCAAAAGTCAAACATGTTTTGCTCAACATATTATGAATAATGTAAGATACATGATATATCATATATAGCTGCAAAAAAGAAAACACAATGTTGTTGTGGATTTGCGTTTTAATTTATAAGATTTAAGGCACACCGCTTCATTCCAGGAGGTAGTTTCAAAATCAGAAAATCAATCAGAAAGTGGCAAATATTTAAAATGGCAGCACAACAGATAATTAGTCATCACACCAGAAATGCTAATTCACACACACCCCTAAAAAAAGGAATCAGAGAAGACAGATACTCAAAAATCCAATACGATTGACAATGGTAAAGAGTACTAACAATCTAATCTTGTGGTACCACAACAAAAATTCACATATTAATCAAACAACACAAGCATATTGTGGACTATAAGGTCCTAACAGTACCAAATTGTAATACAGTAAGTACTTGATATTCATACCGCAACATATGGAACACAACATAGTGGCCAGGGGCTAAGGTTACTCGTGCTATGGTTAGAAATCAGCACAACGAAAATACACCTGAAAACTTACGTGACAATTTAACATCAGGCGGCTAAGGCTACTTATACTAGTCGCACAATAACATAGCAAAAGCAAACATCTTGAAAGTTTCAAGCACAACCTAGTCCAGGACGTGGTAGGCCCATCGTCATCCAAGAGAACAAAGCAACCCAACAACAGACTAGTCTACTAGTTTAGCATGACCTCTATAGCTTTGCACCTGAGTTGCATTTCTTTCCGGTAACACTTGGGAGCAGCTTCATTCAGCGCCGCAAGAAAGATAGTTCCAAGAGCAGATATTCAGCTCATCAACAAGTACAATATGAAATATTCAAATGCTCAGAAATCTATGAGATCCTCACCGTGGTTCCAAAATGCCGCACTATGGTTGCACACCTAGACTATAAATATATATACATGGTTCCCTTTTCACCATGCTATATGTCAACCCTCTCCTTAAGCTTAGCAGCAAGATCTGGAAAATTCAGCACCAACCACGTGAAACCAGATGTGAACACAATCTTCTTAAAGTTTTTATCCACAGCAAAGAAGTCCATGCACTTGCTCTGCAACTCTGGACAGTTGTATATCTCGGCACAAGCTAGAGTAGAAGCAAATGCATCCACTGACATAATGTCCCATAGCTTCTGAGCACACAAAAGCTTCAACCGGTCCAATGCATAACGGTCAGCCGCAACAAGTAGATGCTGCATCATTTCAGTGGGAGAGTCTCCAAGATCGACATCTTCAGGCAATTCATCCGTGTAAATGAAAACAAGCATAGCCCTGAATGTTGCTGGCTCGATTTCCTCCAGCACAATGGATGACGATGTGGCATCTGCCATGGAGCCAAAGAGCTCAGCTTGAAAGACTTGCGAGCGGGCAGCTAGAACAGCACGGTGAGCTTGGAATTTCTCGCCTTCCACAATAAAGGAAACATCGGATGTAACATTGCAGTCAAGCAGCTGGCCAAGATGACACCCTATGTTGGAGGGTGGCACGGTGATGGTGTCGCTACTCACAACCATGACATTACACAGAAACGTGACCCAGCCATCTTTGACATAGTTCGACTCAAGAAGGTTTCGTGGCAAGAGCTGAGTCCAGCCAAAGCTCTTGGAACCTTCAGATGAATAAACCCGCACTAACCTCTTCTCATGGGAGTATGATGGTACACCGTTTCTCGACAGGTAAGAGACATGGAAAATGGCCTGGACCTTTCTAGAGCCGGTCAAGAGGTGGAGGTACATCGAGACGTACTCGCCCTTGTCCTCCGTCCTGAACCCACGCGGGTAGCAGAAAATCCTCCAGAGGTTGCCCCCTGCGGAGAAGTCCTCGGAGGTGACGGAATCCCCAATGGCGAGGTTCTTGGTTTCCGCGTAGTCGAGCTTGAACTCGATAAAAACAGATCCCAGCGTCTTGGTATCCTGATGCTCCCTAAACACAGATTCCGTGAAATTAGCACCAGGTTTACGAAATTTATCTCGAGCAATCTGAAGAACAACAGGCGGAAATACTCACATTGCCGAAGAAGGCTGTGGTGGCGGTGAGGTGGCGGGTTCTTGGTGGCTAACTCCGGCCTCTCGCCTCGCCTCGCCTCGCCTCAGCTGGCGGCGGAGTAGGCTGTGCCAGTGTGACGGCTCCCCCGCAGACCAGCAGGACGCTGTGGCTTCGCGACAAGCCCCCGCCGACCGCCGTCGTCCGTCGGCGACTCGCCTAGGGCTCGTTCCGCGGTTTGGGGGTGAGCGGCGGCGGCGGCCTGGTCCAGGTGATGGATAATGCATTGATGCCGCTCGCCGGCTCGTCGTCGTGAGTTTGGGCCCACCAGGATGCAGCGGCCCACCTCGCCGCAGGTGTGTGTGGTGGTGAGCGAGAAGCCCAGAGTTAGCATGCGGTCCATTTCAAGCAGAATCCTTTCTGTTGCTGACTGCCGTCACCTGTCGATGCACCTCGGCTCTCTTCCAATTCCCAAAAAAATTAAAAGAAAAGGAAAAAAAAAGAAATCCCGCAGTAACTGCACAACATTGTCATGAATTTGCAACATTCATGGGGTGTATTTTGTCCTCTATGTTTTTTTTTTCAGAAAGTGCACACCTTAATTCTGAATAGTCACCAGACCCTCTATTCCAAGCTAATGTCCGTGAAAAAACATCCTAACCAACATTGCTACAAGAGAAAATTATAGAAACGTGAAAACAACTCCAGCAAACCCTCTATTCCAAGCCAAGGTAGCAAGATAGTATAACTTGATCAATGTCTGTGCTTCTTCAGTGGTCAGCATCCACGTACTGTCCTTTTTCTTGATCGACTTGAAATGTTTTGGTATGCAGATTATAACAATATAACCTATATTATATAACCGCACTTCACTGCAGAAGTTGGTTTCATAACTGTAGAATAATATTGCATTGAGGCCTTGGCCGGTATATATAGGAGTACATGACTTAGGGGTAAGGCAACCCCACCGGATACATATGGCAGTCTACGATACGTATATCTAAACTACCAAATATACTCTAACAATAACAGGGAAAAAATACTCATAAAGTGTCCAAATAGTAAAAATGACCTCACAATACGACCACTGCAAAATAAATGGAATTATGACGAGAGTACCTAATATATGCACAAATAAACAATGGAATTAATAAGATACTACTAAAAAGAATCCAATGTGGTTGGTAGAGACTTCTTAATCTAATTTTGCGGTAGTGTCAAGAAAGTTTACACTACTCAATTACACTGCTACAGTTATTAGCCTGCCTTTTAATCTCATCAAGTACCGATCGCTAACAGTCCCTTTTTCAACCACGAAAATCTAAAGACATTACCAAGTCACAAGACTTACTCACACTTGATAGATCACGATATGTGATTAAACTATTAAAGAGACACCTGGGCTGGGAAGAGCAGCAAAGTACAAAGGATACGCTGACTGCCCCAGACAGGAAAGCTCCATATACAGTGTCACATTTTGAAATTCCCTTGTTGAATGAAACAAGGAGTGAAGATTATTATTGAAGTGTGAAAATTGCAACATTGTACAGAACTGAAGTATGACAGCAACAATAATCAAATTTCCAATGGAGCACAGATGACATATTTGAGCCACAACTATATCTTTCTGAGCTGCTGAAAGAAACAAATCCGTCTATTACCTTCCGTGATGAAGAGTAGTTGTATGTATTAGATATAACAAGGCAGGGTGTTGTCTAAGCCTCCAATCCATATTAAAGATCCATTATTTCCAGTTCTCAAATGAATCAAGTAGCGAAAGGTTCTATGGACTATAAACATGCAAATGTTACCAAATTGTTATAAAAGATACGCTTTATATTCACAATGCAGCATGATAATATATCATACAGGGATTAAGGCTACTTATATCAGTCATATATCGGCAGAACAAAAGCAAGCATCTTGAAAGCTTAAAGCACAGACCAGCTTCGTCAGGATAGGATAGGGTCTAAACTACTGAACTAGTCTACTAGCTAGCTTAATCTCCATAGCTTTGCACCAGAGTTGTGTAGCAGCACCATCCACCTTGCCTCAACTCTTAGCAGCAGCTTCATTAAGTACTGCAAGAATAGTTCCACAAACAGGCATTCACTCCGTCAACAAGTACTACAGATTCCAATATGACCAGAAGTGTATGAGATGCTCACCACTGATACAAAAAGCCACACTAAAACTAAGATTATACACCTAGGCTAGAAATATATAAACATGAACCTCTGAGCATGTTATATCCCAACCCTCGTTTTCAGCTTAGCAGAAAGATCCGGGAATTTCTGCACCAACCACATGAAGCCATCTGTGAACACAATCTTCTTGAAATTTTTCTCCATGGCAAAGAATTCAAGGCACTTGTTATTCAACTCTGGGCAATTGTGCGTCTCAGCGCAAGCTAGAGTAGAAACAAATGTATCCACTGTAATAATGTTCCATAACTTCCTAGCACACATGAGCTTCAGCCGGTCCAATGCATAGCGATCAGCAGCTGCAAGTAGATGCTGCATCGTCTCAGTGAGAAAATCCCCAAACTGGTCATCTTCAGGCAACTCATCAGTGTACATGAAATGAAGCATAGCTTCAAACGTCGCAGGTTCAATGTCCTGCAGTATGATGGCTGACGATGTGGCATCTGACATGGTTCCAAATAGCTCAGCTCGGAAAACAGGCGAGCGGGCAGCGAGAATAGCACGGTGAGCTTGGATTGTCTCGCCTTTCACTATGAACGGAACATCTGTCCCAGTATCAGATTCAAGCAGGAAGCCAAGGTCACACCCTATGTCGGAGGGTGGCACGGCAATGGTGTCGGCACCCAGAACTATGATGCTACATAGAAACGTGACCCAGCCGTCTGTGACATAAACTGATTCGAGAAGGCTTCGCTTCATGAACTTAGTCCACCCCCAGACCGCAGGGCTTTCATAGCATTCATTCGAGTAAATCCTCACCAACGTCCTCTCATTGGAGAAAGATGGCTCCCCGTCTCTCCCCTGACAAAAAACCTGAAAGATGGTCTTGACGGATTTGGAATCGCTGATAAGCTCGAGGTAGAGTGCCACGTACTCGCCCTTGCCATCCTCCATGCCGTCGCCGCATTCACCACGAGGGCAGCAGTTAATCCTCCAGAGGTGGCCTCCGGCGGAGATGTCATCGGAGGTGACGGCGTCCCCAATGGCCATGTTCTCCGTCTCCGAATAGTCAAATCTGAACTCGAGAAAACCGGAGCCCGACATCTTGGCATTCGACTGCATCCTGTAATACGATTCGCATAAACTTGAAACAATGATGGCATTTGCTAAGGTACTCCTAAATGTCTATAAAAGGAAATTTTAATAACATATTACCTCCTCCTAGGTAATAGGTTTAATATTTAGTATTTATATTTTTAGATATGAGAAAATATCTTCTTATTAGATCTAATTTGATTGAGTTAGATTTAACTTTCCTTTTTCCTTTTGTATCATATAGATTTAGGCTGAACGCATTTTTTTCTCTTCTATCATGTTCGCAGAACATGCAGTCCACGGACGCAAAGCACCGTTCCAAGAACGTGTGCCGCTTCCAGGCCATTTGTTTCACGAGCTGAAAGATGCAGTTACGAATAACTTCATTAGTTTGCAAGTTAATTATGCCCAGGTGTTGTAACAAAGTGGCACATGATGAATTGGTAGTTTTAGGCTGTCAGTGTAGGCGTGTATTATGTCTCTGCAAGGTGAGTGGTGACCAATGATTTTGGGACTGGTTAAGTAATGGAAAGTTTTCCCTTTCAAAAAAGAAAAAAGAAGTGTGCTGCTTCTAGTCCACCAATTCGAGGAAGGAATTTGGCATGAGAAGGAAAGTAGAGGAAATTAGGAAGACTAGTTAAGGAAGGCTACAGATATTACAGATTTTTTTTATTTTATCTCTATATATTAATTACTAAAGTGTGTTATTTATTTTAAAAATCAATGGCTGAGATTTATTTAAACCTCTTAGGAGGTGATGGAGTACTTTAGCATAGCCCAACAATGATTCATTCACAGACTAACGAGAACTTAATCTGGATCTAGCTGAAGAACACGAACAGCACGCGAGGATACTCACATTTCGGCCTCCCCTGTCGGAGCCAAGACGGCGCGGCGGCGAACTGGTGGCTCCCCTGAAAACTCCGGCGCAAGGCGGCACCTCTGCGACAAGCTGCCGTCTCCCCACTACCGCGGCGCCTGCTCGCCTGCCGATTTTGTTTTTTTTTTTTCTGAGAAACGCCTCGCCTTTTTTTGGTTGCTTCACGTGGGCCTGGCCTATAAGGGTGGCAAGGCCCACATTGCACGGGTCGCGGGTAAAGAGCCCAGAGTAGCATGTAGCCCATGAAGGGATAGGCCCAGATACAGAATCATTCGAAGGAATATCTCGGTCAGCACGTCCTCTTTATCAGTCTTGATGTAATTTTCACAACTCAAAAGTAAGAAATAGAAGCGTAAAAAAATGAAACATTTAGAGACCATTGTGCGAGTAATTGGCTTAATTCACATGCATCAGTGTATCAGCAATTCAGCATCGCGATGTACGAAATGAAGAGGTACATAGAACGGAAGCAAGGAATATGCATGTTGCCCTGAAAGAGCAAGCTTCTTATGCATTTTGTTTTTCTGAAAGACTGAAACACAGTACAGACTCACAATTATAGCATATCACAATAATAGTAGCTAATGCATTTTGCCAATGAGCACGGTAGGCGTACCAGAGCCAAATATCGCCCATTCAGAGGTGCAGGAATAAACAAGGTCCTCTGGAGTTTTGTCTGAAGAATCATTTCAGAGAAAGGAAGATTTATTGTCAGAGGAAGTATTGTTCAGCCCCAGTTTTCACCCAAAGAATAAAGCAACACAACTACAGAAGGTTATATGGAGCACAAAGGTGTAAATGCAGAAAATTTTACCATAAGTATTTGATATTCCAACATGCTCTTCTTCTTCAATTCCGGGCAGTTATGTGTCTCAGCAAGCACAAAGTGGAAGCAAATGTATCTGCCGTCAAATTCCCCCAAATTCTCCTAGCACATATGAGCTTCAACAGATCCAACGCGTAGCGGTCAGCCGGTGCGAGCAGATGCTGCATCATCTCCATGGGAGAGTCCGCGAGCTCGTCGTCTTCAGGCAGCTCGTCGAGTCGTCGGAGTAGATGAACCCAAGCATGGCCTTGACGACGTAGAAGGACTCAAGTGTCAGCCGGGAACACTCCGGCCAGGATCAGATGAACTCAAGAACTTGATGAACACCAACGGGAAGAGAGTGGTTTTGGTGCTGTGTAAATGCGGCAGCTTTTCTTGTATTATGTCAGCTCTTACTTATACACAACGAGCACTAAGAAAGCAGTAAAGGATCGGTTATCCTAGAACCGTCCGTTATGCCCACCATGATCTAGGCGCATGCGCCATCCCACATGCAGATCATGCCGCACACCTTCAGCCACGATGCTAGAATTTCGTGGCCACTACACATGACGCGCTCAGGAGGTTTGATCCAAGCCGAGCCCAACAGAAAGCTAATTGACTAACTGAAAACTAGCTAATTAACTTACATGAGCTGGAACACAGGTTTACACAAGAATAGAAGCTAACAGTTCACTCCCTAAACCTGCTGTTCATTACCAACATTGACGACCCCCAGCTGGTCACGAAGTTTGCAGAATCTTTCACGTCCCAGTGGCTTCGTCAGAATGTCAGCAAGTTGCTTCTCAGTTCGGACATGCTCAACGTCCATCTTCCCATTCTCAATGCAGCAACGAATGTAATGACATTGAGTCTCTATATGCTTGCTACGTTCATGAAAAACAGGATTCTTACTGAGTGCTATTGCCAATTGGCTGTCCATCTTCAACAAGAAAGGCTTGCATTTTTCAAGCGTCAACTCTGAAAGAAGTCTTGCAAGCCAGATGCCTTGACATGTTGCTGTTGTTGCTGCAATATACTCTGCTTCACAGGATGACAGAGCAACAACCTTCTGCTTTTGTGATTGCCAACTCACAAGGCTGGAGCCAAGGCAGAACAATGCTCCAGTAGTGCTTCGACGGGTATCAATATCACCGGCTAAGTCAACATCACTGTACAGCTGTACCCAATCAATACTGCACCACCGCTGATCTTGTATAGCAGCAACCAAAGTGGAGTGTCCCAGCAACATAGCGCAAAATGCGTTGCACTGCTGCCAAATGCTCAATGGTAGGACTCTCCATAAAACGACTCACATAGCCAACAACATATGAAATATCAGGCCGGGAATGCACAAGATATCTGAGGCAGCCAACAATACCTCTATATTCAGTTGTGCTGACAGGCGACGATGAGCTTTCCTTGCTTAGCTTCAGTCTATGCTCCATTGGGGTATGGCTTGGGTTGAAACCAGTCATACCAGCACTATCAAGAATCTTCTGAGCATAAGCTGCTTGTGAAATGGAAATGCCATCCTTTGTCTGAGCCACTTCAATTCCCAGGTAGAAGCAGAGCAGACCAAGATCACTCATTTGAAACTTTGCCTTCATCTCCAGCTTGAACTTGACGATTTCACTGTTGCTGCTACTAGTGATCACGAGGTCATCAACATAAACTCCCACTAGCAACCTATGCGAACCTTGTCCACGAGCATACACTGAGTGATCTGAATCACGGCGCTGGAACTTGAGATCCATCAGAGTCCGATCCAATTTGGTGTTCCAAGCTCGAGGTGCTTGACGCAACCCATAAAGCGCCTTGTCAAGGCGCAGGACTTTCTCCTCTTGCCCTTTGACTACAAAGCCATCAGGCTGCTTGACATAGACTTCTTCAAGCAGATCACCATTCAAGAAGGCAGACTTCACATCCATGTGATGCACTTCCCATCCTTCCTGAGTAGCAAGAGCGAGCAGCAATCTAACTGATTCAATTCTAGCCACTGGTGCGAATGCTTCATCATAGTCCACCCCCGGCTGCTGGACATATCCCTTTGCTACAAGTCTGGCCTTGTGCTTGACCACCTCCCCAGCTGCATTTTTCTTCACCTTATAAACCCATTTCAGGCCAATTGGACGGTGCCCTGGTGGGAGTGACACAAGCCGCCAGGTCTTGTTGCCTTCTATGGGCTGCATCTCTTCAATCATCACACGGCGCCACGACTGATCCCTTTCAGCTTCAGCAAAATTTGTTGGTTCCTCTGCAATTTGCAGCAGCACCTCGTCGAGCAGCTCCTCATCTAAGTTCACGATGAGCAGGCTCTTGCAGATGCAGTTCCTCACTGAAATTGCGCTGAGCAGGGCCCGGAGGTGTGGCATAGTTGACGAGGTTGTCGATGGTGCGGAAACGAGGCATCACGTCGTTGCCGGAATCGAGATACTGAGCAGCGTTCGTCGTTGGCGAGACGAACACCGGTGTCACTGGAGGAGGTGTTGCTGGAGGAGGTGATGCTAGAGGAGGTGATGCTGGAGCAGGTGTCATAGGTGGAGGCGTCCCTAGCTGAGGCGATGCAGGCATCACATCCCTGTGCGCTGGAACAACGCCGTGTTCTGGTGCGTCGACGGCAGCAGGATACTCGATGACGAACTCGGTGTAGTCCGTCGGCGTGTCGGAGGCGTTCCCGGCGTCCCAGTCCCATGACGCTTGTTCCTCGAAGACGGCGTCACGTGACACCATGGCGCGGTGTGTGATGGGATCGTAGAAGCGCCAGGCTTTCGATCCCTGCTCGTAGCCGATGAAAACAGCAGGCGTCGCACGGTCGTCGAGCTTCTTCAGACGAGGCCTCGTCACCTTGACGAATGCCCTGCATCCAAAAATCTTCAGGTGGGAGACATCGGGCTTGTGGTCGTGCCATGCCTGGAACGGCGTCAGCCCGTCCAAGCACTTGGTGGGCGCCCGGTTCAGTAGAAAAACAGAAGTGGCCACTGCCTCCCCCCAGAAGGGAGCTAGAACAGAGCGACCCTTTGAGCAAGCTCCTCGCCATGGCCACCATGGATTGGTTTCTCCTCTCCACCACCCCGTTCTGCTGAGGGGTGTATGGAACGGAGTGTTGTCGATGAACGCCGCGGTCTGCGCAATACTCCACGAATTCAACAGAGGTGAATTCACCCCCATTGTCTGTGCGAAGAACACACAGACAACGGCCGGTCTCCACCTCCACCTTGATCTAAAACTTGCGCACAGCGGCCAGCATGTCACTCTTCACGGCGAGCAGAGCAATCCACATATATCTGCTCTTATCATCCACCAGGAGTAGGAAATAGCGCTTACCACCCGGAGTCGATGGCTTGATCGGCCCACATAGGTCTCCATGGACAAGGTCCAGGAGTTCCTATGCACGACGCTTGGCGTGGTCTGGGAACGGCTTGCGCTTAAGCTTGGTGGTGACGCAGTCATCACACAGTTGATGAACATGCTCGAGCGGCGGCAGCCCGTGCACCATCTGCTTCTGGGACAGCTTGCGGAGGCCGTCAAAATGAAGATGGCCGTAGCGCTCATGCCACAGCCACGCGCCATCGTCTCAGCGCGCGATCAGGCAGAGCGGGCGCGCTATGGTGACGTGCAGGAGGTAGAGTCGATTCCCCGACCGGTTCACCTTCACGAGGAGTCGGTTGTTCTCATCACGGATCTGGAGCACGCCATTGCTGATGCGGACGTTGCAGCCTCCTTCGTCGAGCTAGCCGACGCTCACAATGTTGGTGGTGAGCTGCGGGATGTAGTACACCCCGGTGAGCGGCGTGTGCTCGCCGTTCTTGGCTTGGAAGAAATGGAGGCCTCAGATCCGTCACCGAAGCGGACAGAGCCGTGGACGCGACGGTCGATGTCGAGGAAGGAGTTGCGGCATCCGGACATGTGGTTCGTGGCCCCCGAGTCGAGGAACCACAGGGAGTCGTCGCGGTCGGCCTCAGCGTCGAGCTGGGCGAAGACTTGGCCTCCACGACACGGATCGGCAGACGTTGCGGTGGCGGCGGATCGGCGTTGACGAGGTTGGGGAAGATGGTTGCTGACGCTATCAAAAGGACTGGGTCGGACGACTCCTCCTCGGCTTGGGCCACATGGGCCTCGGCCCGTTGTTTGCTGCGACAATCCCTGGTCCAGTGACCAGCCCGGCGGCAATACTTACAATATGGCTTGTCGTCGGACTAGGCTGCTGCTGGGCCCTTGCTGTCGCGAGAGGTGGGTTTGGAGTCGCCGCCTCCGCCACGGCCGCGCCCTCCGGGACGGTCGCCGTTCTTCTTGCCGGACGAAGAGTTGTAGCTGCTGCCGCCCTTCTCACCGTCGTGGATCTGCATCTTGGCCTTCCACTCCTCCTCACAGAGAAGAAGACGGCCTTGATTGTCGACGACAGGCGGCGGCTTGCGGCGCTGCTCGACGGCGCGTAGTCGCCCGGTAACCTCCTCGACGGAGATGGTGTCGAGATCGAGAAGGGTCTCAATCGAGATTGCAACTTGCGAGAGGTACTCAGGGACTACCTGGAGCATCTTGCGCACAATCTCCACATCCACGACGTTATCACCGAGTGTGCGGAGGTTGTTGGCGAGGCCGTTGATCCGCACGGAGAAGTCCTCGGCGGTCTCCCCTTCCTTCCACGCAAGTGCAGCGAATTCGCGATGAAGTTGCTGGGCATTCGACTCGCGAACCCGCTGGACGCCGACGCGAATTGTCTTGATGGCTTCCCACGCGGCTTGAGCGGTACGCTTGCCGCGCAGGGAGCTCAACATCTCCGCCGGGACCGAGCACAGGATCGCCGCCATGGCAAGGCGGTCGTCGCGGTACTCGACCTCCTCGTTCTCCTCGGGCTCGATGGCGTACCAGATGCCGGCTGCCTCCATGTTCACTTGCATCAACAAAGACCACTCTTGGTAGTTGGTGGGGGGAGCGTCAGGTACTGAACGCTGGCGCCGGTCTCACGTACTGTCCGCCGGATGACGACTTCGGCTGGACGACGGCCACGGCGAGGCTCTGGTGAGGGGGAGGGGCTCCGGCGACGAGGCGGCGTGCGCGAAGCTATGCTGCGTGCTGGCTCCGATCGAGCGGACATCGTGTTCCTGGATCGAACGTAGCTCTGAGGCCAAATGTCAGCCGGGAACACTCCGACCAGGATCAGATGAACTCAAGAACTTGATGAACACGAACGGGAAGAGAGTGGTTTTGGTGCTGTGTAAATGCGACAGCTTTTCTTGTATTATGTCAGCTCTTACTTATACACAACAAGCACTAAGAAAGACCGGTTCCTAGAACCGTCCGTTATGCCCGCCATGATCCAGGCGCATGCGCCATTCCACATGCAGATCATGCCGCACACCTTCAGCCACGATGCTAGAATTTCGTGGCCACTACACGTGACACACTCGGGAGGTTTGATCTAAGCCGAGCTCAACAGAAAGCTAACTGATAAGGGCTTGTTCGTTTTGGCATGGAATGGCATGGAATGAGCTTCAAATCACATGAAATATCTTGGCATGGAATAAATCCTAATCTACCCAAAATGTTTGTTCGGTTAGGCATAGAAGGGTTTGAAACGAAGCATGGTTTGGTCCCGTTCCATGCCAAAAAAGACATATTTCATTCCATGAGTATGACCTCATGGAACCGAATCCCATGGTTTGAGGTACCATTCCAGCTTGGGAGTTCTGGTTGCCGAACAAGCCCTAACTGAAAACTAGCTAGCTAACTTACATAGCTGGAACACAGGTTTACACAAGAATAGAAGCTAACATCAAGGATGCTCCGCCGCAGGAGCTGGCTCGACCCCCAGCTGGGCTCGACATCCATGGACGAGTAACTGTCCACAGATCGACGCTCGCCGTCTCGCCCGAGGAGGAGGATGTGGAAGGTGGCGTCTTTGGAGGAGGACTCGCTGGTGAGCTCGAAGTACATGGAGATAAACTGGCCCTTTTCCTCGTCCCTGTCGCCGCGAGGGTAGCATTGGATTCTCCAGCGGTGGCCGCCGACGGAGATGGCCTCGAACTCGACGATGTCGCCGACGGCGAGCTTGAACTCGAGAGCGCCGGAGTGAACCATCTTGGGAATTTGAACCCTCCTGTTACGATTTCCAGCGAATCTCGCGCCGTTTACTGGATGAATGACAAATTCTTTTTTTGAACTCGATGAATGACAAATTCTTAATCTTTCACAAGCAAGCAAGACTGGTCATTATCTAAAAATAACAGGCAAGATTGGTGAAGATCGTTGATGGGAGCCGAGTGGGCCGGCCTCAGACGTCGAAAGAAGCCCATACGAAGATACCAGGTACTGATGCTTGGTGTTAGCTGTTTCCCCCAATGTAAATCACCTCGTTAAACCCCTGATGTAAAACTCATCTGTGCTTAGTGTTATTGCCCGTCTCAATGTAAAGTTAACAAAAGAGAAGTACTGTGGTTACAAGCCATAGTGGAGCCAGGACTCCCAGATATTTACCTACATTTATCAGAAAAATTCAGCAGGGCAAAAGTAGGCATCTCAACAGCTTCAGACGAAAAAGCCAGAGCATTTTTGCAGTCTGCTACCGGAAGAATAGGAGTTGAGATCAGGTTTACAGTCCGTCAGATTGAGAGAGAGCCATCACCAGCTCACCACAATTTCAGAAAGCACTGCTCTTCTGTTCTGGCATGGCACATGTTAGCAGAGTATGTTAGCAGAGTGCTAATTCTAACAAAGAACTCCAATTGGGACATACAATGTTTCCATGGATCTGTACTTTCTAATGTCCACGAATCAAAGTTCATCGAAGAAAGTTATAGGAATTTGTTTCAGGACATATCTATATATTACATTGTGAATTCTTAATCTGCACTCCCAGATTGCATCATGAACTAATCGGAAGAAATCATGCACAGCTGCAAGAACCCATCAGTCTTTTGAAGTTCATTTCCACCAGGAAGAGGCATAGATTATCACCAAACTTGAGCCACATTTAAACCACGATGTGTGAATAAAAGTGGCACATGGAGAGCAGCATAGCACGATGAATAGACAGATTTCCATGCGTAAGAAGTTGTATCTAGTACATCTAGATGCCACTAATTTGAAAATTCAGTGTAAAATGAATTAAGCAGTAAAATTCAACATGGAAATGTGAATATGCCAAAGAGTGCAAAACCATGGTTTGCCAATACAGTACTTGATGTGCCAACATGAATAACAGAAATCTTGCGCACGTGTATTGCGTCAGTAGCTATTAATTGAAATAGCACAACTGAAACATGGCACATAAACCTATCAGCATGGAAAAAAGGTAAACTTATAAAAACCTAAATTCACACACCCCCTACTTGAAGACTAGACATATTTATGAGAAAAATGAAATTTATACAAATCAGACATTACACTAAAAACATATACGCTAAGGATAATTAAGCATAACCTCCATACATTTATATATGGATTGTGCACCTGGCACCAACTTCATCAAGTACTGCTGTTCATCACCAAGTACTTCATAATCTAATGACTACTCTAACATGCCCTGAAGGGACCACACTAGATATATGGTTGCACAATTGAAACTCTACAGGTTAATATATACTTTTGCATGTTATATCACAAGTTGACAACCCTCCTCCTCAGCTCAGTAGCAAGTGATGGAAATTTCTGCACCAAGATTGCGAAACCATCTGTGAACGCCGCCTCCTTGAAGTTTTTCTCCACAGCAAAGAAATCCAAGCACTTGATCTTCAACTCTGGGCAGTTGTATGTCTCGGCACATAGTAAAATAGAACCAAGTGAATCCACTGAGATATTCTCAATTAATTTCAGAGAACAAATGAGCTTGAACCGGTCTAGAGCAAACCGGTCAGCTGCAGAAAGTAGATGCTGCAGCATATCAATCCGAGAGTCTCCAAGCTCACCATCTGCAGGGAAGGAATCAGTGTACATGAAACGGAGCATGACCTTGAATGCTGCAGGCTCTATGTCTTGCACCGTGATAGATGGCATGGTGGCATCTGCCATTGTGCCAAAGAGCTCTGCTTTGAAGACTGGGGAGCGGGCAGCGATCACAGCACGGTGAGCAGGGAACTGCTCGCCGTCCACAATGAATGAGACATCCGACCCGACGGCACAATCCAGCAAGTGGCCCAGATGGATCCCTATGTCAGACGGTGGCATGGCTGTGGGCATCGGATTCTCAGGAACAACTATGACTCCGCACATAAATCTGACCGAACAATCATTCAAGTAGGCCGACTGAAGATCACTCCTCTTGATGAACCGAGACCAGCCCAATGGGATTTTGTGCTTGAAAAGCAGCATAGACCTCTTTGCTTTGATCAGAGATGGTGTGCCGTCTCTGTTTAGCAGGAAGGCGTCGAAGACGGCCTTGACATTTCCAGGATTGGAGACGAGCACGAGGAACAGCGAGACGTAGTCGCCCTTGTGCTCGCTCTTGTCTCCATGCGGATAGCATACAATTCTCCAAGTGTGCTCCCCGGCATAGAATTTCTCCGAGGTGATATAATGCCCGATGTTGAGGTTCATCGTCTCCAAATAGTCGAGTTTGAACTCGAGAAAACCAGAGCACATCATCTTGGCAGTTAGCATGCTAATTGCACCTAGTACGATTTCCAAGAATCAATACCGATCCACAAGCCAACATCCATCTAAAAAGATTCACAAATCACAAGCTAAGAAAAGGGGGAAGAAAAACAACGAGCATACTCACAATCCCAAAAGGTGATGGTGGTGCGGAGATGGGGAATTGGGGATGGTCAGGGCTGCTCCTACCTCTATCTCCCTTCGCTGGCCGTCGCCGGAGTGAGCTGATGCCTCCTCGGCGCTCGGGAAGGGGAGTCTGCCGGAAAATATGAGGGAAGCCTCCGCCAGCCGCCGATCGTCGCCTCGCCGTGCTCGCCTAGGGCTCGTTTCCGAGAGTGGCCGCCGTCCGCCGCGGATTGTGACGTGTGAGCTTCCTTCCTCGCGAAAGTTGCTCAAAGGCTTTGAGTGCTCCGACGCACACGCACGTGCTGTGGCCCATCATTCGTCGGGCCGAGGGCGATCAGCCCACCAGAGGCCCATGGCGGTGTAATTCGGCGATCCACAACATGGCCCGTGTAAGAATCACCAAGAGTTCCTCTAATTCAGGCCCACATGACACCATCCAAGCAGAGGCAAATTCAGTTTGATACAGAGCTAAACCATGGGATGACAGATCCGTAGCATGGAAAAAAAAGTTCTAACTTGCACCAAGAAAGATTTTGAAGTATTCATAAAACCAACCAAACTAATCTATTTTCTATCATTATCAAGCATTTTCATAACGTGCCATTTGTTAATTCAGTAATCTCTTGTACAACATGGCGAACTGGAAGTGTCACAAGCACAACGAAATTTTTTGAACTACTAAAGCGCCCCATAATCCAGACATATACCGTATATGCAGATATACCTGCTGAAAAGCTCAATCCTTTAGTGTGACAAATCAAACTTATGCAGCCTCTAGTGTGGCACAATAAATTGAGTGTACAGAATTAATAAGGTCATTATTTTCCGAGTAGACATATATGCATCGCTTTGTGCCATCTCAATCATTTCTGAAGGTCAAGGACCACTTGGTATCTCTTGCCAGGAGCTCCCGGCAAATGCAGGAGAGTGTTTACTGTTTAAGTATGTTATCAGAAAGTAGTTTCGAACAGTTACGAATTGGTTTCGTTCAAGAAACGTGCTTATCTGAATGTATCAAAGATCATCAAAGCAAAGTTCTAGAAATTGCTTTCAGGACATGACAGAGAAATATATAAAGTAAATAATCCATGCACCATTGGATCCAACACGGTTGACACTTTGACAGGGATAAAGAAAGTTCCTACCGCTATATTACATTGTCAATCCCAATCTGCACTCCCACATTGCATCAAGAACTAATCAGAAGAAATCATGCACCACTGCAAGAGCCCCTCAGATTTACACTACTCTTTTGAAGTTCATTTCCTCAACGAAGAGGCATATATTATCACCAATCTTAATTAAGCCACATTTAAACCACAATGTGTGAGTAAAAGTGGCACATGGAGAGCAGCATAGAATGATGAATAGGCACTAATTTGAAAATTCAGTGTAAAATGAATTAAGAAGTACGGAGTAAAATTTAACATGGAAGTGTGAATATGCCAAAGAGTGCAAAACCACGATTTGCTATAAGTACCTGATGTGCCAACATGAATAATTATCAGATCAGATACTGTTCATGGCGCTAGTGCTTACTGATAGTTCAAAACATATCAGCATGGCACTTTTCTAGTTGTTCATCACCAACTACTTCATACTCTAAAATGACTAGTACTCTTCATACTCTAATGACTAGTACTCTAATACGCCTGCAAGGGACCACAATTGAAACTCTACAGGTTGATATTTATTTTTGCATGATATATCACAAGTTCACAACCCTCTTCCTCAGCTCAGCAGCAAGGGACGGAAATTTCTGCACCAAGATCACAAAACCATCTGTGAACACCACCTCCTTGAAATTTTTCTCCACAGCAAAGAAATCCAAGCACTTGATCTTCAGCTCTGGGCAGTTGTATGTCTCGGCACATACTAAAATAGAACTAACTGAATCCACTGAGACATATTCAATTAATTTCAGAGAACAAATGAGCTTCAACCGGTCTAGAGCAAACCGGTCAGCTGCAGCAAGTAGATGCTGCAGCATATCAGTCGGAGAATCCCCAAGCTCACTGTCTGCAGGAAAGGAATCGGTGTACATGAACCGGAGCATGACCTTGAATGCTTCAGGCTCGATGTCTTGCACCGTGATAGATTGCATTGTAGCATCTGCCATTGCGCCAAAGAGCTCTGCTTGGAAGACTGGCGAACGAGCAGCGAGCACAGCACGGTGAGCAGGGAACTGCTCGCCGTTCACAATGAATGAGACATCTGACCCAACGGCACAATCCAGCAAGTGGCCTAGATGGATCCCTATGTCGGACGGTGGCACGGGGGTGGGCATGGTATTCTCAGGAACAACTATGGCCCCACATATAAATCTGACCAAACCATTAGTCAAGTAGGTCGACTCAAGATCGCTCCCCTTGATGAACCGACACCACCCTAAGCATATACCTCTTTTCTGGAAAACAAACATAGTCCTCCTTGCTTTGATTGAGGATGGCGTGCCGTTTCTGTTTAGCAGGAAGGTGTCGAAGATGGCATTGGCATTTCCAGTATTCGAGAGGAGCATGAGGAATAGCGAGACATAGTCGCCCTTGTGCTCCCTCTTGATCCCACGCGGATAGCATAGAATCCTCCAGGTGTGATCCCCGGCGCGGAAGCTCTTGGATTTGACGCATTGCCCGATGGCGAGGTTCTTCGTCTCCGAATAGTCGAGTTTGAACTCGAGAAAACCAGAGCACATCATCTTGGTAGTTGGCACGCTAATTGCACCTAGTATGTTTTCCAATAATAATCAATACGGATTCACAAGCCAAGAAACCCCACTTAATACTAAGAAAAAGGGCCGAAGAAAAACAACGAGCATACTCACAATCCCAAAGAGATGATGGTGGTGCGGAGATGGGGAATTGGGGAGGGTCAGTCAGGGCTGCTCCCGCCTCTATCTCCCTTCGCCGGCCGTCGCCGGAGTGAGCTGATGGCTCCTCGGGGATTCCGCCTCAAATCTGCGGCAACCCTCCGCCTCCGCCCTCAACAGCCGCCGGCCGTCGCCTTGGTGTGCCCGCCTAGGTCTCGTTTCCGAGAGTGGTGGCCGCCGTCCGCCGCGGACACAATGACGTGAGGTGAGAGACTAGGGCTGGGCATTCGATTAATACGGTTAAATCGGTTCGGTTAAATCGGTTTCAAAGAATTTCGGTTATGCCAAAATGTTCACCGAATTAGCATCCAGCAAAAGTAAAACCGACTAATATCGGTTTCGGTTAAATCGGTTCGGTTACCATAATTTAGATTAGATTCAAAAGGCAAATCGAGAATACAGCAAGACAGACGTTTGCTCGAGAAACCAAGGAATGCAAGAAAGAAAGAACAAAGGAAAGAATCTGTCCAAGATTCTTGAGCTTCTTCTTGGGTACGCATCTATTCACCTGTTATTGTCCTGCATGCCCATCCTCTAGCGCTAGTGCTGGTGCTCCTACTCATCCCTCTCTTCTGTCCTGCTTGCAGCCTGCCAATCCATTAGCGCTGGTGCTCTGCCTGGAGCAGATGCATGCGAGATCGAAGAGTGTCTCGATGGCGTCTGGCGGGAACGAGCACGGGAAGAGGAAGACGGAGGTGAGTTAGGGTTCGTGTGCCTGGTGTGACGTGTGGGGGGCCTTTTGTTTCATCTTGTGTGGGCTGTTGCTATGGGCCGTGAGGAGGCAGACACTTAGGCTTGGGCTAATCGACGATGCGGGGAAAGAAGTAGCCAGACCCTCCTATGTGAGTTCTTGTGTTTCTCAAAAAAAAAAATATGTGAGTTCTCGGTTAATTTCGAATGTTCGTTAACTGCACTCCTAAACCGAAGAAATAACCGATGACCGAATAGTGATGATTTTTTAACCGACCAGATAACCAAAAAATAACCGACTTTTTCGGTTAAATCGGTTCGGGTCGGTTAATCGGTTTCGGTGAATTTTTGCCTACCCCTACCTTAGAGTGCTCCGACGCACGTGCTCGGGCCGAGGGCGACCAGCCCAACAAAGAGAGATTGATGGGTCATGGTATTGGATTTAGAGATCTGTAATTATTGGAAAAAGTTTATTTTACAAACCTTCAATTTTTGAGCTCGTCTGAATTTCAACCTTAATATACAAAACCAGAAATCTTTCAACCCTGAACTATCAAAACCGTTTGTTTTTCAACCTTCTCCGATTTTGAAGGTGGTTTGCGAAACAAAAGTTCAATTTACACCCTTAAACTATAGCTTTTTTCGTTTAATTTTCAACCTTGAACTATAGCGTCCGTTCAATTTTCAACCTCTACCACGACGGACTCCATCATCCCCACCATGGCGATGGCGACACTTGCGAGCACTGACTTCTCGTCACCGTTCTCCATATCCTTCTCACCCATGCATACCGAGGTGCTGCGTGGTCGATGGAGGTTGAAAAATGGACTTAGCACAAGCATGATCAGGAATCCATACATAGAGAGCAATCATTCTGTAACACCCCTGGTGTTAGTTAACACTAAACTAGTGGTTAAGTTAAGCTAAGCACAGTTCAAAAGTGAATTTAAGGAAAATGAGGAAAAGTTATCAAATTTGAGTCAAAAACCATTTAAATGGAGCAATAAAGAAACCTTGGAAACTTTCTAAAAACTTGAAAAAGTGCAAATGGGAAAGTTGGAGTATAAGTCAAACCAAGAAACTTTTCTTTTCAAACCATAGCCTAAAAACTTTTGGAAGCATCTCAAAATCCAAACCCTAAATTGGGAATTTGAATTTTCCAATTCAAATTCAAAGCTGAAATGGAATCTTAGCCAAATCTCAAGATTTTACCATAGAACATCAAAACATCCGAAAAGCAAAGTTGTACATCTTCACATTTATGAACTTTGCCTCAATTGGCACTTTGGCCAATTTTGCCATCTAGCCCCTCAAATTTCAAAAATTCAGTTCAAAACAGGGTTTTACCCCCTTTTGAATTACGGCCAAATTTTCAACTTTTTCTCAAAATCTTTAGTGCAGGGACGTGTCTCATGAAATTCTAAACAACTTTCATGTTGGAAAATTTCCGATCCACGTTCAAATTTTTGGAGTTTGGGCCATGCCAACCAAGTTGACCTTTGCGCGCTCACGGGTTGCCCACGCCGCGCTCGCGCGTGCCGAGCTCGCCGCCGGCAGCCCCCTGCCGCCGTGCGTCCTCGACTGCGCCGGCCAATGGCATGGCTGCGTGTCTCCGCTCACGGAGCACGCGTCTGGCCAGCTCGCGTGGCCCGAGGCGCACTGTAGCGCTGACCCGACGCCGCGCTCCCGTGCTGTCGCCGCGCCGCCGCCGTGGACCGCCGGACAAACTCGCCGCCGCCGTTGCCCACCGGTCTGCCGTGCACCTTTTCCTCTCTACCTTGCTTTTTCTCCTCGCCCACGCGCGCCTGCCACTCGCCTGCGCCGCGTTGACGCCGCGCAAGGCGCCAACGGCCCGTGACGGAGCCGCTGCCGCCGCACGCCTGCCCAGCTGCCCGCGGCCGTCCCTCCGACCTTGCCCGAGCTGCCCTGACCACCCTCTTCCTTCCCCGTTAAAGCTCAGAGCCTTTCCCCTTCTTCTCGCGTGCGGAAAACCTCACCGGAGTCACTTTGCGCCGCCGCGTCCGCCCGCACGTGGCCAGCCTTCTCCGTCCTTTCCCCGGCCAAACTGACGCCACCAGGAGCTCAGCCATGCCCCACTGATGCTCACCGAGCCATTCCCCTCCTTCCTCCGCCACCGCAACCGCCGGCTCGACTCGCCGGAGTTCACCGAGCCGCCGCCGAGCCCGCGCACGTGCACAGCCCGCTCCACTCCTCCTCCGGCTGAACCAAGGGCACCAATAGCTTCGCCGTGCCGCGCTGGTGCTCACCGACCACTTCCCCGACCCTCTCCGACCCCGACGTCGCCGGTCGCCGCTCGCCGGAGTTGCCCAGCCGCCACCGTCGTCGCCGAGCACGATTCCGGCCATCCCCGACCTCGAGACCTAGCTTAAAAGAACCGTGGTGAGCCCCTCTCCGTTTGCCCCCACTTTCCCGGCCCGGAACCGCCGCCGTTTGGCCGGCGTAAGCACGCCGGCGAGCCTAGGGACCTCGGTGTGTCTTCAACCTCTTTCCAGGGGGCCGAGTGCAAAATGTAGGGACCCCGTTGTAAGACTTTCAAAAACTCTAGGGTTCACAGCGTAAAAAGATTCTATCTTTTAAACCCTATTCACTGAAATCTTCAGAAATTCGTAGAAAATCATAGAAAAATCAGAAAAATGCCAAACCAATTTTGTAGTGACCAGTGATTCAAGGCGTTAACTTCTTCCTTTGCACCTCACTCAGTTGAGCTGTAGATTTTGAAATATAAATTCAAATCCGTTTGGAACCTTTTCATCATAGTTCAAAATCTACACATGCACTGAAGCTGGGCTTGGATATGTTGTTAGTGTGGTTGTCATTAGCTTAATGTGCAAGTGGTGCACAAAAATTCCTAGTGGATTTAGAGTTATGATTTTCCAAAACATATACCCTGCTGTTTTGGCAAATAAATCACAAAAAATAATTCACTCAGTGAAAAATCACCTCCTTCACACAGAAACTAAATCAAGACATAAGAAACCTTAGAAAAATGAAAATGGTAATTTTTGAACACTGGAAATGGCTAAATGATTTTTGGTAGTTTAAACATGGTGAAATTCCACAAAAATAACCATAAGTCCATACCACATATAAACTTGCAGAGAAGTCACTCTTGGTACCCTAAGTCACTGTGCCAAGTGGTGTGGACAGAAACCTTGTAATTATTTTTTGTAGGATTTTAGTTTTTTTTAGGCAAAAAGATAAGAACATTTTTAATAAATTAAAGAAAAATCAACTTGAGCCAAATTTTGGCCTAGGCTCCTGCATTGGCATGTGTAACCCTCTGACCAAATGGCACCTAAAAATAATATTCCTAAGTTCACCTTTTGAATAATAGAAAAAGGACTTAAATAGTGGAAAAGAGAAGAAAAAGAAAAGAAAAGAGAAAAACCTAAAACTCTAAAATCAAAGTAAAGATTCAAAATGAAAAGGGTATATTCACTTATAATTAATGTTTATCCTTTCCAATTCATTAACCAAGATTTAAATAAACCCTAACTATTTAAATCTCGATACTTAAGCATTTCATGCATTTCGTGTAGATTCGGGTCTCGCCGACGGAGTCTACGAGCTAGTCCCCGCTGCCGAGGAGATTGCCCAGGAGTCCGAGGTGAACGTGGTGCACGTGGATCCGAGCCCCGAGCAGGAGTACCGCTTCGAGCCGGAAGGCAAGCCCCGGAGCATAACCTAACTTTATTTACGCGATTTATTTGATTATATGTTTGTGCATTTAAGTTTCAAGGAGTTGAATGAAACCCTAGATTGCATGATCATAGGTTCCTTTGATTGAACACTAGTATGTTAGGTTCGATAGTCGCTATGATTAAGACCGATAGAAGAAGAGTGTTTTCCGACACTCGCGAGATATAGGAGTTGTATGTCTACTCATATCAGAAACACTAGAGATGATGGACGGATGATTGTAGATACCCGTCTATCGATGGTTTAATTGGAAACATGTGGTACTTTTGTGTCAAGCGTTTGAACGTACCACATATATGCACGGTTTATGGGGCCGGTAAGTCCCGGTATCCGATTGATGCGAGCAGGTCCGACAGCTCTCTGTCTTGGAAACGTTATCCCATGGGCACATGAGGGTAGTTGCGTGAGTCCCAGTAGTGGTAAACCTTTACCCTGAGGCATTGGGACTCGGGGGCCACTCGCAGAGAGAGGAGAAAGGATTGGGGTGTGTTGGCATTTCCAACCATTCCGTATGTGTGGGTTTTCCCTGGCCAGGTAGTAAATTCGGTTCGAACTGTCCGCTTCTCGCGGTTAATGAGACTGCTCGACCGATGTATGACATATTATGAAGTGAAACTTGGAAGGATGAAATCTTTGTATGGAATAATTGTATTGCAAAACTTGATTGTTTAGCTAGGCTCACCTATAATGGATAGGCTAAAGGAATTAAAATCAATATGAATCAACTAGAGATCAGCTTAGTCGCTTTTGGCAAAAGAACCCCACTAGCCAAACAGCCTCTCATCTTAGGAGTCGGTGATGTAGTGATCACCAGTCGGGTAAGTCTTGTTGAGTATAACTAGTATACTCAGCCTTGCTTGTGGCTAAATTTTCAGGACCGTCCCCTCAGGAGGTAGCTGCCTCTATGGCTCGGGCCTCCCAGCTTCCTCCTGGTTACAGAATCGAGTGGGAGCCGACCTCTCCCGAGGATCGTGAGGAGTAGCGTCACGGCTGACTTCATCGTGACGATACTATGGATCGTCGCTAGTATCTCGTTTACTTTCCGCTGCATGAACTCAAACTTATTTATTTATCTTTTCAATTTGGTTGTAATAACTCTGAACCTTGTTGTAATTTGAATTGTGGAATGATGTGATCTTTGGAACTCACCTTCGAGTGAGCGTATGGACGGACGATCTTCAGTAGCAGTTAGTCGAGCTTGACTCGACGGTCGAATCCGTACTTGGGAACATTTTCGTGTATTAGCACCAATGGAAGGTGGAATATACTTAAGTGGGCCCATTTCTCGGGTGAGATCGCTACACATTCCAAGGTTGAAAATTGAACGAACGATACAGTTCAAGGTTGAAAATTGAACGAAATCTATAGTTCAAGGGTGTAAAATGGACTTTTGTTTCGCAAACCACCTTCAAAACCAGAAAAGGTTGAAAAACAAACGGTTTTGATAGTTCAGGGTTGAAAGATTTCTGGTTATATACATTAAGGTTGAAGTTCGGACGAGCTAAATAGTTGAGGGTTGTAAAAAAGACTTTTTCCATAGTTATTCGACCTTGCTCTGTTGGCAAAACAACTTTGCTCAGTCCTTAGGAGGTGCTATAGGATTTTCGTACGTGTGTCGGTGAATGTGCGTGCGTGTGAGTGTCTATGTTGTACTATGTAATTTAAAAAAAAAAGGTTGAAGAATTCTACGAGATGCTGGCTCATTGAGCGGTAGAGTGCTGAATAACATTTTTCTAGATGCTCAACTAGGCTTGTCCCCCTCATGTATATGGCGTTCTATTATTGATGGGAGGGAAGTGTTTGAATAAGGATTAATTAGAAGAGTTGGCTATGGTGAGGTAAAAAATATTTGGTTGATGGAATGGCTGCCCACCGAAGGGTTAATAAGACCTGTAAGGAGTAATCAAGTAACCCCGCCTCAGATGGCACGACTACAATGTCGTGGGACAAGAAAAGCTGCAAATTGGTTCACTCATGATGTGGTGGCGATCTCTAACATTCCATTGTGCACTCCGCGTCAAGATGATCATTGGGCTTAGCACCATGAAAAGAGCGGATTTTTCATGGGGCCTTCAGCACTAGTTTTTGAAGGTATTACTGACGTCGAGAATTTCATAGGACCTTCAACGCTGGTTTTTGAAGGTATTTACTAATGTCAAGAATGTTGAGGCAATAGCATGCAAAGAGGTTTTAGTTGCTTGCAAGTGATCTAGCCATTCAGATGTTCAGGCTAGCGCGTGATAGCGCAAATGTAAGAGCTTCGGAGGTCCAGGTATGTGTACTTATGGGCATGTTGATGCTCATGCGGTAGCACGAAGTTCTATCTACTCTGCTCCAGGCCGACATGTTTAGCTAATTGATCCACCTGATGGCGTTTGTAACACCTACAACTCTGTTGATTAATAAAGAGAGGTGCTTCTATCGTAAAAAAAGTTGTATGCATGGCTTTGTGCCATCTCAATCCTTTCTCAATCTTCTAAAAAAGAAAAACCTCAATCCTTTCTCAAGGTCGAGGACCATTTGCTATCACTTGCCAGGAGCTCCTGCAAGTACCAAAAACAAAAGGTGTTCAAGTAAGTATGTTGCAGAGGACAAATGGGAAACGAGAAAAAAATTCAGTTCAACAGCAGTCCGCACTCCTCAAGTACACTGTACATGAACAAATTAAACAGAATATGACACATGTTTTCATCTAGGTGTAAGGTGTTGGACTTGGACACATGTTAAAGCAGGGTTGGCTAAGTAGCTCAAGCAGTGCTCTTGTCTTTCCCCCAAAAAACAAGTAGCTAAAAACAAATTCATCAGTGGCAAATATACGTAGCAAAATACAAAAGCGAGACATAGAACACGGCACGGAAAAGGGACAGCTAAACATATTTTTTTCGAGAATGTGGGACAGCTAAAAATACCAAGATTGTGAAAATTTAAATATGCAATGTTTTCATATCTTCTGCAAATTTACCTTCTAACATTCTTCAAGGTGACGCTGAGCATGGAAAGGTAAGAAATAATTTGGTATGATCTTCCCTGAATCATCTCCTTTCCTTTCATACAAACACCCTTCCTCAGGACTGAGTTCTTCCTTGGCAAGCATTTCCCTGAACGTATTCTCTCAGGTTGTTACAGAATATCATCTCCGATCTTCACTGAACAAAATATGCATATTTTTTCTCATCTTATGAAAGCTGACACCATTCGTGCAAGAAAATATAATGATAGAAGAACTCCCAAATGTAGAATTTTCATACAATATGCTAATTTCCAATGAGATCTTTTATTCTTGAAAGGTGAAGCAAGGAAAATCTCCTAAGTTTTTGTCTGACAGAACTGAATGTAATGGAGCTGGTTCAGTGGTGCTAGAGTGAATATAGTCTAGTGAGGCTACTTAGCGGGAGAAAACTGAATGTTTTATGACGCTTATGACTATGAATGTCTTGATGCGATATGACACGTTGAGGATCTCCCCTGAAATTCTAAAAAAATCTCTTAAACGTTCTGTTCTCGCTAGTCAGACAATATATGCAGATTCAGTTATCTCTTGTACAACATGCCACTTCAAGAAGCATACATAATTGCACAAGTAATAAAGCACATAAAATCAGATACAGGTAGCATCAACGCAGAGATACACTCTCCATGTTTAATAAAAAAATTATGGTAACAATTGCACACTCGGTCATCCAACCTTCGTTTAGCTAGATTCTATGCTCATGATTTCTGAAGGAGAGATGGGAGACACAGTGCTGAGTGCATGGTCATTTCGTGAGGGCTCTTCATTGTGTCATCTCAAAAGGCTTGGATAATGTTTCTTTCTTGGACATTCCTGCAGATTCAGATAAGCGACAATTATACGACGTAAAATGTTCAGCTTCAACAATTAATAAATGTTTCAAACGCAAAATGAGTTTCTAAACGCTGGAAGATCGATTTGATCTCCAACTTGTTTTCCCTCATCGCACGATTCAGATACATATAGTTTGAGTTACAATAACTGACGACATCACACAATTCAAATACGTAAAGAAACACAACTACTGCTACGTCGTGGATGCTCCCCTGGCAATCGACGGGTCACTGTAGCGTGTCCGGCACGGGATCCTGTAGCCCATCATGCTGGTGCCGCCTCCTTTCTCTTCAACCATTCTCTTTCTCTTACAGCCACGATCTCTCCTCTGCTACACTTGTCGGACCATAACAAGATCGGATAGCATTCATTCAACTAGGATTAGATAGGTAGTTTATAGTACAATAGCAAAATTAATAAATGTTTCAAGCGCAAAATGTTTAGCGTTAACCATAAACCCAACTTCATAATATTACATGGTCTGCTCCAGATAAAAAAGGAAATAAAACCCAATGCAAGTAAACTATACCCAAGGCAGGACAGGAACAAGAGAACAAGCTAGGAGAAAAACATCACTAGGGTAATAGTTTAGCATAATGTTCACAGCTTTGCTTCTGCTTTGTCTGAAAAATATCCTTAGCCTGTGTAGCCTTCTCATAGTCACCGACTCGCCTGGGAGTAATTTATTTAGAGACTGCAAAAAAGAAAGCAAGTTCAAAGAATTAAAGATCCAAAAATCCATGCATCTAGCTTCAATATGCTAGAAATGTATCAAGATCAGTAGAGCACTTTCATAACAAAAAGATCAGTAGAGCACTCACCAAAGTTAATGAACAACCACCACTCTGTCATGTCCCAACCCGGCTTCTCACCTCAGCAATGATAGATGGAAAATTCTGCCCCAGCTGCATGAAACCCTCGGATAAAGCAACCCTCTTGAAATTTTTGTCTGCCACAACAAAGTCAATACACTTGTCCCTCAATTCTGGACAACTGTACATCTCGGCACAAGCTAAAACATCAGCAACTGTATCCACTGACATAGCGCCCCACAGCTTGTGAGCACATATAAGCTTCAATCGGTCCAATCCATACCTATCAGCTGCCGCTAGCAGATTTTGCAACATCTTAGAGCTAGAATCCCCAAGCTCATCATCTCCAGGAAAGGCATCTGTGTACATGAACCTAAGTAAAACTATGAATGTTTCAGGGGCAATGTCGAGTAGCGTGATGGATGGCATTGTGGCCTCGGCCATGGAACCGAGGAGCTCAGCTCTAAAGACCGGTGAGCGGGCAGCAAGAACCGCGCGGTGCGCATGGAATGTCTCGCCGTCAATGGCGAACGACACATCTGCCCCATCCGTGCTATCCAGCAGCATGCCAAGGTTTTCTCCGATGTCCGAAGGCGGCACTGGAATACCACCACTATGATGCCACACCATGATGGAGCATAGAAACGTGATCACTCCGTCCCTTACAAAGTCTGTAGCCAGATCCATTACCTTCACGAACTGAGGCCACCCAAACTGGTCGTTGTTCCTATGGAACAGATGAACCCCTGTCCTTTTCGCCGAAACTAGCGATGGTTCACCATCCTTGCGCGTCAAAAAGGCCTCAAACCTGGCCTTGGCACTTCCAGATTTGCTAAGGAGCTCCAGAAAAATTCCGAGATAGACGCCGGTAGGTTCATTCACACTGGTGCAGTTTATCCTCCACATTTGGCCGCCGGCGGAGATGGGGTCAGAGTGGACGGCCTTGCCAGTGGCAACGATTTTTAACTGCACGCAGGGCAGCTTGAACTCGACGGCGGCGGAATCCACCGTGGTGGTCTGCACCGCCTCCTGCGCCTCCGACGTGCGTTGCCGTTTGATCTCTGCATCATAATCGGTGAGGAAATTGGCACAAAATGGTCAGATGATAACATTTTCAAGCGAGATTTCTGTGGAAAAAGAAAAAAAAAGGGGGGGGGGAAGATGATGAAAAGGAACAGGAGAGGAGGTCAGCACGCCGTGGGAGGCACTTGCCTTGTCTCTCCAGGTTTCGTTCTTGGAACGACATGCGGTCTGCCCGCCGCCTTCCAGCTTGCATCTTCCTCGCCAACGCCTCCATTCGCGATGAAGAAAACCTAGCAATGGCTGGATGTTTTGTCGCCGCCACGAAGGACAGCCAGCCCATACGTGGCGCGTCGGGCAGACTCGAGAGGCCCAAACAAGCCCATGATATTAGCAAATATGTATATTCTTATCGCGCGAAGGTTTTCTGCGCAACGGAGGCCTCAAGTTACTGTTCTCAAACCATATAATATTTTGTAAAGTGTGAACGTACTTCAATTTTTCTCCTAGGTTTTGACTGCGGTTTTCAATGGTGTCCTGCTACGTGTGCAAAGTCAGAATTCAGACCCCTTGGTTGTGGACCGTGGACGGCTTACGCGAGAGGGTGTCTGGCCAAGATTTTACCATTACCACACGATAGAACAGCGGGTGTCATGTCCACCAGTCACCACATACTATTTATATTTATTTACCTTCTTATCGCCGGAAGGAAAGGAGCGCATCCAGCGCTCGATGCCCCCTCACGCGACATGTGGCGATCCGACGGCCGTGGCTTCACATGAGGATAATTTTTTTATCGCTTCCGTACGAGGCACGGTGTTAATACATCAGTGGCCGTAGCTATACGCATCGTCGATGTACATTGAAAAAAACGCCACCAACCCACACGCAAAAAAAATACTGCTTCTGTTAGCCCGGAAAGCTTTTGCCTTCGTACGTGGGCTGCCAACATAGCACGTAAGAATTATTTTGTTCTAAAAAAAGCACGTAAGCATTATTAGTATGGTCTGGCCACTGAATGAATGAATGAAACAAATAAATATGGAAGAAACTTGCGGGTGTGTACCTTATGTGACATATTCTAACCTACAGGTTCTCGTGGTCCATGTGTGAGCTAAGCTTAATCATGTGTACTTTCATGCACTCTCTGGTAGTCTGGTTGCGAGTGTAAATTCTAGCTTAGTTCCTCCGTGGCTGCGTTGGTATTGTACAGAGGAGGAATCGCCCCAGAAAATATAAATCAACAAAAATAACATGCAACATAATTAATTTAGGACATGATTATCCAGATTATTTAATTTGCACCCACAAATTATCACTTTAGGGTTTATTTCACATGGTTTAAAGCCTGCAGTCAAAGGCCAACTGTAGGTTCATGGTTATACTAGAGGACAATAAAAAACAAGGGAAGACTGGGGCTGCTAGTACGTGCAATATGTAGCAGCTCTGAACCGCCTGCAATCAGGGTTTTCCAACCAAATTGTTGTTATCAAGAACCTGAGAAAACACCATAATGCTGTTGCTGAGGTTCGGAAAACCTGCTGAGCTTAATTCTCGCTGCCAAAGCAAGTGACCAATTCTGCTCATGTAAAAAGTATCAGTTCAAAATGAGGGACACAAGGTACCATTATTTATGTCACCAAGAGAATCCAATATCTAGTACTCCGTAGTATACAGGTTAAGGGATCCCATGCTAGCACCTCACTTAAAATCAGCTAACACAATTGGGGTAAAAGTAAAACAATACTTCTATGGAATATGGATCTGATTGATAGGATTCATCGCATTAAGAATGCAGATAGTTAATAGTAAGCAAAAGTAAACATGTCAAAACCTCCAAGTTTAACCCATCTATAGGAGAGAGGACAGGGTCAAGAGGATAAATTAAAGAAAAACACACAAAGATAACATACTAGTTATTAATGAGTAACCTCCGCACATTTGCACTTGAGCTAACTTGCAATCTCCACATATGTGTAATGAAAACATAAACAAGGCAATTACATTTTTTTGTTTTAAAAAACATGCTCGAAAATGTATGATATTTCAGTCATTAATTTAAACATATCTGACCAGGACCAGCAAACTAATTAAATAGCGTTGTATGCTTCAACATTTCACAGCCACCCACACATCATGTCCCAGCACCGTCTCTCAGCTCCTTGATAATGGATGGGAACTCCTGCACCAGCCTCACAAAACCCTCGGTTAAAACGGCTTTCTTGAAGTTTTTCTCCACAGCAAAGAAGCCGATACACTTGTGCTTCAACTCCAGGCAGCTGTACCTTTCAGCGCAGGCCAACGTAGTCCCAACTGTATCCACCGACAAATTTTCCCACAATTTTTGGGCACACAGAAGCTTCAAACGTTCCAATGCATACCGGTCAGCTGCGGCAAGCAAAGGCGCAAACTTCTCCAACGGAGAGTCCTCAATAAGCTCGTCGTCTCCAGGCAAGGCGTCGGTGTACATGAAACGAAGCATAGCTTTGAACGTCGCGGGAGCAATATCGTGTAGAGTGATGGACGACATTGTAGACTCGGCCATGGAACCGAGGAGCTCGGCTTTGAAGACCGGAGAACGGGCAGCAAGAACAGCTCGGTGCGCGTGGAACGTCTCGTCGCCAATGCCGAACGACACATCCTTCCCATCTGCACTATCAAGGAGTGTGCCAAGATGTTTGACGATGTCCGATGGCGGCACAGGGATAGAGTTGTCATGTGACGCCTTGATGATGCATTGGAACCTGATCTGCCCGTTCTTCGCGTATTTCTGAAGCAGATCGGTTCTTCTTCCCATATGGCGAAACAGCATCGTTGGGAATTGAGAGGCCCGGCTCGCATCAAAGAGAACTGGCTGCCCGTCCTTGTCTACGAGCAGCACCTGGAAGATGGCGTCGACGCTGCTGGACTTGCTCAGGAGCTCGAGGGAGATGAAAAGATAATCATCAATGTAATTACGGTTTAGTCCTTCCCGGAAACCATTCGGGTAGTAGTTTATCCTCCACATGAGCCCGCAGGCGGAGATGGCGTCGGATTGGACGGCCTTGCCGGCGGCGAGGTACTTGGTCTCCTCGTAGTTTACGTTGAACTCGACGACGGCTGAGGCAGGATCGACAATGGTGGTCTGCGCCGCCGACGCCTCCATCTCTGACGTGCGCTGTCGCTTACTCTCTGCGTATGATTAGGAGCAGGAGATGAGGGAGTAATTTTGACAAGAAATTATCAGAAAATTTAACCGTAAAACTACAGGGGTTTGGTGGAAGTTACCATGGCCAGCCTCGTCGGCAAGTCCGGTCATCTTGTGGTGCGGCCGGTTAGTTCTCCGGACTCGATACGTTTCGTCTCCAGCGATGGCGGCAGAACAAGACGGCGAGGACGAGTAGGGGCAGCGACTAGCGAAGCGAATCCCTAATCTTTTGCATCGTGGTTGGGCTGCGTGGCATTCACATCGAGGAGGAGTGGGTCTGCCTGGGCTCACGTGGCCGAGATATGGCCCACGATGTGATTGCATTCGAAGTTTCGAACCCTAAAATCGAAAGGATCACTATCGATCTTCCTTTAATGTACGTGACCAATATGTTTTTATACAAAATGTTAAATATTTTTTATTTTGAAGTGTTAATTAAATTTCACAAATTGTTAAATTGAGTTTGTAAAAAAAATATGAAACCATGCATGAGCCCACTATTATGGCTACTTGTTCAACACTATGTTTAGATTCAGCTACTAATTAAATTGATAACAGTAAGTGACAAAATTAAAGAATATATGGAAGCAAATATAAAAACAAAAAGGAACAAAATAGGCTCCTCATATGTGTTCTGGTCTTTTATTGGTAGGAAAATAAATAGATGCAATGAGTTATTAGGCTGTGTATATCATCTTCCATAAGACGCAGTGGCTACCGAAAGAAAACTAAAGTACCCAAATTCCCATCCAAATGCAGAAGGCGGAAATCCTCTCTAAAAATGACAAAAAGGATGATCGCTAAAGAAATCTAGTTAGACTAGAAGTTGCTCGAGATCAAGATTTTTACCACCACACAAATATTAATCTCCAGTACGTTTGAAAATATGAGATAGCAGACAACATTGCCAAACTAAATATCTGAACATTGCACATAAATAACATGCATCCACACACCTATGCCTTGCAGTACTCTATCTGAAGTTCTGAACATCTCTGAAGGAGAAATTGTATATGGGTTACTGAAATGAAGTTATCCGGTGGGCAATCTGAAGTTTCGAACCCTAAAATCGAAAGGATCACTGTAACTTCGAAGTGTGAAGAATGCGCACGGTGAAACTCTCTTAAGCACGTACTGCTGCTGTTGTTCCCTGTAATATAATGATGTTCCCTATAAGCTGCAAGGAAGTTGTCAGACAAGGAATTAATCTTGCCAATGAGAATATCGATGGGAGAAACGCTGTCGTTGCAACTGATGACCGTGAACAGGCCGACTTGGGCTGCTAATACGTGTAGTAACAGTATAACCACACATGTAGCGCTCTCAATCTGATTGAAATCAGGAGTTTCCACAAATTGTTATCAAGAATTGGGCAGGAAAACAACATATCAAGAATTAACACCATAATATGCTGAAATTAAGAAAAGCTGGAAAACCGTGAATTCTTGCCGCAAGGCAAATGATCAATTCCAGTCATGTAAGTATGTGCCTTACATAGTAAACCCAACATGAACAGGTAATCTCATCCACAGCCTACATTCCTGTTCAATCTTTTCCTTTTCCATAAGGCAGCACATGTAACACACACGACGCTATCGGGTTCAAATAGAGGTCCCGCTAGTCAACTCTTAAACGCTCACATCCAAAATCAAGTATAAAGACAAGGTGTTCAACGGTACTAGCTAGTCAATCACAAAGCATATATACCAGATGATCTATGTCTACCAATTGTCCAGTAGCATTTGTGCGAATGCAAAATTGTCCATGATGAGTTGAATTTTGCAACCCAATACCCATATGGTTGCGAATTAAACAGCATTAATCATCTTCAACGAAACTAGACTACTCCCAAGCGAACACAGCACTACAGCAGCATATATACAAACACTCTTCTCTTGAATCTATATTAAATGATGACGTGCGGACAGCAAAAGAGAACACACATGCTCAACTTATAAACACCTGACGATGCGAAGTGACTAACTTGCTTGACATTGCATATATAGCAGAGTACAGATTCAGAAACAAACATAGGTTCATCTTCTCACTGGAATCTCAAATAGACATGAGATACTACTAACCATAGACACATCAAGGAGAATCTCAAATAGACATCGATCAGGTGATAAGATAGTACTAATAATACTATTACCATAGACGCCAACGAAGAGCCCTCGAGAGCAATTCAACGCCCTAGTGCCCTACTCGCCGGGAGTGGCCGGATCTCGCGCGCTTGCCGCTGGAGGGGCCCGCGCGCGGAGCAGACGCCGAGGCCAGCCCCAGTTGCTGCACGGGTTCCGAGACGACAGCAGCGACAGGAGGCGGCTGAAATTAGTGCTTCCACCATGCATGATCTAAACATATGCACGTCCCTTCAGTGTTTGAAATTAGTGCTACATAAAATGGATATAGCTGAGAATCTGAGATAAGATGAACAATTGAACCAACCAATCATGCGGTAACATGTGACACAATTGAATGGAAAGGGATGCCTATGTGGTTATTTATTTTCAGAGAATCTTAAAATTGAAATGCATTTTCTTTTTCCAAACTGTTTGGCCTTTCTCGTTTCGGTTTGCACACTTAAATTGTTATGAAAAAGATCCACCCAAGAGAAACAACTATGGTTAAGACTCGATAGTGTACCATTGACTGAGTGACCAACTCAGTTGGAGAAACTCATGTACAATACTGCAAACAGAAGTGGGGCATTATTGTAAAATAGTGGCATTCCAAAAGCTTCAGATATAAAACCACACTCAGGACAGGTAAGGAATGAAAAAAAGAAAGAAACACTAACGCATTTAGGCATCACATTATGTGCATATAACATTCTTAAATTTGCACAGTAGTTAGCTATGTGGCAGTCTCCACACCTACCGGTCGCGTCTGCCTTTCCCACGTTTTAGAAACAACATTAGTCCAAGGGTGCCACCACACAGATTTTAATTTCCAGTACGCTGCTTGGAAATATCAGATAGCATGCAGTCACCATTGCCAAACTAAATATCTGAACATTGCACATAAATAATATGCATCCACACATGCCTATGCCTTGCACTGTATCTGATGTTCTGGACATCTCTGAAGGAAGAGTTGTATATGGGTTACTGAAATAAAGTTAGCTGGGGCCGGGATAAGAGCACAGAAGAATGCCGCACGGTGAAGCTCTCTTAAACACTGTTGTTGCTGTTCCCTATAATATAATTTTGTTCCCTATAAGCTGCAAGGAAGTTGTCAGACAAGGAATTAATCCTGCCAATCAGAATATCGATGGGAGAAACGCTGTCATTATTTTCTAGTAGTGACAGGGCTTACGAGCCGGTACTGATGTCATGTTTTCTAGAAGTGGCAAAAGCGAATCAAATAGTAGAACCATGGTTTCAAAAGGAAAAAAAAAAAGAGAAAACCTCGCATAAAGGAGCTGGCACAAACAGAATTAGGCCACCATAACACTTCTATTCATCAGATAGCATTCAGATAGTTAACAATAGCTAGCAACAGTAAACATCTCAAAAGGTTCAGGCCAGTATAAAAAAACTTCAGTGACAGGTCCATAATACTTGATGAACTATACACATCAAGATGCATGTCTTGCATTACGTCATGTCTGAGTTCTGTCTCGCAGCTCAATGATAATGGATGGATCCTGCTGCATCAACTTTACAAAACCCTCGGTCAACACGGCCTTTTTGAAATGCTTATCCACCATAAAGAAGCTAATGCACTTTTCCTTCAACTCAAGGCAGTTGTACATTTGAGCACAGGCTAAGGTAGTGGCAACCGTATCCACTGACACATTATCCCACAACTTCTGTGCACACAAAAGCTTCAGGCGGTCCAATGCATACCGGTCAGCTGCAGCAAGTAAATGCTCAAACATCTCCTCTAGTGGAGAGTCCCCGAGTTCGTCCTCTTTAGGCAAGGCATCAGTATACATAAACCGAAGCATAGCTTTGAACGTTGCAGGAGCGGTATCGTGCAGAGTGATGGAGGTCATTGTAGCCTCGGCCATGGAACCTAGCAGTTCTGCTCGGAAGACCGGCGAGCGGGCGGCAAGTATAGCTCGATGTGCATTGAACGTCTCGCCGTCAATGGTGAACGTCAGGTCAGTTCCATCTGCCGTATCCAGGAGTGTGCCGAGATGTTGGACGATGTCCGAAGGTGGCACAGGAATTCCTTTGCCTGAAGTCCGCGCACGAACAGAGGTGTCATCAATATTTAACATCTTGATGGTGCATAGAAACTTGATCTGCCCATCCTTGACGTATTTCTTACCCAGATCGGTTGAACTGACTGCGGTCGATGAGTCAATGGACACGATGATTCCATATTGCAAGGTCGGTTCTGCAGCAACCACAGCTGGTATCCCATCCTTGTCTATCAGCAGCACCTCGAAGATGACCTTGACGCCGATGCTAGCCTGCTTGCTCAGACGCTCGAGGCCGATGCAAATATTCTCTGACATGGTGCTCGCGTAGTAGCGTATCCTCCGCATGTGCCCGCCGGCGGAGATGGCGTCGGAGCAGATGGTCTGGACGCTGGCCTGGTGCTTTGCCTGCTCGTAGTTTACACTGAACTCGCAGACTGCCGAAGCTGAATCAATCATGGTGGTCTGCGCTGCCGCCGCCGCCGCTGCATAATTGGCCGGGAGGGATCAGAGTAAATTTCACGGACAGAAAAGTATAAAATTTACATACAGTTCGTGATGCAGAAAATCGATGTGGTAGTGTGGTACCCTACCATTGTCGTCACCGACGCTCGTCAATCGTCATCCTTCAGTGGCGCCAGCCAGCGGCTCTCTGGATTCGATAGGTTTTGTCTCGGATCTCCGGAGTAGGAGGTAGCTAGGAAGAAGACCAAGCGTGGCTGCTGTCACATAAATTAAGTCCGGCATGGGGTTATTTGGCAACTCGGCACGGCTTCGGCCTCCGAGCCGATTACGTATTTCGGCAACTCGGCTATATATGGCTCCGGCTTACCCTGCTCGACTGACTTTGGCGCAGCTCCGGCTCACGCGTCGACCCGCTCGACAGCTGCGACTCGGCTTCACGAGTACAAGCACGGAGGAGGCCGTCACCGACTCGCCGCCGCATCGGCATCTCGACCAGATCGTGCCTGTGTCTGCATGGCATGGGTACGCACAAAATCGACTGGCGCGCATACAAGAAGCGATCTGTCTAGCAGTTCACGCGACGCCCATATCCATGATCGAATCCGCTGGATCGGAGCATGCATACGCATGTGTGTTCATTTTGGGGTCGCCAAAAGCTTAAGATCCAACAGGAGCTTATATGCATGTGCCATTAACGCAAGTCGTACGTACTGGATCTAATACGACGGTCGCCGCTGAGGGTTTCGTCTACGTTGGTTCGTGTCCAGCCGGACCCATAACCCCTGGCTCCGCCGGATGGTGAGGCAAATATGCTCCAACATGTTCTCGCGTAGTAGCCTTTCCTCCACATGTGCCCGCTGGTGGAGATGGCGTCGGAGTAGACGGCCTTGCCGGTGGCCAGGTTGCTTGGCTTAGTCGTAGTTTACACTGAACTCGAAGACGGCCGAGCCTGAATCAATCATGGTGGTCTGTACCGCCACGGCTGCATAATTAGGGCCAGTAGGGTGTTATCCAAACAAAAGATAATTTGGCTAAGAGAAATTTGAGGGGAAGTACTAAATGTTGTTATTATGATAAACTTGAAACGACTCAGCATCTTCCCTTTGCATGTTTTTATGCCAAATTCTTGTGGAGGGTTGTACGCATGCATGGTGCTTCGTTTTAGTCCTCCTATTGATATAAATAACTTGTTTATGTCTTGGCATCAAGAAGGCTGGTCAGAATACAGAAGTTTGCCTTTAAGTCTGTGCATCAAGAAGGCGGGTCAGGATACAAAAGGTTGCTTTTAATTGAAGCGTCTGCTTTTTGCTGATCTCTCTTGCTTACAAGGAATGAACCAGTCTTTGATAAAACCAAACCTAAAACTTTGTTGCAGGAATTGTTCAGGGAACATACTGGTTGAGGGAATGGGATTAGTTGCATTGGCATGAAGACCAGAATGAATGCATGATTCTAGTTTGTCGCAAACTCGAGAGCGCGACAATTCATTTTTTTTACTTCATTTGGGTGGCCACTTTTCTTTAGACTTGGCTATTAATATTTTGAAGTCGGTCTGTAGAAGCTTTTATGCTAGTGTTAGACTGTTGAAGCCGGTTCAGGTGAACGGTGGTATGATTCCTTCATTTGAAGGTAGAAGCCGATTTTTATCTATTATCTTGAAAAATGTAAATGTTTCAGTTCAAAATGAGGGACACATCACAGGGTAATAACCATTCATTCATTTATATCACCAAGAGAGTCCAATAGCTAGCACACAGCTGGTTACCATTCATTTAAATCACCAAGGGAATCCAATAGCTAGCATCTCACTCAAAACCAGCTAACACAAATAGGGTAAAACAACACTTCTTTGGAATATTGATGGGTCAGATAGGATTCACCAAATCAAGAATGCGGATAGTTAGTAGTATAATAAGAAAATGTAAACATATCAAAACCATGACCGATGGATAATGGATATGCTTCAAACATTTCACAGCCACCCGCACATCATGTCCCAACACCGTCTCTCAGCTCATTGATAATGGATGGGAACTGCTGCACCAGCATCACAAAACCCTCGGTTAAAACGGCTTTCTTGAAGTTTTTCTCCACAGCAAAGAAACCAATACACTTGTGCTTCAACTCCAGGCAGCTGTACTTTTCAGCACAGGCCAACATAGTCGCAACTGTATCCACCGACACATTTTCCCACAGTTTTTGGGCACACAGAACCTTCAAACGTTCCAATGCATAGCGGTCAGCTGCAGCAAGCAAAGGCTCAAACACCTCAAATGGAGAGTCCCCAATAATTAGCTCATCATCATCTCTGGGCAAGGCATCGGTGTACATGAAACGGAGCATAGCTTTGAACGTCGCAGGAGCTATATCTTGTAGAGTGATGGACGACATTGTAGGCTCAGCCATTGAACCGAGGAGCTCGGCTTTGAAGACCGGAGAACGGGCAGCAAGAACAGCTCGGTGCGCGTGGAACATCTCGCCGCCAACGCTGAACGACACATCCTTCCCATCTGCCGTATCCAGGAGTGTGCCAAGATGCTTGGCCATGTCCGATGGCGGCACAGGAACAGAGTTGCCATGTGACACCTAAGGGGGTGAATTAGGTGTCTCTAAAAACTAAGGCTCTAATTGCACATATGAAAACCTATTTCAATTTCTATCTAAATGTGCTCTAGGTTTTCTCTATGTGTTGCTATCTCTACCGCTACAAAGTTTTGCACCCTAGGTCCAATCCTATACTAGCATGGCAAGTCTAGAAAAAGTAAATGCGGAAAGTAGTGTAAGTATGAAATGCGAAAGCTTAAAGGGTAGAGAAGAGCAAACTCCCGGCACGGCGATTTTTACCGAGGTATCGAAAAGCTCACGAGCTTTCCACTAATCCTCGTTGTTGGAGCCCCTCTCAAAGGGAATGCCCGCGCAAGGGCATAAACTCCCCGGTCGAGTAACTCCGTGGGTGACCACGGGACTTCCCCACGCGCAAGTGAGTCTCCGCTCGTCCCTCCCCGGATGCTCCTCGCCGCCTCCACTTGGTAGAGCTTCGGCCAAACGCCAAGGGCCTCTCCTCCCTTGCACAAGCATCGGCGGCCTCTCCACAAACTCGGTTGGAGGGTCTCGCAAGACTACAAGCCCCGGATTACAACACTTGGTGCGTGCAAGCACCGGTAAGCAAAGAGGTATGCAAACCTCGCTAAACTCTAGGCTAAACACCTAAGAGATGCGCTAAAGGGTCTAGACTAGCACTAAGCACTTTGTTAATCACCTAGATCTTCTATTTAGCACTTTGGTGGATTGAGCACTTAAGAATGTGTAGAACACTTGCCAATGTCTTCCCTGAGCTCAAGCACACTTCAAATGGCCGAGGCAACCCATATTTATAGCCTTAGCCAAAGAAACTAGCCGTTGCTAGCCGTTGCCAGTTTTCTGCGTACCGTCGACTAATTCGATGGGTGCAAATGAGGGACCATCGATGTAGTCGTCGCCCCCTTTTTTCTTTGAATCTTTGAACTCCAACGGCTACTTGCACCATCGACTAATTCAACGGGCACCCCGTCGAAATAGTCGTCGCCCACCAGAGACGAACGCATGCCGGTCTTCAGTCACCATCGACTAATTTGATGGACCAGCGACTAATTCGACGGGCACACCATCGATTCAGTCGGTGCCCACCAGAGACGAACACACACCGGTCTTCAGTCACCATCGACTAATTCGATGGACCATTGACTAATTCGACGGGCCACCATCGATTTAGTCGACGCCTCTGCGTTTTGCAATTCTTCATTGCTTCTTCGTGGGTCTTTTCTTCTTTCTTCATTGCCATCTTCTGGATGTCCTTGAATATGACTAAGGACATTTTTCTACGTGAGTTGGATGGCTTCAATTTGGATAACCATCATTTGGATATTGGTTATATAGCCATTTGGATAGCTTCCAAAATTTCCTTGGGACCTAGAAATATCATCTCGACAAATGGTTAGTCCCAATGATTGTTGTCAATCAATCGCTAAAATCACAGACTGGGCCATTTTCCACCTTGACGACGCACCGAAACCTGATCTGCCCGTCCTTCACGTATCTCTGAACCAGATCGGTCCCACTTTCCAACCGATGGAACACCATGCTGCCAAAGAACGTCGGGAGTTGGTAGGCGCGGGTGCCTCTCGCAGCAATGAAAACTGGTAGCCCATCCTTGTCTACGAGCATCACCTCGAAGATGGCGTCGACGTTGCTGGGCTGCCGCTTGCTCAGAAGCTCGATGGAGATGTGGAAATTCTCGCGATCATGTATGGCTTCCCATAAACTAGCCGGGTAGTAGTTTATCCTCCACATGAGCTTGCCGGCGCAGAAGACATCGGAGTGGATGGCCTTGCCGCTGGCGAGGCGTTTTGCCTGCTCGTGATTTACATTGAACTCGACCACGGCCGAGTCGGGACAGTCAGTGATGGTGGTCTGCGCCACCGTCCCTGACGTGCGCTGTCGCTTGCTCGCTGCACGCATGATTAGGAGGGGGGAGGTGAATAAATTTGACAACACAAGTTTTCAGAGGATTTACGAGTAAGAGATTACAGGGATTTGGCGCCGGAAATTACCATGGCCAGCCTCGTCGGAAAGCCCCGTCATCTCGTGGTGCGGCTGGTTCTCCGGACTCGATATGTTTTCGTCTCCAGCGGCGGCGGCAGAACAAGACGGCGAGGACAAGTACGGTAGCGAAGCGAATCCCCTAACCAGGATTTAAACTTGGAGGGGAAAGACATCGAATTGTTGCAAAAAAGAACCGCCCAAGAGAAATAACTACGGGTAGGATCGAGCAAAGGAATCTCCTGGTCGGACACGAACAGGGGTGTAGTTTGTCTAGTTGTGCCGCTACTGTCTTTTGAGGTCTGGTGATCCAATGTAATATTAATTACCAAATGAATATAGTAATTCGTAAATCCGTTCAAAAAAATATATAGTAATTCGTAAACAGTAAACACCAATGTTTATGTCATGATGCGAATATGCAATGCAAGGGACAAGGGAAGGGGCTTGAAGCTCTTAAAAAAGATTCAGAAGACTTTTCTTCTTTCACAAAAAAACCTTGAATTATTCCTGCCCCTTCGGACACGACCAGGGGGTGTAGTTTGTCTAGTTGTCTACCTCGTTGTGCCGCGACTGTCTTTTGAGGTCTGGTGAGAGGTGACCCAATGTAAAAGAGCACAAACACAAATAGGCCACCATAACACTTCTATTGATCAGATAGCATGCAGACAGTTAACAGTAGCTAGCAAAATTAAACATCTCAAAAGCTTCAGGACAGTATAAAAATTTAAAAAAGCTTCAGGAGAGGACACGGCCCATAAGAGACTACACTGCACGCAAGCAAAATTCGTTCCATTGTACTTGATGAACTATATACATAAAAATGTCTTGCATTACGCCATGTCTCAGATCTGTCTTGTAGCTCAATGATGCATCGACTTTACAAAAACCTCTGTTAACACGGCCTTTTTTATTTGCTTATCCACCATAAAGAAGCTAATGCACATGTCCTTCAACTCTGGGCAGTTATACATTTGCGAGCAGGCTAAAGGTAGTGGCAACGGTATATGCACTGACACATTGCCCCACAACTTCTGGGCACGCAAAGGCTTCAAACGGTCCAATGCATACCGGTCAGCTGCAGCAAGCAAATGCTCAAACATCTCCAATGGAGAGTCCCCAAGTTCATCATCTTTAGGCAAGGCATCAGTATAGATAAACCGCTAGGAGCTCCGCATGCTCCTCCGCTCAGAGCTCCACCCACGATCGCCAGCCCATGAGCTCGCAAGGCACCGGACCGCATGCCAGACTCCTCCACTCGGAGCTCCCCGTGAGTTCACCAGGCGACTGATTTGAGAGGGAAGACACGGGAAAGGAAGAAAGTGATTGGAAAGGGGAAGAAGATTACCCCCTTTTGTGTAAGTTATGTGTATAACTTCTTCTTTGGCATAAGTTATGCGTATAACCTATTTTTTTTGCATACGTTATGTGTGTAACTTTATAACTTCCTGAAATGAAAAATAGTAGAAAGTAAAAGTTTCTAAAAATGAAAAAAATCACTACCGGTCCCGTTAAGGGGCCTCATGGCGGTGACTGATAATTAGGATCCCCTCCACAACACACACATTTTCTTAAAAAAGGAAACAGACACATATCACATGCGTGACTGGAGAAGGCAGAAGAGCAGGACGTTGTTCATGAAGCTGTGGGGGCTTCCTTAAAAAAAAAAGATCGACGATCGTGTGTATGGCTTGAGGTTGATAGTCCCATGGTGGAGGAGCTCAGGGGGCTAATCGGGCTTGCAGCGGGCTACGTCTTATGTGTGGCGTAGCGTTGGCGATGACGACACAGGGAGTCAACAGCCTGTTTTGTTCTCCTCTCCCAAGTGGTCGGGGGTGGTGGTGTTTTGTGGCGTGTGCGCTTGTTTGTGTTCACGGGCTTGTTTGTGTGGTGGTATCCGCTTTGGCGTGTTATGTACGAAGGTTTCTTCTTCTTATATGACATAGCAATGCTCCTGCTTTTATTGAAAAAAAAAGAAAAAAAGCTGCATGAGCGTATTTTATAGAAACCAATGCCTATTTGCCTTTTCAAATTAGACCCTGTAACCCATCTTTTTGGAGGGTAGGAAAACATCACTTCTCTATAGTCTATACAATGGTACTAGTGCAAGCAGTGCGAACGTTGAGGGAGATAAAAAAACATCCGATCGATTATATCTATAATGGAAAAAAAGAAGTAACCTAGGGACAGGCAAGGGCTACAGGGAGAAGAAAACGCCATCTGATCGATCATATGTAAAATGAAAAAGAAAACAAAAATAATCCATGATGGTTCGAAAAATCATATAACTTCAATTATATATGTTATAAACTACGAAAAAATCATATATGAACGTAACTATTGTGACCCACAGGGAAAAACTCGTTTCCAGTAGTGGAGAGGGGCTCAGGGTATCACTGACTTTAGCCACCGAATGAATCTAGATCGGTAGAAACTCACACTGAAGGTCCACAGAAGGTACAAAGTTGTGTTCTGATGCTACTGGTAAACATCATGCTCAAAGATTGATACCGGTTCAAGGGGTAACAGTATTCGTAGGCTAGAAGCACGCATGGCATAGTAAGGAAACATTTTCTCATAAACTTCAAGCATAAACAATGGCAATATGCATGCCTGCGAAGAAACCGAACATAATTCTGACCTACAAACGTGCATAACAAAAGCAAAGAATGAAAAAAGTCAGGTAAGCCATAGCCACGTCACATAGCTCAGGTAAACACATTATATCATGCTAAAAACCAGACACCAGTTGAAGATAAAATACTCGAAGAGATCTTATGTCCATGGATTTAAGACAACGAAATTAAATTGTTACTGGATACTACTCGAAGCATAACAAAAGTAAACATGTTCTCATAAACTGCAAACATAAACCCACGGCAAGACATGGCTGCCAAAAGACTGACACGATTCTGGCATTTGAACTAGCATAGCAAATTAAGATGCCAAGATTAAAGATTAACTTTCCAATTCATGAAAAGCCTGGTGGATCTTCATCAAGTTCCACCAAGAGGCTTCAGTGCTTCACATATATCAGCTTGCACCACGACAGATCCTGATAGCCTTCTCTCGCACCTCAGCAATAAGAGATGGGAACCTCAGCCCCAGCTGCATGAAACTCTGTGTTAACACAACGTGCCTGAAGTTATTATCTACCACAACAAACTCAATGCACTTGTTCTTCAGTTCTGGACAATTGTAGACCTCGGCACAAGCTAAGACATCACCAACTGTGTCCACTGAAACATTCTCCCACAGCTTCTGGGCACACAAAAGCTTCAAGCGGTCCAATGCATACCGATCAGCAGCAGCAAGCAAATGCTCAAACATCTCCTCTAGTGGAGAGTCCCCAAGCTCGTCATCTTTAGGCAGGGCATCAGAGTATATAAACCGAAGCATAGCTCTGAACGTTGCAGGAGCGATATCGTGCAGAGTGATGGATGCCATTGTAGCCTCGGCCATGGAACCTAGCAGTTCTGCTCGGAAGACCGGCGACCGGGCGGCAAGTATGGCTCGATGTGCGTGGAACGTCTCGCCGTCAATGGTGAACGATAGATCAGTTCCATCTGCAGTATCCAGGAGTGTGCCAAGATGTTGGACAATGTCAGAAGGTGGCACAAGAATCCCGTTGCCTGAAGTCCGTGCAGGAACAGTAGAGCTGTCATAATGTAACATCCTGATGGTGCACAGAAACTTGATCTGTCCATCCTTGACGTATTTCTGAACTAGATCGGTTGATCTGACTGCGCTATATGAGTTAAAGCACACGACGGCTCCAAAATTCCAGATCCTTGCTGCAGCAACCACAGCTGGTGCCCCGTCCTTGTCTATCAGCAGCACCTCAAAGATGGCCTTGGCGCTGGGCTCCAAGATGGCCTTGCTGCTGGCCTTGCTCAGAGGATCGATGGTGAGGCAAATATGCTCCGACATGTTAATCGCGCGGTAGCCTATCCTCCACATGTGCCCGTCGCCGGTGGAGATGGCGTCGGAGTAGACGGCCTTGTCGGCGGCCAGGTGCTTGGCCTTCTCGTAGTTTACATTGAACTCGAAGATGGCCGAGGCTGAATCAATCATGGTGGTCTGCGCCGCCGCCGCCGCTGCATAATTAGGGCCGGGAGGGATCGGAGTAAATTTGACAGAAAAGTATAAAATTATTTACATACGGTTCGTAACAATACAGAAAATCGGTGGACCATGGTCATCGCCGACGCTCGTCATCCCGTGGTGCCGGGCGGCTCTCTGGACTCGATAGGTTTTTGTCTCCGTATGTAGTAGGGTAGGATTAGATTAGGAAGGAGACCTTGGGTGTATACGTAAATTAAGTCCAGCCCGGGGGAGACTGGGAGAGCCCCGGTGCAGCCCGTGTGTGTGGTGGGGCCAGGCTGAAGTGGCCCAAATGGGACCGTGAAGGTATACAACGAGAAGAAACAGGCTTATCTAAAAAAAAGAGAGAGAAGAAACAGGCATAATTAATACTTTTTTATATATATAAAAAGATAAGCCGGTAAATTTGTAACATAAGTATTTGAAGGAACAGGAGGGGCATGCCCTTACTGGCTATATATAAAATCAGGAGTCCAAATACACCTAAATACAACCAGAAAGGGGGAAAAAAGAAAGAAAAAACTATACAGGCTAAGGTACCATAAGTATTATTATACGTATACTCTACAAGTACAAGCCAGTGTGGGAGCTCATGAAGGTGGCTCGAGGAGGAGGAGGACAATAACACGATCGCGTACACTGCAAGGAGCGGAAGGCACAGTCGGCGCTCGCGTCGCCGGTGCTCGATCTTGAAATCCTGCACGCGTTCCGGAAGCCCGACTCGCCTCTTCCTGTCTTCGTCAAACACGACCGCGGTGACGTCGAGAAGAGCAAAAGATTCAGATGTTCCCGGGCATCGTGCGCACACGTCGGGTCAGCATGCTCCAGGAAAATCAACGCTAAGACGAAGCTAGCCAAAAAGGTCTCGCTGTCCTGCACAGCTACGGCACTCGCGTCGACGAGCACAACCTGTCGGCACGCCGGGCAAGGTGTTCGTGGAGGACAAGGATGGCGCCAGCGCGTTCCGGTGGTGCACTGGTGCCCCGAACGCAACGAGAACATAGGCCAGTGAGATGCCCCATTTGTTAGCTAGCGCTGTTGTGAAAAAAGAAATGTTGTTTTTTTGTTGAAGTTTGTGTGGAATTTTCAGGAGTCCTTTTGTTCAAGGCAATTGCTACGGTACTTCAAAATAATTATGGACCGTTGATCTGGATGGTGATAATCAAGTATTACCTCCTAAGAGGTAATAGATTGACTGTATTCTATAATTAGTCAGCTATATATGACTACTGTGCCCATTGATGGGATCGTGGCGGCCGTGCGCATGCGGAAGAGGTAGTTGGGGAACAGCATCGCTCGCTGCCGATGTAGCAACGAGAGGATCTCCATGGAAAACATCAGGACACGGTGCCCGGAGGCGCCACCTGCAGGAGGTTCCTCCGTTCCTGGCAGCCCAAGGCGGACAAGTAGTTCATGCTTTGCACATCCGAGCATAGCTTGGAGGTGCCACCTGCAGGAGGTTCCCCGTTCCTGGCAGCCCAAGGCGGACAAGTAGTTCATGCTCTGCACATCGGAGCAGAGCTTGTACCTGTTGCCGGCCATGTGACGCAGTGGGGCGGAGGAAGAGGCCAGTGACTGCCTGAGCAGGGGAAGAGGCCGGGGACTGCCTGGGCGGGGCAATAGGCAGAAAAACAGATCGGCAAGCGCCGCCGGAGGAAGAACGAGACGGTTTTGAGAATACGAGACAGTTTTCTTCGACCTCGCGTAGATACGGGCAGTTTCTAGAATACGAGGCTTTTGTTTTTTTTAAAAAAAAGAAGACTTTCCTATTTTATCTATTTTTTAATTTTTAATTATATTAAAAATCCATGGTTGTAATTTGTCGAAACTCTTACCTCCTAGGAGGTAAGATGAGGTAAGATGGAGTACCTTAGCAAGGCATTTGTTCAAACGTGTTGTTCACGTCGAGACGTGATCGACGGCTAGTTGTACAGGGGCTTGTTTAGTTTAAAAAGTTGTGAAAGTTGGTGTTTTCTATGAAAGGGGTACGGTTATTAGTGTGCTAAGTTGGTGAAAAGTTGAGGAACTAAATAAGGCCTAGATCAACAGAAAACAAACACGGGGGAGTAAGGGCTTATCTGGTTACGGTCCTGAGCCAGACAGCTCGCCCCAGGCAGCAATCGTGGCCGCAGGCAGAGAAAATCGATGGCCTGGGCATGTTGCCTGGCCCAGGCAGCTGCCTCGGGGCCACAACCAAACAGGTCCTAAATGCGCGTGGTGGCCTAGGGAGAACCATCAGGGAGGCGGCGGCAGGTTAGGGACTCAGGACCGGACTGGAGGGGGCACAATCATGCCACAAGGGAGGAGTTCGGGATGTCCTGCGAGTGTTACCACAATATCCCTTTGTGTTTTTTTCCTAAAAAAATACATACTTACCAATACATCCTAAATCAACGGGTACAATTAATCAACCAAAGAGTACCGTGTGTACTTGCCCATCACTAAAAAAATATCTAACGAAAAAACCCATCACTAAAAAAATAACTAAGAAAATATCTAACGAAAAAACCCAGAGACGATCGAGGGCTACAGGGAGAAGAAAACACCGTCACATCGAAAGGTACAAAGTTGTTTTTCGGTGCTACTGGTAAACATAATGCTAAAAAAATTGATGCCGGTTGAAGGTAACAGTATTCATGGACTAGAAGCACGCATAACAGAAGGAAACATTTCTCATAAACTTCGAACATAAACAACGGCAAGACGCATGCCTGCAAAGAAACCGAACACAGTTCTGACCTACGAATGAGCATATAAGAATTAAAACAGTCAGATAAAGGGATAGCCACGTCACACAGCTCAGGTGAACACATCATGCTAAAAAAACATACACCAGTTGAAGATAAAATACTCGAAGAGATCCAATGATAATAGTATCCATGGATTTAAGACAACAAAATTAAACTGTTACCAGATAATCCTAGAAGCATAACAAAAGTAAACATGTTCTCATAATTAAATTGCAAACATAAACCAAACGGCAAGACATGGCCGCCAAGAAACTAGACACGATACTGACCTAGCTAGGTATGAACTAGCATATCAAATTAAGAAGGCAAGCTTAAAGACTAACTTCCCAAATCATAAATAGCATGGTGGATCTTCAAGTCCCAGGAGGCTTCAGATATATTGATCATCTTGCACCACGTCAGATACTGACAGCCTTCTCACGCACCTCAGCGATAAGAGATGGGAACCTCTGCCCCAGCTGCATGAAACTTTCTGTTAACACAACGTGCCTGAAGTTCTTATCTGCCACAACAAACTCAATGCACTTGTTCTTCAGTTCTGGACAATTGTAGATCTCGGCACAAGCTAAAACATCACCCACTGTGTCCAATGAAACATTCTCCCACAGCTTCTGGGCACACAGAAGCTTCAACCTGTCCAGTGCAAAGCGGTCAGCCGCGACAAGCAAAAGCTCAAACATCTCTGCTGGATCGCCCCCTAGGTCGTGATCTTCAGGCAAGACATCAGTGTAAATGAACTGAAGCATAGCTTTGAATGTTGCAGGGGAAATGTCATGCAGGGTGATGCATGGCATTGCAGCCTCAGCCATGGAACCAAGCAGCTCTGCTTGGAAGACAGGTGAACGGGCAGCAAGCACAGCTCGATGTGCACGGAATGTCTCGCCGTCGACGAGGAACGACACATCCTTTCCATCAGTGCCATCTAGTAGAGTGCCAATATGTTTCCCAATGTTAGAAGGCGGCACAGGAACAGGATTGTCAGGTAATGTTGTGATGATGAATACAAACTTGATGTGCCCATCCTTCACGAAATTCCTAACCATATAGGTTTGGCTGGCGAGCCACAGGTAGTTGGCACTGTTCCTTTGCATTGGTGGGGGCATTCTTGAACAGATGGAAACTGGTTCCCCATCCTTGTCTATCAGCAATACCTGGAACATGACCTTAACTGGTTTCTTACTAGTTTCGGGCTTGGTCTGACGTTCGAGGTGGATAGAGAAATGATCCTCATTCATGCCTGGTGTCTCATATGGCCCACAGGGGTACAAGTTTATCCTCCACACTTGCCCCCCGACACAGAGAGGATCAGATTTGATGGCCCTACCATCAATGCCGCGGTGCTTGGCTTGCTTGTAGTTTATCCTAAACTCGACGACGACCGACGAGGAATGCAATATAGTGGTGGTCTGTATTTGCGCCTCTGTCTCAGACTTGCGCTGTCGCTTGCTCATCACTGCATAAAAAGGATAGGGAGTAAATTTGACAAAAACTTACGAGAAATATTTACAGTTTGGTAATCATTGATGATTTTAGTCTAAAAAAGGGAATATTATCATACCACTCGAGTTGGCATTGCTACTCTCGCCGACTTCCGACATCCTGTTGCGTGGCTAGATCTCTGGATTCAGTAGGTCTTGTCTCCAATGGTGGCGGCAGGAGCTAGGCTTCGGTATCAACGAATTCCACCTGCATCGCGGGGCACATCGAGATCAGGGTGGCTACAAGCACATAATTCAAAGCTAGAAACTATCCAAAACATGCCATAGAGAGGGCATGTAAAAAAAACAAACTATGCCCTAGCTAGCCTTCTCCCTGTTACGAGCAATAAACAAAACCCACTGGATCGTCCCAAAAGGACCATGTATCTATGGATCTACTGATATGTAAAGCCATATGCCTACCATACCTTCGGCAACTTGGAGACGGAGCTAAGGATCTAGATTGAAAAGCTTCGGTAGATCTGAAGCATCAACCTGAGGCGGCCTTGTGGTGAGGTTGGAAGATCCGAGAGGCGGTGCTCCGACGAAATCCGGCAGAGCGCGAGGAGCAGATAAGGTCAGGCACTTGGGTTCTCAGGGGTAGGATGGCGGCGCCATGTCAGAGACCTGTATGTCGATGTAGAATGAAAAGCTTGGGTAGATCTGGAGCAGCAACCTGAGGCAGCCTTGTGGTGAGGTTGGAAGATCCGAGAAGCGGTCCTCCGACGAAGTCTGGCAAAGCGCGAGGAGCGGGATGAGGTCAGGCACTTGGGCTGTCAGGGGCAAGGCAGCGGCGCCATGCTAGAGACCTGTGTGTGGCGGCGACGAAGGAGGAATGAATGGAATGCAAGGAAACCCTAGACCATACCTTATATAATGGACATAGGGTCCACATATAAGATGTTGGAGTGGGTTATACCTAAGTATATGTCGGGCCAGGCTAGAAAAAAGACCGGTTCATTTTGTCCTGAAATGGTTATTCAAGTCTCTTTTGGTCCAATAACCCTATTGGACAACTAGTTCGGGACGAGCATCGGTTGGGCCTCCATGAATTTTATATTAAGAATAATTAAATTCGAACTAGAAATTGCAACACAATAATTTATTGACAAGCAACCTAGCTAATGGGGTTGTAAGAATGTTTAGGCTCCAAAAGCTACTTTTAACTTGGCTCATGAAAAGGTCTGAGTCGAGCTTGGCTCGAACTTTACCCTAGGCTCGCGGGCCTATACCGAGCTGAACTTGAATAGCCCCGAGGCTCGTTAACTTTATGACACGTTGTTATCCTACTAACGATTAGAGACGTGTACTTCTAGCATAAGCACTACTGCTAGGTTGCTTGGTATTGTGTAAAGGGGGCATGTTATGCTTACTACTTCCTCCGTTTCAAGTTATAGTTCGTTTGACCTTTTTACCTTAAGTTTGACCAGTCATCTTATTCAAAAAATTATGCAAAACATTACATTTTATATGGCTTGCTTTATTAACAAAAGTTTCTAAAAAATAATATAAATTTGACTATATTTGCATAATTTTTTAAATAAAACAAGCAGTTAAAAAGTCAAATGAACTATAATTTGGAACGAATGTAGTATTGTGCAGCATGTGACAAGTCGTCCTTTAATTGCAACTGTGTTATACTACACCAAAAGTCTGTTGCATATTTGCATTCCACAACCAACATAGGAGGCACTAACGAGTTTGCTCGAGTCGAGTTCCGGCTTTAAGCGCTTCAATCGATTTGGCTCGAGCTTGTCCCTAGCTAGCTCGATCTTGAGGTTGAAGGCTCGCTCGAGCTCGGCTCGTTTGCAGGACTACAACCCTTAATAAAATTGGTAATAGCCGGGAGAATTGTCACTTCTGATTCCAAAATCTCATGCATGGAGTGAGCAAGAGTCCCTGCGTCCAACACTCCAACTCCAACAAGAGCTCTCAGTTGTCAGAAAATGGCATATATATAAGAGCTCTCACAACCATGCAGGAATGATGTCCAAATGCAGCAACAGCAGAAAAGCTAACAATGAGGCCGGCCGGCCAGCGGCCACCGTGCCTGCAAATGCGAGGAGGTAAAATCTAGTGGCTAACGTCACGCGATTCCCTATTGCCTAATTTCTAACGATGGGCCATGAACAGCACAAAGAAAGCTCTGAAGAAATTAAACATCCCCAGCTGCAGGTGTGCAGGTGTAATTCAAACCGGCGAGCATGAGCATCCATCGATGAAGAGCACTGGATATGGTGACTCACCTAACCAGATCAGATCGCCGCCATCCTCTACTCCTTGGATGCCGCCGGCCGAACGCCGTCGACACAATTACTTATCAGTCCCTCTTTTTGGATAGCGGTTTTCTCTACAAACCAATTATTTATATAAAACCCCCTAAATTGTATCGTGATTCAAATATTTACAAATAGCCCCTTAATTTAGATTGCGATTATAATGCGATTCAATTTTTTATATAAAACCCTCTAACTAGAACCACCAATTTTACAAAGTAGTCCCTCGCCGTGCCGCCTCCGGCACTTCTTGGCGGTCCCCCGTCCCCTGCCGTCCGCCGCCGGTGACATGTCAGTGCCACAACCGGAGCTCGTGCTTTCCGTCTTCGTTTCCGTCCTCTTGCTCTTCGCTGCCTCTGTTCTTGCCTTCCGCCTCAATGCTTCGCCGCCGGCCTGTCTCCGCCACCATGGTGCTTCCTTCTCTGCATTCAATCACGGCGGCTCGCCGCCGGCCTGTCTGACCCAAGGTCCCTATCTAGGAGGTAACAATCCGATGGTTGGAGGTCACAGAGGTAGGCAGGCTGGATCAGCCGCAGCAGCAGGTGGAGACACTGGTTGGTCTGGCGTCCATGGCTTTGGACCAGGTTCGTGGTGCCTGAGGATGTTGCCCAGCTAGTGTTCGACGAAATGCTTACTTTAAGATTTAGTCTGGGATGACAAAATGCCATTGTTTGGCAGTGGGTAAGTGGGTTGCATTAACTTTAAAAAAGATTAGCAAGAACCACACGTTTACAGTAGAAAATGTGCAGTAAATTTGGTTCAGAGAATACTTAGCCATGCTGTCTCGAGTCTTGACAGGGAAGGGAGGGGGGTATGGGACTGGGAGGACCTTCACGTCGTCCCTGTTTCTTTGGTTCCTGACAGGCTGAGCCAAACCGAGTGTACATGAAAACTTTGGTTTCATATCCTAAATTTCTGGTTGCATCCACCTAGGATGTCCTCAAATGAACGGAATAAACATCAGTGAATCAGGCAGCTAGTCTTTACAATGGCAAATGCCAGAACAACTCTGCTCACAGCTTTCGTTTTTGTTTCTAGAAGTGCCTTTCGTTTTGTTTCTTTCTTATGTTTGTCTAATTTCGTTTTGGTTCTCCACCTCAGGAACTTCTCCAATCAACTAGTGACTTTTGATGGTACACCTTTTTCTTAAAAATAAATTCTTTACAGATCTGAATAGCTCAAAATGTATGAAACAATGGAGGGCCGTTTAGAAAAACTCAACTGTATGAAACGATAGTGAATCAGAGATGGACACAAAACCTCTGCAAAACTGCCATGGCATTGAGTCACTGAAAGGTCACTAGGAGGAGCAGACTGATGTTTATTGCCCTTTGTGTCACTTCCAAGTTCCAACAGTGAGAAACAAAGGGAACACCACAAAATTTGTTCATTAAAAAAAAACAAAGGCACAACAAAATTTGCTGTAATTCATAAAAAAAAAGGTCCCATCTTATTCAGGCCGGTGGTGCAAGCAATCAGAAAGTTCTTTCCCCGAGGCTTGGTGGAGCGTGATTCCAGTTATATAGAAACAATAAGAAAATTAAAAGAGTGTGCCATTGCCTTAGCCACATCACGAACTCATGGTACCACTGATTTAAGTACCAAACAAGTTAAACGGTACGACCACAGATAGAAGTCCACAAATTGTGTAGGATTACTATACAACAATGCAAGTACTTCCAACAGGCTTAAAAGAACAGACAACATTCATGGAGTAAAGACTTTTTTTTTTTTGGGAAGAGGAGCTTTCATTCATTTATTCAGAAGCAGTACAATCACTTTGGAGAGTTGCTAAAAGGAAACTAGGTGGCTGACTATACCACTGTGGCCTAGGACTAGACGAAGAAGCATTTTTAGCACACAAATGAGCTGCTCCATTGACTGATCTAGTAACATGAACAAAGGTGACTGAGGGCAGCGCTGTCACCATTTCCTGCATCTCGTCCAGAATAGTAGCTATCTCTGAACGTTGCTTGCAGCGATCTTTCCACAAAGACACCAGCTGAAGAGAGTCGGACTCCAGGATCACATGCTCAGGGCCACCCCTCAAAGAAGACCATCCCTGCAAGCTTCAGCTTCTGCCACAAGAGCTGAAGACATCGATGGGATCCCACGCATTACGGCTCCAAGGAAAGAGCCCTCGGAGCTTCGAAGAACGGCACCAGTAGAACCTGTCATGTTCTCAGCACAGAAACCACCATGACAGTTGAGCTTCACCATTCCTTCTGGCGGTGGACGCCATGTGTGTATCTGCTTCCTCAGTTCTGGAGATGGCCCTTGCTTTGCCGCCAGGAGGAGAGAGCTGGCATCAATTGCCCACTGAATGGCCAGAGAGTGCACAACTGGAACCTTCCCATGGCGCCTATCATTCCTCGCATTCCATAGAGACCACATACCACACGTAATGACAGTTCTCTCTTCTTCTTTGCAGCATGAATCATCAAGCATGTCCACTCCCCATGTTCTCGGGCACAGCCGTGGGAGTTTTACGCCTGTCATATATTTTACTTGCTTCCAAAATGTCTGTGCCAAAGGGCATTCCGTCAGTGCATGGAAGGTTGTTTCTTGGGGTGCCCCACACGTCTCACAGTTAGCAATAGGTTCTATGTGTTTCCGGTGTAGGTTAGCTCGACACGGCATATAGTCGTTCATGAGCCTCCACCAGAAAACCCGCACCTTTGGTGGTACTCTTTGCTTCCAGAGTTTCAGCCATCTTGGATCTCTAGCAGCATTTGAGTGCGACGATTGCCTAGAAGCATGTGCATGCCCTTGCGCATCAGCCTCTGCCAGCAACCGATAAGCTGATCTCACCGAATAAAGTCCGTGCCTTTCCGCAGACCATGCCCAGAAATCATCTTGTACTCTGCCAAGAGGGATACGTCTAGCAGCTTCGGTAGCAAATTTTGTTGCAGGGCCTCCTCATTCCAGGCTCGACCACCTGCAGATAGAAGATCAGCAACTTTCATAGCTGTTGCACTCGCACTCCTGTAAATCGGTCTGTTGCCAATGCCCGTTGGCAGCCATCGGTCCTCCCATATATTGGTCGATGTACCATTACCAATACGCCTGATCAGTCCCAGGTTGAGAGCTTCCCGGCCTACTAGGATGGCACGCCAGGTATGCGAGGCGTTTTTCTTCTTCCCAGCCGTCATGAACTCTCCCTAGGGGAAGTACTTCCCCTTTAGAACTCTAGCGCATAGTGATTCCGGTTTTGTCATAAGCCTCCAACCTTGCTTGCCTAGCATAGCCAGGTTAAAATTTTTGATGTCCCGGAAACCCAACCCTCCATGACTCTTGGGTAGTGTTAGATCAGTCCACTTTCGCCAGTGAATACTCCTTCTGTCAGACGCACCACTCCACCAATAATTAGCGGTCGCTGATGTGATCTTCTTGCAAGTGACCGGGGAGAGAAGAAAACAGCTCATTGAATATGTGGGAACCGCCTGCACAATAGACTTGATCAGTGTTTCTTTAGCAGCCCCACTTAGCATCTTTTCACTCCACCCACCCATCAGACCACATATCTTTGAAGGAATGTGTTTAAAAGCCTCTTTGGTACTTCTTCCCACTGCTGTAGGTAAGCTTAGGTACTTCTCGCACAGAGCCTCAGTATTGACTCCCATGATTTGCATCATTTCATCTTTCGCCGAAACCTGAAGTTAAACCATCTCTGAAGCTTCAAGCATAACCCAGATTCAGTACAGGAGGATCAAGAGAGCAGAGAATCCAAAACAAAAGCATGCTACCTTTTATGCAGTCTCAAAAGCTTTGCACCAAATCTACCATGACAACATCCTCCACCTCGCCTCAGTTTTCAGAATCATCTGGCAGCAAAATAGCCCAAATGCCCAATACTACAAGAATAGAGAGAGATACGGGTAACTAAATACCTGAACACCACAGTGAGTTATGCTTTGAACGCCTGCCTTATATACATGGGGACCTATTGCACAATTTCATGTCCCAACCCTCTCTCGCAGCTCCACGATAATCGATGGAAATTGCTGACCCAACTCCAGGAAACCCTCAGTTAATACAGACTTCTTGAAATTCTTCTCATCTGCAAAGAAATCAATGCACTTGCTCTTCAACTCCGAGCAGCTGTACATTTCAGCACAAGCTAATATAGCAGCGACGTTATCGACAGACACCTTGTCCCACAATCTCTGTGCACAAATGAGCTTCAGCCGGTCCAATGCATACCGGTCAGCCGCAGCTAGCAGATGCTGCATCATCTCAAAGGAAGAGGTTCCAAGTTCGTCACCTACAGGCAACTTGTCCGTGTACATGAAATGGAGCATGGTTCTGAAAACAGCAGGGACGATGTCATGTAGGGCGATGGATGGCATTTTAGCCTCAGCCATGGATCCATGAAGCCCAACTCTGAAGACTGGTGAACGTGCAGCAAGCACCGCTCGATGTGCGTGGAATGTCTCACCGTCAACATTGAATGACACATCAGTCCCATCCGCGCTATCCAGTAGCCTCCCAAGATGTTCTCCAAGGTCTGGAGGTGGCACGGGAATCGATCTCTCACTTAACACCATGATGGCACATACAAACGTGATGTACCCCTCATCTGTTAGATGAAATTCCTCTATTTCAACTTGCAAACAAAACCGATGCCACCCCGATTCGTCTTGCTCGTCTTTGTCTTCATAGAATGCATAAGCCAGTGTCCTTGTTACTGAGGTGGAATTATCTTGTCCGTTTCCTTTCAACCAAGCCCCAAAGATGGCCTCCACACTTGAGGATTTGTTAAGAAGCTCAAGGAAGAAAGAGACATATTCTCCCTTGTCTCTCTCCCTGACCCCGAAAGGGCAGCAGTTCATCCTCCACATGTGCCCACCGACGGCGATGGCATCAGAGTGGACCCCGTCACCAATAGCAAGGTGTTGGTTGTTCTCATAGTCCACTTTGAACTCGACTAAGGTGGAACCCAGCATGGTGGCCTGTGCCTCTAGCCCCATCAGATGGCCCCTCTTGGTAGCTGAGTGATCTCTGCAAACAATTTACCAATAGGTAATAGCAAGTTTGACATTTCGTAAAACTTTTTGGCACTAATGAATGACTATACTGCTAAATTGGACCGTTAAATAGATAGCAATCAATTAATCAATTAGTCATCGCATTTTATTTTTTTTTTGCAATAATGACATGGAGCATAATGTTCACTTCAAAATGAGTAGGACAACCGATTTGGCACGGTGACTGGTGGCACCATCAACTAATCAAGCAAGCGATGGGTTCCCAAAATATCATGAGACGCACTTGCCAACAATTCCTAACACATTCATAATAAGCTAAATAAATCCATTTACACTGCAACAGCCGCACAGAGCAGAGCACAAGATCTCACCGTCAATCTACCGGAGGCGGTGGAGAAAGTAGACGATGAAGAGAGGCTATCGCTGCGCGTGAACTCCTCGGGTGGCCTCCTCCTCGCCGTTCTCTAGGGTTCGTGTCGCCCGGTTGCGGCGACGAGGAGCAGGGACCACTACTGGTCGTCTGGTCCCTGTCCGGTCGGCGCAGTAGGCAGAGTTGAGAGCAGGGGAGGTGGTCCACCTCCTGATCTCGTGAGGCCCAGAGAGTGAGCACTTAGCTGCTTGCTGGATCAACCGAGCGGCCCATGTTTTTACAAGCCCGCCGGTCCACAGAATATGGTTTTGGGCCTCGGTTTCCGTCCTCCGAATACATGGCACTGAGCAGCCAGTATTCTCTTGCTGATTCTTTATTTCTTTCTCACTCGGTCTTTTTCGAAACATTGGATATCAAATCAGTCGCAAAACAAACCGAGGCCAGCCGCTCATATGGCTGTGCGCTTAGAACTGTTGAACGAACCTGTGTCCTCTGTGCAAACTCGGGCCATGGATGATCATCATTGCCCTTGACGAAGACTTGCAGATGGCATCGACAGTCGACACTTGCTTTGCTCAACAAGTCGAAGAAGAGGGAGATATAGCCATTGTCAGCCTCTCCGTACCCATTAGGAAATTAAAGTAGCCTATCCTCTCCATATGTAGTTATTTACCCGACTGCAGAGGAGTCGGAGTCGCCGCCGCCGAGGTGCAGATCAGATCGCCGTTGATTTCGGCTACCAAACGAATCGAACAGTTGAAGCCCACACCGATAATTAAGAAATGGTGCAGAGTTCCAACGTGCTTACGAAGGTTACGGAGCATCCATGGAGTTCGGACTTTACATTACATAGTTATAGGCAGTTTGCAGTAGCATAGAAAAGTAGACAGCTGAAAAGGTTGAGCACACAGCCCAGCCCCAGAGGTTCATACTGCATAGTTTGGCAGTTCGCAGTGGCATGTCCAAAAAGAACAGAGGAACAAAAGCACGAGGGTACCAACAACCAAGTGTGCAAAATACCCAAAGCACTGTGCCTGATCTGTGTTGTGTGAAACTGACGATATCCTCCACTCAGTACCTCGCCTCACCTCACCTCACCTCCATCGCTATGCACCTGATCTGCGTGACAACATCATCTGCTTTTCCTCGCTTATCCCAATCTGCTAATCCTCCAAGGCTCCAACACTCACCAGGCAGCAACTTAGTTCAATACTACTACTAGAAGGCAATCTCAAAGTAACTGCGTTTCTACAGCAAACTATGAACTGATCTGAGATACCAGTCACCAAAATATCAGACAGTTTGGATCCACACTCCATCATAACCCAACCCTCTCTCGCAGCTCATCAATGATGGAAGGAAACTTCTGGCCCAACTGCACGAAACCCTTGGTTAGCATGGCCTTCTTGAAATTCCCCTCCATTACGAAGAAGTCAATGCACTTGTTCTTTAACTCTGAGCAACTGTACATTTCAGCGCAAGTTAAGATAGCAGCAACTGTATCAATAGACACATTGTCACCCAATTTCTGTGCACACATAAGCTTCAGCTGGTCCAATTCATACCGGTCAGCCGCAGCTAGTAACTGCAGCAGCATCTCAGAGGGAGAGTCCCCAAGCTCTTCATCTCCAGGTAAGGCATCAGTGTACATAAACTGAAGCATGGCTCTGAATGTTGCAGGGGCGATGTCATGTAGGGTAATGGAAGACATTAGCGCTTTGAGGACTAGCGAACGGACAGCAAGCACCTCTCGGTGTGCATGGAACATCTCACCATCGATGTTGAATGAGACATCAGTGCTACCCTGCAGGTTGATGAAATCTTTCTTGATGCCTGAAGATGGTACAGGAATGGATCTGTCATGAACAACCATTATAGCACATACAAATGCAATGTGTCTCCCTCTTAGGTAATATTTCTCCAGATCAGTCCGTAAAACAAACTGAGGCCACCCACCTCCACATTTATCATTGTCCCCTTGGTCTTGGAACAGTAAAACATCTGTCCTAGCTGCAGAATAGGGACATGGCTGGCCATCCTTGTCCATTATGAAAGCCTCACAGATGGCATTGACAATTCGGGATTTGTTCACCAGCTCAATGTAGATGGATACATACCCCTTTTCTGATCTTGTGCACCCATGAGGATAGTAGTGTACCCTCCACATATGCCCGCCGGCGGAGAAGGCATCAGACTGGATGGCCTTGCCAATGCCGAGTTTCTTGGTTTGCTCATAGTCTACTCTGAATTCATGGAAAGCTGAATCGATGGCCCGCCCCTCCAGCCCACCCGTGTAAGGTTGCATTCGTGTTCTCACTGCATAATTGGTGACTGTATTGAGTATAAAAAAAAACAATGGCAAAAATATTTAACAAACAAACATCACACAATCATTGTTAGTAACTCTTTGGAGGTGGGCCTATGTCCTGGGCCATGAGTCATGGCGATTGGTAAGCCTGCCTGCATGTTGACAGCAAAGAGCAAGCGCGAGCAACATAAATGGCACCAAACAGAATACTATGAAACATGTATCCTTCTTTCCCGTTAGCATTGTTCCTCTTCCTGTAGATTTCCCTTTCTCCTATAGCTTCCCCTCATGATAAACATCTAGTGTTCATTCTTCGATTTCCATGGTTTGTTGTTTGTCCCGAACTACAATTCTATCATATTGTGCCGAGAACTCAAGCACTGCCTCTGTTTGCTTGTTATTGGGATCAGCATTCAGCAGTGCACGATTTCTAGCAATTGTCAGTTTTATATGTTACTCTTCATTTATAGTATACCATTTATAGGTACTAAGATGATTTAAATATTTAATTTTGTTTCTTAAATAGATTTAACAACATTAGCAAATCTTAGTACTGACAGATTCTAGCTTTATCATCATGTCTACAACAGTCAGCACTCAGCACTGATGCTATCTGACTTGTCTCTCCCATGAATTTTCACTAGCACCAATGGATGTACATGCTCTAACTCATGTACCTTCTAGTACACATTAGGTCAATGTAGCACCAATTCAGATTGGAAAAAATGGAACACATATACATCACAAAGGAACATACCAAGATGTTCTTCGATGTCCAAAGCTGGCATGGGAACAGAGCTGTCACGAACAACCATGATGGCACATACAAAAGTGACGTGCCCATCTATTACGTAATATTTCTCCAGAGCAGCCTGTGAAATCCAATGACCCCAGCCGCCCAAGTCAAAATTATCCCCTTGGAATAGTTCAACACCTCTCCTGTCTTCCCACAGGGACCATGGATGGCCATCCTTTCCAGTTATGAAGGCCTCAATGATGACATTGACATTTGCTTTGCTCATCAGCTCAAATACGAGAGAGACTGAACCCGTGTCTGCGTCTGCCTCTCTGAACCCATGCGGAAAGTAGTGTACCCTCCAAATGTATCCTCCGGCAGAAAAAGGCGTCAGAGGTGATGGCCTGGCCAGTAGCCAGATGCTTGGTTTGCTCGAAGTCTAGTCTGAATTCCTGGAAAGCGGAATCAATGGCCCGCCGCTCCAGCCTTGCCGTGCGACAACGCTTGCCCACTGCATAAATGGCAAGTAAACTGAGTCTCAACCAGACAAATTGGCAGTCGAATTTAACATTACATAATCCAAGAAATTCAGCGAACTCCAGTACTATACTCCTATTTGGTAATGTACATTTGATGCACCTTTTGAAAGACTACTCAACAAATTCCAATACTCCTATTTGCTATTGCTAACGCACATTTGACGCAATCGAGACCTTAGATAAATCCCTAAGCACTTGAGCTGCAGAAATCAAAAGGAAGAAATACTCCGATTTGCTATTGCGAACACACATTTGACGCAATCGAAATCTCAGATAAATCCCTAAGCACTTGAGCTGCAGAAATCATCTCAGAAATCACAAAGAAGAGGGGCACTCACTGCCGAACGCTTGAGATGGAACCGATGCCTGCCCGCTTGGTGGTGGAGTCGGGAGCCGAGCCGCCGCCTGCCGTTCCTCTGTCGCCCCGCTCGCTCGCGACAGAGAGGGAGGCCTCGCTCCTAGACTACGCTGCGGCAGGCACTGCGGGGACGGGCCGAGGGGATCCTCCCACTTTCCGCAGCAGGCATTGCCTATCCCGACAACCCGCTGCCACTTCCGCCGGCCCTCGCGGCCCTCGCTGCCTGCTGCTAGGGTTCGTCACGCCGGCGGAGTCTGAATCCGAAATCCGAATGCCCCCGACGAGCGTCCTCTGCAAACAATCCTCGACAACTCCGCTCGCCTAGCCCGAGAAAGGATAGGAACACCTCGTCGATTCGCTCGCGGCTGCCAATGCTGCGAATGGCCGAGGTCCCCCGGACGTGTCCGCGGTACGCCTAGCCTCCGGACAAGCCTCAGCCTGCCTCGCCGGCCCTTGCGTCTCCGGCGGTTGCGGAACGTCGGGGGCGGCGGTGGGCGTCGAGTCGACTAGGGTGTGGCTGAGTGAGTGGGGACTGGGGTTTTTTTCTGTTTTTTTTTTTGAGAAAATGGAGACTGGAGAAGCTGAGAGGAGTAAATGTAGACGCGTTCGTGTAGGTGTAGGCGTTGTGCTCGGCCCAGTGCGTGGGTCTCCACGTTGGTGGGCGGCTAAATGGGCTCAAAAGCCCAATGCTTGGAAATACGTTTTGGCGTTAATAAATTTAATTTCTAATGTTTACATGACATCGTTTGATTAAGAGTATGCCACGCAAAAGAAAAGATTGATTAGGAGTATGACTTTTGATGACTTGATCAATATGTGTAAACTAAATGTGTTGCAAAACGTGCGTGCAAACACTTCCTAAAAAAAGAACAAATTTGCTCCTATATCGATTTTTTTTCTCACACAAGAAAGGCAAGAAAAAGCATATTGTGTATATATATATAACACGAACAATCGACAAAGGGACTTTTTTTAACTAGCAATGTTCAGTTCGGTCGGAGTCAAAACTCGGGTATGTTGGTCGTACCACTAGGATAGATGCTCTTTCACTTTGGGCACATCTACAAACATTGAAATGGCTTCGGCTTGTTGCACTTTTCTAATCTTCTGTATATATCCGCAAAACACGTGGCAATTTTGACTAAAAATATCTTGCATAAGTGCACAGTTTCAAGTCGAAACCACAAAAGGGGCATGGAGTATCATAATAATAAGCACATCGACTTACCAAATGAATTAAACAACAGAACTCAGCTGGAAATTTACACTGTGTTCAGATAGCTGAAAAAAAATACTGTAGCATTTGCTGGGAAACGTGTTTTATGAGGGAGGAATAGTAAAAAGTTGAAACGAATAGTGAAAAGTTGGAATGAATAGTGAAAAGTTAGGGAATCTGAACATGGCCTTGAACATGGCCTTGCTAAAAACAAAATGCATGATGCAAATCTTTTTATACGACTTACAAGTACATCGAACATGCTCTTATAGATCAGGAAGAACTCATAAGCTAAAGATACACAGTTGGGTAGTTCATACTAAGCAAACAAAACTGACATCTCATAAACATAACCCAGTTTTTAGGATAGCATATGGCCAAGAGAAACGGGAACCAAAAGCAGAACTAAGCATAAATTTGCCATTGTATGCCTTTGCACCTGACATCTTTGACAATAATATCCTCAACCTTATACCACTCACAAGTATCATTAGGCAGGAACTTAGTTTGAATACTATATGAAACCAAGTTCGAAACTCCAAACGCGCAAAAAAAATTATCAAACAGTAGTCACATCTAAGCGAAGCATGATGCTAAAACTAGACTCAAATCATTGACAATAGTAAAAATATGTCAAAATGGTCAACCCAGCTTTGGGTCAGCCAGCGCCAACAGAACAACGAAACATAGATACACAATTAGACTCCTGATCATGCATTTTTTTTTTTTTGAGACAACTCCTGATCATGCATCATGTCCATACATTTGCACTGAACTGTGGAACTAACCTCCACCTTGTCTGGCATGTATCTAGCACATTGCTGCCACACAGGCCAATAAAGCGAGGTTTAATTTAGCTTCAGTATACTTGAAAATATGTAAAGTAATAGCATAATAGCAGTCACCGAAATAGAAATATCTAAGCAAGGCACTAAGAATAGCCCCTAATGCCTAAAGTATATACATCAAGATGAATCACGACGATGTCATGTCGCAGGCCTCTCTCGCAGCTCAGCAATAATGGATGGGAACTGCTGCACCAGCTGCACGAAACCATCAGTTAACACAGCCCTCCTGAAATTTTTCTCCAATGCAAAGAAGTCAATGCACTTGATCTTCAACACTTGACAGTTGTACATTTCAGCACAAGCTAAGGTAACCGCAACTGAGTCAACAGATAAATTGTCACACAATTTCTGAGCACACATAAGCTTCAGCCGGTCCAACGCGTAGCGGTCAGCCGCGGCTAATAGACACCGGATCATTTCAGAGGGGTAGTCACCAAGCTCACCATCTCCAGGAAAGGTGTCCGTGTACATGAACCGAAGCATAAGTTTGAACGTTGCAGGGGCGATGTCATGTAGGGCGATGGATGACGCTGTAGCCTCAGCCATGGAACCGAGGAGCTCCACTCTAAATACCGGTGAGCGAGCAGCAACCACTGCCTGGTGTGCCTGGAAGGTCTCATCGTCAATGATGAACGACACATCTGCCCCATCTGTGCTATCTAGCAGAGCGCCTAGATGTTCTGCAATGTCTGAAGGTGGTACAGGAATAGAGGGATTATTCAGGACCATGATGCCGCATAGGATCCTTATGTGTCCCTTTGTTACATGATTTTTAATCAGATCTGTCTCTGAGACTAAATGGATACTCCAGTCGTTCGGTTGGAACTGATGAACCCCTGACTTTTTCCCAGCTGTTGAAGATGGTTTCCCGTCCCCATCCATCAAGAAAAGCTCAACGATGGCACTGACGCTCCCGGGTTTGCTCAGTGAACATAGATACAGAGATACTCGCCCTCCTTAATGCCAGATGCTGCATCATGAAAGCAGCCTACCCTCCACAGGTGGCTGCCAGCAGAGAAGGGGTCTGAGTGGATGCCATGTTCAGAAGTACGGCGCTTGACTTGTTCGTAATCTAATCTGAATTCATGGAAACGGAAATCAAGAGGCAGCCTCTCTAGTCCAGCCGAGCCTTGCTGCTGGCCCACTGCAGAAATGGTAGATTAAATCTCAACCAAACACAAACAACATCAAACAAACATCACGAAGTCGGCTATTTCTAATCCTTCCACCGTCTAATTAACATCAGACAAGTATTGCACAAGCACAAATTCAGACTGGAAAAGAAATCCTTAATTAACAACCTGCGGGTAGGCATTGAAGAGGAGTACAGGAGAGGGCACTCGCTGTTGCCTGCCTGTTGTGGGGGCGATTAAAGAAACAGTCGCGCCGCCGGCTGCTTGCCTTCCCCGCAGCAGCAAGCCTCCGGCCGTCCGGCCTCCGCCGGAGTCTCGCTTGCCGCTAGGGTTCTTCTGAGTTCTGACGGCCGGCCGGCCGGACCGCGAGGAGTGGGTGTGGTACAACGAAGAACGAACGTAAAGGCTCACGGGCCTTGTAGATGGCTGGGCTCAGCGAGTTTCAGACAGACATGCACGATGGGGATAACCGGGCCGCCAAGTTTCAGTTCAGCCCAAAAGGCCATGTCACACAAGCTGTGTATAGGGCCTGAGAAGTTTTTTTTTCTAAAAAAACCACACGAAGAAGTTTTTATAATTTTTTTTACCTCCTAAAAAATACTAGTATTTTCATCTAAAAGAAGAACAATTGTATCTTCTCCCAATAACAATAACTAGCATCTTGTCTTGGAGGTAACTTTATTCCTTAAAAAATTATATACCCTTGCTACTATTTTTTTTGAAAAAAATATAACATTGCTACTATTTTTTTTTTGAAAAAATATACCCTTGCTACTAATGAAAGTTTGGCCTCTTTCACAATTTGACAATTAACATGGTTATCCCGGCTCTTTTTTCATATTCATTGCACTTGGGAGCATCGGCCCGTTCCATTCCGGATACTATGTTTATTCTTTTCTTTTTTGTGTGCTATCTTTTATATTCGGAAAAAAAAATGCCCGTACCGAGGTCATGTTGTCTTGTTTTTACTTTTTTTTTTGCGGGCAGTCTTGTTTTTACTATTGACTGTTTCCGATCCGGACTCCGGTACATACACCGCGATCTGCATACAAGTCTCTTTATAAATCCAAGGTTTTATGCCAATCGTGAGATACAAAGTTTAACAGCGCTATGACCCAACCAAACCATGGACTTCTCTTCCAGATGAGGTTGAACCCCAAGTTGCCGCGATGTTCCATGCATCGGTGTCCATGCGAGTGGGCAATGGTAAGAACACGCTCTTCTGGACGGACAAATGGATTCACGGGGAAGCGATTGCTGATCTTGCACCTTGCCTGCTACAAGCGGTAGGACCGCGAATCAGGAAGACACGCACAGTTCATGAAGCCCTCCAGGATAGGCGGTGGGTTCGCGATATCACAGGGGGCCTCACGGTTCAGGTCATCCTGGACTACCTCTTCATTTGGGAAAAGGTTTATCGGTGGTCGCTAGTACAGGATGTGGAGGATAGACCCATATGGAAGTGGACGGTTGACAACAAATTCACAACAGCCTCGGCATACCAGGCCTTCTTTCTTGGACAACATGCGATTCTGGGCGCAAAACTATTGGCCGGCACTAAGGCTCCTGGTAAATGTAAGTTTTTCCTCTGGCTTGTGCTGCATGACCGTTGCTGGACAGCAGCAAGAAGAAGGAGGCATAACTTGCAGGACGATGATGCATGTGCCTTGTGTGGTCAAGAGTCAGAGACCATAACCCATTTGCTAACAGGATGTGTCTTCAGTCGTGAGTTATGGTTCAGGCTGCTTCATCATGTTGGAGCTGAGTCTCTGACCCCTACCACGGTTGAGCTTTCGCTTGCCAGTTGGTGGACTCGTGTGAGGAAATTAATTCCTAAGGTCGACAGGATGATGCTCGATACCTTCATCGCCCTGGTCTCTTGGTCAATCTGGCTGGAGCGCAACAATCGCACCTTCAATCGGCAAGCACGCTCTGTAATACAGCTCCAACAGCACATCCATGAGCTAGCAGCCGAATGGACACAAGCCCGTTTCACTTCTCTGGCACCTTTTGCTACTCATAGTCATCTTTATCAGGTAGGTGAACAGAGACAATCTTGGATGCAGCAGGGTACACGAACAAACTATGGTCGCGAAACTGTTCCCGTGTAATTTCTGTTTTGTTTTAGCCCTGCAGCTAGGCTGCAGCGTTGTAGGTCATCAACCCTTGATGACTTGCAAATGTTGTACTAATATTCTTCTTCTCCTTAATGAAATACGTGCTTATGCACGGTCGCGAAAACATAGAGCCCGGATCCTTCGAGTTGAAGGTCGACTGTTCAGAAGCAAAGAACCCCGGCGTGGAAGCTGTAGCCGGTGATTTCCTCCGCCGGTGCTCTCTGGGTGACGGCGCCGACGACATCTTCTTCCTCGTCGGCGGCTACAAGTTCCACATCGATCCCCAGCGATCCCTTCCTTCCACCTCTCCACATTCCCATCAGCCACTCCCTCCGCCGCCGCCTCCCGGCCGCTCAAAGCCCTGCTCCTCAGCACCGCCACGTCAGCCGCCGCTCATCACACGGATGGAATAACAATCAGGGTGCACGGCGTCGAGCCGGAGACCTTCGAAGCAGGGGCGAAGCTACGTGAGGTTCAGTGGGTGCCAATGCACCCACGCCAAAACAAAAATTTAGTGTTAATTGCCATGCATCCACCGTATATGCACCCCCTCAACTAAAAGCTCTGCACCCCCTGCTTGGATTGTCAGACATTCAGCCCAGCAGGAAGCCAAGACTTAGGGCATTTTTGTTTGCACTTGATCATGTAATATAGATTATACATTTTATTATAATCTATTATAGGTAACAGACAACTTAGATTACTTTCCAGATTATAATCGACACCTCTAGATATCATGATCCAATAAGCCACCCAAGGGTGCTTATTTTAGATTATTTCTACACTAGCTATCTATAATTTTAATAATTTGAGCAAACATATTATCTAGAACGAATAACTTGAATTATACAATTTAACACTAATAAATTAGATTATATAATCACTCATTTCAACAAATTTGGCCAAGGTTAAGCCCAAGCTACACTTTGTGTACAATAATAAGTTGCAACACCAATTAATCTCTCTCTCTCTCTCATGTATGTTTCAATATGGCATACTAGGAATATTTTTATATTCTAGTGTTCAAATTATTTTTCAACGCGATTGCAAGGTATCATTAATATCAAATTCTACCATTTTTACACATCATTTCTCCATTATTAAAAATATAAACTGGTGCATATAATATATTCTAAAAATCATAATTTTAGACGAAACAACCTAAAGACCTGTCGATTGTATTAAAAAGAAGACAAAGTCTAGACCCGACAATACAATGTAGAGAAATGGAATAACAACGCCTAAATTACCAACTCAATCTTCCAATATATATAGATCAAACAATGCTTTTTATGAGATAAAAAAAACAATGTTTTTATGACCTTGGTTTGGCACATTCAGCGGTAAAGTGGTGCACCCCCCTCGGTTTGGCTCTAGCTTTGCCCCTGCTTCGAAGCCCTCCTGCGGTTCGTCTACGGCGGCGTACTGCCCGGAGACGGCGAGATCGAGATGCTCCGGAGTCTGGTCGCGGCGGCGGACACGTTCGGCATGGAGAGGCTGAAGCTCGCCTGCCTCCAGAAGCTGTCGGAGAGTGTGTCCGTAGAGACCGTTGTGGCGACACTGAGCTTCGCCCAGACGCACAGCTGCCCGGAGCTGAGGAAGAAGTGCATCGACTTCCTCATGGAGGAGGAGAACTTGTGCAAGGCAGCCGTGAGCGAGGGCTACGTGCAGCTAATGCTGAGGTTTCCATCAGTGGCTGATGAGCTAAGAGAACGGCTCTTCTTCGTCCCACGGCTTGAGAGTTCACCCTTCGAGGAATTTGGGTTCTAGTTTGACACAAGAGGAGTTTGGCTTCTGGTTTGTGTAAGGTGCAATTTTTTTTTTTGAATGGAACGGCAAAAGATTTGCCGTAATTTTTATTAGAAGAGGAAAAAAACAAAATACAAATGAAAACGCTTTACAACTTCACAACTACGACTTAGGGTGCGTTTAGTTCCCAAAGTTTCTCAAAAAAAAACGCTATTCATCCAACTTTTCCATATTCATCACATCCCTTCCACTCACAGAACACTATTCATCTACAGTGTATTTTTAGTGAACAATGTATTTTCGGGGAATCTTTCCCCGATCTAAACACACCCTTACAACTTCACAACTACGAAACCGCCCGAAAGGCCGGGAAAACAAAAAGAACAACAACTTTACCACTTTATAACTTTAAAGAAGCATAAACACTTAAGTTAACTCTCTTGATTCTGTAGTTTGGTAGAGTTCCGCATCAGTTTTGATTAATGAAGCCACTTCAGCCACTTGCTTCGAAACATGCTGAAAAGTTCTTCGATTTCTTTCCTTCCAAATATTCCACCAAAAATAGATGATTAGGCCATCGAAGGAGGATTTTTGTTCTCTGTTAAAGTTTCGACGAAGTCGTTTCCACCACCGGTGTAAAGAGCGAGCAAGGAGGTGCAAATTTAATAACATACGTCAGGATTTACCCTCAAATTGCCATCATCATCAAGAACTACCTAAGAGAATTATTGGACAGTACTGAATACTCTCTCCGTTCTAAATTATTAGTCATCCTAGGTTGATCTATGTTAACTTTGCATCAACATCCACTTTGAAAATTGTTCCCATGGAGGGGCACAATCAACCATCAGTTAACATGGTGGCTTCCAAGTTTTTCTCATCGGCGAGAAAGGTGATGCACTTCTTTTTCAGCTGCAAGCAGTTGCATGTCTCGGCACAAGCTAAAGTAGCAGCAACTGTATCGACATAGACATTGTCACCAAGTTTTAGGGCACAGAGAACCTTCAAACGGTCCAATATGCATACCAGTCCGCTGCAGCAAGTAGACAACGTGTCATCTCCATCTGGTCTCCGATCACTTCCTCGCCGGGCAAGGCGTCTGTGTAGATGAACCGAAGCATAACCCTGAACGTCTCGGCCGCAATGTCGTGCAGGGTTATTATGGAAGGTGTTGTCGTGACGTCAGCCATGGCGCCCAAGAGGTGGGCCTTGAAGACCGGCGAGCGGGCCGCCAGCACGGCCCGGTGAGCCGGGAAAACCTCGCCGGCGACGACGAACGTGACGTCCGAGCCGTCACCGGAGTCCATGAGGTGGCCGAGCTGGGCACCCATGTCGGGCGGCGGCGGCGGGTGGTCGTCGTCGCCGGAGCCGAGCAAGACGATCACACCGCACATCAGGGTGATGAAGCCGTTGGCTGCCACGTAGAGCGACTCGAGGTAGCTCTGCGCCACAAAGAGGCGCCAGCCATGGACGGCGCACCACGCCGGGTAGAGGTGGACGTGGCGCTTCGTGTCGCACCACGACTGACGTTCTTGGAGTTGATGCTCACGAGCTGGAGGTAGCGGGATAGGTGCTCGCCGGCGTCCTCTTTTCTGCACCCGCGCGGGTAGCGGTGGCCACCGGCGGTGATGTCGTCGGTGCTCACGAAGCTCCCGATGGGGGCGTCCTTGGTTTTTGCATAGTCGAGCTTGAATTCAATGAAACGGGAGTCTAGCATCTTGGCAATGGCACGTTACCTGATTCTCTTCCTGATATGACCGATGATTCCTGTACGTAGTAGCAGTCAAGCTGCATGCAGGGAGGTTATTACTTACTCTATTACTTGTTATTAGTTGGCCTTGCAGCCGAGTCCTGCCGTCACGTCATACTATTCCAATGAGTCGTGCAAGACTACAGACCCGCTATGGTTTTTATGGAAGGAAAAAACATTTGAGCTTTCAAATTGTGGTAACAACATGTAAAGTGCAACTGTGCAAGTTACAATCTAAAAACTGAAGCATAAAACGTATGTCAAAGATTGGTGCACTAAGCAGTACCGACAGCATGTAGTTTAATTCGAAAAGTTTACTTTTGCCCTTGATCACACAAAATTAAAAGATTATTTTTTAAAAAGTTTAGTTTTGCTCATGTTATTATTCTAAACTTAAATAAAAAATTGCCGCAGCTGCATAGGAGTGCGATGTATAAAAAAATCTCCATCCTGTTGATGATTTTTTTTTTTTGCACGAACAACACAAGACTTTGCTTATTCATAATATTTTTAGGGTTTGCTTGCCATGGCTGACCACCATGCGTTGGACCGGTTGAAGTTCGTATGTGCCCACATACTCTGGGATTATGTGTCTGTGCGTCGATGAGCTGCGATAGAGGATTAAGTTATGATAATGACACTGTATACACATTGTTTTATTTTATTTTTTGCGAATTACATTACAATAAAAAAACTCTTTCTCACACACACTCACCCCAATTAATACAAGCGTGAAGCCATGAGGTCTAGACTCATTACGAGAGATGCAAAATTACCGAGGGTAAACTGAGCTATGCTCATGATTCTAGGGTGAGCATGCATGGCCCACCTTGCTCTTCACGGATATAGGAACACCCTATATGTCCGCCACTGGTAAGTATTTTGGTAGGAGAGGAGGGACGCTCTGCTCATTCCTGAAGAAATCGTCAGGGTCCACCTTACTCTTCACGGCCGCGAGCCTCTTGAAGTTACCCTTGAAATACTTCTGGCCCCAAACCCTAGCCTTGGCGTAGCTGGTCACGTTGCCCTCCACCTCATTGGTGCCCAGGTCCAGGTCCCTGTAGTTCACGTACACAGATCTTGGGTTCTTGGACACGTACGGCTCCACGTACTCGTACACTCCCCTGATCCACCTGAGCCGACTCTCCATCGCCGCCGTCCCGTTCTCGGCCCATGACTGGTAGAACTGAAGCTGGTACATGTAGTTCCGGTGCGGAAACGGCGTCGCCGACGGCGAGATGCTCGCCATCCTCCCACCGTAAGGGTCGAGCATCACCATCGCCGCCTCGGGCTTCTCGAGCCACTCCGACCATAAGCTCTCCCACGCGTCAAGTGACATGGGTTCCTCGACATGGTCGGACTTGACCTTGAGGTAGTACTCCTCGTTGTGCCTGTTGAGGAGCGCCTCGGCCGGCATGTCGGCCGTGCCGAAGAAGAAGAAGACAGTGGACATGACCCAGCTCATCTCCTGGCAATCTTGCTCCGTCATCCCTAGCTCCGGGAAGTGAGCTCCCATGGTGTCCACGAGCTGGCTGCACCGGCCGAGGAACAGGGAGATGAAGGTCGCTTGCTGGTTCTCCACGAGCACACGGAGGTATAGATCTCTGGGAAGGGATGGCGCGATCGCTTGCCATTTTGTTATGAGCTCGACGGCCGACTCGTTCTTCCCACGCCGGATGCCGAACACGGTGACAGTCTCCGGCACGGCGACCAGCCGGACTTTCCACGACACGACGACGCCGAAGCTCTCGCCGCCGCCGCCACGGATGGCCCAGAAGAGGTCTTTCCCCATGGTGCTCCTGTTGAGCACCCTCCCTTCGACGTCCACGACGATGGCGTCGATGACGTTGTCGGCGGAGAGGCCGTACTTACGTGACAGCGCACCGAACCCACCGCCGCTGAGGTGGCCACCGACGCCGACGGTGGGACAGTTACCGGCGGGGAACCCGAACTTGCGGTTCGCCGCAGCGGCGGCGGCGTAGTAGAGCTCGCCGAGCGTGGCGCCCGACTCGACCCAGGCCTCGGCTCGCGTGGCGTCGACGTGGATGGCACGGAGCTTGGCGAGGTCGAGCACGGCGAAGTGCTTGTGGTTGACGGAGGTGTAGGAGAGGCCCTCGTAGTCGTGGCCGCCGCTGCGGGTGCGCACGTGGACGCCGTGGCGGCGGCCGCAGAGCACGGTGGTCTGGACATGGGCCGTCTCGTTGGCCGCCACGATCACGAGTGGCCTCGTGGGGCCCGGCAAGGCGTAGCGGCGGTTTTGGACGGTGGACATGAGGAGTGGCGAGTAGGAGTTGGAGGATGGAGTGTGGATGAGGGAAGGTGGTATGTTGATGGAGAGGCAGCTGAGGAAGCCATCGACATCGCTGGGAGTGGAAGCTGAAGAGGATGGTGTTTGGGTGGAGAGGATGCAAAGGGCTACGAGAAGCAGCAGGTGCGAGATCATTGTTGGTGTTCTTGCCATCGTTGATGCGTAAATGGCAACTCTGTGTGTGTGTGTCTATGAATGTGTTGAAGAGGATGTTGTTTGGCTGAGGATGATGTTGGAGGCTTTGGAGGGGACATGTATTTATAGGGAGTGGGTTGAACGTCATTCGCGGCTCTATTTATTTTAAAATGATGAAAGTACGTGGTCTGTCCTCTTCTTAGTCTTCTACGATACTTCCTCGATCGGCCACAGACAGAAGGAACTAAAGACTTCTAGAATAGTTAAGCCGGTTATTAGAAAAAAAAAACATGCATGTACTTGGTGCTTATTAAAGTCGAGTGAGCTGGACAGCTGGTTATGATTGTAACATATCACAAGATTATGTGACTAGCTGATTAATTAGTAATACTCCGTACGTACTTTGACTTTTGAACCGCTCTCCTTAATCCGTCTGACAAAGTCTAAATAAGCTAGCTATATTCTGCAGGGTCAATACAAGTACTTGAATCCGTTTTGTTTCGAGATTAAGCTTTGTGATAATAATTTCCCATACCGTCCTTCGATGAGCAAAAAATAATCTAACGGTTTAGGATTTTTTTATAATGAAAAATAGTTCCGTCCTTTGCTTCACCAGAAACTGATGGCAAATTATTATGAGAATCTAACTGTGTGTTTAGATAAAAACTCTAGAAATTCTAAGAAAAGGCAAATCATCTAAACCCGAACAAAGGAATAACTTAATCTTTAGTTTGAAATTCGCACTACAAGAGTAGTACGCAGTCACGTAAAACTTTTCTTTACTGTTTATTTTGCTAGTGATGGCAAACGATAAAAACCAGGTGCTACGTACCGTACAGTACCATGAGTCCATGCATGACCATTGAACAGAGCAATGATTTTGGCTATCCTGGTAGAACTTACCATTGACCAGAGCACTTTTTTTTTGTTAGAAGATAAGTATATTTGACATGAAGTATGCGCTGAGAATGTTTGATCGGTTAAAATGATATTTTGTATCTCTGACCACGTGGACACAATACAGGTCCTACGGCCCTCATCACTATTGAAAAATCTGCATATAGAACGCCATGTACCGCCTCGAACATTAAAAATCCATTGCAACTTGCAAGGAGACAGGTCTTCTGTTAAAGTTGTAGTACATGCAAGAAGACATGCAATTGTTCTAACTTTCAGCACACGATAAAAAATGTTAAGCTGCTCTTTTGTCAAAATGAAGTGTCAAAATGTTTGATTTTTCGAACTACGTGGATTCATTCAGGGTACATCCTGCGGTCGGTCCCGGCCCCTCAAGTTGAAAGTCTTGTATGTCTGAAAATTCTAGCTAGCACCATCATCAATATTTTATGGTTCATCCATTCGATGGCTAATTTTACTATTTTTTTATATTATTTTGTCATTGTTCAACCTGAGGCGGCCAATCTCAGTTATTTAGGTGGTTAGCTGACACCCGAGATTCGCCCAAATCTGGATCCTGAACGTTTCGGGAATGTATGTATGACTGAGAGCATGTCTAATGACAGAGATAGCTGGTGGCTACCTATAAGGTTATTCACGTCTATTATAGATATCACCCCGTCCATAGATATTAGAATTTTGTTCTAAATTAAATTATCTTAAACAACTCCACGAGTCTATGTATAATTCTAGCCAAATTTAGACTTTTACAAGGACTTAAAAAAATATAGAAAAACATCTCACCCTCTTACCCTCTTGTTCACGCTAATATTATGGTTTTGTTCTAAAAGTTTATTTTTGCCCTTAATCACACCAAATTAAAGGATTATTTTAAAAAGTTTAGTGTTGCTCATGCTAATAAACTTCAATAAAAAATTGCCGCAGCTGCATAGTAGTACGATGTACAAGACCACGCTCCAAACTCATGTAACTAATACTGTGGTTAATACATAGCGCATAAGTAATATACAGCGAGTCCAAGCAAAATTGTATGAACCTCTATGTCCTCGTCTTCTCCTTGAGCTCATCAATACTAGATGGGAATTTCTTCCTCAACCGAACAAAATCATCAGTTAACGGGGACTTCTTCAAGTTTTCCTCCTTGGCGAAGAAGCCAAAGCACTTTTTCTTCAGCTCAGGACAGTTAAAGATCTCGGCAGAAGCTAAAGAGCGCAGCAACCGTACCCACCGCCAAGCCATCCCATAGCTTCCTCGCACAGAAAATCTTTAGCCATTCCAGTGCATACAGATCGGCCACAGCGAGTGGGCGGCGAGCACGGCCCGGTGCGCCGGGAACGTCTCGCCGCCGACGACGAACGACACGTCGGAGCCTTCGCCGGAGTCCATCAGTCGTGCGAGATGGGTCCCCATGTCCGGCGGCGGCACGTCGAGGGGGTCGCCGCCGGGCACCACGATGATCCGGCACATGATCGTGTAGCAGCCACCGTCACCGTCCGGCGCCACCACGTAGTCCGGCAAGAGACGGCTTGTCTCCACGAAATACTTCCACCCCATCGTTTGCGAAAACTTTTCCGCTTACATGCCATCGATGTTTGTGGCCATCTTTGCCCACCATGAAGGCTTCGAAGAGCGCTGTGACGTTCTTAGATCTATCGGCGAGCTTGAGGAAGATGGAGACGTACGTATCCGGTTCCGACGCTATATCATCTGCCAAATCTCCGTCCGGGAAGCAGTTGACCTTTTCCAGCGGTGGCCGCCGGCGGAGAATTCGTCGGAGCTGAAGAATTGCCCCCTGGGCATGTCCTTGGTTTTGGAGTAGTCGATCTTGAACTCGAAGAGACGAGATTCCAACATCTTGGTGGTCTAATAGCAATGCTTCCTGATGAGACGTATCACGATTTTTTTTCTGTGAGACGATGTAGCATCGATTTGAATACTAAAACTGAAGAGGGAACAAGGGTAGAGGACTCACACTGTCACGTGTCGGCACTCGGCAGCCGGTTCAGGCAGGGGGCTGGTTCCTCCTCTACGGCTTCACCGTACCTTGTATATCTGGCACTGCAACGACCGGAGTCACGGCTCTCCGACGAGACTTCGGCGACTACTCCTGCCACCGCTAGCTGCTCGTCGCCTGCTGTGGCTGGGCTCGTGGTAGAGCTGGCTCCGCAATTAACCTTGCCTAGGGCCGCCGCTTCCAAGTTAATTAATTAAGACCTGTAACCCATCAGGGTGTTACATTGCAACAACGCACATGCACGGCTGGATATATTCAAGTTATTTAATTTGGATATTATTTTTTTTCATGTTCTAGTGTTTTGTTGTTTATTCTAAAATACTAGGAGTAGACACAAATAAGATGTAGATAACTTTAACTGGTGCACCAACATATTTGTTATATTTTTAGAAAAAACGTTGGCTCTAGTTTCATATTTTTTTAATTAAAAGAAATAAGTTATAAGTTTATTTTTAAAATTTCAAAAAATAGAGAATCATCGTTGAAAATAATCAAATTGCCAAATTTGAACAGCTGGATGGCTTTTAGGCTCGAGTTTGTAGCTATGGGTTGAAACTTGAAAGTCAGACTTTTGTGATAGTTTTGGTTGAGCTAAACATTTTTCTTGGGGGGATTTTTTTTTTCTCAAGGATAATTGAAGTGCTGTAAAAAATGACTTAGGCACAAACAATATCTGAGTCAACCTTTATGAAACGCATCACAATATGATTTTTTTAAAAAAAAAAGTTTCACAATATGATTTAGAAGTAAGATAAATATTTAGAGGGTGATCGAACACGCCAATACTGCAATACACCATGAAGCTACGCCTGATGGTGGATGGATGCCTCCCTCTCTATTTTGTGACCTCCTTAAGCTCAGCAACAATGCCTGGGAACTTCTGCACCAACTGCACAAACCCATCTGTCAACACAGCATCTCTGAAGTTCTTCTGATCCACCAAGAAAGAGACGCACTTCGTCTTCAGCTCCGGGCACCTACACGCCTCGGCGCACGCTAGAGTGGCAGCAACGGTCTCGCCGACACACTATCCCAGAGCTTCTTGCTTCTTGGCACACACGAGCTTCAACCGATCAAGCGCGTACCGATCAGCGGCGGTGAGCAAGCACCGGAGCATCTCGCACGGCGGCGAGCCGCCTCCGAGCTCGTCGACGTCCTCCGCCGGACAAGCGTCGGTGTACATGAACCGGAGCATGGCCTTGAACGTCGCCGGCGCGATGTCGTGGACGACCACGGGGGTCGTCTTGGCCTTGGACGTGGAGCCCACCAGCAGCTGCTCCTTGAACACCGGCGAGCGGGCGGCGAGCACCGCCCGGTGAGCGGCGAACCTCTCGCCGTCGATGAGGAAGGAGACGTCGGAGGCGTCTGAAGAATCCAGCAGGACGCCGAGGTGTTAGGATGATCTCCTCAGCCCCAAAAGGCCCAAAGGCCATTGGGCCTTGATCTGCGCCCTGATCGGGGGCGCCCAACCCTAAATGGTTGGTGGGCCCCTGTCGCCAGCGCTATAAAGAGAGTGGTGGGGGCGACGGCTCTACTCACGAGGTTGAACTGAGTACTCTCCCCACCGACACTCAAACCCTAGACCGATCGAGAGGGTTAGCGCTCCGGCGGCGGGAAGCTCCACCACGACGTCCACCGCCGTCCCTGGCCAAAGCCGGTGGCGATCGGAGGGCCGGCGAGATCTCCTACGAAGGGCTACTTCATCCTCTTCCCGGAACGTCACTGCCCGTGAGCAGATCTCCCTCAACGAACCCGCTATGGCATCCACCGAGCCATCCAACACCTCATCCCGTGACGGTATGGATCTGACCCCTCATCCTACTCCATTCCTAGATCTAGGACTCTTGATACATACACATACACATACACAGAGATATACACATACACATGCACATGCATACACAGATCGACACTTTGCCATCTAGATCTACACACTGCAAGTAAATAGATTCAACAATTGGTATCAGTCGCCACTACACAATGTAGATCTAGAGAAAAGAGAAGGATTTTGCAAGAAATCAAGAAACCCTAGCACAGACCCACATCAAATCCATTTCGGATTGCACAAGAAAATCCCCAAACAAACAGATCCAAACTTCTTCACACAGATCTGGCAAACATAGCCGGAACAGACCTACCGCCGTTGTCGCCGGGACGCCGGTGCGCACGCACGCGTAGGGAAGAGCCGCTCAACACCGGGACGCCGGGGAGGAGCTGCGCAAGAGGCCCCACCACAGACCCGCTCGACGGCGGCGCGTTCACCTTTCGGTGTGCGCGCACGCTGGCGAGGGGATCTGTGGAGGCGCCAAGAACATCCATGTGCATCTGCGCAAGGAGGAGTGGAAGGAGTGGGGAAGCAACACTAGACAAGAAAGAGAGAAAGACCCCGGCCATGATGAATCCATGGCGCGGCGGCGCAGACATGGCTCACCGGCGCAGAGTCGCCGGCGGCGCCCAGAGCTCGGCTGCGGCCGGGGAGAAGAGAGAATGGCTAGGGTTAGGGTTCAACAAGGGGTCCGACGGTTTTATACCCAACGAAATCACCGGACAGCCGTTGGATCAGATCAGACGGCCGCGATCACCCCGAGCCGCATCGTGCTTCTTTCGGCCCAGGCGGGGGGAGAATTCCCGGCCCAGGCCCAGGTTGCGGCCTGGGACGCGGGGAGAGCGGCGCGCCCTACTGGGCCGCATGCAGCTGGGCTAGCGCGCGCGAGTTGGGCCGCGCGTTGCTGGGCCGAACGGGCGAGCGAGCGGGCCGAGCCGAGTGATTCACGTGCTGGGCCTCGTGCGCGCGCCAGTGGGCCGTATGGGCGGCCTAAACAGAGAATTGTTATTTTTTTTATTATTCATTTCAGAAGCTATTTATTTGAATTTGAATATGAATTTGCACAGAATTTTGATCTCTCTTCATTTTGAACCAAAGGGATAAATGTTTAGAGAATAGATTACAGAATTTTACTCGTGAATAGAATAATATTACAGTTTCCGCTGCATAGATGATTATTTGACTTGTGATTTAAATTTGAACCAAAGGGATGATTTATTTTCTCAAGCCATAGATTAAATTTCAGAATAATTGTGATATTATTATTTTCTGACCAAAGTTGAGAATAATAATATTATGATTTCATAGATATGTTTCTTTCATGCATTATTACTTTTTCTGCCCAAAGGTGATTAAGTTTTAATGTAAAAGTGTCGGTGCCAGATTTGGTCGCACCGGCACCAACAAGTGATTGCGGTGCTAAACCACTCGTTTCCCTGATGGCGAGAGAAGAGACGGGGATTTTATCCTGGTTCCGGCCACGGGGCCGTACGTCCAGCAGTGGTGCGATGCACCTGTTTACGTGTTGCTCGTAGTAGGGGGTTACAAGCAAGGTGGGAGAAGGAGATGAGCTCCTAAGTTCCCAGCTATGTGGTGTGTGTTCTAGTGTGTATGAACTTGAGCGTTGCTCGTTGTGGTCGTGCTTGGGCTGTTCGTCTGCCTGCCCCTTTGCATGGGCTTCCCTTCCCCTTTTATAGACCAAGAGGGCAGGGTGCGGGTACATGTGTTCGTGGTTTTGATGTTGCTAAGTGCACTGTTCTGTCCATGCCGCGCACTGTGCGAGTGGGAATCGCGCCTTCCAACTCCGACTGGCGACATGGCAGTGGCTGACGTGATGTCCTCCCTTCTTGTGACGGTTCACGACGTCGAGGGTGGTGACTCGCGTACGGCGTCTAGATCGAGCCTCCGTAGCTTCCTTCGAGGGTCGCCTTCGAGCATGGTGGCGTGCCCGGGGCGGGCGAAGTCAAAGGAGTGGTTGGTACAGTGCTGCTGCCAAGGTTAGGTCTGGCCGTGCAGCATGGCGCTCAGAAGTCCACTGTTGCGAGTGGATTTGACCGGTGTCTTCTCCGGGGCGTGGGTGGTTGCGTGGTGCAGTGATCCCCTACTTTTTGACTGCAGAGGAGCGTCATCATGATTTGGATTGACGGGTCGCAGAGCCTCGGGCGTCATTTCCGGTGTGGCTGACTCGAGCTCGGACTGCAGGCTCGAGCCTACCGAACCTCGAACGAGACGGAAATCACCCACTCGAGGGTGAACGTCTCTCTTGAGGTCGCCGGGCCTCGATCGTCACGGACATCCCTGCTCGAGGGTGGCCGTCAACCTCGAGCGGGACGGGTGTCGAGGAGTTGTTTGCGGTGGTGGGCCTTTGCGGGGCTGTGGATCCAGGCCAATGTCGTTGCGGGCCTTGTCGCCAAGTAGCTTTGGGCCCAAGTTGGGGTACCCCTTTTATAGGTACCCGACAGTAGCCCCCGAGCCTCCGCGGGAGTGAGATTCAATCCTGCGGAGGCTGGTGCTCGTCGAGGCTTTCGAGGCCTTCGTCCCTTCGCGGGTTTTGAGAATCCGTGGGGGCGCGCTAGCGCACCCGCGGGTGTAGCCCCCGAGGCCTTGGGAGAGTGGTTGACACTCTCTCAAGGTCTCAACTTGATATGAAAAGCATTCGCTGCTTCCTCAGGTGTGGGTCAGTCCACTACGCCTGAGATCCTCGATCCCAGCCTCGTTTGGCATGGCAGGAGAGATTTCAAGCTTTCTTTGTACCTCATGCTCCTCGTTCGAGGGGTCTGAGGAGGAGGCGATCCATGCTTCCCTCGACGGGACCGAGCCATGGATGCCTGTTGAGCTGGTAACGGGTGGTTCGAGCGGACATCCCTGCCCCGTTCGATGAGGGTAGGCTCGTGGTCATAGGACACGCCCGTTAAAGCTTTTCGCAAAAGTATGCTAGATGGGACTCGACCTCATTCGATAGAGGTCGAGGGCTTGATGCTCCCCCTCGAGGGGTCCCTCGATCTAGGCGCTTTGCTTGGCCTCGAACATAATCGGTTGGTTTCCTCGAGCGTTCGAGCTTCGAGGGTACGTCGATTATCCCTAACTCGGTTGATCTGGGGCCCTTGTCGAAACCCTTCGAAGGTCCAAGGTTCGAACCCCTGATCAGTAGCACGATGGCTTCTTCACTTCGAGGAGGAAGCCTCGAGCGTTGATTCCATGGGTTCCGCTCCGCGCGGGGTAAGGAGGCTTTCGAGACCTCTGTCCCTCAAAGGGGCTTCCTCAAGCCTTCGAGCTTCGAGGCCCTCCCTTCGAGGGTGGGCGCCTTGAATGCGCCCTTCCTTGTTCTGCGCGGGTCATGATGACCAGCAACGAAAATTTCGTGGTTTTGTGGGAGAAGTGGGCGCGTCTTTTCAGGCGAGGCGTGCGGGCGCAGTTCGACATGACCGCACGTCTGCCGCGCCAGACTCCTCGAAAATTATGGCGCAATCAAAACGGTTGTGCGGTTGACGCGGCCCGCGCCGTTACGTCTCCCGGGGCGGGCCTGGCTGTCAGCCTAGGGGGCTATCGTGTCAAGGCCGGCATCCTGCCGCGCCTGGCTCCGCGGGGGGAGTATAAATAGCGCGGCGGTGCCCATGCCAAGGGTACGCCTTCCTCAGCCCTCTAACCTTTGTCTTCAGACCTTTCGCCTTCTAGCTTTTTGCATCATCTTCTTCCTTCGCCTAAACTCCCCCTCGCCGCCATGGCCCAATTCGTCGACCCCGCGCCGTGGAAGCCATCGAATGCCACTAAGACCTATCTGGATAGTCTTGTTGAGGTTGGAGTGCTGCCGCCCAACATCGACGGTGAACCGCCCGTTTGGATCTCGCCGGGGGCCGCTACGGAGCCCGACCCGCCGGCGGGCTACGTCGTCAGCCTCGTTCGTTTCCATGAGCGGGGATTCGGCGTTCCGGCGGGGAGATTCATGCGAGCGTTGTGCTTCCACTACAAGGTGGAGCTGCACAATTTCTCGCCCAATGCGATCTCGCAGGCGGCGGTGTTCGTCACCGTCTGCGAGGGTTATCTGGGCATCGAAGCCCACTGGGACCTTTGGCGCCACCTCTTCTTCGGCGAGCTCTTCACAGAGGGCGTCTCCAAGGGGGTCCGTCGCCCCGCTCGCGCTGGTGGCCTCGTGCTCCAAGTCCGGAGGAGCCACAAGGATCTTTACATCCCTTGTTCCATGGTTTCCAACAACCAAGATTGGGACAAGGGGTGGTTTTACCTCCGGAACGACGGAAGGCGTCTGCCGCCCTACACCGGCAAGTTGCTGACGAAGAAGCGGGACTACTGGTCCTACGGGGTGTCACCGCCGGAGCAGAAAGACAAGCTCGCTCCGTTGATCGAGGCGCTCCAGCGTCTTTCGAGGCACGGCCTCACCGCCGGTGGGGTCATCGCCAACTTCCACCAGCGGCGGGTGCTTCCCCTTATGCAGAGGAGGCTCCCGCTGTTTGGGATGACCCCTGGCGCCGACGTTACCGGCACAGCGATGGCGGCGGAGCCATTGCCCGTCGCCACCGCCGTTCAACGGGCGCGGCACGCCGTCGACAAGCTGCCGGACGACCTGTGGGCGGTGCCCATGCGGCCCGAGGATGGCTACCTGAGCTTCGTAAGCTTCTTTTCGTCCCTCGTTTTTGCTTTTCGTTTTCGTTTCGTGTTCGTGACCTTGCGACTGGTGCTTCGCAGGGTCTGTCCCGCAGCCACTACTCCAAACCCCCTGTCCCCGAGGACAAAGCCGTTAACCGCGCCCTCGCCGAGAAGGCGAAAGAGGACAAGTCGGAAGGAGGCACGGCGGAAGCGGAAGGATCGGAAGAGGAGGAAGCACTTGGCGGAGAATCGCGAGCGGGAGGAGCAGGGGCTCTCACCGCTCCCGACGCCGGAGTCTTCCCTGATCCCGATGGATCCGAGGAAGACGGCGGGGCGAGGAGTTCATCTCCTCTCGAGCTTCCCGTCTCCTCGCGGGCTTCCCCTAGCGGGGCCGCCCAGGCTGTAGCGTCTGGGGGCGGCAGCGGAGAGATCGTCGGCCTCGAGACTCCTCCGTCGACCATGGTGCCTGCCTCTGTGAGCCTGTCGGGGGTAGCGACGGCTGCTCTCGAGGAGCCCCAGGATCGAGGCGAGGCTCCCGAGCGGCCGAGCGCTGTCGAGGAGGCCCCAGCCTGTGGGCCAGGAATGGAGGCTTCCCAAAGAGAAGCCGACGTTCCTGCGGAAGGCGAGGGGGTTTCGGGGCTGATTCCTCAAGAAGGGGCCGGCCCCTCTACGGGAGAGGAGGCCTCGAGGATGGCTCCTCAAGGGGAGGCTGGCGCATCCACGGGAGGCGAGGTTCCGGGGGCGGCTCCCGCCTCAACTTCAAGGCCGAAGCGAAAGCTCCCCATCGTACGGTAAGTTTTCTTCGTTGCTCGCTCGTCGCTGGTACTTCATTTTTGTTTCTGATCGAGCTTTTTTCGTGTCGCTGTCGATCTGGGGGGCGGAGCGTGCCTTCCCTCGCGCCGGCCAAGGCCCTCAAGGTCGGGCCAAGCTCGTCGCCTCACCCGTCCTCGCAGCTCCTGGGCCCGGCGAACGAGGTCGTGCAGGATTTCGTCACCTTCTTCGACGCTCAGGCGGGGCTGCAGGTCGAGCGGAAGTCGTGCGAGGAGGCACCCCGGGTCCTCGAGGGGCCAAGGCCGCCTCAACTCCTCGAGGGCGCTGTCGAGCCCCGCGCCGAGGCTGCCCGGTCCGAGGAGGCCACCCCCATGCCTGGGGAGGCTCTTCGCGTCGAGGAACCGCCTGCGGCGCCCGTGGAGGCGGACGCCGCAGTGGCCCCCCCGCATGAGTGGGGAGAGGGACGAACCCTTGGCGGTGGGTTTCCCCATCTAAAGGAGCTGGCAGAGGCTCTGGGTTGGGAGCCCCCGTGACGCAGGGGCGCGAGAGCGGCGGGGCCGCGCCGTCGACTCTCATCGTGGCTCCGCCGGGGCCAGCGTCGGTCGGACCCTGCAGGACGTCTGTCCGTGGATCCGCTGAGATGTGGCAATCCCACCGCGAGCGTCCCGAGCAGTTTGTTGGTGAAGCCGTGGCGGAGGAGCGCCTGTGGGACGTTCGATCGTCGCACGGTCTGGACGTTCGCAGGGCGCTGCGAGACGTCCTCCGTCTTCATGATGAGGCCGGCAAGATCCACCAGGTGCGTTTCGGGGTAGCTAGTGTTTTTGTCGTGCTTTGTTCTTCAAAAGAGGCTTAGCTCGTCTTTCGCAGGAACTCCGCCAGCAGGCATTCGCGAAGAACGACCAGATTACAGCGCTGTTGTTGGAGCTCCGCCGCTTGTCGGAGGCGCTCGAGACTCGAGACCACCAGCTGGCCGACCTCCGAGACGCTCGGGACCGGGTTGTCGCCGAGTGTCGGGAAAAGGGCGAAGTCATCACTCGCCTAGATGGCTCAGTTAGCGCCCTGCGCGAGTAGCTCGCGAACAGCAGCACCTGGCTGGACAACGAGCGGGCCGCGCGCAGTACGGCGGAGTCGGCGCTCGAGGAGGAATGGCGTCTCGTGGTCGAGACTCGAGACCAGCTTGAGCTGGAGCAGGGGGCTCGGGCTGTGGCGGAGCGGCAGGCTCGAGACCAGCTCGAGCTGGAGCAAGCGGCTCGGGCTGCGGCGGAGCGGCAGGCTCGAGAGGGGGAGAAGGCCCTCGAGGCTGCCCAGGGTCAAGTCGAGGGTAAGCCGATTTGGCTCGGGCTTCGATCTTTTTTGCTTTGTCACTTCTTCATTTCTGACAGCCTTGTTGGTGCAGCGTTGAAGCAGGCGCTCCAAGCCGAGACGGAGTCGAAGGAGGCCGTGCTAGTGGCACACTTGGCGACCCAGCGTGAGCTCGATGAGCTGGTGCAGGCCGCCTCGGTGGCCTGCAACGAGATCGCTGGCGCCGATGTGCAGTCCGGCAGCTCCCTCACCAGTCGCCTTCGAGCGCTTGAGGGGCACTTCACCTCGCGTGTGAAGGAGACCCTTCTACTTGGGGTTCGGAAGGCGCTTGGAGTGGTTACGACCCACTACCAATCGGACCTCTCGAAGCTCGCCGCCGGGTACGTCGTTGCCGACGACCTTAACGACGAGGAGGCAGTGGCGGCGATGGAGGAAGCCTATGCTGCCGCCGACGGAACGGCACGAGTGCTTGCTGGCCACTTTGAGGGCGTCCTCTTTCCTGGCGAGGATGGCGGCGGTTGGGACGACCTTGGCGGCGGGGGCGATCCCTGAAAGTCTCGGGCCATCGAGCCCGAATGTAAAAAGTAGTTTAGAGATTTAGGCTTTTTTATGTAAGACTAACTCGCTTACATTTTGCTAAACATCGTTTATTTTCCTTTAAACGCGATGTTATTTTTATGCGGTGTCTTCGCGACGTGCATTGTATCCGATGCTTGTGCCTCGAGAGGAAAATGTCACTAGGATCGGTCGTACGTGAATGACTTAGGCGGAGGGAAGTGAGGTGTTGCCGTAGCTTCGAGGCGTAGGCGAACACTCGGCTCAGGCGACCCTGCCCTTGTCCGTTTCACGCCTAGCGCGTTCCCTTCGAGGTTTCGCAAAGGATTTTGAAAAAAGTGACGATTTTTTCGGGGGTTCCTCCCCATTTAGCCCCCGAAGGAGGGATGGCTCTACCGAGGGTAGAGCCAAACCTTCCTTGAAGCGTGAATGGAATAAAAGTCTGTTTTGTTTATTTCCAAACCGTGGGGGTTAAAAAGTCGACACTTGATTCAAAAGACTTGTACAAATCTAGAGTATGTACAAAGGTTTCGAGGGCCACGGGCCACTTTAGGGATAGAAACGACGTAGCTGTTGGATGTTACAGGCGTTCGTGAGGATCTGCCCGTCCTCGTCAGCTAGCTTGTATGTCCCGGGCTTGAGGACTTCGTCGATGATGTACGGCCCCTCCCATGGGGGTGAAAGCTTGTGCCGTCCTCGGTTGTCCTGTCGAAGCCTTAACATGAGGTCTCCTTTGTAGAGATCTCGATGCCGGACCCTTCGAGCCTGTTGTCGCCGCAGGCTTTGCTGGTACCTTGCCGAGTGGAGTAGAGCCACGTCTCGAGCTTCGTCGACCTGGTCGAGCGAGTCCTCTCGTGCCTGGCAGTTTCGCTGCTCTTGGTACGCTCGGAGCCTAGGGGACCCATATTCCAAATCCGTGGGGAGGATGGCCTCTGCCCCATAGACGAGGAAGTACGGGGAGAACCCTGTCGCTCTGCTTGGGGTCGTTCTCAGACTCCAAATCACCGATGGTAGCTCTTGTACCCACTTGTGCCCAAACTTCTTCAGCTTGTTGTGAATTCTAGGCATTAGGCCTTGTAGAATCATGCCATTGGCACGTTCTACTTGACCGTTTGTTTGTGGGTGGGCCACTGCTGACCAATCCACTCGGATGTGGAAATCGTCGTAGAATTTTAAGAACTTCTTTCCTGTGAATTGGGTGCCGTTGTCGGTGATGATGGAGTTGGGAACCCCAAACCGATGGATTATGTCGGTGAAGAAAAGCACCGCCTGCTCAGACTTGATTCTACTGATGGGTCGAGCTTCGATCCATTTGGAGAATTTGTCGACCGCCACCAGTAGGTGTGTGAAGCCCCCGGGCGCTTTCGCCATTGGCCCGACAAGGTCGAGGCCCCATACGGCAAAAGACCACGTAATGGGGATGGTTTGCAGCTCCTGAGCAGGTAGGTGCGTCTTGCGTGCGTAGAACTGGCACCCTTCGCAGGTTCGTACCACTTCCGTGGCGTCCGCCACGGCAGTGGGCCAGTAGAAGCCTTGTCGAAAGGCGTTGCCCACGAGCGTGCGTGGAGCTGCGTGATGTCCGCACACGCCCGCATGGATGTCGAGGATGAGCTCTTTTCCCTCGGGTATCGGGATGCAGCGTTGCAAGACCCCCGAGGTTCCCCGTCGATATAGTTCCCCCTCGACGATGAGGAACCGTTTGGCTTTCCTCGCAACGCGCCTTGCCTCCGTTCGATCGCTAGGCAAAACGCCTCGATCGAGCCAGTCGAGGTACGGGCTCCGCCAGTCTCGAGGCGTCGGGGCGTGGGGTCGAGGGCGGCCGCTCGAGCGTTGGGTGTGGTCGGGGCTCGGGCCGAGGTGGCGACGGTAATCGAGGGTCCGTCGATGTCCTTGGCGAATATGTTCGGCGGGACGGTGGCTCACCCTGACGTGATCTTTGCTAATTCGTCGGCCTCCTCATTATATCTTCGTGCAATATGATGGAGCTCGAGGCCGTCGAACTTGTCTTCGAGGTTACGTACTGTATGCCGCCATTTTTTCGTCGTGGCAGCTGGATTCCTTCATCACCTGATCAACGACCAGTTGCGAGTCACCGCGGATGTCGAGGCGCTTAATGCTGAGCTCGAGCGCGATTTTCAAGCCAGCAAGAAGCGCTTCATACTCCGCCATATTGTTGGACGCGGGGAAGTTGAGTCGCAAGACGTATCGAAGGTGCTCCCCGCGGGGTGAAATGAAAAGCAGGCCGGCGCCGGCGCCAGTCTTCATCACCGACCCGTCGAAGTACATTTCCCAGCAGTCAAGGCTGGACTTCGAGGGGGGAGCTGGGTGTCGGTCCATTCGGCTACGAAGTCAGCCAAAGTCTGGGACTTGATGGCTTTCCTTGGCGCATAAGCGAGGGTCTCCCCCATCAGCTCTGTTGACCATTTCGAGATTCGCCCAGAGACCTCGCGATTCTGGATGATTTCGCCAGTGGAAAGGACGACACGACGGTCACCGGGTGCGCCTCGAAGTAATGTCGCAGCTTCCGTCGAGCTAACACAATGGCGTAGATCAGCTTCTGGATGTGGGGATACCTCGTCTTGGTCTCGGACAGGACCTCGCTGATGTAGTACACCGGTCAGTGGAGCGGCATGGAGTGTCCTTCCTAGGTCCTTTCCACCACTATGACCGCGCTGACGACTTGAGTGGTTGCTGCAACATAGAGGAGGAGAGGTTCGCCCTCTTTCGGTGAGGTAAGGATCGGCGTGTTCGTTAACGCAGTTTTGAGTCGATCGAGAGCTTCCTGGGCCTCCGCGGTCCAGGTGAAGTGCTCTGACTTCCTCAAAAGTCGATACAGAGGCAAACCCTTCTCCCCGAGACGAGAGATGAAGCGGCTTAGGGACGCTAGGCATCCCATCACCCTCTGTGCACCCTTTAGGTCGCGGATCGGTTCCATCTGTTGGATGGCCGTGACCTTTTCGGGGTTGGGCTCGATGCCTCGTTCGGAGACAATAAAGCCCAGGAGCATACCTCGAGGCACACCAGAGACACACTTCTCAGGGTTGAGTCTTACTCCGTGCGCCCTGAGGCAGCCAAACACGACCTCGAGGTCGCGTACCAGGTCGTCCGCCTTCCTGGTTTTTACGACGATGTCATCGACATATGCTTCTACGATACGACCTATATGATCCCCGAAGACGTGGAGCATACAGCTTTGGTACGTGGCCCCGGCGTTTCGAAGGCCGAAGGGCATCGTAACGTAGCAGTACATGCCAAAAGGGGTGATAAAGGAAGTCGCGAGTTGGTCGGACTCCTTCATCTTGATCTGATGGTAGCCGGAGTACGCATCAAGGAAACATAGGAGTTCACATCCCGTCGTGGAGTCTACAATTTGATCTATACGTGGCAAGGGAAATGGGACCTTCGGGCATGCTTTATTCAAGCTGGTGTAATCTACACACATTCTCCACTTCCCTTTTTTCTTCTTCACTAGTACAGGATTAGCTAGCCACTCGGGATAAAACACTTCCTTGATGAATCCGGCCTCCAAAAGCTTGCGTACCTCTTCACCGATCGCCCGCCGTTTCACTTCGTCGAAACAGCGGAGGCGCTGTTTGACCGGCTTGGAGTGGGGGCGGATATCAAGAGAGTGCTAGGCGACCTCCCTCGGAATGCCTGGCAAGTCAGAGGGGCTCCACGCAAAGATGTCAGCGTGGGCGCGGAGACAGTCGATGAGCACCACTTCCTATTTGTCGTTGAGGGAAGAGCTGATCCTCAACGCCCTGCCGTCGTGGCTGTCGGGGTTGAGGGGGACAGTCTTGGTGTCCTCAGCGGGCGCGAAGCTCCCCGGTTGCCGTTCGTTGGCGTCAGGGAGCGTGTTGACGATCGCTTCCAGATCAGCTACGAGGGTCTCATCGAGGGCGAGAGCCTCCGCGAGCTCAATGCTTTCGACGTCGCACTCGTAGGCGTGCTCGACCGTCGGGCCGATCGTGATGATTCCATGAGGCCCTGGCATCTTCAGCTTGAGGTAGGTATAGTTGGGGATGCCCATGAACTTGGTGTAGCACGGTCTTCCCAAAATGGCGTGGTAGGCTCCTTTGAAGCCTACTACCTCGAAGGTGAGCACTTCCTTGCGGAAGTTTGCCGGGGTTCCAAAGTAGACGGGCAGGTCGATCTGCCCGAGAGTTTGGACGCGCTTTCCGGGCGCGACTCCATGGAAGGAGGACTTGTTGGGCCGCAACTCGCTGGTGCTGATCCCCATAAGCTCCAAGGTTGGAGCATACAGGATGTTGAGGCTGCTGCCGCCGTCCATGAGCGCCTTGGAGAAACGTGTGTTGCCAATGACGGGGTCGACGACGAGGGGATACTGTCCGGGGTTCGGGATATGGTCGGGATGGTCTTCGCGACCGAACGAGATGGTCTCTGATGACCAGTAGAGGTATGAGGGGGTCGCTGGCCGGACCAGCATGACCTCCCAGCATTCCCTCCTCCGCTGTCGAGGTTTTAGGTTGGCCACGGGGCCTCCCGTGATGAAGAACACATGTTCCACCTCGGGGTATCCGTCGTCGCCCTTGCCGGCGCCATCCTTGGGCTGACCGCTATCCTTTCGAGGGATGCGGTTGTAAAACTTCCGCAGCATCTCACACTGCTCGAGGGTGTGAGCGACTGCAGTCTTGTGATACGGGCACGGCTTCTTGAGGAGGTCGTCGAGAACGCCCTCACCACGCGGGGGACCTCGAGGTCCCTTGTGGTTAGGGTCGACCGCGAGGGCCTCATCTTCGACGTCGCCCGCTCCGCGGGGCACCCGGAGCTTCCTTCCCTTCTTGCCGTGCTTCCGCTTCTTCGAGGGACCCTTTGTCTTGTCGTCCTCCGGGGACGCCTCCTCGGGGCGCTTTCCCTTCTTGTCGTTAAAAATGGCGTTGGCCGCCTCCTCCCCCGAGGCATACTTCGAGGCCACTTCGAATAGCCGGTTTGCGTCGGGGGGTGGGCTCCTCCCCAACTTGCACACCAGGCTATAGCATGTGGTGATCTCGAGGAAGGAGTGGATGATCTGATGGTCTGTGATGTTGGGGAGCTCGGTGCAGCGCTTGGAGAAGCGCCGGATGAAGTGCCTCAAGGATTCACCGGGTTTTTGTTTACACCCTCGAAGGTCCCACGTGTTCCCGGGGCGCACGTAGGTGCCCTGGAAATTCCCCACGAAGGTCTCGACCAGGTCGTCCCAGTCGCGGATCCGGTTGGGGGGCAGATGCTCGAGCCATGTCCGCGCGGAATCTGCCAGGTGGAGTGGCAGATTGCGGATGATCATGGCGTCATCTGTGGCGCCGCCGAGCTGACATGCTAGGCGGTAGTCGTTGAGCCATACCCTGGGGTCCGTTTCCCCAGAGTATTTGGTGATGGTGGTAGGCTGTCGGAAGCGGGAGGGAATCGGAGCGGTGCGGACGTTGTGGCTAAACACCCGTGTTCCCGCTGGCTCTAGGACCGCACCCCGGTTCCACCAAACGTCGGTGCGCCCGCGTTGGTGGGTCCGGGCTCCCTCTCGCTGCCTTATTTGGTTCAGCGTGTTGCGAGCATCGCCATCGTCGATCGCGCCTCGGGTGTCCTGGAGGCGTGATCTCGCGGGTACCCTCGCTGGAAGTGTTCCTGCTTCGGGTGCCCGTGGTTCGCTGGCGTGGCGTCGCGCCATGTCTCGGTGGGAGTCGCCCTGGGACTGTGCTCGTGCCCTGCCGTTAGGCCGGGGTGAGCGTACCGATGACTCCCCTCCTCGTTCGCCCTTCGAGGCTGAGGAACGTCAAAGGCGGGAGGCTGAGCTTTCGGCCTGTTGTCGGGCGGCATTCTCGACCAACTTTTGGGCCTCGAGATGCAACTTCCGCCCCTCGGGGGTAGCTGCTTCCGGCATGGCTCGGAGCAACGCGGCCGCCGCGATGAGCTTTTGGCTCGTTCTGGGAGCGAGGTCATCATCTTTGCCTTCGGCAAGGATGCGGGCCTGAGCCACTCGCCCCGCACGCCGTGCGTCCATGCCGTGTTCGTGGCCTTGTTTGGGCGGCTCGTGGTCGGAGCGCGCCGGTGGTGAGACGTCACCACTTCCCAAGTCGTGGGGGCGAGCAACTCGTGGCAGGTGGCGCGGATGCCGCTCGTCCTCGGAAGAAGAGTGGTCCGATGGGTCCGATGGCTGCGCGCCTACCGGATCTATGCCATTGTTGTCCCCCTGGTCATCATCCTCGCCGTCGTCGTCTGACGTCGATCCCTCGCTGACCTGCCCGTCGTTGATGACGAAACACTCCCTGGTTGGATCATACTCATCATCGGAATAGCCGAAGCAATAATCCGCCGCTGTTTGGAAGGCCAGGAAGGCCTCTGGGTCGCGGAGACCCGAGTAGTCCCAACCAGGGTGTTCACGCTCAAAAGCGTATCCATCTTCGGGCTCCGTGCGGGAATCATCGGTCGTCGGGGTGGCGAAGTCTTGCTCCGAGACTGGATGACAACCTGGCTGACCGTCATACGCACTCATGGCAGTGCGGACGAACGAGGCGTACGTGACCGTAGGGCCGCGTAGTCCGGGACGACTCCGCCGTCGCGGTGCCGCCGGTAGTGGATGATGAGGCTCCGGTCGGTCGCTTGGATCCTCCTGGAGGATGCGCATGTGGTAGTCATTGCCACATGTCTGGAACCGCAAGCTCCCGAACCAGATCTCCTGCCCTACTGGGAGCAGATTGCTCTCGCCCAGCGGGGGCCATCCTTGGCCGAAGTTCGCCATCGGGAACAAGGGTTGCGCAGCGCTGGTCCCCTACCTGGCGCACCAACTGTCGGTGCCTGATTTGGTCGCACCAGCACCAACAAGTGATTGTGGTGCTAAACCACTCGTTTCCCTGATGGCGAGAGAAGAGACGGGGATTTTATCCTGGTTCCGGCCACGGGGCCGTACGTCCAGCAGTGGTGCGATGCACCTGTTTACGTGTTGCTCGTAGTAGGGGGTTACAAGCAAGGTGGGAGAAGGAGATGAGCTCCTAAGTCCCCAGCTATGTGGTGTGTGTTCTAGTGTGTATGAACTTGAGCGTTGCTCGTTGTGGTCGTGCTTGGGCTGTTCGTCTGCCTGCCCCTTTGCATGGGCTTCCCTTCCCCTTTTATAGACCAAGAGGGTAGGGTGCGGGTACATGTGTTCGTGGTTTTGATGTTGCTAAGTGCACTGTTCTGTCCATGCCGCGCACTGTGCGAGTGGGAATCGCGCCTTCCAACTCCGACTGGCGACATGGCAGTGGCTGACGTGATGTCCTCCCTTCTTGTGACGGTTCACGGCGTCGAGGGTGGTGACTCGCGTACGGCGTCTAGATCGAGCCTCCGTAGCTTCCTTCGAGGGTCGCCTTCGAGGATGGTGGCGTGCCCGGGGCGGGCGAAGTCAAAGGAGTGGTTGGTACAGTGCTGCTGCCAAGGTTAGGTCTGGCCGTGCAGCATGGCGCTCAGAAGTCCACTGTTGCGAGTGGATTTGACCGGTGTCTTCTCCGGGGCGTGGGTGGTTGCATGGCACAGTGATCCCCTGCTTTTTGACTGCAAAGGTGCGTCATCATTATTTGGATTGACGGGTCGCAGAGCCTCGGGCGTCATTTCTGGTGTGGCTGACTCGAGCTCGGACTGCAGGCTCGAGCCTACCGAACCTCGAACGAGACGGAAATCACCCACTCGAGGGTGAACGTCTCTCTCGAGGTCGCCGGGCCTCGATCATCACGGACATCCCTGCTCGAGGGTGGCCGTCAACCTGGAGCGGGACGGGTGTCGAGGAGTTGTTTGTGGTGGTGGGCCTTTGCGGAGCTGTGGATCCAGGCCAATGTCGTTGCGGGCCTTGTCGCCAAGTAGCTTTGGGCCCAAGTTGGGGTACCCCTTTTATAGGTACCCGACAAAAAGGTCACTATATGTTTTATTTTCTGACCAAAGTTGATGATAAAACATATAGCCATATTCAGTTTTATTCTCATATATTGTTCTCACTTGTTCCTAATTGTTTTCAGCTGGAATTGCCATCAGAGATATCCCAACACTGCGGAGGGATAATTACAATGAGTGGTACAAGAAGTTGAATCTCTTCTTCACCATGCAAGAACTGGACTGGATACTAACACATCCGGTGTCTGTAGAGCCTCAGGCGCCAATCAGAGGGGAGAATATGACAGACAATGCTTGGCAACAAGCACAGGATGTTTACAAAGCATCCAAAGATAGTTATGATCTGGTAAATGTGAAATGGAAACCTGCTAACAAGAAATGTTTAGCAGTGGTGGAGAACACCGTAGAGCCTACCATCTTGGGGGCAATTACAGATTGTAACAATGTTGTTGAATATCTAGAAAAGATCAAGAATCAGTACACTGGTTCTTCCAAGGTTTATGCTCATCAGTTGCTTGAGAAACTGGTTGGTGTAAAATACAGAGGAGGTGGACTTAGAGAGTTCATCCACCATTTGATAAATATCAACAACAATCTTAAACCGATGAACTTAGAGTTCAATGAGGGTCACATTGTCTATTTGATCTTCAAATCACTTCCTGCAGAGTTTGAGAACTTTGTGGTTGGCTACAACTTGAGTCCTGAAACTTGGGACATAGAGAAGACAACGACAATGCTTGCCCAAGAGGAGGAAAGACTTAAGGTTGCACATGGTGGCTCTATAAACTTTGTGCATAACCAAAAGAAAAAGAATCACTTTGTAAAAGGTGAATCCTCCAAGGCTAAGGCTCCCCAGCAGGTCCAGCAGTTCCAGCAGCATCAGCCCAAGCTTGGGCAATGCACTGTAGACAAGGATCAGTGTCTCTATTGCAAGAAGAAGGGACATTACAAGAAAGATTGTCCAGATTACTATAAGATGCTATGTGAAAAGAATGGTGAGAACATTATTTCTTTTGTGAATGAATCTCTGTATATAGATTATGTGAAATCTACTTGGTGGATTGACTCTGGAGCAACAATTCATGTTACAAATTATTTACAGGGATTCATCCAAACGCGAACAACTCAAAGAAGAGAAAGAAAGATTAAAGTCGCGAATGGAGTGGAAGCCGAAGTGGAGGCGGTGGGAGACCTTCTCTTGGTGCTTGACTCTGGATTTGAGTTGCTTCTTAGAGATGTTTTTTACGTTCCTTCTGTTAAAAGGAACTTGATTAGTGTTTCAAAACTTGATAATGATGGATTTGAATGCCATTTTGGAAACGGCAAGTGTGTAATAGACTATAACGATTCGATTGTTTCGATTGCTTTGAGAAAGAATGATTTATATTTGCTATCACTACGTGAAAGTGTGAATTCTGTATGTGATATGAATGCAAAAGAATCCGTACCCACCAACAGAAAAAGAAAGAGAACTCAGAGTACGTCATCGAAATTGTGGCACTGTCGTTTAGGCCACATTTCGAGGGGGAGAATAGAAAGGCTGGTTAAGAATGAAATTCTTCCACCTCTTGAGTTCTCAGACTTAGACAAATGCATTGAGTGCATAAAAGCGAAATATGTAAAGATAGCCAGAAAACATGCGGAACACAGCGCAGGCATCTTAGAAATAATTCACACAGATATCTGCGGTCCGTTCCCAGTTATGAGTATAGACGGTTATGACTCGTTCATAACTTTTACAGACGGTTATTCCCGTTATGGTTATATTTACCCGATTAAAGAAAAATCAGAAGCGTTGGATAAATTTAAAATATTCAAGGCTGAAGTTGAGAATCAACATAATTTTCATCCCTAGCTGATTTTGAAAGCCCCAGTGACAATATTAACAGGTATGAATTTTCATCCCTAGCTGATTTTGTATCTTGTAGTTGTGCCTTCTGATATAGTATATTGAAATATTGCTCTGTTTAAATAAACATCTATGCAGATCAGTGTGCAGCCATGGCACAGGCTATAAACTCAACACTACAAAATACAAGGCACAGATGGTGCAGATGGCATGTGCTGAAGAAAGCAAAAGAAAAGCTAGGGAACATGTATTCTAAACGCAAGAAGTTCAAGCGTGAATTCAATGCACTAATGACTGATGAGACTGACATAACAAGGTTCGAGGAGGAATGGGGAAAGCTGCTCAAGAAGTACCGTCTTGTGAGGAAGAAGTACTTAAAGAGATTGTTCAAGCACCGAGATAAATGGGCAAAACCATACTTCATGAACATATTCTGCGCTGGGATGACCAGCACACAGAGGAGTGAAAGTGCAAACCATATGTTAAAAAGGTTCATTCAACGGGCTGCACCAATGCACCTCTTCGTAAGTAAGTTCAATGAGCTGCAGAGTGACAGGAATGACCAGGAAGGAAAGGAACGGCATGTCACAAAACAGGTATGTGAAAAAAAACAATCAAATGGTTACTGAAGCTCTATCATAATAACTATCCCTGCACTTACCCATTTGTAAAAACTCACCTATGATACGCTAGGAGAAAATTGAGAGTAGGTGTTCCAATAGAGCACCACGCAAATTTGATCTACACAAGAGCAATGTACGAGAAATTCTACGATGAGCTATTCGAGTCAGGGTCATTTGCCATATATGAGAGGGTCAATCATAGTGAGTTCATTCTAGTAGACACGAAGGAAGAAAATGAGACAAATGCAAAGCACTACAGGGTGAAGCTGGAAGGAGATAACAAGATTTGGTGTGAATGTGGGCTCTATGAACATATGGGATGCTTTGCCGACATACTCTCAAGGTGAGTAATAAAGAAACAAGTTGTGTTTGGAAAGTATTACAATGACTGAAAATCTAAAAAAGATGAAAAGTTGCAGGTACTAGTTCATCTAGACAAGCGTGAGATCCCAGCTGGCAACATATTGAAAAGATGGACAAAGGAAGGTCACATACCGATTGAAGAAACATCAATAGCTACTGCCTTGGAGCAGCAATCACAGAATATACAGAGAAAGATGGTGCTCGCTAAAGCTTGTGAACTTGCCAAGATGGATAATCAGAAACGACTTGACACTTTTGTGCAAGGGATTGAGGAAGTGACTGACAAGACTATAAATGAGACACCAAGTCAAGAAATTTGTGAAGTTGCTGATGCAACCCCAGCCTTGGCAAACCTGAAGCCCACAAGCTGCCCTCCCCGGACAATATATGGTGGAAGGCCACCAAACACAGGACTAAAGTCATCGCTTGCAAGCAACAAGAAAGTTGTGTGCCAAACCGAAGATCCGAGCAGTAAAGCATCAGATTGGCCGGAAGAAGAGAAGCCACCAAAAAAGAAAATGAAGTCCATTGCAGAACTTGCGTTGTCCAAGCAACAATCTATTCATCTCTAAAGAACGAACCACGCACGGTGAAAACCTCTTTCGTCGCGCCACGTCATCGTGAACAGCCAGCCGTCGGATCGCACGAGTGGACGTCTCAGATCATGCATATCCCAGCTATTTTACAAAAACACCCTCAGACTTTAACTGAATAGAACCCACGGTCCAGGTCCCCTTTCTCCTCTCCGGTGGCAGGTCTGCGGCGCCTCGGGACGGCGCGGATAAGCGGCGGCGGCGGAGGCCTGGCAACCGGGATGGCGCAGTGAACTGGCGGTGTCGCAGGCTCAGCTCGGCTCGGCGGCGTGGACCCAGGCGAGCACGCAGTCGGGGCTTCTCCTGTCTCTGTTCGGACATGGATTCCAAATCCCACGGGAGTCATACTCCGTCCACCGCCTCCGAGGCTCCAGGAGCCACAACAAACCCACACACATGGACAACTTGCAACTGCTCCCAACGTAGGTTTCGCACTGGTTGCCTCCGGTTCGCAGACGTCCGGTATGTCCCTGACAGCTACAGCCTTCTCATTGCTAAACTGTCAACAGCTCGATGAAGTGACGCTGTCTGCGCCGGCGCCGCGGAACGGAATGGTGCGCGCGACGAAGAAGACACGCATCACGACCTCCACGGTGCTCCCCCTCGGCCCTGTACATCCCACGCCGCAAAGCGCACCGGTCAGCGCCCCAGCAGCTGGAGCAGTCCTCGACATGGACGACGCTCTACAACTGCTCGATGAATTTCCTCCAAGGTAAGTCATTGACTGAATGGTTATAAAATATTTATTTCGGCGAAATATATATATTTACCTGTGGTAAACACCAAAACACTCAACTCTGTTGAATGCTCTGCAAATATAATGTTAAATATGGTATGCAAAATATAACATTTGCAGTAGGAGAAAAGCTCTAACCTTTGTCAGGTAGTTATGTTAGCAACAAACCTCATCTGGATTTATGGGACCTCATTCCATCATGTAACTGGTACATGATAAGCATATGTTATGACATAAGAATTTTGCGAGATTTCAGCAACTTCATGATTCTTGAGCAAACCATGCTCTATTTTTATTATAAACTAGACAGGTAGGCGCGCTACGCTGCGCCGTCCAAGTTGTTTTGTACATGGACGATACGTATGAAGTCCAAGTAGTAGTATTTAATGTTTATCATTACATAATAATAAAAATGTTTATGGTAAGTAGTAGAAGCAGATTGCTGCGAGAAAAGAGATAGAAGATTGATGTGAAATGGAGTCCACCGAAGTTGGATTGAGGTTCAGTTGCCTAATTTTCTTCTCACATTTCGTTTTGCTTTTGTACCAGATCCACTGTAGAATAAACACTGAAAGTAAGACTTGATTTTTTTATAGGGTAGTGAAATACAATCTGTTTTGTATTTTATGATGAAAGACTGAAGATAATAGGAGGTCATCCTATGAAGAAGTTGTCCATTTCATAGTTGGAGACTGACGAAAGGCAACTATAAGACATGTTATCGTTTATCTGGTTATCGATAGTATATTTAAAGGCAACATATCCTATGCAAACCAATCTCTCCGTGGAAACTATGGAAACTAAAATCTGGGCCACACGATGTTGATCTAAGGGTGCGACCAGATCAGGTGGGAGGGGTGATGTGCAAAAACGTCTTGCAAATCACCCCTCCCACCTCCCCTGAGCTTTGCAGATCACTCCTTCCACCTGATCTAGGCGAGCCCTTGGATTAACATCGCGTGGTCCAGATTGAAGTTTGCATAGTTTCCATGGGAAGTTGGTTTCCACCAGATATGTTCCTATATTTAAATGCGTAAATGTTGACAGCATAGAAATTTACCGATGTTTGCATTTGTAACGTTGAGGTGAAGGCAAAGGTGTTGCAATATTGTATTTTTCGTGTACAATGTCCTGGAGCATAACGGTTTGTTATGGATAAAAAAAGCTAGTTACCAAATTGAATCTTTTTTTACGTGTACTAAATTGAATCTTTGATGATAAGAAATGCAATTATTTTATTTGACCTTGTATGTATCTGATTTGCTTGTATCCGGAACTGAACGTACACTAACAAAAACGTTTGGAATCCAAACTCTGATATTGTATTCCTTGTATTTTTTTATTAGTACATAATATCTGTGAGAATTGTTGAGAACCTGCATGATGGTCTGTTTGGTTCTCTCGAGCCTTCGTTTGTTAAGGTGGGCCCACCTGTCATCTTTAGGGAAAAACATTACGGCGCTGCTACACTCACTCAGACCCTGACGTTTCCCCTTCTCGAGTATTCGTTTCTTAAGGTTGGCCCACCTGTCATCCTCAGGTAAAAACATACCGGTGCTGCTACAGTGAATTAGGCCCCTGACGTTTCGCCAAATCTTGGCAGATTAGTATACTTACTCAATTAATATGGATAAAAAAGGCTTGCTATATAAACATATACAGGTGTTGACATGGCTTCATTTCACATGAGTGCTTAAAAAGTATCTAAAACCGTATGCTCCAATGTTGATCTGTATCATCTCATGGCCCTTATTTTTGCTGTAAAGTTCTATGCACCAGGAAGTGTCCATCAGAAATTTTAGCAGTTTGGTGTAATTGCAAGATTGTTATTTCAGTGTAGACAGGACAATCTGCATACTACGTTACAACTTCTGACACACATATAACACTCATCTTTAACCATACAGATTGTCTACAAGTACACAGACTGGCTGACAGGAAAGACGGCAAAGATGGCCTCGTCCATAATCAACTTGTTGGATACTGGGGTGTAGGAATGGTGGCTGCTGATGTTTCAGGGCTATGGTCGCGTGGAAATGACCGGCGGTAAAGCAGAGTTCGTAAATCGCAACACGGCGACGGAGCTCTGCTCTGTTCTTTGCGTGGACGTAAAAGGAGACTAGCTCGCAGGGTTGAGCTTGAGCGATGGCAGCACATACCCGGCCAGAAGCAAGCAAGCAAGCATGATGTCAGGTAGAGCTAAAAAGTGAACAAAATGGGCCAATGGCAGCCCGTTCATTGACCATTTCGTTCAAAAGCAAACATAAAACTCTGAAATTTTCATGATTCAGAGTGCAATACATTGTTCCGCTGCTACTGACCCAACCTCTAAACAGATCGTGTATTCATGGTATGAACCTTGAGATACACTAATACATCTTTTGTATCGCACTATAATTTTCATATTCCGATTTAGAGTGTGTTCCGCTGCTATTGACCCAACCTCTAAACAGATCGTGTATTCATGGTATGAACCTTGAGATACACTAATACATCTTTTGTATCGCACTATGACCCTGGAGGATCATGCAAGCTAATTGCATCAAATTTTCCAAATGCCAGGACCTAGAGCCCCTGCTGTTATTCATCCAGTAACCAGTTGGGTGGCGAAGTAGAGCTAGCTTGCAAGTTGTTGAGATCACAATGGCCATAAACTGAAGTACTGAACTAGTATTTGCAACCAATGAATTAGTAATAAAGTAATACTATTCGAATCTCTAAAGAACAAAATGTCGACGATTAAGGGCCATCATATATCATTTAAAATTGCTACGAAACATAACATCTTTTATTTACTAAATTACTATGAATCATAACACCCATTCATAACTGTAAATAAGACAGCTTCTGCTTCCCACATTGCCACATAGATAATTATATTTTGTTGAAGACTGAATAACCAAACAAAACACATATATATCGTTTTTCTATTAAATTATAACGACTGATACTCCCATCTATAATCAACACTGGCTACCATAAAGATGACAATAATCAACACTGGCTAGCATAAAAATGGCGCGGCAACGCCGCGCCCAGGTTTCTAGTATATCTTAGTTATGTTATTCAGTATTGGCGTCAAAAGACCTTTTATTTCAAACCAATAATGGGCGTATTATGAGGATTTTATTAAATTCAAACTGAATATTAGCATGAGTCTGTATTCTCATCATGATTTGCCTAGTTATTCATAGTTTTAAGCAAAATCTGCTGGCTCGAAAATAGATTTGGTCATTTGGATCAAATATTATCTGATGACACTGCATTGTGTATGATTGTTTATAAAAGATATTGGAAGAATGACCGTGTAATAAAAAGGATTCAAGATAACAGCCATCAATTATATAGACAAAAAGAGTTTGCTTGGGGAGTGAGACAAACCATACGCCATGGCACTAGTGACAAGAGGCTCTGGTAAGAAATTTGGTACACACTAGGCAAAAGAAAATATCACACACTATTAGGGTCGTTTATATCAAAACTGCCCTTATAAATTATGTATATGATTGGCTTTTGCAAGACAAACTGCCAAAAAGGCCTGATAGAACTAACTGGAGTCCAGTAAAAAAGCTGTCATCCCATCAAACTACAAATTTGATTTCAACCAATATAGAATTGTTCAGCATATTCAAAATATAACATCGTTCAAACAAAATGTGCAACTTAATAATGGTGTAATGGTTGTTGCTACATAAATAAAATAGGATATGCTTACTACAGTGCGTACTTGAATGAAATGCTTCAATGGAGTCCTATTGCTGAATACTATGGAAAACGAAAATAAAATTGGGTTAATATTACAAAATGGTACATATTCGTACTGCACCATAGAACTATTGATCATACAAAAAGACATCCAAAAAACAAAAAAGAAGCATCACTAATGTGGTGCTTATGTGGTTCCATGGTCCTTGAAGATGCCAGAGCCATGTCCATGTCCCATTCCCTCGTGATTGCCTGCCATGTCGAGAAGCAGGCAACAAATCATCCACTTCAATCCAGTAGGCCCCCACCTGGTTTGTGGAGATATAAAATTGTAAAAAAGGTGACAGAAATCGACATACCAAAGGAAGACCAAAGTAGATAATGATCATATATATACTTACACAGAAACAACGAGAAAACAATATTAAAAACTGACTCTGCACATTTATTAACAAGTTGTCTCTACCTAATGCAACAGACACAACAACGAAAACAAATGGTATGCCATTGCAAATGGGATATGGATAAGTCATTCATGTGTTTAAAATTTTAATACAAGGATCAATCTGGCTACATAGTCATTGCATATCTGCTGTGTTAGAGTATAGATGGTAGGTTAGGATAGAATCCCGAACTGCCATATGTATCTATGGAGGTGCCTTGCACTCCAAGACTCTGTTCTCCTATATATTCGCCCCTAGAGGCTCAATGCAATACATCGATCACATTATACGCATCCTACACAATCTTACATGGTATCAGACGCCTAGGTTTAGATCCTAACCCTAGCCGCAGCCGCTTCCGCTGCACCTGTGCCACCCCCGGGGAGATTGATCCTGATCTCCGCCGGGGGCAGCACCCTCGTAGGATGTGTGGCGGATCCCTCTGATCCGCCGCGCCGTCGTCGTCAAGCGCAGCAAAAGGCCTCACCTGTGGCGGATTGGATCTCGCTAGGCTGCCTCACCTTCCCCGTCGATCTTCCCCAGCTTCCCTTCCCTCCTGCGCCGCCGCGCGCAACTACGGAGGGAGTTCGTGGGCGCGTCGGCTGCCACGCTTTGAAGCCATCGGGATCGAGCGGACCTTTGTCGACATCCATCTGCGGGCTGGGATCCATCTGGGCTTCCGCGTCCTGCCCCGTCCGCTTCGCTCCTTCGACGTGCTGCTTCACCGCCGTCTTGGCGGGACGTAGCACGTGGGGGCGCCGCCACTCCCTCACCGGCCCTCCTCTGCGCCGCCGCGGGCTGCTCCGACTCCTCCCTCAACGCCGCATCTGCCGCTGTCATGGCCCAAGACGTGGCTGCGGAGGAGGCCCTTGGAGCCAGCCCATCGCGCGGTTGAAGAGGCGGTGATGCTTGGGATGCACCCCTGCCCCGGTCGATCTCGCTAACAGGCGGGCGCCGATCTTCTCTCTGCTATGCCTCTCTCTCCCCCTCTGTCTCTGACATATGGTGGATGGATGAGGATAAGGTGGAGAGGGGGCAACGCTAGGTGCACCCGAGCTTGTACCCGCGGTTCACCTGCTGCTGCCTTTTCTTTTTCCTATCTAAGATCGGTTTGCGTCGCCCTGCCGTTCGTCGTCGCTTCATCGTCGACACCCCCGAAGGACGAGGTTGTTGCTGCGTCCTCCAGGTTGCAGCGACGACGCTCGTGATCGAGCCTCTACCGCTGGTGTCGCCGCCTTTCGCGGCAGTGGCTCCCGCATCACCTCGCCTCCCCTCGGCGCCCCGGAAGACCACCCAACGCCCCGGGCTGACCATTTGGTGCCTCCGATCGACCCCTTGGCGCTCTCCACGCCGTCGCTCGGCGACTCAGCACCGTCTCCACCGTCTCCATGCGCCTCCGATCGGCCACTCGGCGCACCCTAGCGCCGCCGGTTGGCGACTCAGCGCCTCTACTCCGAGTGCTTCACGCCGCCAACTCACAGACACCGCCGCCGGTGTGCCGAAGCACGACAGTAAGCCGCGCTCTTAAGCTGCGCTATCGTCATCGCCATCCGACCGCATCGTCCTGTTGAACCTGCCGCCAGAAGCTGCTGCAAACCCGCAGCACCTCGGCTCTACGGTCAACCACTCGGTGTCTCCGGTCGACCACACGGCGCCACCCGGGCGGCCACGCTGAGCTCCGGATTGCCCAACTCCTCCACGGCTACGATCACGTCCACCTCGACTACTTCGGCTACTGCTACTTCGGCACTAAGTGGCTATCATCTGCTTGAGCTACTTCAGTCGAAGCATTCGCACCGGCGTTCCGACTACGGGGGATCTCTCTCCATTGTCCAGTCTGTTCGTTCGTGTTGCTACCACTACGACTGCGGGGGGATGTTAGAGTATAGATGGTAGGTTAGGATAGAATCCCGGACTGCCATATGTATCCACGGGGGTGCCTTGCCCTCCAAGACTCTGTACTCCTATATATTCGCCCCTAGAGGCTCAATGCAATACATCGACCACATTATACGCATCCTACACAATCTTACATGCTGTACTAACATGTAAGTAAACTACCTAAGAATTGACCTAGAATCTTGCCGAAGTTACCAAGCAAGCATGTAGGCTCACCAAGCAACATTGCCGATATACCGTCAACTTCATATTGTTACACAATGGAAAAATAGATATGCCAGAAAAAAGAGACCAAATTTCAAAAGAGAAAAAGCATAGCATCCCATGATTAGTTAAGGTAGCAGTGCAAGAGTGAAGTGGATGAACAAACAGATAATGAAAAATAGAGACTGCAAAAAAGAATAAGCATATCTGGCATGCCGAACGAGGTTCTGCCATCATCATTTTATCGCCATCAAAGGTCGTCTGGAATATGCACAGAGCACCATGTGTGGTTCAGGCTGCTTGAGATTTGGATTGTCAGAAAAGTGCAAAATAATGTGAGTTGATAACAAGGATATTGCAACACACAATGTAAGTTTGTCTGCAGTTCTGCTACTAACCGGTGAGCTCCCGGAGTCAGCAAGAGGAACAACCATGTTCATGCTGCGGCTTCACAATCATTCTCCATGTTGGATAGCGCGTGTAATGCCTGCGTCAATGCTGCAAGATGTGTGAATTGTCCAAATGCACATGTGGGACCTAATTGTTTCAATGGTCAAAAGCTGTAATTGTGTTGTTTTGTGTAGATACCCACTGAGCTCAGGCAAGAATAAGAATGGAAAGAAAATCTGCTATGCAGCAAAGGGCTACGAATTGTTTTTTAATAAAAAAATAGGTGGGTACAACAATATTGAGAATCAAACTATACCAACACATGTAAATTCATGCCATATCTGATAGATCTAGAAGCCCAGGCAAACTGTGAGGCCATTTGGACCTCACCTGAACCTGAAGCCGGCGAGGCCAGACAAGTAAATTCACGTAAATGACTAACTGAGCACCTAGACCTAGTAGACACTACTACTTGCTCCAATTTCACCGTGGGGTGTGTGCTTCTCAAACCAATTAATTTGGCAAATTGTCCACTGGAATCCCATGCATCTTTCAGTGACGTGGGATGAAGAAAGAAGACAATGCTCAAGTTGTGAAATTCATAAAAAAAAACCACGGTAATTCCTAAGTAAATGCTCTATTTATAGTTCCATCTACATGAAAACTATAACAACGATGTAAATAGGGATAGAAAAACCGATTATATGAGCATCATATAGCAAAAGGGGATCACAAAGGTACTAGTCTCACCTCGGCTAACCCGTCCAGATCTAGAATAAAAAAAGAAATTGGAGATGGCACTGCACAATTACTAACTAAATTGATCCCTGCATCCTTCTCTCCATACAGAATCCATATAATCTACTTCTCGCTAAAATTCACGGACAAGCACATGAAGACATATAGATTCACAAACGGAGCATAGGAAATCGAATGATGAATACTACGAATCTCTATCCACAAGATGATATCAACCCAACCACGACATGCGAGATCGTTGTTAATCTAATCTAGATAGGGGGGCAGGTGCGTACCACTGTCGTGCTGCAGCTTGGTGTAGTAGAAGGAGTTGGTCTTCTCCTGGGTGGCGGCGGCCTTGGCCGTCGGCAGCGAGCTTCGCCGCGTCGGCCTTCTTCATGCCGACGACGACGGACACCGCGGCGTCTCCAGACTCACCGTCCGCGAGGTCAACGAGGTCGAAGTTGTAGGTGGTCATCGCGGCGGCGGCGGAATCCTAGCCGGGCGCCCAGCTAGCTAAATCCTCAGCGATAGCCTCGTCGAATCTGGCAGCGAGAGTGGCTACAGTCTACAGGTTGGAGGTAAGCTGCTGCGAAGGGGAAAGCAAGAACGAGGGAAAAAGCAAGAAATCTTTCCCTGAAAAAGAAAAATGTTAAGTGAACACAGCAAAATTCAATGCCATACTCGATAGCGCGTGATTCTGGTGGTCTCCGGCTATGTTGACTGCCCGTAGGGATAAACACATCAAGCAATCTGATGTCATCATGGTTACGGCAAGCCTCGTGGCACGTAAGATCATAGCGCGAATGTTGAGGAACGATCCAACGGCATATAATAGGGGGGATATGCAATGGGGTGGATAGCAGAACATTCGCGCGACTCTGACTCCGCACATAATGATCACAGTGCCATTGGTCTGCACGTAGAGCGACTCGAGGTCGCTTCGCTTCACGAACTGTCGCCGACCCCAGCCGTTGCCGCTGATGCCCTTTGGTGTGTAGCCACTTACTATCCTGAATCTGTGGGACAAGGATGGAGCACCGTCCTTGTCCATGACAAACACCTCGAAGATAGCTTGGGCGTCTTTGGTTTCACTCTCATGATGGAGGTACACAGATATGTACTACTCGCCCTTGTTCTCTTCCATATCCCCACGCGGGAAGCAGTTGATCCTTCAGAGGTGCCCCCCGGCGGAGATGTCGATCCGCCAGAGTTGACGAAGTGCCCGATGGGAACGTGCTTCGTCTCCTCGAAGTTGAGCCTGAACTGATGCGTGAAACTGCAAGAGTCGAACTCGAACATGCTAGTGGCTGCGGCACTCATGTTTGCAGTAGCTGTATCGATCGAGTTGCAGTGCAGCTGCTCGATTCGGATTCGCCTTGGTATATGGCCAGTGATGAGAGCCTGATGGACCTACGTAGGCTTGGAGTTTTCCCTGCCACGAACGAAATAGATCGTTTCATCAGGAACACGGAAACGATATATATGAAGGGTATTGCTAGCGCACCAAATAAAGAGAGGGATCGAAGGGATCGTCTCGTATTCTTTTCACAAGTGAGTACGCCCAAAGGACCGTCTATATGGCTTGGTTCCACCAGAAACTCAAGTAGGTTTAGGATTCATGCCGCAACGAGAGCTGACCGACCGTACGTGGTTCCCTTCGGATGCCATCACATATCAATATATCATTTACCATGCCTCATAATATAAGTAATTCATTGTAACATGTTTTTCTGAGGAAATTTCATTGTAACATGTTCGTGGTTCTAAATCGTAGACCAATTTTGTTTTCCAGTTTTTGACGAGTGAATTTAATTTGTGCCATGGCTGTGTCTTCTTGAAAATACAGCTTTTTGACTTTTAGTTTCTTTGTTAACTCTTATATATGATACAATTCATCATTACTATCCTTAGGACGTCTCCGGCAATGACACTAATAAGCTAGCTAAAGAAAATCTGCATACAATTTTTTCTTATACTGATAAAGATAATAAATAAAGAGAGATAAAAGCTTAGTAAGACTTAAGATAAATTTAATTGAAAATTTCATTATAATATCTAAGGCAACGTATCCTATGAGAACTCAAATCTAGACCATATGATCTTGATCCAAGGAGAGTGCGTAGGGAGAGGTGGAAGGAGGGATTTGCAAAAGTATTATAACTTATGCAACCCACATTCCCCTTGGATCACCCTTGGATCAAGATCACGTGGCCTAGATTTGAGTTCTCATAGTTCTCATAGGATACGTTGCCAATATCTAATGGTCTCTAGCCTAGTGGTTAGAGCACCTGAGTAGTATCTAGTAGACCAAAGTTCGACTCTCTACCTCTACGGGAGCGAAACTGTGTTTGAAATAAAAAAAATTATGAAAAAAATATGACGGGGATTCTCGTACTGACTTTGGTAAAAAAAAAATGACAGACTGATATCTATAAGTGACGTGAATAACCTTATACTTCCTCTGTTCCAAATTGTAGGTCATTTTAGCTTACTTATTGATGTACGCAGTCCCAATGCAGACTTTATTGTAGAGTTTAAAGCCATTAATTATGTTGCCATGTAGGCAAAATGCTGATGTGGTATGACATTTATTGAAGAAAGAGGGTAGAATATGAAGAAATCAAGTCTTCACGCAAACTAAGACTATCTGTGAGAGAGACAAGTGGACCCTAGAATATAGAAACCAAATCTTGCATTGTGAAAGGTAGTTTCTTGACCCGATGTCTTAGACTATAGTAGTTTCTAGCATTGGGACTGTAAGGAAAATGGCCCTAGGCCATGTTTGTGATTTGGTGATTGATTGACAACATAGTCATTGGACTAACAAATGTTTTAAAGATGTATTTTTGTAGATTTTTGAGGATGAGTTTTTAGCCATGCAAATGGTTAGAAATGTTCCTCTATCTCATAGGAAAGTGTCAAAAAAAAGGGACGAAAATCGGCGAAGAAATGACATAAAAATGGTCAAAACCGTGCTCTCAACAGTGTTGCGGATAAGGCACAGTAGCATTTGAAAGCTTTGGTGCTACTCCACCGAATGAGTCGGTCCCCCCCACCGAATGAGTCGGTCCCCCCTAGAGGAAGGCGTTTTTGGGCAGCGAAAAGGCCTACCACCGATTGGTTCGGTGGTACCTCATCAAGGGCACCGAATTAGTCGGTCCTCCCACCGAATTAGTCGGTCCTTATGCCTGGAACATGCTATTCAGCTCTGGTGAGCACCGATTGATTCGGTGGTGGCATGGAAAGGGCACCGAATGAGTCGGTCCTACCCAGAAAGTGTGCAACGGCTATACAACGGCTAGTTCCTTTGGTTGGGGCTATAAATATGGGTTGCCTCGGCCATTTGAAGTGTGCTTGAGCTGGGAGAAGCTATTGGCAAGTGTTCTACATATTCTTAAGTGCTCAATCCACCAAAGTGTTAAATAGAAGATCTAGGTGATTAGCCGTGTGCTTAGTGCTAGTCTAGACCCTTTTAGCGCATCTCTTAGGTGTTTAGCCTAGGTTTTAGCGAGGTTTGCATACCTCTTGCTTTACCGGTGCTTGCACGCACCAAGTGTTGTAATCCGAGGCTTGTAGTCTTGCGAGACCCTCCAACCGAGTTTGTGGAGTGGCCGTCGGTGCTTGTGCAAGGGAGGAGAGGCCCTTGGCGTTTGGCCGAAGCTCTACCAAGTGAAGGCGGCGAGGAGCATCCGGGGAGGGACGAGCGGAGACCCACTTGCGCGTGGGGAAGTACCGTGGTCACCCACGGAGTTACTCGACCGGAGAGTTTATGCCCTTGCGCGGGCATTCCCTTTGAGAGGGTCTCCAACAACGAGGATTAGTGGAAAGCTCGTGAGCTTTCCGATACCTCGGTAAAAATCGCCGTGCCGGGAGTTTGCTCTTCTCTACCTTTTAAGCTTCCACATTTCATACTTGCACTACTTTCCGCATTTACCGTTCCTAGACTTGCCATACTGGTATAGGATTGGACCTAGGATGCAAAACTTTGTAGCGGTAGAGATAGCAACACATAGAGAAAACCTAGAGCACTTTTAGATAGAAATTGAAATAGGTTTTTATATGTACAATTAGAGCCTTAGTTTTTAGGACACCTAATTCACCCCCCTCTTAGGGTGTCACGGTCCCTTCAGGGACAGCCCTTAGATATATACACACCATGTTTAGATACAAGTTAATAACTATACTATATATCTAAATATGCTAAACAATCTATGAATTGAAACGGATGGAGTAGGCAGCTTACCTTTGTCACTAGACATGATCTTAGTCATACATTCCCTCTAGATTTGGGTGATCAAGTGACCATCTAAATGTGGCGGACCATTTCAGCTTAATCCCATTTAAGTATATAATCACCTCGGGTGGCTCATAGTACACTTAGGTTGGATTAATTTTGGAGTGGTCCGTCACACTAAATAATTGAGATTGGCACAACCCTAGGTTCAACAGGGCCAAATAATATATAAAAAAAACAATGCAAAATATTAAAATAAGCTATCTAATCGATTGAGCCATAATTAAAACAGCTGCATAGAGTAGTAAAAATTAAAGTAGGCACAGCGCAACATGACCGTGGTACAAAAATACGAGTACGATTTTAATCGACTCAGTAGCATTCAACGAACCCCAAACAAACATAAAAATATAGTTAAAAAAGCTACACTTGATGGCTGAGACCCTAGTTTGTGCAGTGTATGTTTGTACATATACATGCCTCTATGTGACTATGTTTCGAACTTCTCCCTCATCTCCACAATAATCGATGTGTACTTCTGCACCAACCGAAGAAAACCATCAGTTAACAGAGTCTTCTTCCAGTTTTCGTCCTTCGTCACGAGAGCAATGCACTTCTTTTTCAGCACCGGGCAAATATATTTCTCAACACAGCCTAAGATGGCACCAACATTATCCGTCGACACGTTATCCCGCAACTTTCGAACACATATAAGCTTCAATCGATCCAATGCGTACCGGTCGGCCATGACAAGTAAATCCCAGAAATACCTCGGTTAATAGAAAGCCCCAACGAGCTCGTCATCCTCGGGCAAGGCATTTGTGTACATGAAGCGAAGCATGGCCATGAATGTTGTGGCCGGTACGTCATGCATGGTGATGGATGACATCTTGGAATCTGCCATGGAACCAAGGAGATGTGCCTTGAACAGTACGTCATGCATGGTGACGAATGACATCTTGGAATTTGCCATGGAACCAAGGAGCTGTGCCTTGAAGACTGACAAAATAAAGTGTAAAATTTAAAATAACACCTACAAAGTAAAGTATCAAACTTAGAAAAACACTGACAAAGTATAAAAAAAACACCGATAGAGTATCTATCTAGGAATCATCACCAACTAACAATTGCACTATACTAAAGTTTTGTAACCTGAGATTCTAATCTCATACTGCTCAAATGTTTCCTCATCAAGTCGTCTCCTCACCTTCATCCCCTTATTGTCGAGTGCTTTTACTGCTTCTTTGACATGATCAACATCATCTACGTCATTTAGCTGCATTCAAAAGTGAGTAGAAACCATTAGATTTGCATTTAGTTTTGTCTTCACTAAATCATCATAAAATATAATGTGAATAAATCAAATCTTTTTTGTTTGAACATGTATCCTCTGTTGTTTTTGCCTAGTATTTTCCTGCCTTCACAGAGAGAGGTGCAATTTCATTCTTTGCAGTCTTAGAATCTGAGTGATCCTCTATCAAACTCATGCTGCAAGGCAATAAGTAAATTGATTTTAAAGGACAAAAATGCAAAACAAAATAGTATCGATACTGAAACATATTATATAGAAGAATAATTACCTCTTTAGAGATTTCTTCACTAGGTATGCGTTATTGTTGTGCATGATTATCATTGACTTCTGCAAAAAAGTAACATTCTTTTGATCTTTTTGCATTCATTGCAGCTGATTTTAAAAACCATGGATTTGGGTGCGTTCATGTCCTTTTGATTTGGATCATTGTTTACATGAAAGAAGTTTGAAAAGTTAGATGCAACCATGATCAAATTCAAAATCAATATAAATACTTGACTTGTATGTATCACCATATGAATTGTAGGCGGGTTTCTCAAATCATGCACGAGCTGCGCAAAAAGATATGTTTTCAAAATCATCACCATGAAAAAAACAGATCTGCAAAATCAGCCATGTAATAAACAACCTTAAATTGATAAATTGATGCATACCAACACCAGAACATTCATAATGAATGTCGTATATATCCCTCTTATTGGAGTTTTCGTCGTCCCGATATTTTATAAGAGGAGAACTATGTCCCAGAAAAATAAATTAGTATCTCTTGGGCAGATATTTTCCCAATAGCAAAACTACACAAAAAAGTGGCATCACTCGAAGTGAACAAAAATTATATATGACACAAAAAAGATCAGCGGTGAATGTAATAGGATGCAAGTTACAATACTTTCACCACTGATCTTTTTTTCGTGTCGACCATAATTTTTGTTCACTCCCAGCGATGCAACATTTTTGTGTAGTTCTGCTATTGGGAAAGATCCACCAAAGAGATAATTTCTTTTTCTGGGATAGGAGTTCTCCTCTTATGAATATTGGGATGAGGAAAACTCTAATAAGAGGGGATTTATATGATATTAATTATTATGCACGATCTGGTGGATTGATATGCATCAATTTATCAATTTAAGTTTGTTTATAACATGACTGATTTTGGACATCTATTTTTTTCATGGTGATGTTCTGAAAACATCTATTTTTATGCAGGTTGTGGATGATTTGAGAAACCTACCCAAAATACATACAGTGACACATACAATTCACGTATTTATATTGATTTTGAATTTGATCATGGTTGCATCTAACTTTTCAAACTTTTCCATGTAAATAATGATTCAAATCAGAAGTACATGAGCACACCCAAATCCATGGTTCTTAACATCTGCAACGAATGCAAAGAGATCAAGAACAAGGTTACTTCTTGTTTATAAAGTCGTAAAAGACCTCAACTTGATGAAACGTGTGCCGTCCATCATCTTGCCAGCACTACGCCAAAAACATTAAAAAGAAGACACAAATCACACTTAATTAAAGACTAGTCCAGACTCTGTTTGGCGAAAGAATAATCTCAAATGTGTTTCGTACAGTCATGGTGATAGCAGTAGAAACTAGAGCAATGCTTAGATTTGGTTTACAGTGAATAAATTGCGCGAAACACAAATCTATTTATTTTGCTGTTATGGCCGACCAAATGTAGGGCCTCCGATCCTTTTGTGTTTTGCGCCAGGGTCTCAAATCTAATATACAGCGACCGTCCGTTCCCAATCTACAATGGTCTCTCTAATACGACTCCAGATCAACAAATTTTACGACGTTGAGGAGATAGCAGAAACACACCAGCATGTGTAGTACAGGCCACGAAAGAAAGAAACAGACCTTTGAGAAAATCTAAGAGCCCGCACGGGAGGAGATGATACTCAGTTACTCATAGTGCCAACGAGCTGGTGCCGCGTGGGGGTCGGTGGATGGCCGGAGTGGCTACTCCGGCCTCTGTCTTCGCCTCGCCGGCGACGATGGGTCGTCGTCGTTCCGCAACAACTCTTCGACTCCCGCCGCCGCGCCTCTCGTCGCCAACTCGCCCTCTCGTTTTAGGGTTTAATCAGATTTCTCCCACACGCGTCGTCGTGGTGGGGCGTGGTCCAACATGGAAACTTTATAGAGCCGTGCAGCGCACGGGCTGCGGCCCAGGGCCGGCCTACCTGTCAGGGCGCCATGCGGCCCGGCAGGCACACACATCACATCACAAGAAACGTGTCCATTCGGTCCCAAGAAAAAAAACAAGAAACGTGTCCACTCAATTGATCCAGCGTCTGGCGCCCAAGGAAGGGCCATGTACTATCCAGCGCTTGAATGCCTCGACTCGGCTCGGATAATCGGCTCGCGTCTCTTGCCGAGGATTATTGTTCGACTCAGTCATCTTCGCGACTTCGCCATGCGACCTAGCAGCGTGATCCCTCTCAACAAGACCCTGCCGCCATGGTAGCAGGACAAGGCAATCGGGAGAGATGAGATCAGAAAGTTTGAGACGGCCGTCGCCCGTCGGGATTACAGTTCCGCATCTTTATCGCAGTATCGCTCATTTTATCTGCCATAGAGATAGCTCCCACATGCCCATATCGACGATGTGATCACTGGGTGGATCGTCGAGCCATCTAACTATTTCCTTGATCTTCATGTTTGTTCATATACATTAGTTCGGTCGGCATATGTTTTCTAACGTAACGTGCCCTTTTCAGCGACCTGATCGAGCTACTCAATGCCTGAACCTATCGTGCCCTTGTTTAGGAAGCAGCATATGAAACTGCAATGAAGCATTGAGTTGGACCTGATGCAAATTCGTTCTGGTTCTTGCACACAATAACATGATATTATTATCTCAAATTCATATCCTCTGAGACAGATGCTCCTGAGTCCTGACACACAAGTATATGCATGCTATAACAAATCCATATTATGTGAAACAAAGAGTTAATCTTCTCATACAGTAAACTGAAATATCCCTAAGTTAAATAGTGTTAAACTTCTCAAGTATGAATAATGTTGCGAATCAGAATTTTACACAACAATCTATGAATAATTTACAATCTGCTCTTGTCAGTACAAATTTGATCCTGCCAATCCATCTGCAAGTTTGCATTGATCCATCAGCAAGTTCGCATTGATCCATCAGCAAGTTCGCATCGAATATCTGCTATGAAATTGTCATAGTCCATTCTCAATCGCATTTTGCCCAGGCGAGGCAATGGGGAGGAGGTGGCCAGCGAGGTAGGGATGCCATTTGCTCCTGTGGATCGAGATCAGGCTCACGAAGGCCACGTTGGCAGCGATCACGGTGAGGCCAACCGGTCAGTATTAGATGATGAGCTCGGCGGCGCCGATTGTTTGATTAATTATGCCAATGGCCTATTAAAAATAATCAATAAATCCCAAGGCACATGACTCATGAAAGTTGAGAAGACCTTTGCCATTTTGATCATGGCTTCAGGACTAGTAACTAACATGTGGTCAGTGACTAGTAAAGGTTGGAGGTTAGTGGCCATTGAATTGGTGTCATCAAACATAGTAACATACATCTCAATAGGATGGAAATTACTACCTTAATGGCATTGAGTTGGGCAGCCAAAGAATCATCTTTGATGGCATTTTCATGGCATTGACATGGGCAGCCAAAGGACCATCTTTGATGACATTTTCATGGCATTAACATGGCAGCCAAATGCCTCTCTTATGGTGGTCTTTGATGGCATTGAGTTGGGTAACCAAAGGTTTCTCATAGTGCTCTTTCATGGCATTAACCATGGCAACCAAAGGTCACATATGGTACCTATAAGGGAGGCCTCCCTCCATTGTCTTCCATAAACAACACACGAAGGTTCCATCGCTGCGCTGTGCTTTTGTTCTTCTCCGTTCCGGCGTTCTGCGTGCACGGAATTTGCCAGAAGAGCAGGCCTCCGAAGCTACGCCCTCATCGCGACTCTGCACCCGAGGAGTAGAGGAGCGATCAAGTTTTTGGGGAGCGCATCCGCACGACTGCTCGTTGCGTTCGTCTACTTCCTGGAGGCGCATCGGTACTGCGATCATCTGCACTGCATCGACTCTTGATCGACTACATCGAACAGGCTTGACTAGCAATGTCAAGTAACGGCGCATCCGGTTCCCTCGGAACTGGCCCCACCTCTGGATACTTTCTTATGAATCTTCTATGTTCTTTCCTTATGTCCTATATGTCTTTGGAATAAGCACAATGAATTATGCATATGTTTATGCTATTCTTTATCTCATGATTTATGCTTTAATTCGGATTAAACTAAACCGCAAAATGCCCATAATTCCAACAATCCAAAAACTTGATAGGGCCTTTTCGGTTGTTGGATTTGTTGCGCAATTGAAACCAAATGTATTTGATGGAACAAATTACAAGAGATGAGTTGGTAGGCTTGAATTATGGCTCACGGCTATGAGTGTGTGGTACATCACTCAGGGTCCTCCTCTTGGACCACGCACTCTCGATGAGGAGAGAGCGTTTCAGGCTGCTGATAGTCTGTTCAGAGGAGCCGTCATCAGTGTTCTTGGAGAGAACATTGTTGACACATACTTTCGGCTTTCCTCTGGAAAAGAGGTGTGGGACACACTTGAGGCGAATTTTGGTGTCACCGATGCGGGCGGTGAGTTGTACCTTATGGAAAAGTTTTATGAATACAAAATGGTTGATGACCGTTCTGTGGTGGAACAAGCCCATGAGATACAAACGCTCGCTAAGGAACTCGATGTCCTCAATTGTTTGTTGCCCGACAAATTTGTGTGCGGTAGTCCTGAGCACTTTGCTAAGGACTACAAGGACCGCAAGGATAAGCAGCAGCACGGGCAGAACAAGTCTGCCAATGTTGTTATTGGCGATACTGAGAAGGGATCAGGGTAAGGTAATCATGCTACTGTTCTTTCAGTTTGTCATTCACCAAATTGGTGGGTTGACACCGGGGCCAATATACATGTGTGTGCTGATATTTCTCTATTTACTTCTTACCAGGTCACAGGGACTGGATCCGTGTTGATGGGGAATGGTTCAAATGCAGCTGTTCGTGGTGTTGGTTCGGTCGATCTGAAGTTTACTTCAGGAAAGATCGTGCGACTGAGGAATGTGCAGCATGTCCCCTCAATAAGTAAAAATCTTGTTAGTGGATCCCTTCTATGTAAGGATGGTTTTAAATTGGTGTTTGAGTCAAACAAATGTGTGATGTCTAAATTTGGTTCCTTTGTTGGTAAAGGATACGATTGTGATGGCTTGTTTCGCCTATCGTTGTCAGACTCTTGTAATAAAGTTGTGAACCATGTGTGTAATGATGATGAGTCTAATATTTGGCATTTACGACTTTGTCATGTTAATTTTGGTTGTATGTTGCGGCTAGCGAATTTGAGTTTAATTCCGAAATTCACTTTGGTTAAAAATTCTAATCTAAGCAACCCCGCAAGCCTCACAAGGCTGCCGAGGCGAGGAATTTGGCACCACTAGAATTAGTTCATTCTGATTTGTGTGAAATGAATGGTGTGTTAACTAAAGGACGAAAAAGATATTTCATGACGTTGATCGATGTTCTACTAGATATTGCTATGTGTATTTGCTTTCAACGAAAGATGAAGCGTTTCATTATTTCAAGATCTATAAGGCCGAAGTTGAGAACCAACTTGAGAGGAAGATAAAACATGTTAGGTCGGATCGAGGAGGAGAGTATTTTTCAAATGAGTTCAATTTGTTTTGTGAGGAGCATGGTATTATTCATGAGAGAACACCACCTTATTCCCCTGAGTCAAATGGAGTGGCTGAAAGGAAGAACCGTACTCTAACAGAGATGGTTAACGCCATGTTAGATACATCAGGGCTTTCTGGGAATGGTGGGGTGAAGCCATGTTGACCGCGTGTCATACTCTTAATAGAGTTCCAAAAACAAAGAGAAGACACCATTCGAGGAATAGGAAAATAAAAGATTAACACTCTCATACTTGCGTACTTGGGATGCTTGGCAAAGGTAAATATACCAATTGCTAAAAAACGCAAGCTTGGACCAAAAACAGTTGATTGTATCTTTCTAGGCTATGCTATCCATAGTGTTGGATATAGATTCTTGATAATTAAATCTGGAGTACCTGACATGAACGTTGGTACAATCATGGAATCCAGAGATGTGACTTTCTTTGAAAGTATTTTTCCTATGAAAGAGGCATCTAGCAGTTCTAGACATGAATTTATTGAAATCCCTGAAAATAATGATGGGGTGGTACACTTTGAAAAACCACTTGAGGAGAATCTTTAGAAGGATAACAATGAGGTGACTCGAAAGAGCAAAGTCATTTGGTGATGACTTCATTATATACCTTGTAGATGATACTCCAAATACCATTGCAGAGGCTTATGGATCTCTAGATGCTGACTATTGGAAGGAAGCAATTATAAGTGAGATGGATTTCGTAATGTCGAATGAGACTTGGGAGGTTGTTGATCGTCCATATGGGTGCAAACCTATAGGATGCAAGTGGATATTCAAGAAAAAGCTTAGGCCTGATGGTACTATTGAAAAGTACAAGGCAAGGCTTGTGGCCAAGGGTTATACCCAGAAAGAAGGCGAAGATTTCTTTGGCACTTACTCACCAGTTGCTAGACTGACAACCATTCGAGTACTATTATCGTTGGCTGCCTCACACGGTCTTCTCGTTCGTCAAATGGACGTTAAGACGGCTTTCCTTAATGGAGAGTTGGATGAGAAAATCTACATGGATCAGCCTGATAGATATGTGGTACCAGGTCAGGAAGGAAAGGTGTGTAAATTGTTAAAATCTTTGTATGGCCTCAAACAAGCACCTAAGCAATGGCATGAGAAGTTTGATAGGACTCTCACGAATGCTGGCTTTGTTGTGAATGAAGCTGACAAGTGTGTGTACTACCACTTTGGTGGTGGTCAAGGGGTGATCATGTGCTTATATGTTGACGACATATTGATATTTGGAACAAACCTCAATGTGGTTGAGGAAGTCAAGAGTTTTCTGTCCTAAAACTTTGAGATGAAAGATATGGGTGAGGCTGATGTGATTTTGAACATCAAGCTACTAAGAGAAGGCAATGGTGGGGTTACATTACTGCAGTCTCACTATGTGGAAAAGATATTGCATCGCTTTGGGTATAGTGATTGCAAGTCTGCTCCCACGCCTTATGACTCTGGTGTGATATTGCGGAAGAACCGAAGGATCGCAAGAGATCAATTGAAATATTCTCAAATAATTGGCTCGTTGATGTATTTAGCTAGTGCGATGAGGCCCGACATCTCATTTGCTGTGAGCAAGTTGAGTAGATTTGTCTCCAATCCAGGAGATGAACATTGGCATGCTCTTGAGAGAGTATTGCGCTATCTAATAAGCACTATGAGATATGGAATTCACTATGCTGGGTACCCAAAAGTACTTGAGGGCTATAGTGACTCAAACTGGATATCTGACGCAGATGAGTTAAAAGCCACAAGTGGATATGTGTTTACACTTGGAGGTGGCGCTGTTTCCTGGAAGTCTTGCAAGCAGACCATCTTAACGAGATCAACTATGGAAGCAGAACTCACTGCATTGGATACCGCCACAGTTGAGGTCGAGTGGCTTCGTGAACTTTTGATGGATTTGCCAGTGGTTGAGAAACCGATACCGGCTATTCCAATAAATTGTGATAATCAAACTATGATTGTCAAGGTGAACAGTTCACGAGACAACATGAAATCATCAAGGCATGTGAAACGGCGGTTGAAGTCTGTCAGGAAACTGAGAAACTCCGGAGTGATAGCATTGGACTATGTCCATACTACTAAAAACCTAGCAGATCCTTTTACTAAAGGTCTTTCACGGAATGTGATCGACGAGGCATCTAGGGAGATGGGATTGAGACCCACTTGAGAGTTTTGTTGTAGTGGTAACCTATCCTTTTTGATCGGAGATCCTGTGAAGAAGGATGGCGAAACAAGCTATTTACTAACTGAGAAGTAGAGTACTTTTATTCTTATAAACCCACTCCGTTGGAGATGCATTCTCTCCTTTTCTGCATGGCAGGTTGGTTAAAGACCTTAATGTGATCTGAGTGGCTTACTGAAGTAGAAATGTTATCCTGCAGAAACATCTTTTAAGGAGCACACCTATATGAGTTGACTACTAGTCACAGTCTATGAGATTGGGTAATCTCTAGAGGCTCATGAAAGGCACGGGAGTATGACTTATATGCTCCTACCAGAGGGGAAGCAATTTGCAGCCCGGTATCGGTAACGGTCGTAAGTAAAACTTATTCACACAAGACTGATAATTCAAGGCATAGTCCATTGTTTAGTTGTGGCCAAGCGTAGCTTATGCTCTAGATGGATGTTCAACCTTAACCAGGTCTCCATCGAATCGCCGGTATATTAAACAGTGGTGGAAATAAAATATGCCTTAAAATTTGGTGGGGATTGTTACATTAATTATGCCAATGGCCTATTAAAAATAATCAATAAATCCCAAGCACATGACTCATGGAAGTTGAGAAGGCCTTTGCCATTTTGATCATGGCTTCATGACTAGTAACTAACATGTGGTCAGTGACTAGTAAAGGTTGGAGGTTAGTGGCCATTGAATTGGTGTCATCAAACATAGTAACATACATCTCAATAGGATGAAAATTACTAACTTGATGGCATTGAGTTGGGCAGCCAAAGGATCATCTTTGATGGCATTTTCATGGCATTGACATGGGCAGCCAAAGGACCATCTTTGATGACATTTTTATGGCATTAACATGGCAGTCAAATGCCTATCTTATGGTGGTCTTTGATGGCATTGAGTTGGGTAACCAAAGGTTTCTCATAGTGCTCTTTCATGGCATTAACCATGGCAACCAAAGGTCACATATGGTACCTATAAGGGAGGCCTTCCTCCATTGTCTTCCATAAACAACACACGAAGGTTCCATCGCTGCGCTGTGCTTTTGTTCTTCTCCGTTCCGGCGTTCTGCGTGCACGGAATTTGCCGGAAGAGCAGGCCTCCGAAGTTACGGCCTCATCGAGACTCTGCACCCGAGGAGTAGAGGAGTGATCAAGTTTTTGGGGAGCGCATCCGCGCGACTGCTCGTTGCGTTCGTCTACTTCCTGGAGGCGCATCGGCACTGCGATCATCTGCACTGCATCGACTCTTGATCGACTACATCGAACAGGCTTGACTAGCAATGTCAAGTAACGGTGCATCCGGTTCCCTCGGAACTGGCCCCACCTCTGGGTACTTTCTTATGAATCTTCTATGTTCTTTCCTTATGTCCTATATGCCTTGTGGAATAAGGACAATGAATTATGCATATGTTTATGCTATTCTTTATCTCATGATTTATGCTTTAATTCGGATTAAACTAAACCGCAAAATGCCCCTAATTCCAACACCGATCGGAGAAGAGTCCGCGGTGGCAGGCAGGACGGCAAGGAAAAGATCGAGCCGACTTAATTTCTGATGTCTACGGTGAGCCGCTTCACTAAGGCTCAAGCCGCATCTTGGACTTGCGACAACGAGCCAAGCCGTGATCCTCTCTGCTGGGTCTGGGCGCGAGACGTTGGATCAATTGAGGGGGCACGTGGCACACATCAAGGCAGGGGCTGCACGGAGAGGGGTTTACAGCCCTCCTGCACACAATTTTTTTCCCCGAATGGATCCACGTAGTTGGAAGAATCAAACATTTTGACAAAGAGTACCTTAACATCTCTGTGATCCTCCGTGCGCTGAAAGTTAGAACAATATCCTCCTTGCAATCCAATGGATTTTTTCAATGTTCGGGACAGACGACAGACCATGGCGTTCTATATGCAGATATTTTTCAATAGTGAGTACCCTTAGCTAGGACATGGAATGTGCCCACATGGTCGTCAGAGATATAAAATTTCATTTCACCAATCGAACATTCTCAGCATTCTTCATGTCAAAAATACTTTCTTCTAAGAAAAGATTCCCCACCATGCACATTACAGGCATTGTTATCCATTCGAGACCATCCCGCACCTGTCAGCTTTGGCTGCATCTGCATGCCTTGATATCTTTCGTGTAGGATCCTACGTGTACTGGTTAGCAGCAACACAAAATTGACCATAACACATGCTAGTATATGTTTCCAGCTCGAAGTCTAGCAAAAATTTGTTCCGTGACAAACGTGCATGTGTCATCTGCATATAGAGACAAATTGAAGTCACCACGGTGAAAACCACCATTTGTCAGAAAGGGACAGAGCAAGTCGCACCCATAAGATATTAAGATGACGAAACATGACTAGTGATCAGCCTGATTAGTCGAGGCTAATTAAACCTAGTCAGGGGTCTAATTGTCCTATCTAAATCTCCTAATACTTACTCCCTCCGTCCCACAAAGGATGTCGTTGTGGAATGCGTGCACGTGTTATTTTCTCAACTTTGACTCGATTTGTAGAAAAATATATGTAATATTTATATCTCTAATAAATTTATTAAAAAACTAGATTCAAATATCTATCTAATGATACTAATGATGTATTATAAATATTAATATTATTTTATATATAATTAGCTAATGCTCAAAATGCTATTGTTCTTAGGAAGCGAAAATGACATCTATTTTGGGATAAAGGGAGTAGGGTGTGTAATATTAAATGGATGATTATTTATAAATTACATCAGAGAATCATAAGTACACAAATAACAAAAATTATGATTCAACCATAGTTTGTTTGCCAAGTATAGAGAAATTTCAGTGAATAAGTATCACCAAGCACATTGTCAAATGCTAAGCTATAGTTATAAGGGATTAATAATGAATTATAACGAGTGTATTATTATGAGTCAAATATTAGTCACACTATGTCTAATCGGACAAGCCGCTATCTAATCGAGCCAGTGCATCGAATCTATATCAATAAACTGATAAGAGTGATTAGTCATGACTAAACATGATTAGTCAGATGATCTAATAACACCCAACAAAGTAAGGGTTTCCTGTCGTAGGAACCTCCTTACCTCTCTGTCTCACGCGCGGCATGGAGTATACGTGCCAAGGTAAGATATTGTGTCCAATTCGATCTCTTGCTATTCCTGCCTAGTTGACAGACGTAAACGTCTCTGCATATTGAAAAAATGTTGACTTTGATCCCGATTCGAAATTTTATAATATATTACTTCCCTTTCGTCCTAGGTGACACTAATATACGTCTTTCTTTCTTGATGTTTTACGAGTGGCCAACATTTTTTTGTTTTTTAGCATTCTTTTATCGAGAATTTGTCTTTTTTTTGGGCGTATGTAACTCATCAAATAAAGGACAGTATGGTAAGGGAAATTATTTATCACATGGTTAACTTTGAGACCAAAACTGATTCAAATTAAGTACACCTGTTGGCCAAAATATTGCTAGCTAGAACCTAGTTTAAACTTTCTCCGAAGGTTTTTCTTTTAGAGCTTTCTCCGAAGGATTAAGGAGAACGGTTAAAGTCTAAATTGCCTTTCAATTACCCCGTGTCACTACATAGACATACTCCCTCCGTCTAAAAATAATTATCTTTCTTAATTTTCAAGAAACGTAGTACAATATAAATATCATTAGATAGATATTTAGATCTAGTTTTTTTAAAAAAAACTATTTGAAGATTTAAATGTTGTATGTATTTTCTACAAATTCAGTCAAGCTCACGTCATGGACACCCAAAACAGCACTTATTTTGGGACGAGGAAGCATGTGATTAAAGATATAAATTTATTTGCATCCAGGCACCATGTCATGTATATTTTCATGCAACTGAATTGAAGGTGAGTGGTAGCATGGGAGGGGTAGTATCCATCGTTTGTGGCTCAAACGACTCATGACAACTAAAAAAATTGTATTTTGCACAAACTTTAAACACATGGTTTCGAGGATTCCATCCTCATTTATTTATAATTATGGCTTCCCCATCTACTCCGCCGACCATATATAAACAAAGAAAAGAAAAAATCCAGGATTCAAATATTGTCCATAAATAAGCATGCTCTTAGTTATAGTAGGATTTACTAGTAGGAGACAATGGCTTAAACTATTCTAGAAGTCTCATAAATCCCTCTGTCTGTGGCCGATCGAAGAAATAATGAAGTATATATTCGTAGAAGAGGAAAGGACACGCGTGCTTTGTAATTTTAAAATGAATAGAACCGCGATTGAAGTTGAACCCAACGGCCTATAAGGCTATAAATACATATCCCCTCCAAGCCTCCAACACAGACACACTAGCCTCTAGCCATTCACAAATCAATCATGGCCAGAACACCAACAACGATCTTGCACCTGCTTCTCGTAACGCTTTGCATCCTCTCCACCCAAACAACATCCTCATCAGCTTCCAGCGATATCAATGGCTTCCTCAACTGCCTCTCCGGTGGCATCCCACCTTCCCTCGTCCAGACCCCATCCTCCAACTCCTACTCCTCCCTCCTTTTGTCCACCGTCCAAAACCTCCGCTACACCTTGCCGGGCCCCACGAGGCCACTCGTCATCGTGGCGGCCAACGAGACTGCCCATGTCCAAACCACCGTGGTCTGTGGCCGCCGCCACGGCGTCCACGTGCGCACCCGTAGCGGCGGCCACGACTACGAGGGCCTCTCCTACACCTCCGTCAACCACAAGCACTTCGCCGTGCTCGACCTCGCCAAGCTCCGATCCATCCACGTGGACGCCACGCGAGCCGAGGCCTGGGTGGGGTCCGGCGCCACGCTCGGCGAGCTCTACTACGCCGCCGCAGCGGCGAACCGCACGTTCGGGTTCCCCGCCGGCAACTGCCCCACCGTCGGCGTTGGTGGCCACCTCAGCGGCGGTGGGTTTGGCGCGCTGTCACGTAAGTACGGCCTCTCCGCCGACAACGTCATCGACGCCATGGTGGTGGACGCCCAAGGAAGGCTACTCAACAGGAGCACCATGGGGAAAGACCTCTTCTGGGCCATCCGTGGCGGCGGCGGCGAGAGCTTCGGCGTCGTCGTGTCGTGGAAAGTCCGGCTGGTCGCCGTGCCAGAGACCGTCACCGTGTTCGGCATCCGGCGTGGGAAGAACGAGTCGGCCGTCGAGCTCATAACAAAATGGCAAGCGATTGCACCATCCCTTCCTAGGGATCTATACCTTCGCGTGCTCGTGCAGAACCAGCACGCGACCTTCGTCTCCCTGTTCCTCGGCCGGTGCAGCCAGCTCGTGGACACCATGGGAGCTCACTTCCCGGAGCTAGGGATGACGGAAAAAGATTGCCAGGAGATGAGCTGGGTCAAGTCCACCGTCTTCTTCTTCTACGGCACGGCCGACATGCCGGCCGAGGTGCTCCTCGACAGGCGCAGCCAGAACTACTACCTCAAGGTCAAGTCCGACCATGTCGAGGAACCCATGCCACGTGGCGCGTGGGAGAGCTTATGGTCGGAGTGGCTCGAGAAGCCCGAGACGGCGATGGTGATGCTCGACCCTTACGGTGGGAGGATGGCGAGCATCTCGCCGTCGGCGACGCCGTTCCCGCACCGGAACTACCTGTACCAGCTCCAGTTCTACTCGTTCTGGTTCGAGAACGGGACGGTGGCGTTGGACAGTCGTCTCAGCTGGGTCAGGGGAGTCTACAAGTTCGTCGAGCCGTACGTGTCCAAGAATCCGAGAGCTGTGTACGTGAACTACCGGGACCTGGACCTGGGCACGAATGAGGTGGAGGGGAACGTGACCAGCTACGCCAAGGCTAGGGTTTGGGGAGAGAAGTATTTCAAGGGAAACTTCAAGAGGTTGGCGGCCGTGAAGAGCAAGGTGGACCCTGAGGATTTCTTCAGGAATGAGCAGAGCATCCCTACTCTTCCGGCTTCGAGATGGTAGGAGCTAGCTCTACATGTAATGCATATGCATGCATGCATGCAGGCCTTTTCGTTCCTGTGGCTCCTGATCATCGCCGGTACTATTACATGTATCGTTTTCACATTTATTATTTTTTTATTGCATGTATCATTTTTACATTTATTTCTCGTGTTGGAATTTGTATATTTGAAGTAACGTGTACGCCGCTGGCGTGTTGAAAATAAAGATATTGTATACTTTATTTAGCTGTCATCTGCATAAGATATAATAAATGTCTGAAAAAAAGGCAGGCACGACCATTTATCATTTACTACGGTTGCATTGAATGATGTACGTAATGTCGACGAGCAACTTTGTTAAGTTGTTGCCACGCTGCTAACGTGTTTGGAGAATGAGAGCGAAATTTAGTTTGTTCCATGCATGCGTGGTGCAGATCGAGCATGGGGTCATCTAAGAACCATGGATATATGCGATTGAAATGTCAGCAGACACGTAGCAAAACAGAGAAGAAGAGAACGAGCAGCTATTAGCTAGCCGCCTGCAGGTTCAACGGTATATGTGCTCGTATAGAGTAAGTGTAGTCCAATCGTTGATGAAAAAGGGAAGAGAGGGAATTTAAAGAGTGTGTGTCTCATTTTCTTTTTTATTACTCTAAACTAAAGAAGTCACGGGTCCTTCTTGAGTGAGCAAAGAACTGAGATGATTTCCCATTTTTAGGAATTGATGAAACCAGTGCTACTCTTTGGTATAGAATTTGAACAAGCAACTTTTTTGCCGGAACTACTTCAAAGTTTCGTGATCTCCTCTAGTAATAAAAAAGTAAGTACAGTCAATTTCATTGTGGACTAACAACCATCCCTTAATTTCTCTGACCATCTCATCAACGGTTATCTGTCCTTGTCGCTGGTCAGATACCCTAATCAATGACGACTGTACGAACCTTGGGTGGCCAGTTTTCTTTAGACCTGATTATTAATTTTTCAAAGTCGGTTTGTAAAAGCTTTTATGCTGGTGTTAGACTGTTGAAGTTTGTTCATGTAAACGGTGGTCTGATTCCTTCATTTGAAGGTTGAAACCGGTTTTTATCTATTATCTATTATCAATATATATATATATATATATGTGTGTGTGTGTGTGTGTGTGTGTGTGTGTGTGTGTACACACACACACACACACCCCAACCGCGCCTCCATCGAGATCATCTCCAGTCACGATGACAGCAGGGTTCTCCAGCACTCTAATGAGCTTGCAACCATGGGCTGCCAAAGGGCATTCTTATTACATTGAACATATGCATGTTTCATTGGACATGTTTCTTATTACAAAAGATCTAAAATCCATTAAACCATTTTTTAGTTTAATTTACCCCTAAACTATGTCATTTATTCAATTTACCCTTTATTATAGTTTATCCTTTTTCTCTCCATGCACAAGTTGAATTTTGATTTAAAAATTTGCATGGTTGTAGTGGACATCACAAGTGTACGTAAAAATGTATTATGAATATTTATCATTACTTTTCATACAATGTTGTATTCCAAAGATTAATTTATAGAGAGAGAATTTAAAGAGTGTAGTGCCTTCTTTTTTTTTATTACTCTAAACTAAATAAGCCATAGGTCCTTCTTGAGTGAGAAAGGAACTGATTTCCCAATTTTAGGAACTGATGGATCCAGTGCTACTTTTTGGCATAGAATTAGACCAGCAACTTTTTTTTTTGCCGAAACTACTTCAAAGTCCCATGATTTCTTCTCGAAAGAGAAAAAGTAATTATACTCCAATATCATAGTGGACTAACTAATCATCCCTTTAATTTCTCTGACCATCTCATCAACGGTAGTTATCTGTCCTCTCTGGTCAGATCAATGACGATTGTACATGGACATCATCTCTAGTCTGCAAGATAACAGGCTCTCCAGCATTCTAAAGAGCAATGCAACCATGCGCTGCCAAGCGGTATTCTTATTACACTAGCCTATCAACCCGTGCTCCCGCACATGCTAGTTAGAAATAGATCACAATTATAACTATCTAATCTAAGATATATATTCATTACTATCTAATTATATTTATTATCCGAGTTACTACTTGCTTAGCTTCCAAAAAATAAAAGAAATTGTCAGCGTATGTAGAGTTCATATCTTGCCCTAGCTAGCTAAGAGGGAAGAAAAAAGATAATTGCCCATCCAGAATCCCTCAACAACTAACCAACTGATGTCATCATATGCAATTGCATTATATAGATCAGCTTATATAGTTTAACTTTACTGTCACAGTACACTATCGTTCATTGGTTCCCAACTAATCAAGGCACGAAAAAGAGTAATATATAAGAAGAGAAAAATGGAAAACGCAAGACCAACCAACCACACACCAACTCCCCAAGATCCGACGCGCCGTTCCTGCCAATCAAAGCCGCTCCAAGACACCCTGAAAGCATAGAAAAACCTGTCGGCTCCTGGACCCTGTGGATCATGAATCATGATGCCTGGCAGTAACAACAGAGCCACACTTGGTAAGCTGGTACTCGGCCAGGTAGGGAGAATGCGCTTTGTTTATTCGCACACACATCTCCCTTCTTACTTTTCGATCGGTGATCACGTCGCGCCGACGACCGGATCGTCAGTCAATCATGATGGGTTTCCTTAATTGGAAAAGGTAATTAACTTCCTTATTTGCACATCTGACTTTCTTCTTGTGGCCTGTGTGATCGATGGGAGGACACGATCGAGCAGTTCTTGGCGTTTGACTCTCTACATGCATGCTGGAGCTACAAATTAAACAACCGCCCGGCCGGGATCACGTTGAGACGTGCACATTATTGCCATCGATCTCCTGGATTCTCGCTGAGATGTGCACTGATGATTTGGTCAACCTTTGCCGATCATCGATCGATCGCGATTCGCGACGAACTCCGTTCCTTTCGCGTCGGTTGAATGTACCCTTTCTTTTCAAATATATAAGGGGTGGATGTGTAGTATACCACGTACGTAGAATTGTAGAAATGTGTGCATGTCACACACGTGCATGGGCGATCAACAACTAACTGCCAACGCAGGAAAGACGAGACGTGACGTGTTTGCGTGCACTTGAGATAAACCGGCGGCACACGTACGTGGGTGCAACAACGGATCGGAGCCACTGAACTGAGGCCACACGACGGGCCCTAGCGTTGCATTGCATGGCTCTGTTCCGTCCCAGGCCTGCCGAAGCCGAACCAGCTGCCAATCAAATAAAGCTGCTCCAGGACACCCTGAAAAGCATAGAAAAAACCCCGTTGGTTCCATGCCCCTTGGATCATCGTGATGCAGCGTGGCAGCACCAGCAGAGACACACTTGGTAGTCCGTCAGGTGGGGGGGGGGGGGGGAGAAGGCACGCATGCACTTTGTTTATTTGCACACCCTCTCTTTTTAATTACCTATTTTGGTGGCCGATCACGTCTCGCCGACAACGTACACACGGCCGTCATTGTCAGGAAACCTATCGTGTGGTGGCTTTCCTGATTTGCACATATGACTTTCTTCTTCTTGGGCTGCTCTTGATCTTGATCGATCGGATGCCATGACCAGTTCTTGGCGTTTAACTCTCTACATCTACATGTACCATGTGCGTGCTACGACCTCTGCTGGAGCTACAAATTAATTAATTAAACAAGGAAGCCCGGGCGGGATCACGTTGAGACGTACGTGCACGTAACTGTCATCTTCTGGATTCTGCTGAGATGTGCAATTGTGCACTGCTCATGATTTGGTCAACTTTATCGATCGATCGACGAACTCCATTCTTCGATGAATAGTTTTTTTTTTCAGAAAGAAGGATGTGCGTGTATATATTGTATAGTATAGCACGGAACGGCGTAATGTCGCACGTGGGAAGCCTGATTGCCTGAATGCATCGAGTTTGTTACGCCATCATCTAACTGTCAACGTGGTCGCATTTTTTGCACTGTTAGCAGCCAAAGTGATGAGAAACACATCAATATAATTGTGATCATGCTAAAGATAGAAAAGCCCAAATTACTAGCCAAAGTAGTCGACAAAATCCCCTAAACTACTTCTCGGTTCAACCTACCTCACCCATAAACTATATCATTTGGTTCAAGTTACCCTTTAGTGTATACGGAGTAGTTTGTATTTCCGTTTTCTCTATATACAAGTTGATTTTCAATTTATAATTTTGCATGGTTGTGGTCGACAACAAAATGTATGATGTATTTATTATCAATTATCTCATCCTATCAAAAACAATAATAAAAAAAAAGCATGTTCTATTTGAGGTGGACATTTTGCTAAATATAAAAGAGATAAATTTGTGTATGGAGAAATAAAAGAGATAAATTATATTAAAATGTAAATTTTAAACCAAATAGTATAACTTTGGGGGTTATCTAGACTTTGGCTATATTTGAGGTGGACTGCAAACCGAATCGAAAACTAGCTCTCCATCAGAAATTTATCATATTTTTTTCAAAAAAAAAACAAATCACTTTATTTGCAATAAAAATTGGGAAATTAACACGTGGATTTTAGCAGATTTCAGATAGAATTACCGAGCCTCCAAATTACAGAATCCCATGCATGCATGTCTTTGTCTCTATACCCCTATACCACGACCTTCTCCCTCAGCTCGGCGAGAGGATCGAGTGGAACTTGCCGTCAGTCAGCACGGCCTTCTTGAAGTTCTTCACCAAGAAGGCGACACACTTATTCTTCAGCTCCGGGCAGTTGTACGTCTCAGCACAGTCCAAGGTAGCAGCGTGGGACGAAGATGGCGCGCCGTCTCTTCCCATCACGAATAAGAGTCGGAGATGGCTTTGACGACGTGTCGTCTCGATTCGCTCGTGATCGAGATCAAGGTGGATATGATGGACAAGTAAGTACTTCCCCCGGTCCTCTGAATCCATGCGGGTAGCAGGCGATCCTCCAGACGTGCCCTCCGGCGGAGAAGTTGTTGGAGTAGACAGCCTTGCCGATGGAACCTGCTGCGGACATCGTTATCTTCACACCAAGAGTTGCCACTAATTTTGCGTTTATTTGAAGATATATAGTGAAATCCACGAAAATTTTGGTCACCACTAATTAATAGATCCAAATGTAGTTGATCGATCGATCATGACCTTATAATTTTATTACTACGTCAGGTATAATTATCTGCCTGTTACACCCGATTCGAATTACTTTGCAGGACGGATCGGAAAACTAATTAGCCTTCATGGGCCACGAAAACGAGGCGCAGAACTCGGACGGGCCGCAGGGCTCGCATGATGAATGGGTCATGGCCCATGGTCAGGCTGCGGCCCTCATCGGCGCACACGCGGGCCCAATAAAACCTGATAAAGTCACACATACAGAAGCTCCTGGGCCTGCTGCTATCCTCTCGTCATCTCGTGGGTTCAGTCTGTGAACAGAGAGAATCCCAGACAAGCAAATTCATGAGAAATCAGGAGCCGACACAGAAGTATACAATGACAACGAAGTAGCACAAAGAGAATCAGATGCAATAGCAATACTAGAACTCAATGTCGACCTTCATATATGGATAACACCTAGGGTTCCCGATCTTCCGAAAGGTTCAGATAAGCGACGATTTGATGGAGTCGCGATACACTTCGATCCGACTTCCGAACAACACGTTCTGAGCCGCGCAATCGCATCACCACGTCTCCTCAGGTTATCGACCGGTGGATGCACGGTCGACCTCGCCAAGAAGGCTAATCCCTGCCTGCGAATCGAAGAATACAAGCAAGAACACGAAGGATGCAACCAAATTGCAGATATATGATTAATCTCATGAGTTGGGGTCTCACAAACCGATGACGGCGAAACTGTTCTTTGACAGATTAATCTAAGCAAAAACCCCAAACCCTAAAGATGGCAGCGGTTGCTGTAAAATAGAATCTAGGGTCGTGGTAGACCCCCTGGACACGCCCCCGAATGGGCTCGACGACGATACACGGCTCAAAGGCCAAAAGATGATGACGCAGCACCAGGACATATTCTGGACGCCACATTGTTCAGACGATTACCGACAGCTCATGATGAGTTTGGGCCTCAAACTAACGGCATCTGGAAGCTCTATGAAATCTTCTTTCCAACTATATGTGGATCGTCGAAATCGGACTCCATAAGTGGCCTGGGCGTCTGTTTTACCGAAGGCAGCTCCTGGACTCTGAAGTGGGCTCGAACTCAGAGTTGTATTGGGCTTCCACGTAGCATGGCCGACCCTTGCTGGTCTCCTAAGATGGTGGCCAAGGGAAAGGACGTCCTTGAGCATCTTTGAAGTCCTTTTCACATGTTTGGGGTCTGCTCCAACTGGGACTTGGATTGCATCTGTGAATAACAAGCGACGACATTGTAATGGTGCATTTGTATCTTCAGTTAAATAATGACATGGACATGTGGAACCAAGTGAATTGTATAATATATCATGATCCAAATGGTCAAACAAATTCACTTATGACAAATGTTCGGTGTCATGTCCTCATCACGCGAGGCTCCGCCTCCTTCCTCTCGTCATCCTTCGCTTCCCTCGCTTGCTTGCCTGACGTGGTTATCTTCCCATGGGCAAAAGATTTCCTCCGTTTCCACAAGATTGAATGGGGGTAGCCAGGTAATGGTTGCAGGCAGGAGAGACGACCAAACAAGTCATGTTTGCGTTGCGTGCACTTGGGATAGACAAATATCTACAATTCTACTAAACACCCAGGTGCTAGCTCCCTTATAAACACTCGGGTGTTGGCTAGCTTTTCCCTTAGAAAAGGCTACCCCTCACCTGAGTGTTTTGTAGGCCCTCCTAACTCAGAACTTTGAACCATTGAATCTAAAAATGGATGGCTCAGATTCATCCTTCCCTCTCCACCTTATCTTCTTCTCTCATATAAAAAATCTCTCCCCCTATAAAAAATTTGTCCCCCTGTAAAGCCAGCAGGTCCATCAAAAGGAGAGAGAGAGGAGGTTGAAAAGGATATATCTGAGCTATACATTATTAGATTCGGTAATCCAAAATTTAAGTGAGAAATGCCTCCAAATCACTCGGTTGAGATAAAAAAAATCACATTTTCTTTTTTTTAAAAAAAAAAAAGAGGTGAAATTAACGAACCACTTTATTTGTAGTACAAAGTGGCAAACTAGCCAGTGCGAGGACTTTACCAGATTGAGATAGAACTACAGTATCCAAAAAGATCGAATCGTACGATGCATGTCTCTAGCTACACCTATACCCCTACTTTCTCCCTCAGCTCGGCGAGGATCGACCCAAACTTGTGCGCCAGCGGAACAAAGCCGTCGGTCAGCCCGGTCTTCTTGAAGTTCTTCTCCCCGGCGACAAAATCGATGCACTTCTTCTTCAGCTCTGGGCAGTTGTACGTCTCGGCGAAGTCCAGCGTGCCAGCGATAGTACCCGCCGACACGTTCTCCCACAGCTTACTTGCGCACAAGAGCTTCAGCCGGGCCAGCGCGTACCGGTCGGCCGCCGCGAGCAGATCCCGAAGCAGCTTCTCCCTCAGAGAGTCGTCCCCGACGAGATCATCATCGCAGTAATCTCCGGGCAAGGAATCCGTGTACATGAACCGGAGCATGGCCCTGAACGTCGCCGGCGCGATCTCGTGTAAGACGATGGACGCCATGGCGGCTTCCTTCATGGGGCCAAAGAGCTGCATGCGCTTTGAACACCGGCGAGCGGGCGGCGAGCACGGCGCGGTGAGCGTGGAACATCTCGCCGCCGACGTGGAACGACACGTCGGAGGTGTCCTCCTCCGCCGCAATAATCCAGCAGGTGGCCGAGGTGGGCCCCGATGTCAGAGGGAGGGACGGCCAGCTGGGAGTCGACGACGATGGCCACGCACATGATCGTGGCGAAGCCGTTGACCACGTAGAGCTTGTCGAGGTCGCTTCGGCTCACGAAGCGAGGGTATCCCCACGAGCTGTAGCCGTCGGGCGGGTAGACCTGCACGCATCTCTCAGCGTGGGACGAGGATGGCTTGCCGTCTCTTCCCATCGCGAAGGCTTCGAAGATGGCTCTGACGTTCTTCGATTCGCCCATGAGCTGAAGGTGGATGGACAGGTACTTCCCCTGGTCCTCTTTGCTGTGTCCATGAGGGAAGCACGTGATCCTCCATTGGTGCCCTCCGGCGGAGAAGAGGTTGGAGTAGACAGCCTCGCCGATGCTGAGGTTCTTGGTTCCAGAGTAGTCGAGCTTCAACTCGAGGGAACCTGCAGACGACATCGTCGTCTTGAATTCGCACCAAGAGTTTATTTCGTGATAGTGAAATCCACAAAAGTTACGAATTCGCAGCGTAGATTGGATAATACGGGTGACCAATCGATCTGACCTTTTATTACGCCGTCAGGTCTTAATTGACTTCAACATATAGCATAGGACTTTTTTAAATTAGGGTAGTTTCAACTCAGACTCTATGGTAGAGTCTATCTCTATTAGTTACCTTGCCATGTAACTATTTTTCTGATGTGGCAAGCAATTTGATGAGGAAAGAGAGACAAAAATGTAGAAATCAGGTCTAAGTTAGACATCAAGTCTACACGTAAAACGAGAGAAATATGGTTGAATGATTAGGAAGGGCTATGGAGACTGTGATTGAATAGACTACAAGATACAAAATCTGCATTGGAGAATATGATTTTTTTGATAGAGTTTTAAAATATAGACTCTATGGTAGAGTCTAGATTAGAATTGTATCTATACTTTACACCCTCGCTCGATTTTCAAATTACTTTAATTGCAGTACGAAACGGAAAACTAATTACCTTTCAAGGGCCACGGAAACGACGCTCGCATGATGGGCCACGCGCAGGTTGCGGCCTTCTTCATCGGCGCGCATGCATGCGGCCCAAGAAAATGTGGAAAAGTCACACGCGCAGGCTGTGTGGCCGTTCATCGCCTACCGCGAAGAAACATTCCCCAAAGGCTGCTTAGATTAGAGCAAGAAATCCACTGAAAACCCGCCAGCCATTGGAGAATGTCTCAGACGAAGATCCCCTCTCTTCCGCGGCTCCGAACTCCAAGCTTTGGTCAGCTACGGCGTACGGGTCCCATTGACCGTCCTGGTATATATATAGCACTATATGTATAAACGCCCAGTGCTATGACGACTACAAGCTAGGTCTGCAACCACGTAGTACCCCAGCAGCGTCCAAATACTGCAAGTCTGCAACCATGAGTCCCGCTAGCAAGTTCGAGTTCGACTCTTGCAGTTTCACATATCAGTTCAAGCTCAACTTGGAGGAGACGAAGGACTTCCCCATCGGGAAACCCATCAGCTCCGGAGACATCTTCGCCGGGGGCCACCTCTGGAGGATCAACTGCTTCCCACGTGGAGACAGGGAAGAGAACAACGGCGAGTACATATCTGTCTTCCTTTGTCAAGAGAGCGAAACCCAAGACGCCAAAGCTATCTTCGAGGTCTTCGTGATGGACACGGACGGTGCTCCATCCTCGACCCACAGGCACAAGATAGTGCACGTCTACACACCAAAGGGCTCATACAACGGCAACAGCAGGGGTTGGTCAAAGTTCGTGCCGAGAAGCGAGCTTGAATCGCTCTTTGTGAGCGATGACTCGGTGATCATTATGTGTGGGGTCAAAGTCGTGCACGACGACCCCAACCCCATCAGCGTGCCGCCCTCCGACATCAAAACCCATCTCGGAATCTTGTTGGATTCCGGGGAAAACTCCGACGTGTCCTTCATCGTCGACGGCGAGGAGTTCCCCGCTCACCGGGCTGTGCTCGCCGCCCGGTCGCCGGTCTTCAAGGCGCAGCTGGAGGATTACACCAACATGCCATCATCCATCACTTTGCAGGACATCACGCCCGTGACATTCAAAGTCATGCTTCGGTTCATTTACACCGATGATTTGGTTGGAGATGTCGAGCTTTCGAACGAGATGTTTCAGGATCTGCTCGCCGCGGCCGACCGCTACGCATTGGACCGCCTGAAGCTTATGTGTGTTCAGAAGTTGTGGGATGACGTATCGATGGATACAGTTGCTTCTACACTAGCCTGTGCCAAGACATACAATTGTCCGGAGCTGAAAACGAAGTGCATCGACTTCTTCGCGGACGAGAGCAACTTCAAGAAGGTTGTGCTAACAGAAGGTTTTGTTCAGTTGGTGCAGAAGTTCCCGGCGATTCTCACTGAGCTCAGGGCGAAGGTCGGGGCATAGCTACAGATCACATGAACACGGCAACACAAGAACCTATGCCTGCTTAATTCAGATGTTGAAGCACAAGATTTTGAGAGTCAGTAATTCAGTTAGAGTCGGTACTCCTATTAAGAGTCCTCGTATACAGAGACTGCAATTGCATCGGTTCTACATATTGTCAGAACTTTCTTTTATGTTTTTCTATGTAATTAATCTATAATTAGTACATCCGACATTTCTACAAACCCGGACCAACATTTTAGAAAAACTAATTCAACATTATATGTGAAAAATGTTGAAATACATCATTCAAAATATTCAAATTATCGAAATAGAATATCAGATTGTTGGGTTTCGAAACCTTTTAGATATTCATATCAGATCTTATTTTGTAGCTTTAATTCCAACAAACACTATATATGGTCCAAACGCTTTAATTTTGAAATGGATGCATAATTTAATAGGAAAATTCATTAAGTGATGAAACCCGTAGGCTCTCTGCTGCTGATGAGCTCGGTGTTTGGCATCGGTTTAACCAAATTAATGACTCCGCGATCTGGGAGCAAATGGTTGATGAATTGCCACAAGTCATCTCCACACCTTCGTGCCGATCCTCCTCTATTTACATTGCACACCGGCCGGATTCCTCCAAACATAAAACAGGGGAATCCCAAAAAAATAGTTTGTAAAAAGAACTCTGGAACTTAATGTTTTTGCCGGCCGTGATATCATCAGCTAGGGAATAGTATAATGCCTCCGGTTGCCGATCAATCCTCCACAGCTGAAAAACAGGTAGCCGATTCAACATTAAGAATCGACCAGTAAGAATCGATCAAACGGAGCGAAAATCACGACCAGTTCTTGGCTTTTGAGTTTTGACTCTGTCTGCATGTGCTACCTGCTGGAGCAACAAAGTAAACAAACGCCCGGACGGGATCACGTTGAGACGTCGACGTGCACGTTATTGTCAGCCCCTGGAATCTGCTGCGTTGTGCAATTGTGCACTCATGATTTGGTCAAGTTTGTCGATCCATCAAATTAACAACACCTTTCCCGTAGGTTGGATTTTCATTTTCATTTTTTTGAAAGAAGGGTGCGTGGCTGTGTATATATTCTATGATTGTATCCACGCCAAGCCAGAGAAGAACACGTTTAATATTTCGACTCCATTACGAGGACTTCAACTGATTTCTAGTTAGCATTACGGAGTCTCAAAACAGAATCGCATGCATGCATTTCTCTATATACCCCTACACCTTTTCCCTGAGCTCGGCGAGGATCGACGGGAACTTCTGGGCAAGCCGAACAAAGCCATCGGTCAGCACGGCCTTCTTGAAGTTCACGACCAAGAAGGCGACGCACTTCATCTTCAGCTCCGGGCAGTTGTACGTCTCGGCGCAGTCCAGGGTGGCAGCGACCGTATCCACCGACACGTTGTCCCATATCTTCCTGGCGCACCAGAGCTTCAACCGGTCCAGCGCGTATCGGTCGGCCACGGCGAGCAGATCCTCCACGAGGCCGCCGTCTGCGCAAGGCAAGGAATCCGTGTACACGAATCGTAGCATGGCCTTGAACGTGACAGGCGCGATCTCATGCAACGTGATGGAGGGCATCTTGGCGTCCGCCATGGGACCAAAGAGCTGCGCTTTCAACACCGGCGAGCGGGCGGCGAGCACCGCCCGGTGAGCGGCGAACGTCTCGCCGCCGACGACGAACGACACGTCGGAGGTGTCGTCCTCCGCCGCGCAATAATCCAGCAGGCGGCCGAGGTGGGCCCCGATGTCGGAGGGAGGGACGGCGAGGGGGTCGCCGTGGCCGTCTCGCACGACGACGATGACCACGCACATGATCGTCACCCGGCCGTCGGCCGCCACGTGGCGCGGCGACTCGAGATCGCCTCGCTTGGCGAGCTGGCGATTCCCCCACTTGTACCGGCCGCGACGACCACCGTCGGGTTTGTTCTGGTAGGACTGCACGAACCTGTCAGCGTGGGACGAAGATGGCGAGCCGTCTGTTTCCATCACGAACAAGTCGCAGATGGCCTTGACGGCGTGCCTCGATTTGCTCGTGAGCTCAAGGTAGATGGACAAGTAGTCCTGGAACGCTTTCCTAATCCCACGTGGATAACAGGCGATCCTCCAGACATGACCACCGGCGGAGAAGTTGTTGGAGTAGACAGCCTCGCCGACGGGGATGTTCTTGGTTCCGGAGAAGTCGAGCTTGAATTCGAGGGAAGCTGTAGAGTTGGAAATCGTCTTCATGCGATCCAAGAGTCGATCATCACTAGTTTTGCGTTTATTTGCAAATAAGCGGAGAAATCCCCAAAATTTGTGTGGACGACGTATCCTCGATGGTGGTGGGTGCGATACGTCAGACATGTGATCGATGGGCTTGGTTCCAACTTGCTGCGGTGTTCTGATATATGTGCCCTAGGTCGCCATGAGTATTTGTATAGTAGATCCGAATTCGAGGGATGATCAATCGAGCGTTTCCTTTTATTACGGAGTCAGTTCGTAGCTTCAACGTCTAGGACTCTTTCATGGGCAACGGAAACGACGCGCAGAACACGGACGGGCCGCAGGTCTCGCCTCGCTCGCATAATGGGCCACCCGCAGGCTGCGGCTTCATCGGCGCGCATCAGGCCCAAGAAAGTCACACAGAAGAAGGACGGGCCTGCTGCCGTTATCCTCTCTCGTGCGTACGTAGTCAGGCTTCAGTACACACATGTGAACAGAGAGCATCGCACATGCATGCACAAACAAATTCATAAGAAATCAGGAGATGGCACAGAAGTATACACAGGCCATGAGTTACACCGTGGAAGTAGCACAAAGCCACAAAGAGAATCAGAATATCAGATGCCATAACAAGAACATGACTCAGTCTCGATCTTCATTAATCGAACTGTTAACTGGATAGCAAAACGTCTGCACGATAGGACGATACAATTGTATCTGAAAAATAGTAGGAGCAATTTTAACAGATTCAAGAATTACCAAGCAAGGTGATGGACAGTAGGAGCATGGCTTTGAACGTCGTGGGCAAGGTGATGGACGGCATCTTGACATGCATTGGCCTACGCCATGGAGCCCAGGAGCTCCTTGAACATCGGCGAGCGGGCGGCGAGCACAGCCCGGTGCGCGGAGAACGCCTCGCCGTCAACGATGAATGATACGTCGCAGTCGTCCTTGGAATCCAGCAGGACGCCAAGATGCCTCCCGTTGTCAGACGCCGGGACAGTGGAGATCACACTAACACGATCACGTCTCTGGCCCGACTTTTATTCATCGTTACTCAGACGTTCGGATGTGCTAAAAGCCCACTGCGTGATGAACGGAACGGAGGACGTTGACGTGCCTCCAGCATGGACACCAAACACACGTGCCTCTCAGAGCTTGATTTTGACTTTGTGCTTACTTAGTATAGTTTAATGCACAAGCAAGCTAGGAAGCCAGCAGAGCAAACATGTTCTGAGATGCGCGGCTTGCAGTTAGCAACCTGGTTGGAATAGCCAACTCCGGTGTGAGCGGCGGACGCATGCGGGATGCGGGCTGTCGCATGTGCCCCCGCAATGGAACTCGCGGCTCCTGCGTGATATGTACACACACTGAGAGCAGAGAGCACTATATGTACACACTGAGACGCCCAGTGCTATGACAACTCCCAGCTGGATCTGCAACCCCGTAGTACGCTCCTGCGTGATCCAACTACTCCAAGTCTGCAACCATGAGTGCCGCTACCAAATTCGAGTTCGACTCTTCCAGTTTCACGTATCAATTCAAGCTCAACTTCGAGGAGACGAAGAAAGGCGCCATCGGGCACTTTGTCAGCTCTGGCGAAATCTCTGCCGGCGGGCACCTCTGGAGCATCAAGTGCTTCCCGCGTGGGAAGAAGAATGAGGACAAGGGCGAGTATTTAGGTGTTTACCTCCATCATGAGAGTGAAACCAAAGACGCCAAAGCTATCTTCAAGGTCTTTGTGATGGACAGGGACGGTGCCCCATCCTCGTCCCACAAACGATTAGGGTCGGTAGTGGATGTCTACAAACCAAAGGGCAGCACCACCGGCAGCAGCTGGGGTTGGGGACAGTTCGTGAAGCGAAGCGACCTCCAGACGCTCTACTTGAAGAATGGCTCGGTGATCATCATGTGCGGGGTCAAAGTCGTGCACGACGACCCTAACCCCATCACCGTGCCACCCTCCGACATCAAAAGCCATCTCGGTATCCTGCTGGATTCCAAGGACGGCTCCGATGTGTCCTTCGACGTCGGCGGTGAGACGTTCCGCGCTCACCGGGCGGTGCTCGCCGCCCGCTCGCCGGCCTTCAAGGAGCAGCTCCTGAGCTGTTGTACGGTGGCGGACGCCAAGATGCCATCCATCACCTTGCACGACATCGCGCCCGCGACGTTCAAAGCCATGCTCCGCTTCATTTACACTGATGATTTACTTGAAGATGTTAAACTTTCAGCTGAGACATTTCAGGATCTCCTCGCAGCGGCCGACCGCTACGCACTGCACCGCCTGAAGCTTATGTGTGTCAGGAAGCTGTGGGATGATGTATCCGTCGATACGGTTGGTGCTACTCTGGCCTGCGCCGAGACATACAGCTGCCCGGAGCTGAAAAAGAAGTGCATGGACTTCTTCGCGGTCGAGAGCAACTTCAAGAAGGCTGTGCTAACCGACGGTTATGTTCAGTTGGTGCAGAAGTTCCCGGCGATTCGTGCTGAGCTGAGGGCGAAGGTCGGGGCGTAGCCACAGATCACATGAATGCAGCCACACTTGAAACCTATATCTGCTTAAATTTATATGTTTGATTGAAGCACAACTGTTTTGAGAGTCGGTAATTCTATCTATATTGTATCGGTTATTAAGAGTCAGTACTTCTGTTAAAATTCCTCGTATTTACAGACTACAATTGTGTCAGTCTTACATATTGTATGTGAGCTGTTTTACAATGCTTGGCAAGTACTAGGAGGTACCAGGTGGTACTCTTAGTCTAATTAATTATAGCCGTTGATCTTTAGCTAAGTATTTGTTTTTAACAAAAATAAAAGAAAAGGGTATTAAGGGTAATCCACATCTCATGCGACACGCAAGAACCGTTCCCGTTCGGATCGACTTTCTCCTCCATGCTGCCGCTGTGACTTCGCCGCCTCGGCATCCGTGCCGCCGCTGCCGCCGCCGCCTCCGTCCAGCTTCGCCTCCTCCGTGCCGCCGTTGTCGCCGCCGCCTCCATCTAGCTTCGCCTCCTTCGTGCCGCTGCTGCCGCCGCCGCCTCCGTCCAGCTTCCTCTGCTCCACCGTTCGCCCTGGTCTAGTTTCTTTGTATGTTTCTTCTATGTGTCGTAAGCTGCATCAAGCAGGCAGTCTTTCTCTTGCAGCCATGCCTTTCCACTTGGCTTGTGCCATGGTTGCCATTCAGATTCTGCAGGCCTTAATTGAGCATGTAATTGTTGGATAAATTTTCATCTGCCTTGTGCTCAACTAGTGTGTCAGGCATAAACAACCTGTCTAGGTTATGGGTAGTATACTGTTTCTTGTTTCGGTCACAATAACATACTTTGGGATTCTCCGTTGATTCTGCACCTTCCCAAATTACCATATCATGCTGCATACAAATATGCAACATGGACAACTCATTTTCTGAAGAATACGGAACACATTCCCGGATTAGAAATGCCTTCCCCCAATTCATTTAATAACGGAAACCAAGCTTGCATGGCTTATGCTAAAATATAATTAAAATTTGCGATGATCAAGAGCTTAGTTGCTACAGAATCAGTTAAGAGAGAAGCAGGACTTGCTTGTATGATCGATATGACAAAACCATCGCCACAATACTAGGGACAGTCGCATAGCAACCTTTTCCTATCGTTAACAGGAACCGAACAATCACAGCCTGCAACCTAGATCTACAAGAGAGTACCAAATTCAGTAAAGTGTCAACTGCAACATCATACGGGAGAACTGCAGAGATTGATCATTCATACTGCATTGCTGCCACCAATTGCACAGAAACAGATTAACTGAAGAAGACATGGCATGCATTCTGGGAGGGAAAAGCACTTCATGCAAGCAGATCAAAAGTGCGTGCTAGCTAGATCAGGATTGATCAAAATAAGCAGAACAAATTGAACAGACATAGAGCGCACGGAATTAATCAGAAATGCATGATGTGAGATACATTCGTCGCTTCATGCGACCTATTCAAAACTTCCACCAAACATCCGATTTAGTTTTTGGATGATCTATCCGAACTGAACCTACTGAACCTAAGAACTGCAAATAAGAAGCTAGCCAAGCAGCCGGAGTCTATAATCCATGCACAAATGCAGAGAGACAGAGTCGATGGTTCGCCCCGGCTCCTGGCCGCCGTGCGCGGGTGCGGGTGTGCCCGCCCGGTGCCCTCCGCGGCCCCGCACGAGCTCGATTAGCCGCCGGTGGGGGCTCCACTCCACGTCTCCGACCTCGATTTGCCGCCGTCCGATTCGATTCGACGGCGATGAGCG